>CM064486.1:9034087-9325098 GCA_032716605.1 Paralithodes platypus | reverse complement strand
TCGGGATTACCACACTGTACCATGCAAGGACTTCTTTCACTTCCATACTGACCACCCTATTTCTTGTGTACTTAACTTTTACTGTCGTGAACATTACTTGCTTTTTAGCGTTCCTACAAACCCTCTTCCCCTTTTGTTACCCTCTCTCATCCGCCACTTCTTCCTCCATAAGTCCCATCTTTACTCACAACACTGCCCAGATACTTAAAAGAGTTGGACGATCTCCATAGCCCCTGAACCGTTCAGCTTCACCTCACACTGCTGTGACTTCACCCCGTTCGAAGACCATAACCTTGTAGGTGGCCCATTCTTTTACATATTTTTTTTCAGTAGTTACAGGGAAAAAAATATTGAGTGTTAGAACTAGCTCTTGGTGTTTTTGAATACAAACACCATAGTATTAATTGAGCTAATTCCGGTCCCTCCTCGTTCTCACCTCCATAGGTGCCAAAGATGAGAGCAGAGATAGACCTACTCCAGAAAGTTTGGGCCTATCTTGCGGCAAGCCTCAGCTAGATTTTTCATCTTTTATTGTGTTTTTTGTTCTGCTGGGGGAACGGGGCCTGTGAGGGGCTGGCGGGATTTTTTTTTTTTGCTGGGATACTGTAGATTTATTGTGAGTACTGTAGAGTACTACTCTTGTTTAAATCTGTTGTTCCTTCATATTTTGCAAGTTATTTGTCTTTTATATGATATTGTATGCATTGTCGATAGTATCAATTGCTTACTTTTGCGATTTTCCTTAGTTTATTTGTGCTATAAATGTAGGTTATTTGTAGTTTTAGTTTATTGATAGGGGTCACTTGAGGCATGCTATGGCTTACAGGTACCTAACCCGATAGCACTATCGTTAGTGAGTGCTGTACTGTATTTTATATATTATTTTGTAATAGTATAGATATTCTTATTCAATATTTGTATTTTGTACTATTGGTTAATGTATTGTTCATGTTGCAAATTTGATTTTAAATAATATTTTGACATTTCACACATATAGTTGTACTTTAATTCAATGCAGGTTTAGTAAAATTTGCCAGAACGTCCCGGACTTCCCAAACTTGACTACTTCCTTTAACGTGACGATAGTGCGTTGTTATATGTGCGATTAGTTTGCTTGGGAAACAGATTAACTTGCTCATGTAGTAATGTACACCCTATGTGGTGGATTGTGTTTTTTTATTTAATAATTTTCATTTTAGTAAGCGTTGTTTCCACATAGCGATTTTGATAATTTAATTTGACTTTATATTGTCCTTGTCCCAATTTTGGTTTGTTTAGTTTGCAAGTTTTACATTTACATTTATTCAGCATCTATCTTTCATCCGTTCATCTCTGTTCGTCTGTTGTTTATGTTGGTTTGCATTACACTTGGTAGTGGGACTTGCTGAGGGTGCTTTTGGGCAGTATTTGTGCTGGGCTTTGCAGGGAAATATAGGTCGGGAATAGGATCAGGAGAAGGATCCTTACCATCAGTTGGGAAATGAACAGATTATAATCTGTTCATTTCCAACTACAGTAATGTAAATGGAATCCTTTACCAGCTGATTTCTTGATACGTAATGACAAATATGAAACTAGTAACGGTATATATCTGCATCATATATATACCAGTTTTCCATTATTAACAAACATATTTCTGTGCACAATCATCGTATTTACTAAGGAATCAAGAAGAGGACATGATAATTTACCATCAGCAGGAAATACACAGACTATAGTGAGATACTGACTGGTGATCATTGTTTTGAACGAAACAAGAGTGGAGCTATTCATTACAGGCATTTCCTCACGTAAAGGTGCCTCATTTTAACTCTATCTGGTGCAACTGTCTCTGTGTTAATTTGATATTTTTGTTATATTATTTCAGAAGGATTTGATTGCTGTTGCCAATTTCGACCAATGTATTTTAGTTACCCCTTAGACCACGAACAACGGCGCCCCAGCCCCTCAAACTAAAAAAAGCCACCCAGACCCCTTTCAAGATAAATTTAAATGTAAAACTTGCAAACTAAACAAACCAAAATTGGGACAAGGACAATATAAAGTCAAATAAAATTATCAAAATCGCTATATGGAAACAATGCTTACTAAAATGAAAATTATTAAATAAAAGAACACAATCCACCACATAGGGTGTACAGTACTACATGAGCAAGTTAATCTGTTTCCCAAGCAAACTAATCGCACATATAACAACGCACTATCGTCACGTTAAAGATTAGTCAAGTTTGGGAAGTCCGGGACGTTCTGGCAAATTTGACTAAACTCTGCATGAATAAAGAAACTAAATGTTAAATGTCAAAATATTATTTAAAATCAAATTTGCAACATGACAAGACATTAACAATAGTACAAAATACAAATATTGATAAGATATCTATACTATTACAAAATAATATATAAAATACAGTACAGCACTCACTAATGATAGTGCTATCGGGTAGGTACCTGTAAGCATAGCATGCCTCAAGACCCCTATCAATTAATACCCTACAAATAACCTACATTTATAGCACAAACACTGGGAAATTAGTGTTCCAGATCTAGTTGCCCCGGGCTAGTGAATTCAGAAATTTACTTGATGATATATTCCTTACTTGCCCTGATATTTTTGTACTTGCCCTGAATATGAAATTTGTTGAATTAATACAAATTATGCTATATACAGTATATAATGTTTTTTTTATTTGGTTTTGTTTTATTCAATAGATTTTTTTTCTTAGGGGACTACAAAGGTTGCACATAGCAAAAAAATTGCTTTCACAAGTTAACATATAAAGACAGTGACAAAGTTACAAACAATGCAATACCATCAGATGATTAGTTATCTAATTATTATGTCAAAATAACTAATCCGGTACCAGTAAGTAATAAGCTGTCAGTGTACAGTTATATTATAGAAAACTTATGAAATCATACTCATGTTGAATATTAAGTAAGGTAAACCTCTGCAGAAAACTCATTCTGAAATCTGAACTAAATAAATAACTATATATCTATCTAATATCTATCTATCTATTTATCTGTGTCTGTATGTGTGTTTGTGTGTGTGTGTGTGTGTGTAAGTGTAGATATTATATTGCAAAATTCATGGTTCACATCTCTAATGAATGCGAAGGACTAGCTTTAGTTTATGATAATAAATATTGCTGATTTTTTTTTTTTTTTTTTTTTTTTGTATATAGAAAATAGAAATATGTCCAGAAAGTGAGTGATAAAGTCATCTTTAATCGACATTCGACACCCTACTTATTACTTAAGCCCATGGCCTCCCAACCAATGTCTGCAATGGCAGACATTAAGGGTGAAGTAGACCAGTGTTGTATTTAGAACGTGAATACAAGACCCTGATCAGCATGAGAATGATTACACTGGTTACAAAACTAAATTCACCACCACAGCCATTCCAACAGTATGACTATGATAACACACATTTCACTTGAACCCCCATACACAAATAATAATTCGCGGTTAGACATTATCTATTACCAACCCTCCCACGAAACAAGATACAAAATCGACCGAACTGAACGTTGCCTCTATGCTTGAGCTTAGTTTGTACCCATCCCCTCAGGGATCAAGTTGTCTGGCAATACATATAGTTTTATTTAGGCCTAGGCATACTTTACATTGTACAGTAGGAGAACAGAGACTGCAGAGTATCATATATATATTTTTGTATTAAAAATTGTGTAACTAAATCCTTAAGATTGTTTATAAACACATTTTTGTAACATTAAGTAAATATCTTAGGTAGAAAACATAGGTGGAGTAGCTTACCAACAATTTTCACTTAAGAGGCGCGTCAATAAGAGAAATCTATCGTCTGACAGACTGACTAGGCTAGATACTAAAAGTTAACAAACTATTTTAAAACAACGATTTTACCTAGTTGTACTTGTTGATGGTGGTTGTTTTAGTGTTAAGAATCTTGTCAAGGAAGCCTGTTGTTTCTTAGACACACTCATTATAGTACATTTTCTCACTAAACACATGCTTCCCCGGCGACAATTGAAACACTAATGTTATTGATAAAGAGCGGCGAGCGAGCCGCCTATTCGGAAGTACCTCTTCTCTATCCAACCGTCCAACGGTTATAATATTATGTAGGCCTACGGGGGGGGGGGGAGGAGGAGAGGAGATAGAGAGAATAGTGACGTGAATCGAAAACCAGCCGTTACGTTACCAGTAACCAATGGTCGTTGAAAGTGGAAATAGTAGATACATCTGCCTGTCTCTTATACTTTATTTATATTTATGGAAAGTGTGTATGTTTGTTTTTATAATTATTTTAGCATTTTTCAAGGGTTGAAAGGCAAAAAATTTGACTTGTCCCCCGGGCAACCGCCGGCATACCAACATTAAAAAGCACTTGCCCGGCAACATATCCGGGCTAGCCGGGCTGCCGGGCTATACCTAATTTCCCAGCCTGAGCACAAATAAACTAAGGAAATCGCAAAAGTAAGCAATTGATACTATCGACAATGAATACATATAATATAAAGACAAATAATTGCAAAATATGAAGTAACAACAGATTTAAACAAAGAGTACTCTTTAACCCTGACTGCGCATGGGGTAATTGGAAACGTCCCCCTGTGCTGACGTATTTGAGGTGTTTCCGTCACTAAAATATTCATTGTGCCATTAATAGCATTAATACTTATCCATATGCGCCTCTTATGGGTTGATTATAAAGGTATTAACCTGAAACAACAATAAAACGATTAAAACAGTTGGATGGTCAAAATCGGAGATATAGCCCCGCGAGTTGTATAATGTATGGGTGAGGCAAGCTGCTTTCCAATTTCCCCCAAGGCCACTGAGACAGTCGATCGATACTCTCTTTCTTGCACTCGCTTGCCATCAGTGATGACAACACCCTGCTTGCAACTCGCTAATGTTAGCACGAAAATATACCTCAGAATAAGGGAATAACAGGGAAAAATAGGTGATAACTGAGGAGGAGGAAGTGGGGAAGGAGGGGAGGTAGAGGACTGAGATTTTGCATGCCCAGGGGCCAAAAAAAAAAAAAAAAATTGATGTGAAAAGTTGAGTTTTTTTTTCACTCACTCATATGAGTCTCCCCGCTGTCCGACGGGGGAACTCTTAAGAGTCTCAGTTTTAACAAGAACAATAAATTTAAAAAATCATCAATATTAATAGAAAAAGAAAAAGATAAACAATAAATACAGACAAAAAACAATAAATACAGACAAAAAGTAAGCAGAGGTTATACAAGAAACTTCAAGTTAAAAATGCTTGATTACAATTATTGATGTCAAATTTTAGAATACAGTCACAATAATTGACCCTAAAAAGATTAAATTTATGGAACAATTTACTTGCCTCAAAACCTCTGTCCACTAAGAGTCTGTATAGTAACCTAGCTCTAGCCCAAAAGTCATCTACTTTAGTGCAGATTTTACAAAATCTTATTAATTGGGAATAAAAACAATTATAAGTTATTTTACTATCGATATTACTACTAGGGAAAGGAAAGTTTATTACGTTAAAATTAAAATCTTCAACTTTGTGATATACTTTAAGTATGCACTGTTCATTAACAATCTCTATATTTATATCAAGAAAATTTTCAACTTTATAATTTACGTTACTTTGTGTGGAGGGGAATAGAATTAAGGGTAAATAAGTTTAGCAACTTGATTAAAATTTAACAACTTGCAAACAAGAATATCATCAATATATCTACTATTATTACTACACAGTTTAGCAAGTGCTAATTTTTCTGGGATTTTATTTTTCTTGCTACTGTCAACTAAGTCTTTTATATATTTAAATTCTAAAGCAAGCAAGAATAAGTCTGCAATTAAAGGGCTAGCATTTCCACCCATAGGAATTCCTAATATTTGTTTGAAAATGTACGGCCCGAATCTAACATAAGTATTGAAAAGGAGGAATTTAAGGGCATCTTTAAGTTAGTTCTATCAAATATACAGAACTAGTGGGAGTAGAGCTAAGTGATGCATTATTAAAATATGTATAAACATTTATGAAATAATTACCATTCCTAACGAACCTGTCAAAGTGCAAATCTATAATAAAGCAAAGCTCTGAATATACTAAATCTAAAGGCAAATTGGTATACAAAGTTGAAAAGTCGAAGCTATGTACCGAGGTAACTTTCGGCATGGTATTTATTTTATCAATAACTTCTAACGAATTGTCAACACTCCAATAATAGTTAATGCCAGTTCTTCTCATGATGGTATTACAATATCTTTTATGAGTACTTTTAATGTATTTTAAGCAATTTACGACTTGTTCTGATAGAGTTTTAGTGGTAGCATATTTTGCTCCGGCAATAAAGCGATATTTATAAGGTCTTTTATGAAATTTAGGTAACATGTATAATTTTGCAATGCACTTGTTCTTATCAGAAAGTTTAATATCAAATGTTATATTTTTATTGGTATGTTCATCGATTAAGTTCTCAATATTCAGATTATTTTGAATTTCATAAACAGAATTACCGCAAATATTTTTACGTAATATGTTACCCTTAATACCTAATTCTTTTTTCATGTTTTCAAGATAAAATTTCTTACATGTGAAGCTATAATTATTGCTGGCTTTATCTACTGTAGTGATTACAAAATGTTTATGTAAATTTATTAAATCAGCTTTAAGCTTATTATAATTATAGTCTATAAAATCTGAAAGATTAAATTCATTTTTAACCCGTATAGCCCCAGCGACGCGCCTGACGCGTCGGCGATGTATGTAACGCACAGCCCCAGAGACGCGCCTGGCGCGTCACCCTAATTGCGCCGACCGTAACCTCAGGTGTAGCCACTCAAGAGGGCTCAGATTTGTATGGGAACTGTGTACGTATCCCACGCAACCGTGCCGATGGTTGAAAACTCTCAAAGTCCATTGCAGCGAGCGCGCAATAACCTGTTTTTTTGGGATAATTGCCTTCAATTTTTTACTCTTGTAAAATCCATTTTTGGGGGCTCTGTAGGACCATATTTTAAGCTTTTTGAGCGGTTTTTCGTGGTTTTTCCTTCATTCCTAACCCATTCGCTATTGTTTCTGGAATAAAACCATTTTTTGAAAACCGGCCGGGTTCTGGTGCGCAAACATTACAAAACTAGCCGGGGCTCCACGGGTTAAGCGAGAAAATTTTATTTCTAATTAACTTAATTAATAATTTAGACCATGCTTCTAGTTCTCTCGCATCGCAGCACGCAATTTTTAACAATTTATCTTTTAATTTATTGACTGAAAAACAATATCTTTTAAAATTATGTCCCATGTTACTTTATTACTCCCTATTCTAAATTTAAACCCTTTACGACATAGCTCCGCTAATTTGTCGTTTTGCAAAAATGTTTAAACTAGTTCTACATCACCTGTTAATATGTGACATATCGGACTATAAATGAACTTTGCTAGTGCATCACGTCTGCTAGCTGGCATATCCATGACTCTTTCACACACGCATTTATTATTATTGAAAATATCATTATCTGAAAGATTTCCTAAAACTTTATTATAATTACAAATATAGACCCAACAGGTCGTTCATATGAATACACTATTAATGGTTTGAAATCTACAACCATCTGGTAACATGGACTTAACCTTTCTTTGAATTAATAAGACTGTTAACATTAATTTTGTCTAAAATTTTAGAGGAATAATTTAAAGTGGACATGACTTTATCTTTAGTACGGTTATCTTTGGATTTCTTAGAATTAGCTCTAACATATCCCATAAAACCAACGACTATACTCTTAAATTTATTTGTGAAATTAATTTATTGTTTAGAATATTTTCTATAAAAGGAGCAAACACTTTTCTTTTGTAGGCCTTTCAATGAATCTTTTAAATTTTTAATTCCGAAATTTCGATATAATGAATAAATTATTAACAATAATTTAATATCAGACCTGTTTTTCTTTTTATTAAATGTATTTAGTCTTCTATTACCGTGTCTACCAGGTCTTCTGTTTAAAACAGGGAAGTTAAAATATGGGTTATTAAAATCGTTTTTTAATAAATCTTTATACAAAATGTTGCCTACATTTTTTATTTGATTGTTAAGTCCAAATGGATAGATGGTCATTAATTTTCCAATCCAATAATTTTCTCTATCCAAAACATTTTGATTACTTTGAACAATTTCTATAATTTTGTATTTACAATCAAATTTAGTACAATCTGTGTTAAAATGCTTATATAGAAGAATCTTGGAGTCGTAATATGTAAATTTTTCTGTAGAAAAGTGTGCCGGCTTCTCCTTAATTGTAGACTCGCTATCACTCGCCCATAAAAAATCGACACTGAGTGGGGTGATATGTCTTATAATCACCAAACTAATGAGGTGAAATGTTTTATTTATTAGTGGCCTCTCCATCATTGACGATATATATGCCTTAACCCCTCCCACCCGGGCCCGCCTTCTATATGACAGCACTAGGATCCGGGCGATCTGGCCAAAAAACGTAATAGGCCTAGGCCTACCTCTGTTATTTTAACTGCTAGAGAATTCACACACACATTTCGAAATGTAGCCCTGTTTTGTATCTTTAGACTGGCATTAAGTAGAGCTCTCTAGGTCAACTGGTTCAGTTGTGATGACGATTTCCCTGGAGAGAGTTTTGATGCGATGTTAGCAATATCGGACAATAACAAACACTAATTCTCGTTCTACTAAACAATAACAACAACAGTCCGACTTCTCCTTGTTTTTGAAGGTGCGCATCGCTCCGACCGGCTTTGTTTACATTTGGTTCGACGCACGGCTTTCAAACCACGCATAAGAAGGGTCACCAGACCTGTTGTTGCTTGATTTCCTTTGTACTCCTTTGTACATAATAGGCTTTCAAGCTTACAGAGTTTAAAATGACACCCGGGCTCCTGCCCATCTGACGCGGTGTCATTTTAAAATGACAACCGGGCAGAAACGGTTAAACAGTAATGGCACTTTTTGAACTGCAAAGTCAGCTGTTCAAACCCCGGCGCGTATAGTCCGATCCCAGGTCTTCCTCGGTCCACCCCTTGGTGCAGCTCCCTCCACAATCACAGACCTGCATTTTTTCACCCAATTTTGTTCATTCCATTCTCTCCACATATTGTACGCATCACCTCGCTAATACTCTTTATACCTAAACGTCTCCTCAGCTCAACATTTGTTATTCTACAAGTTCTGCCTTTTGTCTCCCTCACTTACATAGAACAAAAATAAAAAATAAAAAAGACCTGGAGATGGTCTTGTCAGGGTCCCCAACGATGTTGTGCAGTGGGGTGGGCTATGGAAAAACCAGGCGTAGAGGAGTGGCTGGTGCGTGTGATGATAATGAAGATATTCAAGGACTCACGAACGGCAGTAAGGGTGAAAGGTGTATGGAGTGAGGAGTTTACATTAGTGTAGGAGTCTATCTGGGCTCTGTCTAAGCTCTTTTATCTTTGTTATGGTTCTGGAGGCACTGTCTGGAGATTTTAGAACTGGGCTCCCTTGGGAACTGCTGTACACAGATGACCTAGTTCTTATTGCAGATAATGTACAGGATGCCGAGGCCAAATTCAGAAGATGGAGAGAGGGCATGGTAAATAAAGGATTAAGTGTTAATATAAATATAATCAAGATTTTGCACAGTAAAATAGGTGTGGAAATGTTTTGAAAGTGGTGTATGTCTAATTTAAGCTTAATCAATTCAACTTCACTGCCTAATCTAACTTTACTCAAACCTAACCTAACCTAATCTAACCTAACCTAACCTCATCTAATCTATTGTGTTTAGGATTGTGCCTGTTTGGGTGTGATCTTGAGAAGTGAGGTAGTTTTAAACTGCTTCCATATTTATATGACCAGCCCGTTAAGTGTCTCATTTTGTGACTTGATGGTTTGGTTAAACTACAGTACTTGATAAAAAATAAGAAACAAAAATCCATATACTGTACTGTATAATTATACAAACAGACTTTTGACTTGCCCTGTTAATTCAAATGTAAAACTTGCAACACACAAACCAAAGCCAGAAGCCGCACAATATAAAGACAAACAAAATTATAAAAATCACAGTAGAAATAGCAAATTGAAGATTAGCAAAGTAAAATTATTAACCCCATCAGTACCGGTGATTTTTTTTTTCCAGCTGCATTTAGACTATTTTATGAAGCTTAGGAAGGATATTAGTAGCTAATAGGATAAATTGAAATACAGGTAGTCTGTAACCTTTTCATTGGTAGATGTCATTAAGCTGAAGAAAATCGTCTATGCCCTTTTTTTTTTTTTTTTTTTTTTTTTTTTTTTTTGCAGCTGACGGTAAATTGAATCCTTTAGTAACTGAATTCTTGATACTTACAGTAATGAAAAAATATGAAAGTACTATGTCTCTGCATCATATAAATACCAAGTTTTCATATTTAACATACTTCGCTACAAAATGTTTGTAATAGCCGAGTAAATTAGGTGAATGCCCTCGTAGTACCCCTTCCACCTGTCATATTCTTATTATTTTTCCCCATCCTCCCAGCATGCAGGAGGACATGGCTGTGGGCACGGGCTACGTCGACTACCTCAAGTTGATCCAGGGACTTACGCTCTTTGTCCAGTGTAGCATCGAGGCACCCTTCATGTTCGTCAATAGTGAGTCTCGCCTCAGTTATGTGTACTGTAAGATTTTGTTTTTTCCCCCCATAAGACTATTTTGTGCAGTTTAAAGGTTTATATTTTGGTTTGCTCCCTAGTTTGTGCAGTTTAAAGGTTTATATTATGGTTTGCTCCCTAGACCTCCATCAAGCTTAAAAAACACCCTCAAGACACCACTTCAAGATAAATATGTACATTTTTCATTGGAAAGTGTTCCGGCCAGAGGCCGGTTCCTCCTATATTAAAGGCTGGCTATCGCTTGCTAGGAAAAAAATACACATACTGTAAATAGCACGAAAGGCCATAATATTGACAAAAGAAATTTGGTGAAAGGGATTAAAACGCCAAATTAATGGGCCAAACGTGTTCAAATCTCAAAACTTAAGGGGCCTATCAATGAGGGAGAAGGTAGCTCTAGAAAAAAAGACTCCCTTACAAAGGACCTGTGTTGTTCATAATGTTTAGTAACCCTTTGAGTCCTTCATGTTTGTTAATAGTGAGGGTCAACTTGGTTATACATGTACAGTAATCCTGGGTGTCCAACGAAAACAGAGTCCAGTATTTTTAGTATTTTTTATTGTATTTTTTTAACATCATTCTTAACATCATTCTTAACACCAATAACCCCCAAATGAAATTTATTAAAGCATGTGGGGATTGGGCCTGAGCATATAGATAGATATAGATAGATGTGATTCTCCCAGGATTCGAACATAAGATATCTCGCATAGAACTTGCATACTCTAACTATTATTATGTAAAGGTTTAAGTTATATTTACAATTATGTCTTTGGAAGGCATAAGATGGCCAGACCAATGGTATTTCATGTTAATTATCTTATATTCCTCCTATGCATTCAAGTCTTCAAACCAAAATTGCTCCGGGTTGACACCCTGCAGTAGGCCTACTCTATTTTTATTTTTATTTATTTATTTATTTTTGTTTTACCTGGTGGAAAATTTACTCTATTAGCAGCTCATTTCTCTTGATGGGAGAGTAAGAAACTGCTATGTCTCTGTATCCTATCAATGCCAACTTTCCTAATTACAACATATTTGACTAAAAAAAATCTAATACTGTAGTTGAGTAATTAACGCTTTCAGTACGGGTAATGGAACTCGTTAGCCTTGGTCAGCAACCCATCTAGGGGAGACAACCTTATAAAAATCCGGGTGGATGGGACTCGTCAGCCTTGGTCGGCAACCTGTCTAGGGTAGTAAACCTGATGCAAATACGTACTGCTTATCTAAGTGTAAGGCAGGTTAGTGGAGGGACTAGCCGAACACCACTGTAGAAAAATAGTGCTAACAAGTTGCATAGAGGGCCTCGGAGTCGGACGGATCCTGAATTGAGTGGTCAATCCTGTAAGTTCTTCAGTAAGCTGGCTCGGGTTGTCCCTCTTCTAAGGAGTAGGTCCGCTTGGGGGCCTTCTGTGTATGGCCACCCTCATTGAGGGGAGTAAGGCATCTGGCAATAGATTGATAGATAGATAGTACGGGTGACGTCTTTTAATTTTGTTCTGGCTGTATTGTGACTATTCTAAAGTTTGACATCAGTAATTTTAATCTAGCTTTTTTAACTTGAAGTTTCTTGTATAACCTCTGCTTACTTTGTGTCTGTATGTATTTATTGTTTTTCTTTTTCTACTATTATTATTGATAATTAAAATTAATTGTTATAATAATAATAATAATAATAATAATAGTTCTTAAAGCTAGCGCATGCTAAGCTAGCTAAGGATAGCTCAATAAGGCCGATTAGGCGTATTTCCATTGGGGTCCTGTACTACTATCCCATCCCTTTGCTCATGAGGGATGGTAACGACTCAGTGCTTGTGAAAAATCTTTAATGCGCCGAGCTTGGGCGCGAACCCGGGCCTTCTGGGTGGAAGTCCGAGACGCTAGTCACTACACCAAGCGAGCCGCTGTTCTTGTTAAAAAAATACTCTTTGTTTAAATCTTGTTGCTTCTTCATATTTTGCAATTATTTTTCTTTATTATATTGTATCTATTTACTGTCGATAGTATCAATTGCTTGCTTTTGCAATTTCTTTAGTTTATTTGTACAATAAATGTAGGTTATTTGTAGGGTAGTTATTGATAGGGGTCACATGAGGCATGCTATGCTTACAGGTACCTACCCGATAGCACTATCGTTAGTGAGTGCTATTTGTATTTTGTACTATTGAACAGAACAAAGCTGTTCCTCTTGCTCAGTCTGCATATAGGAAATACCATTCAACTGAGACCTTTATGTAAGATTCAGAATGACTTGGTGGAGAACACATGCAACGGGAAGGCGTCTCTCTTGGTTTTGTTGGATCTTTCTGCGGCCTTTGATACAGTGGCCCATGACCTACTGTTAAAAGATCTGCATTCTTACGGTGTTCGTGAAAGAGCACTCTTTATTCATGTTTATCAGATAGATTTCAGCGTGTGGTGATTGGCCATACCATCTCTGACCAAGTCCCCCTGTTGTTTGGAGTACCTCAAGGATCGATTCTGGGACCGATCCTCTTTATAGTTTACACTAGCAGCTTGACATCCTTGCTAGATGCTCATGGTGTTGCCTATCACTTTTACGCTGATGACACTCAGTTGTATGTGAAGATAGAAAACATTAATGATACTAAGACCAAAATGGAATCTTTATTGTCGGACATTAAGATCTGGATGGCAAAGCGGAAACTCAAACTGAATGAGAACAAAACAGAGATCATCATCATTCATGGAAATAGAAGGGGAAATGATGCTGAAAATTTAGTGACTCTGGATATGGGAGGTTCTCAACTTCGCCCAGTAAGCTCAGTGCGAAACCTTGGAGTATACTTTAACTCTAAATTGAACTATGAGAATCACATCAATCAGGTCATCAAAATTTGTAATCTCCAAATCAGAAACTTGTATTAAGTGAGACAGTTTCTTAACCTCTGAAGTGCGCATGGGGGTAATTGGAAACGTCCCCCTGTGCTGACGTATTTGAGGTGTTTCCGTCACTAAAATATTCATTGTGCCATTAATAGCATTAATATTTATCCATATCCGCCTATTATGGGTTGATTATAAAGGTATTAACCTGAAACAACAATAAAACGAGTGAAAACAGCGTTTGGATGGTCAAAAGCGGAGATATAGCCCGCGAGTTGTATAATGTATGGGTGAGGCAATCTGCTTTCCCGCCAATTTCCGCCAAGGCCACTGAGACACAGTCGATCGATACTCTCTCTCTCTCTTGCACTCGCTTGCTATCAGTGATGACCACACCCTCCAATCGGATTTCTAATGTTAGCACGAAAATATACCTCAGAATAAGGGAATAACAGAGAAAATAGGTGATAACTGAAGGAGAGGAGGAAAGTGGGGAAGGGGAGGTAGAGGACTGAGATTTTGCATGGCCCAGGGGCCAAAAAAAAAAAAAAAAATAAAAAAAAAAAAAAAAATATAAAAAAATATTTTTTTTTCGATGTCAAAAGTTGATTTTTATTTTCTCTGACTCTTAAGAGTCTTCCCGCAGTGCGCCGGGGGAACTCTTAAGAGTCTCCCCGCAGCTCCCGGGTTAACAAGCGCTGTCTTCTAACATTGGTTCACTCAATTGTCCTATCAGGTGTGGACTATTGTAATGCCTTATTGGTTGGCCTTCCTAATTACTTGCTACAAAAAGTTCAGTCCATACTAAATAGAACAGCGAGGCTCATATTTGATCTACCTCCAAGAACCCCCACTTCTTTATATTTGATAGAGCTGCACTGGTTGCCAGTTAAAGCTAGGATAGAGTTTAAGTTGTGTCTTTTGACTTTTAAGGCACTTATGTTTGGCGAACGTAAGTATTTTGCTGACCTCTTGAGACGCCCTTTGGCATGTTCTGGTGCGATCCTGAGAAGCAGTGATGATGTGCTGCGTCTTGAACCGGTAGCTATCCAGCAGTCCTCTTTCTCTGATCGGTCCTTTTCTTTCGTGGCTCCTAGGTTATATAATGAATTGCCTTTATCAATTAGACAGCTGAACTCCATAGACTCTTTCAAAAAAACAGTTGAAAACCTTTCTCTTCTGTAGGAGTTATGATCTTGCAAGTGGCACAGTGACAGGTTGTTACAGACTCTAACTGCTGCCATGTTAAATAATTGTTGTTGCTTGAACTACAGGGGAACTGCACCACACTTCTCTTGATTGTGGTGCACTGTGGTACGAGCGCTAGTGAATTCCTCTGGAAGAACTGGCGCTTGCGAGAAATAAAAGACCAGATTACTGTATTATTAGTATTATTATTATTATTGTTAATATCTTGTCAAGTTGCAAATTTGATTTTAATAGAACATTTTGACACTAATTGTAGTTTCTTTATTCATGCAGAGTTTAGTAAAATTTACCAGAACGTCTCGGACTTCCCAATTTGACTAATTCCTTGAACGTGACGATAGTGCATTGTTATGTGTGCGATTAGTTTGCTCGGGAAACAGATTAACTTGCTTATGTAGTATTGTACACCCTATGTGGTGGATTGTATTCTTTTATCTCATAACAAAATTTTATTTAGTAAGCGTTGTTTCCACATGGCGATTTTGATAAGTTATTTTGCCTTATATTGTCTTTGTCCAAGTTTTGGTTTGTTTAGTTTGCAAGTTTTACATTTTAATTTAAACTAGGCCTATATGATTTTATTCAGTTAGCCCGAGAAGCGATAAGCCTCACGGAAGTGTCTCTATAGAGAACGCGATAAGCTTCACGGAAGCAAGACCATGTAAAAAAAACTTCCAAATGCCCCAGGGGCTCTCAAAACGAAGGAATATGGGATTAGGTGAGATAATTCCCTTCTAGTACCTCCTAACACTCATCCACATGTGTGCCCCCCCCCCCCTTCCCCTCTCCTCAATTATCGGCTATTTTTACTCTCATTTCCCTCATTTATCGGTTATTTTCCGCGCTAAGTATTCTCAGGCGGGCGAGTCATTTAAAGACCCTTTAGCAGTGTGAGATCTGGCAGCCTTAAATGTAATCCTCACTTGATCAATCACCAAGGCAAGACACTACAGTACCTCGAAAGTCAACCAAGTGAGGAACACACGTTGCAGAGGATCTGCTCAAAGTCTTCAAGAATAATAAATACATTTGTATCTATCTATGTACTCTGGCACATACCCCATTTATTATATTTTATTTATTTATTTTATTTATTTTTTTTTTTTTTAGGGTGGCTGACTCGAGACAGAGCCTGAACAGAAAAAAAAAATCACACACATCTAGGTCACCCAAGAAAAAACCCCAGAGACCCAGGGCCATTTGGGGTCCCCAGCTAAGATTCCCAGGTCCCAGATCTGGAGAGGATCCAGTTCCCGCAGGCAGACATGCAGCATACACATACATACATAACATTTTAAGACTGAGTGTTCCACACATAAGTGCAGTTTCAGTCTCTTGTCCTAATGCGGAGCACCACAGTGCCCGCCCACCATGCATCCAGGCTTACCCTTCATATATACCAGCTCCCCGGGCCCGGGCCAGGCGCCTGACGGACTATTATCTAGTCCAACTGGCGCCTGACCCCCTCTCCCAACGACCGCGTTTATACTCATCTATTCACTAGCATTCTCCATTAATTCCTATATATTACCACTTCTCTTGCCTGATCTATAGTCCAATGGAGGCCTTCCTACCCTTCTAACTCACATACTGTATTCTCTTTGTAAGCCTTTCATCTTCCATTTGCTTAACATGTCCATACCAGCTTTAAATTAAAAAGATTTAAATACATGCATACAAGACAGACATGAATGCATGTTTGAGCCATGGTCACCCAAAGATATACTGTGTGGATTTACAGTCAGGTCTCGATATAAGCGGTTAATTCGTACCGTGTACATGCCGTTTATATCAAAACCGTGTTTTAGAAATAATTAATTAATTCGATCCAGCCACTTTCTCAAAGTCCCCCTTTTGACCCTTTTTGCCTACCTTCAGCCGACTTATATTACATTATACTGTACCACTAACATCATAATATATGACATAATTATAATGTAAAACTTGCAAAATATACAAACTAAAACTGGGACGATACAAGATAAATGCAAAAGAACTGATCAAAATCGCTATGTGGAAACAACGCTTAATAAAATAAAATTTTGGAATAAAAGAACACAATCTACCACATAGGGTGTACACAACTACATGAGCAAGTCAATTTGTTTCCCAAGTAAACTGATCGCACATATAACAATGCACCTCGTCATGTTCGAGGAATTAGTCAATTTGGGAAGTCCGGGACTTTCTGGTAGAATACATTAAGCATCATTAAGAACTAAAGGAGAAATGGATAGGCGACGAGCAGGGAGGTTTTAGGAAGGGAAGAGGATGTGTAGATCAGATTTTTACCCTGAATTGTGTTGGAGAAATATCTGGAGAAGAAACAAAAGGTGTATGTTGCCTTTATGGACTTGGAGAAGGCCTATGACAGAGTGGATAGAGAAGGTTTGTGGAAAGTACTTAGAATATACGGAGTAGAGGGCAAGTTGCTGCAAGCAGTGAAGAGCATGTATGAGGGTGCAAAGGCAGCAGTACGTGTGGAGAGTGAGCAGAGCGAGTTCTTTGACCTGAATGTTGGTTTGAAACAGGGGTGTGTGATGTCCCCATGGTTGTTTACTGTATATATGGATGGAGTCATGAAAGAAATACTATCAAGAGCAGTGGATGTTGGTGTATCGCTGAAAAGGGAGGGAATTGAGTGGAAGCTACCTATAGTGCTGTTTGCGGATGATATAGTTCTGATGAGTGATAATGAATGGGAGTTGCAGGGTCTGGTAAATGAGTTTGGAACAGTGTGCGAAAAACGGAATTTGAAGGTAAATGCGGGGAAGAGCAAGGTTATGGTCTTCGAAAGGGGTGAAGTCACAGAGTATGAGGTGAAGCTGAATGGTCAGGCTATGGAGATCGTCAACTCTTTTAAGTATCTGGGCAGTGTGTTGAGTAAAGATGGGACTATGAATGAAGAAGTACGGGAGAGGGTACAACAGGGGAAGAGGGTTGTAGGAACGCTAAAAGCAGTAACAAGAAATAGGGTGGTCAGTATGGAAGTGAAGAAGTCCTTGCATGACAGTGTGGTAATCCCGACACTGACTTACGGAAGCGAAGCATGGACGTTGGTTGAGAAACTCAGACCAAGAGTGAGAGCAGTGGAAATGAATTACTTAAGGAGTGCGTGCGGAGTTACATGGAGGGATAGACAGACTAATGAGGAAGTAAGAAGGTGTGGTGTGGAGGTAGATGTGCTGGAAAGTGTGAAAAGGAACAACTTGAGATGGTTCGGCCATATGGAACGTATGGAAAGCGAGAGAATGACTAAGAGGGTGTACGAGAGCGAGGTGGAGGGACAGAGGAGAGAGGTAGACCGAATGAGAGGTGGAAGGATGGAGTGAGGAAGTACATGAACGAAGGCGGTGCTGGTTGGGGGAGGGGCGTCGACTGACTGGGGACAGAGGTGCATGGGGGCGGTTCGTTCGTGGCCACCCCTTCGTGGATCACGGCGTCGGGCAATAGATAGATAGATAGAAGAACTATTTTGGACCTATTACTGACCTTTATTCTGTTGTTGAAGGTGTTGATGTTCGGTAGATATAACCCGCCGCTGCACTCTTTCCCCCCTTCCCCCGCCCCGACCCCATCACTGTGATGAAGTTGATGGGCCTTGTGCTGCAGCTCACACATCGGCCCCTCCAGGTCTCCCAGCATGATTATCGTCCTCATTGAAAACAGAGAACACAGAAATATTTCCCCTCATATCATCATCAGAATCAGACTGGTTGTTAAATTCGGGGGCAGCCTCAGCTGCCGGCTAAAGAAATCTGTTATCTTCACTTGTTACCGGGCACTAGCAACCAACGCTGCATTTTGGTCTGCCCTTTCTCTGTAAGGGTGATCGGTTACGAGGAGGTGGGTGACAGGAATTCCGAGACAAGCCGAGCGGGCCCCAGTGTGACGTCACGGGAGTCCCGAGGCTCGGGCCACCACCCGCGTATTTCCAGACTTTTTTCCGTGTTGTGGCTGACTTTGGAACTTTTGGGGTTACTGTTTCCAAACGAATCTGTGTATAAAAAACGTGCGTATCGAGACCTGACTGTATGTATGTATATACTCAGGCACATACCCCATTGATGTGGGTGGCCGACACGAGACAGAGCCCAAACAGAAACAATATTTAAAGTTTCTATTCTGAGGGTCCGGGACCACTTTCACGTTCCCTCGCCCCTTTTTCTGTCTTAAGTAAGAGAATTTTACAAGGGGAGGAGGATTCCTAGCCTTCTGTGCAAAGATGGTTGTGGAAATACTGTGGAGTATAATACCCAGCTGCAAAACAGCAGTTGTGTGGGTGTCCCCAGCTCCAATAATGCATCTTTTATGGTAGCAAATAGAATTATTCTCGTTGTTTACTTACAGAGTGGTTCATGACAAAGATGGGTGCGCACTACGTCACTTCGCTGGTGTTCTTCCTGTACATCTTCCGGCTGCTGGGACTAAGTGTGGCTGGAGCATACTGGCCAGTGTGGACCACGCTAGCTGTGGAGGTGCTCAACGGCCCCTGCTATGGTCTGGGGTACACCGCAATTGTAGTTTATTCCTCGAAGATTTCACCACCGGGGACGTCTACCACAGTTCAAGCACTTACAAACTTGTGTATGAGAGCTTCGGTGAGTGTTTTTTCAGCCTGACCATAAGAATTTGGGTACGTATTCTAATTCCTTGCACTAAATTGGCTTAAAAGGGCTAGTTAACCCTTGTCTAGCGGGGGGTTTTGGGCTTATTTGGGCATATTCAGGCCCTCCTGAATGATAAATCAAGTATCTGCATGAAAAGAAATTGTATTCAGCAAAAACTAGGCGCCTAAAAGCTTCAAAATGAGACCAGAACGAGCTACGTAGCACTCTGGTTTCCATACAGTGGTACCATTAGCTCGGGACTTTACCGTATAGCGGTATATTTTTCCAGCTACGCTCACTATGGCTACACTGCCGACCTCTCGAGAACACAGGGAGGGTGAGTCAGTGGGTGGCGGTAGGCCCTGGGAGTCGGGACGTGTGGCCCGCTGCACTCCCGGCCATTTGCACTCTATTTAACCCTTTAAAAGCCATAATATGCTCCTAACTTGCAAAGTTAAGGGTTAATAAGATGAAGGTTGGCATATAAATCACTCTCAAGTTATCTAAAGAGTAACCATACTGGCTGGTGTGGCCCACGCTAATTGTGGAAGTGCTCAACGGCCTCTGCTACGGTCAGGTTACACTCGCAGGAAAAATCAATCTTTACGCGAGTGAGCTACAGTATATACAGGGTGTCCCGAATTTGACATGCCAAACTTTAAGATATGATTATATTGAATTTTAATATCTTGATAATAACATGGTCAAATAATTGCAGTTAGACGGGGGTGTGGTAGGCTCTAGGACAGCTAGGCCAGCCTTATGAGGGAATACTTAAAAACATTTTGGAATTTTGCTTATAGAACATTATATGCTTAGAATATTTTTCCTAACCTAGTCCTGAAGTTTGGCACATCTATTTTGGGACACCCTGTATATTTGTGTAAACGTAATGAATCGGGTGAAACATGAATCTGTATTATCACAAGATTTCGACCCACTTCCAGAATGTTTATAACGTTAGTGTAAAGTACCACTGCTCAGTCACTCATTAACCTGTGCTATGAGATCTTCGGTGCAGGGTGTCAAACGAAAAGTTGTCTTAGTCTTATTGTATATGCCGGTGGATCACATGCTTTCATTAATTTCATTGGGAGGTGGTTGGTATTGGAGTGAAATTAATAAAAATGGAATACATAAGCTAATATTATGGTTTATCGTTCAATTTATATCTTTGGAAGTGATGAATTGGCCAAAATAATGCTATTTCATGTAATTTTCCTTGTATTACTTCACATATTCATGCTTGTCTTCAAACAAATGGCTCCGGTTTGACACCCTGCTTCGGTGAGTGTTTTTCTGCCTGACTCTAATATCACCAAACTTATGGGGCGAACGTCTTAAAATCCCATAACTAATGGGGCTAAACAACATGCGGGTGAAGGGGGTTCAGAAAAGAAACCTCCCCATAACCCCTTCTGTACCAGCGACTTCTTTTCAATTGTATTATAGCTAAAGTTCTATGATTTTATGCATATTCAGAAGGAACTATGTTATTTAGAGGGTTTATTGAGATCCTATTTACCCTTTTGATTCCTAGTGGTAGATCATAAGCCAAAAAAAATGTCTAATAGTAACCAAAATACTGTAAGATGAAAATTATGTCATAGTGCTGAAGGCGTTAATGTATATTTACTCTTCCAGGGTATGCAGTGGCCATGTTCGGAGGTGGACTGTTATCACCAAAGTGGGCGGTCCGGGCCTTTACTTAATAGCTGGGGTGGTCGCCATAATCACCTTTATACTACACATCTTCTCTCTCATCCTCCTCCCGCCACCTCCGGAAGGTTAGTTGAGTGGGTCGTCGAGTGTCTTTGTATATATCTACGTAGTGTTTTGATCCCTCTATGTGTATCTTTTTATTGTATCTGGTTTGGCCGCTGTAATCACCTTTATACTAAACAGCATCTCTTTCGCTAGTCACACCAGCCCCGGAAGGTTAGTTGAATGTGTAGGTGAATCTTTGTAAATCTGTATGTAGTTTCTTTGTCCTTCCATCTATGTATTTTTTTTGTTTGGTCTGGCTGCCATAGTTTCATTTATACTACGATACACATCATCTCTCTCTAGCTACTCCCACCACCCTTGGAAGATTAGTCGAGTGTGGTGCATGGTACGGAGATTGTGTGTCTGTAAATAGCTTTTTTGTTCTTCTATCTGTCCTATATGTCTTCTATCTTTTAGTGTCTGGAGTGGCTGCCATAGTCACCTTTATAGTACACATCATCTGTTCTTGAATAAAAAAAACTGACAAGTGAGGCAGCTCTGAACAGTGCTGCCTTGAACGCCGCCATTTAGGATGTGAAACCGGAACTGCACTACACTTTCAAACTTTCTTCTACTCAACAGCTGAGCTCTGGAACTCTCTCCCAGAATCAGTCTTTCCCTCTTCCTATAACTTAAATTGCTTCAAACTCCGTGTGTCCAGGCATTTTGGCTCGAACGTCCCTTGATTTTGGCCCTGTCACTCTTTCAACTATGGGGGAGGCACTCGCTATAGGCAGTTATGCCTTTTGCCTCCCTCAATCACATAGAAAAAAAAAAAAAAAAAAAAGTGGAGCACTCGGTCTTTAGATTTATGTACAGTATGTACTGTATGTATGTATCTATCTATCTATCTATCTATCTATCTATCTATCTATCTATCTATCTATCTATCTCATCTATCTATCTATCTATCTATCTATTATGACTATCTATCTATCTATCTATCTATCTCAGCCACCCCCAGAAGGTACTGGTATGTGTACAGTATAATTATGTATATAACTTCTTTGTTATAACTCCAATATAACCATCATAAACACATACATCTCTCCCCAAACATCCCCTACAGTACCAAATGAATACAGACCACACTTACAACACATCATCACAAACACCCCACACACCCCACACAGCCCGTAGCCTAGTAGGTAGAGCTCCACACACGAGGGGTCGGGGTTCAATCCCCGGCCGGGCGGAGACAAATTGGGCTTGTCTCCTTTCATGTGTTAGCCTCAGTTCACCTAGCTGTAAATAGGTACCTGGAATAAGTGTGACGTCCCATCTGGGGTTGGCAAAAATGTACAAGGCGAGATGGGTATCATATGGTTCACCTAAGCTGATGGCTACCTAAGCCTTCGGGCGAGACGGTACCGTCTATAGTGAGAATGGTACCATACAGATCCACCCTAAGCCTTCGTTTCCGATGTCGCCAATTGGCTTAATACAAACTACACACACATCCACAGCCATTCCAACAGTACATAAAACACTTAACATGCATTTCACGCAATACATTCCCAGTTAAGGAGGCGCGATAATAATGAGCTTAGCTCGCATTGCGTGGATTCCCCTTGACGAACAAGTAACTGAGTAACATCATCCTGGGTGGTGACTTCAACGCCAAGACGTCGGCCTGGTTTGTCGACAACCCCGACACAGACAGAGGGCTGGTACTACAAAACCAAACCGATAACCTCATCATCCTTAACGACATCCATCAACATACCCATATTCCTCACCAAGCCCTCTATAACCCATCATCTCCAGACATCACCTTTTGCTCCCCAGAACTCGCCCCCACAACATCCTGGAGGGTGGTCAGAACCTTAGGCTCTGACCACCTCCCGATCATTATCACCACCAAAACCAGACTCACCCCAGCTAGCCACAAACACACATACACCAATTATAAAAGAGCTAACTGGGAAGCATTCACAAATGAGACAGAACAACACTTCACAACTCTAAACAGTACACCCATCACTAACATCAACAATGCTGTACACATACTCAATAAACTATCCAAAACGCTGACAAGAAACACATTCCAAGAGGTAACAGAAAAAGACACAACCCCAACTTCACACCAGAAATTCAAAACCTCATCAGACAACACGACATACTGAAACACTCCCCAGCACCCCCCACACAAGACATCACACAACAAATTCAAGCACTCAACACCCAAACTAACAACAAAATACAAGAACAACAAAAACTAAATTGGAATAACTTCCTACAAACACTTGATCACAAAACAAACCCCAAAAAACTCTACAAAACACTAAACAGCATCACACTTTCCAACAGCAACACAACACAATCACATGCTGCAATCACAACAACAGACTCTACTCCTTCATGTAAACAACAAGCAAAACACTCTCATCAATCACTTCTCACATGTCAGCCACCTAAAACCTCACAAAGACGACCGACGTGTCATCCGACGTAAGAGACAATTCCCCACAGACCCTGACTATACACCCTTCACCAATCACCAGACAAAGCATATCATCAACAATCTCAAGCACTCACCCGCCTGTGGCCTAGACAACATAAGCAACATACACCTCAGACACCTGGGACCACAAGGCATACAAGCACTCACTAACATATCAAACTACAGCTATTCACACAACACAATACCAGACATTTGGAAGCATGGTATCATCATCACATTCCCCAAACCCAACAAAGACCCCACGCTACCCTCCTCGCACCGCCCCATCACACTCCTTTGCTCCCCCTCCAAAGTCATGGAACGCCTAGTATTACAACTAATTACACCTGACCTACCCCTAGCTCCAACACAACATGGCTTTAGGCCACTGCACTCCACAAACACTCTTCTCACAGACCTTACACAAAGAGTTTTCGACGGCATCAACTCAGCTAGACCACCACACAGATCACTATTAGCCACACTCGAAATTAGTAAAGCCTTCGATGCCATCCCCCGCCACAACCTAACAAACAAAATCTACAACACAAACATGCACAACAACACAAAAAGGTGGCTGGCCAACTTCCTAGCAGGCAGATGTGCACACGTATCTTTTGCCGGTCAGTCATCTAAAATCAGAAACTTTCCAAACGGAGTCCCACAAGGATCCGTCCTATCGCCCGCACTCTTCAATCTGTACATGCACGATATAACTACACCCAATACGCCCCAAATAAACTTAGCCTCCTATGCAGATGACATAACACTCACATGCACACACCATGACCCAAAAAGAGCAACAGATCTCCTTCAACCCTATCTCAACACACTACATGGCTGGTGCACTACAAACAGATTAATCTAGCCCCAGCCAAATCCACCGCAACCCTGCTCACAAGTTGGACAGGAGAACACGAATACATCCCTCAACTCACCATAAACAACACACCCCTAACACATACACACACACACAAAATCCTAGGAGTAACATATGATACTCATATGACATTCAAACAGCACCACAAACATTAAAAAGAAACTGACACCCAGACTTAACGCCCTCAGGTCACTTGCTCACACAAAATTTGGACACAACAAAGAAACTACCACCACAGTATTTAAACAATACATAAGATCAGTGATGGAATATGCAAGCCCAGCCTGGGCTTCTAACCTAGCTGAAACACATCATAAGACCTTACAGACTATTCAAAACAAAGCCCTGAAGATCATTACAGGCTGCACAGCTACTGCACCCACAGATCACCTACATCAAGAAACCAAAATCCTCAAAGTCAAAGACCATCTGGACATAGAGGCACTCAATTCCTGGCAGCAGCCTCCACGAACCAAGACCACCCACTAAACTACATGGCAACACACCCACAGACACCAAGAAATATCAAAACAACACCCAGCACACGGTATCACACACAATTATTGTCCTCTCTCCCTCCCTGCCCACCCCGAACCAACTTCCAGAAGCACATCCATACTCATATCTCTCACCGATCCATCCACTCACTCACAGACAACACGCAGCTGCATGCACGACCTCCCGAAATCCATCCTTCCGAATCCTCCCTTCCTCGCGAGGACAGAGTCCACCTGGCCAGGCTGAGATGCGGACACCATCCAGCTCTCCTGAGCTAGCAGAAGAGACTGGATGACTCCGTTGTCGACGCCTGCCCGGGATGTAACACAGCACCCCATACCATTAAACACATCATAGAAGACTGCATTTCACACAACCACTTACGCCAACAACACAATCTACACTCAATGAGAGCTCTGTGGGAAAGCCCGATCGTGGCCATGGCCTTTCTCAGGGACTCGGGTCTGTTTGGCCAGGCAGCTTAGGGAATAACAACAACAACAACAACTTCTTTGTATGCTTATCCCTCAGTACTTTCACTTCACCTCTCCTCATTGTCTTATTGAAACACCTCCCACCACCCCTTAAGGAATATCCTTATTAGTACTCACAACTATTTATTGCAACTGACTTGTGTTCACATTCAATATACAGTACAGTATATTTTATAATGCAAATGCTTCATAACTTGGCATTTTAAGAGGTATACGAGTGCCGCCGCCGCCGCTGTTTTTGCTATGTGTGATGCTGCACATGAGTGTGCGAGCCTTCACACACACTCAGTGTGTGCCCGCCGCCTGTGGCGAGTGGTTGGAGCCCCTCTGCGCTCCCTCCAACAGCTGGCCTCTCTCTCAGGGCTCATAATAGCCTCAAAATGGCACTGTACAGAAGGGGTTGAAGACCGTTTTGTCCACAGAGAATGTGGTTACAGTCTCACGTCCTAAATGGCGGCTTTCCTGGCGACCCTGTCAAGGGCTGCCTCGTTGTCAAGTTCATTATTTTGAGATCGGACCGGAGTACCTGATCCCACGTCATTCTAGGTCTACCCCTCCGCACAGTTCCCCCCACGGTCACAGCCCGGCATTTCTTCTCCCAGCTCTGATCTTCCATTCTCTCCATGTGTCCAAACCAACCAAGTCAGAAAGAACATGGATGAGATTCATTTGTGGTCACCCCATCGGGGATTGAGGCATTTGACAATAGATAAATAGATATAGTTCAATTATTTAAATAGGTGTACGTACTGTACAGGTATAATTATTGGTGCTCACGACTTTACATGAAAACGCACACAGCCAGGGTGTCAAACGAGGGGGACTGGACAACTCAACCAGTAACTATTTAAACCAGTAGCTCTCAACCAGTGCCAACCCTATTAACCAGATTACGTTTAGGCCACACATGCCTCACACATGGTTACCTGATGTCCACCCCTCGTGGTCAACCACCTGAATGCCAACATTGCCATATATCATTGACTGTTTTTCACTTTCTTTGTATTTGTCACATCTATGCATCTCAGAGACAGCGATTCTTGAAGAACACCTCATTACATGACATCCTCTCCGACTCAGACTCTTTCAATTTCACCCCCATTCGTCACTTCCTGAGAGCTATAAATTTATACAATGACAAATAACTACTGATGTATACGTGACTTAAAACTCTGTACCACCTCCTCCAACACTAGCCTTGAGAGGGCCTAGGCCCAGTGGGCTAGTATAAAATAAAAGCATCATCAACAACAACAATGCCAACTCACCAATACTGGTAGTTAAGTAGAGTTTGGTTAGTTCTTTAAAATGACACTGGTTGGGTTGGCCCTGGTTGATTTGGCACTGTTTGAGATTCACTGGTTTAATTGTTGTTCTGCTTGAGTTGTCCGGGAACCAAACAAGTGACCAAATCCCTTTTTTCATAGTCATAATTACTAATGATAATAGGAATGAATGGACAATGCTTGCAGTAGATTAATTATAACGCGGTCGTAGGGAGAGGGGGGCCAGGTGCCAGTTGGACTAGATAATAGTCCTTCAGGCACCTGGCCCGGGGAGCCAGTCTATTTGTCAAGGGCCATGCCTGGAAGTAAGGTGGGCAGGCATTGTGGTGGTAAGCTCCGCTGCGTGTCTGCCTGCTGAGACCGGACCTCCCCGGGAGGTCTGGGACCTCAGTGGGACCCAAAAATTGGCCTGGTTCTTGGGTCTTCTGGGTGACTATGTGCATTTTTTTTTTTTTTTTTTTTTGGTGTGTTGTCCCGATTCAGGCTCTGTCTCGAGTCGGCCACCCCCAGCTGTGGGGTATGTGCATCAGTACATACATACATACATACATACATACATACATACATACATACTAAATATACACAGTTAAATTTATGCTTCACAGTTCTTACCATGTCTTTGGTAGTAATAAAATGGACAAAACAATGCAACTTCATGTCAAGTTTCGTATATTCTTTCTCACGTCTTTCACTCTTTAAAACCAAATTATCCCGGTTTAACACACTGACAGCCTTATTCAACATTATCATTGCTTCCCGCAGAGAGTACAAAAGTGAGATCACCCTCCTTGAATGAGGAAGAGGAAGAGACAGTGGGACTAAAGCTGGAAGTGGAGGGAGAGGATATAACTGATGCCGAGGAGGGGGCGCTGACGGCAGGTGAGAAGGAGGAGGCGGATAATGGAGAGAAGAGAGTGTAAGGTTTGTACATGGAGAGATATTAAAGATATTTTAGTTGTACTTAGAAACTTGAATTTTATACCGGTATTGTTTTTTTTATATTATATGTATATTTTTTCTGATTAATATAATTACAGTTCTGTACAGAATAAAGTTTGTACCACAGGTAGGCTACACTTGAAATATCTTAATATGTACTTAGAATTTTTTAATTAATAAAGTGTAGGGTTGATAGTGAGAAAATTCAAAGGAAAATCTATAATTATATCGTACCACGTCATAAAGTCTAGTACAGGTATTGAGAATACTAAAAAGGTCTTTATTTTGAAGAAAACAAATTGTGCGAGTGGAGAGTAGTAAAAATACAATAGTAAGGTATATTATTCATACTTAGACAATTGAAATTGATACCAGTAGTATTTTTAATTAACCCTTCCCCCCCCCCCCTCCTAAGGACAATGTCAGGTACCCGGGCGATTTGGCCGAAAATGTCTAAGCCTAGTCTACCGTATCTTTGTTATTTTAACTGCTAGAAATTTCCCACACATCTCTAAACGTAGTGCGGTTTTCAATCTGTAGACTGGCGTTGAGTAGAGCTCTGTAAGTCAACTGGTTCAGTTGTGATGACGGTTTCCGTGGAGCGAATTTTGACGCGATGTTGACAATATCGGAGCTTTTCAGACACTAATTTCGTCATACCATACAACAACAACATTGATCCGACGTCTCCTCCTTGTTTTCGGAGGTGCGGTGACGCAATGACCGGCTTTGTTTACATGCGTCAGACGCACGGCGTTCAGACCAAGCTGAATAGGCTTTCAAGCTTACTGCCTGTTATAAGGACGCCCGGGGTCCTGCCCATCTGCCGCAGTGTCCTTATAAAAGGACAGCCGGGCTGGAAGGGTTAATTATAATACTGTATGTGATTTTTGTCTTTTACACAAAAATATTTAATATATTTTATTGTACTTATAAACATGAAATTGATATTGTTTTTACTTAATAATATTGGTTGAAGTGCCATGATAAAGTTAATTTTATATTGTTTTTACTTAATATTATTGGTTGAAGGGCTGGGATAAAGTAAACTAGAGGAAAAATTGATTAATTAGCTATGTAATGTTTGTGTAGATAGGAAAATCTGTAAATTATAAGATAACTTAAAGAGGGACCAAATTAGGCAAACATTTTTCTAAGACAAAAAATATATTATCCATACTTAGAAATCAAAATGGATGAAGTGGATGAGAAGAAACAGGATTAACCCCTACAATACCGGTGACGTCTTTTTTATTATATTTTGGGCTACATTTAGACAATTTTATGAAGCTTAGGAAGGATAAATGGTACGGTAGCTAAGACGATCAAATGATATAGTCTGTAGCCTTTCAATGTGTAGACGTCCTTCCTAAGCTGAGCAAAATAGTCTTAATTGTTACCAGAATATAAGGAAAGGATATCACAGGTACTGAATGAGTTAGTTATGTAGTGTAGTGTATTCATTATAATTTGGCCTTCAATTTTTAACTACTAATCTCTATAACTTTAAAAACGACTTGAGTAACCAATCTAATATCTCGTATAGTGATGTACATTCTATTTGGTGGTTTTGTGTTTTTCTATTTCAAAATTTTATTTTGCTAAATCATTATTTCCACATAGTGATTTTGATAAGTTCTTTTGTCTTTATATTATGCCATTCCTGTTTTGGTTTGTTTGTATTGCAAGTTTTACATTTTAATGAATAATCTATACCATTTGGAAGAGACAAGCAAAGATAGGTGTGGAAATTTACAACCCATGTACTCTAACCCTTCCAGAGTTAGTGGAATGTAATAAAAATGTCTGACCTACTTATAAAGAATGGTTCCACATAGACGAGTCGGTGCCCGAGTCCTACACGAGTGACGAAATTTTTCCATTCGGCAATGACTCATCAATACTCTGCACACTCGTGTTACACTCGTGTATACTCTCCGTATCGGGGTGTGTCCTGGGTACTCGCCACGTGGCCCAAAAATTTCATACATGTATGAAATTTCTTGTCCCCGTCACGAGTCCGAAGGACATACGTGTAGACTCTTATTGACTCTTTGTGACTCGTGTTGACTCTGGTTGCACTCTTGGGTGAATCAGGCACCTGCACAATGGAGGCCACTCTTGGGAGCACTCATTGTGACTTGTTACACTCTTGTTGATTCGTGTTGACTCGTACCGACTCTTTGTTTTCGTACTATGAAATTTGACCGTTATTTTTCAAATTTATGCCACTCGTGTTGGGTTCGTATTACACTCGTGATGACTCTCCGTTACTCGTGCGAACTCTTGAATGAACACGTGCTGACTCGTATTAACTCCTGTTACACTCGTGTTGACTCACGATCGGTTATTACTCGTGTAGTAATCGCCCTCCAGCAACACCGATAATCGACGAGTGTCACTCGTGTTGGACTCGGGCACCGACTCGTCTATGTGTAAACCATGCTTAACTAGAAGGGCATCTGGGAGAGTGCATACTGTACTTCTGTATACACTGGCAGAGGTATGCGCTCTACTAATCGCCTCCTAAATTGATTCACTTCTTCCTTGCTGCATATCCTATCTGCCCACCAACTTTTGTGTAGATTGGTTCTTAAACTTTTTGAGATATCTAGTTTACAGACAGACAAACAGACAAACAAAATGAGGCAAAAACCTAAACTCCTCCAACTTCGTTGGTGGAGTTAATGAATAGACTAAGAGATAAGAAAGATGTTAAAGTGGGACCAACTTATATAAGAAATTATTTATGGTTTTAGATGAGACTTGAAAGCACTTTGCATTCCTATGTTTCCCTGGTCTTCTTATTTTAATTTTATGTTGCTTTTTATATTTCTACCATTTATCCCATCAGTTGTTTGTACAGTATTCCCATTTCTGAGAGTAGCAGTGAAGTTGGACCGCTTGGTACAGTGATCGTCCAGTTTTCTATACTCTAGTACAGTACTGTATGTTCAAATTAATTTGGCAGTGATTCCTGCTCTTGAAGTCCCATTTTGGTGGCATGAAATTGCACCCAACACGGAGCAGGTAAGATTTTCCAATTGCTGAAAGGCAACCCTATCTGAGCCATTACATTGTAATGGAAAAGGAAATTTAAACCATTGCATGTACTATATATGCCTGAGTATATTGCATACATACATATACAGGGACCCCTCACTTGAAGTTGCCTTATTTGAAGTTGTATTATTATTTTATTTCCCCATAGCGATTTTGATAAGTTCTTTGCCGTTTATATTGTGTCGTCACAGTTGTGGTTTGTTTATTTTGCAAGTTTCACATAATAATTATGATACTCTTCATTAATTAGAGATCAAATTGTACTTACAGTTATCATGCTTCATGTATAAGGTGTAAAATCAACACAAATGGTTCCAAATCATACTAAAAATGACAAACAAATTGCTTCACTTAAGATTGTTTCATTGAAAGTCTCTATTTTAACTCGATGACTGCGGGCTGTTCTATCAAAAATACGTACAGTACATCAGTACCGCACTTGACATATGACAATTGCCAAATATCGGCCTAATACAAGGCCTGGGAGGCAAGCTGAATCAAATCAGCGCGGGTCCACCCCATCCACCGCCAACGTGTTAGGGCGAAGACTAACGTACCTGGGAGACATATCCAGCTCCCGTATAGACTTGGGAATAGCAAAAAATGCTGGAAATTGCTATTTTTACCGATTTAACGCCTCCTTTGCAATATTGTTGCATGGCAACCAGTGGTCGTACAGACATAATTCAGGTGTCATTAGAAAGATCTATTCCTCTACTTTAAGGAGTATATAATTTATATACGTTCTAGCTCTTGTTTATACATGAAAATGTGCAGGGAATGAGTCCTTTACCTCAAAACCCCCGTATGGCATGCAGTGATTGCGTTAAGGAGCGTAACTATAACTTTAAGTGAGGAATTATTATTGTATACAGTTTCCATGTTGTAGATCAGTCATTGAATTTCAGTGTGTGCAAGTATATTTAACTTTAAGCCTTAGTAAACAATATTTATCATGTACATCATTCATAATAAGTACACCAAATATCTTGACCACTAAACTTCTATAGCTCCAAAACAGCTATATTCTTTTCCAATATGTAGGCCAGAAATTGTAACCCCAACCTCTGTAACTCAAAAAGGGCTGGAGCTAATTGGCTGTAAATTGTAAAATATCCACACCTATTTCCTGGCTTACCGTTCCCAAATGGTAGAAATATTAGCTCGATTACTGTACAGTAGTCATTTGTGACTTATAGAGGTTAATTATTTAGAGTTTTGGACAGCTAACTTGGCAAGAGATCATGATTTCTGGCATACTTATAATGAAATTACTGTAGGATGGTTGCAAGGTTGATTGTTGGAGCATGATAAAAAATTTATGAAGCAAATATGATCATTTTCTGTGTGTCTCCAATATTATTAACAGTATTATTGATGTCTAATGTGTTATAGGAATGTATTTAAGAGATATCAGAATATGGTAAATATTTAATATGTGGAATAATCTTTGAAATATGTTGAAGTATGAGGTACGTGCTTGAGTATATACATGTTGCAAATAATGTACTGTAAGTTTTACTTTTATATTATATTATCCTCTTCTGTACTGGCAACGTCTTTTTAACTAATCTGGCTACTACAGTATTAGACTATTTTATTCAGTTTCAAAAGGGCCTCCAGCAATTAAGAGGCTTTGAACTATCTCACTTAACCCATTTTACTACCACAGATCCTTCTTAAAATGCACAAAATCGTCTAAATGTAGCTAGAGTAAAATAAAAAAGACGTTGCCGGTGCAGAAGGGGTTAAGTTGTTCAGGGATACATATAGGAGAAACAGAAAGGAATGAGAAAACCATATCTGTAGCTCCATGATTAACAAGCCCTCCAATATTTTGTATCCAAGGTTGCTGTGCAGTATATAGGCCTACTGCTCTGTTGCACTACATCATGTTTGCTTAGACAGTACTTGACCCCTTCTGTAACGGCGTTGTCTTTTTAGTTTTGGTCTAGCTACATTTAGAGGATTTTATGAAGCTTAGGAAGGATGTATTGTAGCTAAAAGGATTAATTGAGATAATTGGTAGCTGTCCTTCCTCAGCTGAATAAACTGTTAGTAGTTGCCAGAATATAATGAAAAGGATGTCACCGGTACTGAAAGGGTTAAAGTGCTAAATAGTATGGTAGTTTGATGAAACTTATATTTTTGTGCTTGATTAGGTTTAAAGATTATACATATTATTACAATTACATGGTACAGTATAGTGTCTATTACCAACTGAAATAAGAACTTACTTAGTTTTTCCCCTAAACCCTTCCTTAATTAAAATGTAAAACTTGCAAACTAAACAAACCAAAATTGGGACAAGGACAATATAAAGTCAAATTAAATTATCAAAATCGCTATGTGGAAACAACGTTTACTAAAATGAAAATTATTAAATAAAAGAACACAATCCACCACATAGGGTGTACATCACTACATGAGCAAGTTAATCTGTTTCCCAAGCAAACCAATCGCACATATAACAACGCACTATCGTCACGTTAAAGGAAGTAGTCAAGTTTGGGAAGTCCGGGACGTTCTGGCAAATTTTACTAAACTCTGCATGAATAAAGAAACTACATGTTAAATGTCAAAATATTATTTAAAATCAAATTTGCAACATGACAAGACATTAACAATAGTAAAAAAATACAAATATTGATAAGATATCTATACTATTACAAATAATATATAAAATACAGTACAGCACTCACTAACGATAGTTGCTATCGGGTAGGTACCTGTAAGCATAGCATGCCTCAAGTGACCCCTATCAATAACTACCCTACAAATAACCTACATTTATAGCACAAATAAACTAAGGAAATCGCAAAAGTAAGCAATTGATACTATCGACAATGAATACATATAATATAAAGAGAAATAATTGCAAAATATGAAGTAACAACAGATTTAAACAAAGAGTACTCTTTTAACAAGAACAATAAATTTAAAAAATCATCAATATTAATAATAATAATAATAATAGAAAAAGAAAAGATAAACAATAAATACAGACAAAAAGTAAGCAGAGGTTATACAAGAAACTTCAAGTTAAAAATGCTTGATTAAAATTATTGATGTCAAATTTTAGAATAGTCACAATAATTGACCCTAAAAAGATTAAATTTATGGAACAATTTACTTGCCTCAAAACCTCTGTCCACTAAGAGTCTGTATAGTAACCTAGCTCTAGCCCAAAAGTCATCTACTTTAGTGCAGATTTTACAAAATCTTATTAATTGGGAATAAAAACAATTATAAGTGATTTTACTATCGATATTACTACTAGGGAAAGGAAAGTTTATTACGTTAAAATTAAAATCATCAACTTTGTGATATACTTTAAGTATGCACTGTTCATTAACAATCTCTATATTTATATCAAGAAAATTTTCAACTTTATAATTTACGTTACATTGTGTGAGGGGAATAGAATTAGGGTAAATAAGTTTAGCAACTTGATTAAAATTTAACAAATTGCAAACAAGAATATCATCAATATATCTACTATTATTACTTAACAGTTTAGCAAGTCCTAATTTTTCTGGTATTTATTCTTTCTTGCTACTGTCAACTAAGTCTTTTATATATTTAAATTCTAAAGCAAGCAAGAATAAGTCTGCAATTAAAGGGCTAGCATTTCCACCCATAGGAATTCCTAATATTTGTTTGAAAATGTACGGCCCGAATCTAACATAAGTATTGAAAAGGAGGAATTTAAGGGCATCTTTAAGTTTAGTTCTATCAAAATATACAGAACTAGTGGGAGTAGAGCTAAGTGATGCATTATTAAAATATGTATAAACATTTATGAAATAATTACCATTCCTAACGAACCTGTCAAAGTGCAAATCTATAATAAAGCAAAGCTCTGAATATACTAAATCTAAAGGCAAATTGGTATACAAAGTTGAAAAGTCGAAGCTATGTACCGAGGTAACTTTCGGCATGGTATTTATTTTATCAATAACTTCTAACGAATTGTCAACACTCCAATAATAGTTAATGCCAGTTCTTCTCATGATGGTATTACAATATCTTTTATGAGTACTTTTAATGTATTTTAAGCAATTTACTACTTGTTCTGATAGAGTTTTAGTGGTAGCAAATTTTGCTCCGGCAATAAAGCGATATTTATAAGGTCTTTTATGAAATTTAGGTAACATGTATAATTTTGCAATGCACTTGTTCTTATCAGAAAGTTTAATATCAAATATTATATTTTTCTTGGTATGTTCATGATTTTTTAAATTTATTGTTCTTGTTAAAAGAGTACTCTTTGTTTAAATCTGTTGTTACTTCATATTTTGCAATTATTTCTCTTTATATTATATGTATTCATTGTCGATAGTATCAATTGCTTACTTTTGCGATTTCCTTAGTTTATTTGTGCTATAAATGTAGGTTATTTGTAGGGTAGTTATTGATAGGGGTCACTTGAAGCATGCTATGCTTACAGGTACCTACCCGATAGCACTATCGTTAGTGAGTGCTGTACTGTATTTTATATATTATTTTGTAATATTTTTTACTATTGTTAATGTCTTGTCATGTTGCAAATTTGATTTTAAATAATATTTTGACATTTAACATGTAGTTTCTTTATTCATGCAGAGTTTAGTAAAATTTGCCAGAACGTCCCGGACTTCCCAAACTTGACTACTTCCTTTAACGTGACGATAGTGCGTTGTTATATGTGCGATTGGTTTGCTTGGGAAACAGATTAACTTGCTCATGTAGTGATGTACACCCTATGTGGTGGATTGTGTTCTTTTATTTAATAATTTTCATTTTAGTAAGCGTTGTTTCCACATAGCGATTTTGATAATTTAATTTGACTTTATATTGTCCTTGTCCCAATTTTGGTTTGTTTAGTTTGCAAGTTTTACATTTTAATTAAGTTATCAATATTCAGATTATTCTTTAGAGAGAAAAGAGATAAGTTAAAGAATACTATAAGGAAGATTCTATAAACGTTAAGAAGATGATATAAATGTTAAGATGCCATCCAGGTGGCGTTTTTTAAACTGATTACTATATACTGTACTGTAGTTTATTTCCTATTGTTATACTCAAAAGTAGAATAGAATAAATAGTTCCGAGAGGACAGTAGCTTTGTAACAGTTGGAGATTTGTGCAATTTTTTTTTTTTTTTTTTTTATTCTTTAGCTATACATTAAGTGGAATGCAATGCCTTCACTGTTTATTGTAATCTTAACTAAAACTAAACCTTAGTGCAATATAGCCATTTATATACCAAAGTCTATAGGCATACTTTAAGCCTTATGCAATATCTTAGCTACTCATTATGGGTTTTTAAATATATTATAAAGTTGTTGTTGTTCCCTAAGCTGCCTGGCCGAACAGCCCCGAGTCCCCAAGGAAGGCCATGGCCACGGTCGGGCTTTCCCACAGAGCTCTCAAAGAGTGTAAATTGTGTTGTTGGCGTAAGTGGTTGTGTGAGATGCAGTCTTCTATGATGTGTTTAATGGTATGGGGTGCTGTGTTACAACCCGGGCAGGTGTCGACGACGGAGTCATCCAGTCTCTTCTGATAGCTCAGAAGAGCCGGATGGTGTCCGCATCTCAGCCTGGCCAGGTGGACTCTGTCCTCGCGAGGAAGGGAGGATTCAGAAGGATGGATTTCGGGAGGTCGTGCTTGCAGCTGCGTGTTGTCTATGAGTGAGTGGATGGAACGGCGAGTGATATGAGTATGGATGTGCTTCTGGAAGTTGGTTTGGGGTGGGCAGGGAGGGAGAGAAGACAGTATTTGTGTGTGATAGCGTGTGCTGGGTGTTGTTTTGATATTTCTTGGTGTCTGTGGGTGTGTAGCCATGTAGTGTAGTGGGTGGTGTTGATTCGTGGAGGCTGCTGCTAGGAATTGTGTGCCTCTCATGTCAAGATCATGCTTGACTTTGAGGACTTTGGTTTCTTGATGTAGGTGATCTGTGGGTGTCGTAGCTGTGCATCCTGTGATGATTTTCAGGGCTTTATTTTGAATAGTCTGTAAGGTCTTATGATGTGTTTCAGCTAGGTTAGAAGCCCAGGCCGGGCTTGCGTATTCCATAACTGATCTTATGTATTGTTTGTAGACTGGTGGTGGTTTCTTTGTTGTGTCCAAATTTCTTGTGGGCAAGTGATCTGAGGGCGTTAGTCTGGGTGCCAGTTTCGTTTTCGTGTTTGTGGTGTGCTGTTTGAATGTCATTTGGGTGTCGTATGTTACTCCTAGGATTTTGTGTGTGTGTGTGTGTTAGGGGTGTGTTGTTTATGTTGAGTCCCGGGACGTAATCGTGCTCTCCTGTCCAGCTTGTGAGGAGGGTTGCAGTGGATTTAGCTGGGGCTAAATTGTGTCTGTTTGTAGTGCACCATTCATGTAATGTGTCGAGATAGTCTTGAAGGAGTCTTGTTGCTGTGTCTGGGTTTTGGTGCGTGCTTGTGAGTGTTATGTCGTCTGCGTAGGAGGCTATGGTTATTTGGGGTAAATTTGGTGTATTTATATCATGCATGTACAGATTGAAGAGTGCGGGCGACAGGACGGATCCTTGCGGGACTCCGTTTGGGAAATTTCTAATGCTAGATGACTTACCGGCAACAGATACGTGTGCACATCTGCCTGCTAAGAAGTTGGCCAGCCATCTTTTTGTGTTGTGCATGTTTGTGTTGTAGATTTTGTTTGTTAGGTTGTGGCGGGGGATGGCATCGAAGGCTTTACTAATGTCGAGTGTGGCAAGTACTGATCTATGTGGTGGTCTAGCTGAGTTGATGCCGTCAAAAGCTCTTTGTGTAAGGTCTGTAAGAAGAGTGTTTGTGGAGTGTAATGGCCTGAAGCCGTGTTGTGTTGGAGAAAGGGGTAAGTCAGGTGTCATCAGTTGTAGTACAAGGCGCTCTATGACTTTGGAGGGGGTGCAAAGGAGTGTGATAGGGCGGTGTGAGGAGGATAGCGTGGGGTCTTTGTTAGGTTTGGGGAATGTGATGATGATACCATGCTTCCAGATGTCTGGTATTGTGCTGTGTGAGTAGCTGTAGTTTGATATGCTAGTGAGTGCTTGTATGCCTTGTGGTCCCAGGTTATAAAGTAAACTACAATATTGTATTTTATTGCCGTTTTTTTTTTTTTAGCATATTCTAAGACAAATGCAATATCTACTGTACTATTGCTTACAGAAGTTTGGTTCCTCTCTGGTAGAGCGATTCAATAAATGTGGCAACATGGCAGTTCTAATGCTTCACAACCTGCTTTATAAACCTCGGAAGCTCTCCGAAGCATGGTGTAAAATCATAATGTAAAATTTTCAAAATAGAATAGAATAAATAGTCGAGAGAGAACATTAGCTTTGTAACAGTTGGAGATTTGTGCAATACTGAATCTTATTTTTTATTTTTTTTTTTCCACTCCGCTATACATTAATTAAGTCAAATGCAATGTTCTGAATGAAAGACTATTGGAAACATGAGCTCTCCGTTATTGTCAATATTTAATTAGATGTGCAATATTATTATGATGCTTAACCTAAGAAGTGCGCATGGGGGTAATTAGAAACGTCCGCCTGTGCTGACGTATTTGAGCTGTTTCCATCACTAAAATATTCATTTTACCATAAATAGCATTTATACTATCCTGGAGGTCATACATCTCTGGTTTCACTTCCTGCACACCAATTTCCACCCTCTGGTCAAAATTTCGCACTATTAGTGGCATGAGTTATCTGCTCAACAGGTGGCGTTGTGTGTGTGTAAGTGTGAGAGTCCGAGTGTAGGGGGTGAGACAGTGAAGCACGGGAACGAGGTGGCTTCAGAGATGGGGTCGTTTCGGGCCATGAGTGAGCACCGTGCCTCATGTGAAGGCAAGATGGCAGGTGCTCGTTGTACTCTACGTGCTTCACATGTCTCACTCCCTAGACTGGAACAAGACCTCACAGGCTTCACTGTTCATTGTAAAGCGGTGAATGTTAAGGCTCTCAGCCTATGCCCGAGAGGAAGTAAGTTGGAATATAAAAAAAAAAAAAAAAAAAAAAAAAAAAAAAAAAAAACAACAACAACAACAAGAGGCGTTCGGACTCCACACCTGGTCCGGATGGAATATCATATGCTCTACTTCGTCATCTTCATCAGAGAGCTATATTTTTTCTTCTCTAGTTGTATAATCAATTTTGGACTGATGATTTTCTTCCACAAGATTGGCAACATGCATACACTGTCCCTGTTCCTAAACCGGGAAAAGATCATAGTATCCCCACCAACTATCGTCCTATTGTCCTTACTTCCTGCCTTTGCAAAATAATGGAAAAGATGGTGAACCCTAGGATATTAAATTTTGCGACCAAGAACGGCCTATTGTCTCCCTTCCAGAATGGTTCTAGACCTGCAACATTCTACACTTCATTCCCTTACGCGACTGGAACACCAAATCCGTCGGGGCTTCTCGCGGCGTCCGCCTACTGTGGCGGTGTTTCTTTGATATTGCCAAAGCATTTGACAACGACGTGGAGGTATAGGATATTGGCGATATTACATGCTGCTGGTATGCGTGGCCCTTTGCCGAAATTCTTAATTAATATCTTATCGAATCGTACTATCCAAGTCAAACCCCGCCGTTAGGGAGCCACCTTGTCGTGGTGGCGGGGCTTGAAGCGTGGCCGGTGGTCTCTGTTCCTCGGGGGGGCCACAGCCCTTCTTAGGATTGGGGCCCCGCCGGCCTCGTGGGCTAAGACCTCCCTCCTCGTTGGTTTCCAGAAACCTGCGAGGTACCTCTTTTGTCTTTTTTTTTTTTTTCCCCCCCCCCTCTACCTTTTTCCTTTTCTTTACTTCACCTTCTTCTATCGTTGCCGGCTGGACTATTCTTTATGCTTTGGTGGAGGGTGGATGTGGACGGCGTTCCCTTCCACCCGTAGAACTGTAGTACCTGACGTGCTCGCACGAGGGTAATCTTTTATCGTCAAATCTCGCCCTCTGTGCTGGACCCGAAACTGACGAGTTGACCGCCCATTAGGCACAGGGGGTCGGGGTGTATATCCGGGTTTGACTCCTGGGGCATGTACCGGTACCTTGTCCTCTAATTTGTGGCTCCATGGTGGGTGTGGAGCTTCTCCCGGATGAACCATGTTACCTTCGTCTTATGGAGCCTTCTTCTGGATCTTCGATCACCGGCGCTGGCGATGATATGGCTTATGTGTTTGTCTCTCCTTCCTTGCCCGTCCTCTCCTCGGTTGGTGGTAGATCTTTGCCTACCACTATACCGGGTCCTTTACCGACCCATGCACTGTCTGTGACCGTCCATTCGACCTCTGCTCCTCATACAGTTCCGAGCCTAGTCGTGTCGAGTTCTCTTGGCACGTCTACCTCCTCTATGTTTGCTTCCTCCCTAGCCGCTCCCTCAGTTCCTGCCCCTTTGTCCTCTTCCGTGTCCCACTCCGTTCTACCTGATCATCCCTCTTCCATTCGTCCGTTCGCTCTCTCCTCTGCTTCCTCTTCCTCTCTTCTTCCCTCGTCCTCCTCCACTTCCCCAGTTTCTTCTCCTTCCTCTCGTATAGTCCCCTTCGAACCGTATCTCCCACCCGTTCCACATTCTTCTTCTTTTTCCTTCTCCCCCCCGTTCCTTTCGCTCCTCGCCCTCGTTCTTCTGTTCTCCCTTTATTCTCACTCTTTGCCCCTGCTGACTTTATTAAGTTCTTCTCAGTCCCCGCCTCAGCTCCTCTCGCCGGAGATGACCTCCTGTTCCACCTGCGTCTCCTTCAGCAGGTGGGCAGGGATGTCCACCTTCCACTCCCGCCATGAATGACTCCCGTCTCGTTACGGTCCAGAACGAACGTCAGCCTGCTGCTATGTCGACCATTGTCGACTCCTCCGGAACTTCCATCCCAGCCCTTAAAGACCAAAGACTGAACTCTTGTACGGGTACCGTCCCTGATCCCTCCTTCCATCCGTCTCGGTGGTCGGCAGTTCGCAGACTGTGCCGACCTTATTAAGTCTATTGTTGTTTGCTCAAGACCATGTTGTGGTTAGTCTTGTCTACTACACCATCCCACCTCGCACCACTCGCCGCCATCCCGCCAATATCGCCAAAATCACGTTCGATGGTCGGTCTCTCCCTTCTCACATTATTGTCGGCGGTACTCGCCTGCCCGTCACTGAGTCCCTACCTCGTCCTCAGCAGTGTCGCGGTTGCTGGCGCTTTGGGCATCCTGTTAAGTACTGTCGCTCTTCCGCTCCCGACTGCCCTAGGTGCCCACGCTGTGCACAATCTGGCCATCTCGTCGGTGGCTGCCGGTCTCCAATACGATGCTGCCTAAACTGTCAGGGCTCCCATTCTGCTGATTCCCGAGATTGTCCCGTTTTCAAATTCGAGTCTGAAGTTACGATCCTTAAGACATTGCACGGCCTTACTCATTCTACGGCTCGTCAGGCAGCTCGCCGCCTGGGCTTCTCCCCTCATCCGTTTTCTACTGTTCTATCTCACCCTCGCCGTCTACTCCACTTCTTCCGCCCCCCCCCGCCCTCCCCCGTTGCGCCTCCATCATCCCTCGTCCTCCTCTCCCTCTACTTCTCCGGTTCCGTCGTCTGTCCCTTCTTCTCATCCTTCTTCCTCTCCTCCGTCAGTGTTCTTCTGTCTCCCCCGTCCCCTTGGCTGTCTCATCGGTTCTCCCTCCCTTTATCTAACTCTTTTTCTGTTCTTAACTCTTCTACTCCTACTTCTGCCCCCCCCCCTCCTTCCACTACTCTTCCTCGCTCCACTTCTTCCCGTTTGTCTCACGCCCCATCCACCAGCATTCTCGTCCGAAGCCGCCTCCTCGTTCTCTTCCTCCGTCCTCGTCTCGTAGTTCCAAGATTCCCTCCCGGCTTCCTGCCTCCTCTACCAAACTAGTTTCGAAACATTTGCCCCGTTCCTCCCTTTCTTCCTCTCCCGCCTCCTCTTTTAAACGCAGGGACCGCTTCCACAGTGTGCGGAGCCCGAGTCCCAGTGGGAAGAAGAAAAAGCTCCCTCCTTTCCCCCCCCCCCTCCCCTTCTCCTCTTTCTTCGTCCTGTGTCCAACCCCCCGATTCCTTAGACTTATCCTTTGAATCTTTGCCCAAGATTGAGGAAAGTATATTCTTTCTTCTCATCCACCGCCTATTTCCGTTTCTGCCGACGTTTCATCCCATCCCTTCTAACGCTCCCCCTACCCCTCTCCCGCCTTCCCCTACCACTCTCCCTCCCTCCTGGCCTTCCCCCTCCCGGGCCTCTCCTTCCCGTTCCTCATCCTCACGCCCTTCCCCCTCCCTCCCTCCCCCTTCCTCCCTCTCCCTCTAGCCCTCCTATCTCTTCTTCTCCTTCCCTATTAAGCCTCCCTATGCCACCTGGTTATCAATCTTCTTTCCCTCCTTGTTTCCTCGTCCCCCATTCCTTCCATTATTACTCACCGTTAACCTCATCAGTCTTTTCTTCGTTGTCCATAAGTCTGTGTGTTCTTATTTTTCTTGTTCTTTGTCCCTCTTCTTTCCTCTTGTATGTACAGTGGAATCTCCAATCTCGATCATAATTGGTTCCCACAAATACCGATCGAGATTCGAAATATCGAGATGCGAAGTTAACTTCTTATGGGAAAAAATACAATCGGTTCCAGCCCTTGCCGACTAACCTACATCAAATTCTGTCAATTTTCACATTTGCCCCACAATCACATGCAATATATATAATATGTTAAAATAGATAAATGAATAATGAAGTTTTATTTTACTTATATTTATTGATAAAGGAGGTTTGTGTGGTTGATTGTTGGTTCCGAGGCGAACGCAGTTAGGTTACTGCGTCTCCGCACCCGGCGCACAGTCACCGATCTTCTTGCAATTGCTTCCCTCACCCTGTCACCACTAGTACCGGCATTTTTGAATGCATAAAAAAGGTCCAGGTAGACGACTTCACAATACAAGTTTTCAAGCGAATGGCGGACGTGTGACTGGTACAACCCAGTGGCCGCTAGATCAACCGACTTCAATAAATTCTCCATGGTATAATGTTTAATCAAGTTTTCTTTTGTCTTTTCTATTATTATTAGATTTTCCTCATACAAATAATAATGTATATTACAACATGGTAAAGTAATTTTATATTACTACGTAAATGAGCGGCACAGGTTAGACTACCGCTTGAGACGATCGATACTAGCGTACATTAGTATACAGGAACAAACACAATGACTGTGAGGTTCACACATCGATTTGGTCAAGATTAATCTGTTTATATTAGTCTATAAGCATCTACCATCGTTATTTAGCTATCGGATTAAGTTTTTTCATCGAATTTTGTGATTTTGTTCATCGAGAATATATCGAGATGAGATTGATCGGATATGTGGCCTACTGTATGCCTCTTCCCCGCTGTTTGCTATATTTTGTGTGTCTGTGTTTGTCTATAGTGTATCTGTTTTCTTCCTACTTGTGTGTTACTTTTGTTGATGTTTTCTCTTTTTGTCCTTTCTTTGTTTTCTTCTAATTTTTTTCCTTTCTTCTCTTTTTGTTTTTTTCTTTTTCCTCCCTTGTTCCTCTTTAGTTCGGCGTGTTTTTGTTCCGCCTCTCTGATATGTGTTTGTATATATCGTTTTTATTCTCTCATTTACAGCTTATTTTCTCGTACTTTCCTTGTAGTGTCTTTAGTATGTCCATTTTGCAATGGAACCTTCGCAGTTTTTCTCTTCAGAGAGACGATTTGCGTTTTTTACTCTCTTCCCATTCCCCTAAGGTTGTCTGTCCTCCAGGAACCTCGTCTTTTTTCTCCTCCGATTCCTGTTTCCCGGCTACCGTTTTTTATCAGTTCTCCTCAATCTCTTTCCGACACTTGTATTCTCCTTCACCACTCTGTTCCTTATGAAGAGTTTTCCTGCCCTACTTCCCCCCCTTGCACCTGTGTTAGGGTTTTTCTTGGTCGATGGATTACGATTGTTTCTCTTTATTTCTCTCCTTCTGTTCCCGTCGATTTTGGCGTCTTTTAACCATGTTTTTAGCTCGGCTGCCTCCTCCGTTTTTATTGCTTGGGGATTATACTTGTAGGCACACCCTGTGGGGTGATTCTGTCATTACCTCACGTGGTCAGGCATTAGAGTCCTTCATTACTAGTAATAACCTCTTTCTCCTTAATATTGGTTCCCTGACTCATTTTGATGCTAGAACACGTTCTTTTCTTGTCTTGATCTTTTTTTGTGTTCCCCTTCCCTGTCTCTTCTTTTTCATTGGTCTGTTTTGGAGGATTCTCTCTATAGCGACCATTTCCCTGTTCTGCTCTCCTACCTCCTATTCTCCTGTCCCTGGTCCTCCTCGTTGGTGCTTCCAGCGTGCGGACTGGTCTACTTTTGCTTCACTATCTATCCCTTCCTTACCTCCGTCTGATTTTTCATCTGTACATGATTTACTAGCCTTTTTTCTAGTCACAGTTTTGAGTGCTGCCTTAGTCTCTATTCCTCGGACTTCCCGTCCTTTTACGTCTAAATGTGTTCCTTGGTGGGCCCCCCGACCTGGTCCAAGGCTCTCCGCGTCAAACGGGCTTCTTGGAAGAGCTTTCATCGTAAACGTTTACTGCCCGCTCATGATCGTTCTTTTATACTTTTTCGTCAGGCGTCTGCCTTCCTCCGTCGCACAGTCAGGTCTGCTAAACGTCAGAGTTGGATGTCCTATGTTTCCTCCATTACGTCCTTTACTCCTGTTCAGTCCGTCTGGAAGTGCATTCGCAAGATTTCGGGCAAGCGTTTACCTCCTCATTCTCCTGTGCTTCATGTTGATGGGGAGTCTGTTGCTGACTCGGAGGCAGTCGCCGATCGTTTGGGTCTTTACTTTAGCTCGGTCAGTAGTGGCTCTCATCTCCCCCCGGAATTTCATTCAATTAAAGCCGTCGCAAGAGACTTCTCCAGTTGTTTTCACTCTGTCTTCGGCAGAGTCGTACAACGCCCCGTTTTCTCCCCGTGAGTTGCTCTTCGTGCCTGTAAGGCTGCTTCTGAGGGTCTTGATGGCGTCCATAATTTAATGCTTAAGCATCTTTCCACTGAGGCTTTGGTATTTTTATTGGCTATTTTTAATAAGGTTTGGTCGTCTGGTGGTTTTCCCTCCTGCATGGAGTTCTGCTCTTACTATTCCTTTTCTTACGCCTGGAAAGTCGGGTTTCTCGCCCACAAGACTATCGCCCTATTGTCTTGACGAGTTGTTTATGCAAGCTGTTTGAACGGATGGTTAATGTCCGCCTGATGTGGCTTCTCGAGTCACGTCAGCTTTTGTCCTTCGACCCAGTTTGGTTTTCGGCGTGCTCGGTCCCGCTATCGACCCTTTACTTAGTTTGGAGACCTACGTTCCGGTCTGCATTTTGCCTCGCCATGAGTCAGTTCTTGCTGTTTTCTTCCGATCTCGAGAAGGCGTATGACTCCGCATGGAAACATCATATTTTATGCCAACTCCGTTCTTTTCATGTCCGTGGTAATATGGGCGTCTTTATCCGTAATTTCCTTTTTTCTTGTTCTTTTCGTGTCCGGGTGAATTCCTCGTTTTCTCGGTTATTCCCTCAGATAGAAGGTGTACCTCAGGGTTCCGTTTTAAGTACTATCCTCTTTCTCATAGCCATTAACGGCATTATCTCTTTCCTTCCGGCTACGGTCAGCGTCCTCCTTATATGTCGAGGACTTTGTGATCTATGCGGCTGGTTCGGATATTGTTGCGTTACGCTCCCTTATCCAATCAGAGATTGTGGCTGCCTCGTCATGGGTCACTGCTCACGGGTTTCGTTTTTCTACGACTAAATCTTGTGCTATGTCTTTCACTCGTCGCCACGTTATCCCGCGTCCTTCCCTTGAACTGTATGGTTCCGTTTTACCTTATCGCTCTTCGACTACCTTCTTGGGTCTTGTCTTTGATTCCCGTCTTAACTGGGCAGCTCATGTTTCCTCTGTTTAAGGTTGCTGCTTTGCACCGTCTTCATCTCCTCCAGACCCTGTCCCACCTTTGGGGTGCGGACCGTGCTCTCCTTCTTCGCCTTCACGTTGCCCTTGTTCTTTCTAAACTCTATTATGGTTGTCAGGTTTACTCATCAGCCTCCGACGCGGTCCTCCATAAACTTGACTCTGTTCACCATTTCGGTTTAACGTCTTGCCTTGGGTGCTTTTCGCTCTTCCCCTGTTGAAAGCCTCTATGCTGAATCCGGCGTCCCTTCTTTGTACCGACGTCGGGCCCTTCTCTCTCTCCGGTACTAAGCCCGGTCGCTTCAGTTTCCTTCCTTGCAGACCTCTCTTCTTCCTACTGTTCCTGTTCCGTCTCATTCTCGCCTTCACCCCCCTTTTCTTTCTCGCATGGATTCCTTACTTTCTCATTCTTCGTTTTCCCCCTTCCATGTTCTTCCGCTTCCGGCTCAGTAAGTGGTCCTCCTTGGCTCCTTCCTCGTATTTCCTTGTGTCCCTCTATTTTTCCTTGTTCTAAGTCCTCTACCCCGCCCTCAGTTCTTTGTTCTCGTTTCCTTGTACACCTTACACAGCATTCTTCTTCTACCCCGGTTTACACTGATGGCTCCCGTTCGTCTTCTGGCGTCGGGTTTGCCATCCTTTTTCCTTCGCGTTCCTATCAGTATTCTCTCCCTTCTCCAGCTGGTGTTCTGACTGCCGAACTTTACGCTATCTTCTTTGCCGTCCGTCTCATGTGCTTCTTTCCTTCTTCCCTCCTTTACTCTTTTTTCTGACTCTTACAGTGCCCTTCTTCTCTTGCAGTCTTTCCCTGCTGTCCATCCGTTGGTTCTTGCCATCCCACGATTGGCTTGTCAGTCTCTCCGCTCGGGGAAAAAGGTTGTCCAATTTTGTTGGGTGCCTAGCCATGTTGGTGTCCGTGGAAATGAGCAGGTTGATGTTCTCGCTCAGCGAACGCTGCGGCGCGTCCGATCAACTTCTCTCTCTATTCCCGCCTCTCTGACTATTATCCAGCTATCTCTGCCCTTCCTCCTGTCTCGCTGGCAAACAATGTGGTCTTCTCTTTCCTCTAATAAGCTCCGCACTGTTAAGGCCTCCGTTTCTGCCTGGGCTGACCCCTCTCACCGTGTTCGCCGTTGGGAGACTGCGTTGGCCCGGCTTCGGCTTGGCCATACCAGACTTACCCACTCCTTCCTCATGTCCCCCTCCCCTCCACCTCTTTGCCTCCCGGTGTGGTTCAGGTTTCTATTTCTCACATTTTCCTTGACTGTCCTCTCTTTTCTTCGGCCCATCGCCGTTCTTTTTCCCTTGGTCGTCTGTCCTTGTCTTGCCGATCTCCTCTCAGAGTCCCCTTTCTTTTCCGTTTGACCACGTAATGGCTTTCCTTTCCTCTCTCAGACTCCTTAACGATATTTAACTTCCTTTCCTTCTAACTCTATCCGTTTCCTGCTTTAGTGCCATATGGCCTTTGTTGCCTGGTGCTAGAAATTTATTAATGTTATGTTATGTTTCATGAACCCTGTGACCCTGCTTTTTCCACCCATGCTACTTTCCCCGATATGTCCTACCAACTGTTTGAGTCGTATAATGTTCCATTACCCTCACCGCCACAGGCCCGGAATGATTTCACGCCGTGGTGCATTCGGCGCTCTACTGTGTGTCTCCTCCTTGCTGACGCGCCCTCCGTCGTTACCCCTCTATGCTCGATATCAGTGGCCCCTCGGCCACCTAATGGGCCAGCCACTTTTATTTACACGGATGGATCCAAAGATGACTCCTCTGTGGGATATGCTGTGGTATCGGAGTATGTCATTCGACAGCGTGCCCTTCATCAATTGCTCATCCATCTTCACTGCTGAGCTTCAGGCCATACAGTGTGCCCTCGATATGGTATTTACCTTCCCCGATAATGTCCCTCACATAGTCATTTGTAGTGACTCTCTGAGTGCTCTTCAAGCCGTACAAACATTTTGCGCCCAAAGAAGCTCTCGTTTGCGACGTCATCCGCACACTCCATGACTTACTGACGTTGGGCCGTAAAATTACCCTGTGTTGGGTACCGGCACATATCGGGATCCAGGGGAATGAGAGAGCTGATTCCTTAGCAAAGCGCGCATGTAGGGGCACTCCCTCCAATGTTATCCTGCGACCAACTGATCTATTCCCTGTTCTCTGTGAGCGTGTTTGGACGGACTGGCAGAGGGAATGGACAAACATTGATACTACCAACCACCTCCGCAGTATACTAGCCGGTGTCCACCCTTGGCCATCCTCCATTGATCCGTGTCGGGCGAATCAGGTCATCCTGACGCGCCTACGTATTGGGCACACTCGTTACACGCATGGCCATTTAATGACAACGCCTCCGACTCTGCTCCCATTTTGTGTTCCTTGTCAAACGCCAGTCACCGTCCGTCATCCTTTGTGAGTGCCCTCGGTATGATTCTGAGCGCCGGCTTTTCTTGCGCACCGAATCCCTCCGCGTCCTTGCTCCTTCACCATCTTTTGACTTTTCCCCCATACGACGTTTCTTGATTGCAATACACCTCTTTGTCGAACTTTAATCATCTTTGTTTTCATGCATTTCTGATGCTATATTTCACCTATCGTGTCTGTACTTTAGTTACCTGTATCTAATTTGCCTCCTGATGTACCAGTCTCACTATTGTCATTAGTAATATCTGTTCTGCAGATTAACCAGCCTTATGAGGGCTGCAGCCCAGTAGGCTGTTGAAAAATAGCTCATTCTCTCTCTCTCTATAGCACTTGGTAGTCCATTCCACCCATCTACAACTCTGTTACCAAACCAATATTTGCCTATATCTTTTCTGAAACAAAATTTATCTAATTTGAAACCATTGGTACGAGTTCTTTCGCTATCACTGAGCTTTAGTACATTTGTCATGTCCCCTTTGTTAATCCCACTAACCCACTTGAACACCTATCATATCCCCTCTAACTCTGCGTCTCTCTAACGAATATAAACCTAATTTCTTCAACCTTTGTTCATACGGAAGATTTCTAATATTATGAATCATTTTTGTCATTCTACGCTGTACTCTCAATGAATCTATGTCCATTCTGTAATAAGGACACCAAAATTGGACAGCATAATCCATATGAGGTCTCACTAATGACAAGTAAAGTTTTAAGATAACATCAGCAGTTCTGTTACTCACACTCCTAGAGATGAACCCGAGAATCCTGTTTGCCTTATTACGAACGCTTATACACTGTTTTCTTCAAATCATTGCTAACAAACACACCTAGATCTTTCTTGCAGTCTGAATTTTCTAATTCTAAATTAGCTAGTTTTATTTATATTTCCCCCTTGCCGCCGTTTGGGGGCTTCCGGGCTTGTAGGTGGAGCGGCCAAGGTTATTGGCCGCTCTCCCTATCACCTCCAACTAATTTTGTCATGTCCTTTTCTTTCTCCTCTTTTCTAGTTTTCGTTTTTCCCTCTTCCGCTCTCTCCTGGGGCTGCCATCAGAGGCCGGTCTCCCACCCTTGAACTTTTGTGGTCCCGTCCCTCCCTTCCCTTCCGGTTGACTTCCCTGTTTGCTTCCTTCCTTTCTCTTTAACTTCTTCGGAGGTTCTAGTTTCCTTAGGGCTTCACCTTGGTGTCTGATCACTGCTGAGTTGGCAGAGTCCACCTGGCGACAGGTGCTGCCGGCCAGGGCTCGCAAGGCTCGTTGCTGGAGGATAGGCACTATAGGGTTGCTTTGGGGTTTCTGACTCCCTTCTCTCTTCCCAGTGAGTGTGTCAGGTGACTACGCCGGCCCCGTTCTCCGTGGGACAAAGCTGCAGGACAAATGTCCGGGTTGTACAAGGTCCCTAGCTCAAAGCCGAGACCTGTCCCATCTCAATTGGCCGCATTCTGGGTTTCGTGGCCCTGCGGAGGTCTTTCTCCCTTTCGTTGCCAGGGGCACCTGGTAACCGCAGTATCTTCCATGCTTTACCCCCTTTTCTCTTGCTATGGTGACGACTTATGCTTTTTGCCCTGTTCTTCCCTGTTTATGGCTTCTGCTTTAGTGGTTCCGGTGAGTGAGCCCCTTGTGGCATGCAGCCTGCCACTTGGGGGTCTGTTGTCTGGCTGTCAGTCCGGTTCACCGCGGGAGCACGGTGAGTCGGGGATGGTTTTGGGTGCTCTCGACCGGCCCGCTGAAATATCCCTCGGTCGTCGCTCGTCCCTCTCGTCCATTACCGTTCCGAATCCTTCTAGTACCCTTCCGTCTTCGTCACGTCTTTCTCCACCCTCCACTACCCAGGATTTCATCTTCTCTCCTGTAGTTATTTCTGCGTCTTCCTCTTCTCTCTTCTCCCTCTAGTCATGTCACCCTCGACCCTTTTCTGCCCTCCCTCCCTCGTTCTCTTTCCTCTTCTTCTCCAGTTTCGTCCTCTTCTCGTCCTCGCTCCTCGGTCCTCCCTATGTCCTCTCTCTTTGCACCTCCTTCCTTTACTAAGTTTTTCTCCATCCCTGCTGCTTCTGCGCCTCTAGCCGGTGATGACCTCCTCTTCCACCTGCGTCTCCTTCAACAGGTGGGAAAGGACGTCACCTTCCACTCCCGCCATGATACCTCCCGTCTTGTTACCGTCCAAAACGAACTTCCGGCTACTGCTATGTCCTCTTTCGTCGATTGTTCTGGCACCCCCATCCCGGCTCAAAAAGATCAAAGACTCAACTCCTGTACAGGGACTGTCCTGATCCCCGCTTCCATCCGTCTCGGGGGTCGTCCATTCGCGGATTGCGCCGACCTCGTCAAGGACATCGTTGTCGCTCAAGACCACAAGGTGGTTAGTGTGGTATGCTACACTATCCCTCCTCGCGACCTTCGCCGCCATCCCGCTAACATTGCCAAGATCTCTTTTGATGGACTTTCCCTTCCTGCCCATGTTTTTGTCGGTGGTACTCGCCTCCCCGTGACTGCGTCTCTTCCCCGTCCACTCCAGTGTCGCAGCTGCTGGCGTTTCGGCCACCCGGCGAAGTTCTGCCGCACAGCCGCTGAGAGCCCACTCTGCCCGCGCTGTGCGCAGTCCGGACATGCCGTTGGCGAATGTCAGTCAACGTCCCAGTTCTGCCTTAATTGCCGCGGGTCTCATTCGCCCGACAATAAGATTTGCCCCGTTCATCTGTTCGAGTCTGAGGTTGCTGTCCTCAAAGCGCGACACGGCCTTACGCTCACCGCAGCCCGCCAAGAGGCTCGTCGCTTTGGCTTCACCCCTCAGTCATTTTCCAAGACTCTGTCTCCTCCCTCTACCACGCCCCCCCCCCCCTTTTTCTGGTTCCTCGGTTCCTTCCACTGCCTCCGCTCCCTCCGTCCCCTCGGTCGCACCAGTTTCATCATCTGCCTCCCTTCCTTCTACCGGTGCTTCTCCCGGATTTTCTCCTTCCTCCTCTTCTTTCTCCTCCGTTCGTCCTTCCGTCTCTTCCTTTCCTGTCCCTTTGTCTAATACTTTCTCTGTTCTCAGTCCTTCTCCTACTTCTGCCCCTTCATCTTGCTCTCTTCTAGTCTCCCTCAACGCTCTCACCGTTCCAAGCCTCCCCCACCATTCTCCGTCATCTTCCTCTTCTAGTCGCTCTAAACTTCCCTTCTCCTCTACCAAACGGGCTCCTGTGCTCCGTTTTTCCTCGCCCGCTTCCTCTTTTAAATGTAAGGGTCGTCTCCGTGATGTGCGGAGCTCAATTCCCTGCGAGAAGAAGAAGAAGTCGCCTCCTTCTCCTTCTGTTTCCCTTTCTCATCTCTCCGTCCAGTCTCCTCCTCCTCCCGTCACTGCGTCCCTAGATTTCTCCTACGAAACCCTACCTAAGATTGATGAATTTATCCGTTCTTCCCACCCACCACCTTCAACTGTTCATGCCGAAGTTCATCCTACCCCCTCTTCTCTCCCCCCTACCTCTCTCCCGCCTTCCCCTGCCCCGTCCTCTTCCTCCACTCCCCCTTCTGGCCTTCCTCCGGGCCCTCCTTCTCTTCCTCCTCCTGACCCTCCCCCTCTTCCTTCTCCTGCCCTTACCCCCTCCTTCTCTTCCCACCCGCCGTCCGTCCTTCCTACCTCTTCCGGCCCTCCTCCTTCCTCTCCTCTTTCTCTGTTAGACCTCCCTATGCCCCCCGGTTTCCAGTCTTCCCCTTCAACGTCTTCTCCGATTCCTGCTATTATTTCCCATCGTTAGCCTCTCTTGGCTATATTTTCCACCCACGGTGTTAACTGTATTTTGTAAATATGTTGTATATAGTGTACGTCTTTTCTTCCCTCTTGTACGCGGTTCTTTTAATCTTTTTTGTCTTTTTAATGTCCATTTTACAATGGAACATTAGTAGTTTTGCAGCACATCATGTTGATCTTCGTTACCTTATCTCGAGGTTTAGCCCACTTGTTATTAGTTTACAAGAATGCGTTTATCTAATGCCCCCTCCCCAATACCTTTTTACTCCTATATAAGTTCTCCCCAATCCCAGTATGCTACTTGCCTCCTCGTACATCATGATGTCCCAGTGTCTCCGTTAACTATCCGTACCTCTCTTCAATGCACGTTTGCCAGTAGTGTTCCTTTCACGCTGGCTTACAGTAGTTTTCCATATACCTTTCCCCCTCGATCCCGATCGATGTTTCCAGAATTAAACAGGATCCTTTCTCTATTACCTCCACCTTTCCTCCTTTTAGGGGATTTTAATTGCAGGCATTCCCTGTGGGGTGACTCTACCGTTAATACACGAGGTCGTTCCCTTGAGGCTCTGATTCGTACACACGATTTATTCTTTTTTAAACACTGGTTCCTCTACGCATTTTGATAGCGGCACCCGTACCTTCTCATGTCTTGACTTGTCTCTGTGTTCCCCTACACTATCCTTGGATTTTACTTGGAAGGTCTTTAATGATTACTGTGCGACTGACCACTTCCCGATTGTCCTCTCCCCTACGTCTTACTCCCCAGTGCCGCGCCCTCCCCGTTGGTGTTTCGATCGTGCCGACTGGACATCTTTCGCTGATCTCGCCGTTCCGCCTAATCCGACCCCTGCTTTCCCGGACCCTGATGCCATGCTTACCAATTTCCTGATGTTTGTGCTCCATGCTGCCTAACTTGTATTCCACGCACCACTCGGAGTATGTCTTCTAAGTGTGTACCGTGGTGGACTGCTCAGTGCACTTCGGCTTTACGCAATAAAAGAGCCAAGTGGAAGAGTTTCCGTCGGAAAAAAGGCTCTCCATATGAGCGGAATGCGTATACTCTTTTCAAACAGGCTAATGCCGTCTTCCGTCGTACAATCTGCTCTGCAAAAATATCTAGCTGGATGTCTTATGCCTCTACTATCAACGCAGATACACCTGTTCCGCAAGTCTGGGCTTGCGTCAGGAAGATTGCAGGGAAACATGCGCCTACTCCGGCCCCAGTCCTCCATACCAACACTGTCATTGTGGGCGATCCGTCTCTGGTGGCCAATATGTTGGGACAACATTTCAGTGATGTTAGCACTGGCTCCCATCTCCCGCCCTCCTTCCAGATGCATAAACGCCGTTCTGAACTTAAGCGACTTGACTTCGCCTTATCATCTGATCAGTTTTTCAATGCCCCCTTCTCCCGGGCTGAGCTTGAGTCTAGCCTGGGAGCCTGTAAGGATACATGTGAAGGCCCTGACGGTGTCCATTACTTGATGCTGAAGCACTTATCTCCACCTGCGCTTGGCTTTCTCTTATCCATCTACAACCGTCTGTGGTCCACAGGCTTTTTTCCGGCTGAGTGGAGGCATGCCATCCTTCTCCCATTCCTTAAGCCGGGTAAGTCGGGCCATGCACCAGCAGATTACCGTCCCATTGCCCTGGTCAGTTGTGTAGGCAAATTATTAGACCGCATGGTTCACTCCCGCTTAATGTGGCTCCTGGAATCAAGAGGCATCCTGTCACCTTTTCAATATGGCTTACGCAAGGGCCGTAGTACTTTGGACCCATTATTGAGATTGGCGACTTCTATCCGCGATGCCTTTTCGGACACTAAGTCGGTTTTAGCTGTATTCTTCGATCTTGAAAAAGCGTATGATACTGCCTGGAAATACAACATCCTTCATACCCTTTTACGTTCTGGTTTGTCTGGCAACATGGCGGTATTCTTGAAGAACTTTCTCTGTGATCGTACTTTCCGAGTCAAGCTTCAGAATACATTCTCACGAACGTACCCCCAACACGACGGTGTCCCACAGGGTTGTGTTCTTAGTACCATCCTTTTTATCCTAGCTATTAAGGGTATTATTTCTTCTCTCCCTCTTGGTGTCCGTGCTTCTTTGTATGTGGACGACTTCGCTATTTATGCTGTGGGTTTGGATATCGATGCCCTACAAAATCTCATGCAGAAGGCCATTGATGCAGCTGCGCAGTGGGCTACGGCCCATGGTTTTCGGTTTTCGCCCTCGAAATCTTGTGCCGTCATCTTCACAAAACGCCATACAGTCCCGCATCCTGTTCTTACGTTGTATAACCGCCCTCTGCCTTACAGGTCCTCCGCTCCATTCTTAGGACTCATTTTCGATACTCGGTTGACCTGGTACCCGCACATTACTTTGTTACTGACCTCCACCACCCGACGGCTTCAACTCTTACAAACCCTTAGCCACTTGTCTTTGAGTGCGGACCGGGCGACTCTTCTGCGCCTCCATACAACGCTTATTCTCTCCAAGATCGATTATGGCTGCCAGGTATATGCCTCCGCTGCGCGTACAAACCTTAAGCGCCTAGACTCCCTTCACCATCACGGTCTGCGCTTGTCGCTAGGGGCTTTTCGCTCTACTCCGGTTATTAGCCTTTATGCTGAATCAGGTGTCCCACCGCTATCATCCAGGCGGGATAAACTGACCCTTCGATGTCATCTTCGCCTTCTGCAACACAGTTCGGCTGGTTTTCCTCCCACGGCTTCCGGCTTAGCCCCATCAGTGTCTGCTACTTCGTTCCCCGGTCGGGTCTCTGCTTTACTAGCCTCCTTCTCTTTTCCCATTCCATCTGTGCTACCCGTCCGACAGTCAGAGTTCCCCCCATGGCTACTCCCTCGCCCTACCGTTTGTACAGCTGCCTTCCCCCCCCTCTAAGGCCTCTTCAACCCCACAGTTGCTTTATGCTCAGTTTGCGGAACATATGCTACGCCACTCTTCAGCCGTTCCAGTGTACACTGATGGTTCCAAGACCTCCGCCGGTACAGGGTTTGCGGTTGTGTTCCCGGACCGGACCTTCCAACGTCACATCCAATCATGTGCTAGTGTCTTTACGGCTGAGTTATTTGCTATTTTATTTGCCCTACGTACTATTTTTTGTTAACACCTGCATACCTTTGTAATTTTTAGTGACTCCCTTAGTGCTCTTCAGAGTATTCAGTCTCTTCCCGCTGTTAACCCCTTAGTGCTGGAGATTCAAGAATGGTTGTTCCGCATCGCTACTAAATTGAAGTCCCTGTCTTTCTGTTGGGTCCCGAGTCATGTTGGAGTGCCTGGCAATGAGCGGGTTGATTTTTTCGCCCGCTCTGCTATTACCTCTCACCGCCTCGTGCCACGACGTATTCCTGCATCTGATTACTTCCCGCGTGTTACTCAACTACAACGTCAGCGCTGGCAGGACGAATGGACCTCCATGAGGGTGTCTGATGTCAAACTGCGTTCTGTCAAACCTTCCGTCCTACCTTGGAAGTCTTCCTCTCATCGCAATCGTCGATGGGAGACCGCTCTAGCCCGTCTTCGGCTCGGCCACACCAGGCTCACGCATGGTCATTTGATGTCCTGTGATGTCCCCATGCTCTGTCCTTGCTGCCATATTCCAGTGTCTGTCCAGCATCTCCTGATCGACTGTTCGCGTTTCTCCAATGCCCGACGGCAGGCATTCCCCTTCATATCCTCCCTTAATCGCCCCCTTGTCTTAGCCGATCTGCTTGGAGAGTCCCCCACTTTCTCCCTCCCACATCTTATGCGGTTTCTCCTCCATACCCGTCTCCTTCAGCTTCTTTAATTAGTGTTTCCTAGTCTTCTTCTCCTCTACTCCGTATTGCGCCCAGCCCCACAACACCTCCGTTGTTTTTTTTTTCCCGCAAAGTTTCTTTTGGTGCCACATAGTCTTTTTAGGCTTGGTGTGAATCCCTATTTTAATAATAATAATGCCATCCTTCTCCCATTCCTTAAGCCGGGTAAGTCGGGCCATGCACCAGCAGATTACCGTCCCATTGCCCTGGTCAGTTGTGTAGGCATTAGAACGCATGGTTCACTCCCGCTTAATGTGGCTCCTGGAATCAAGAGGCATCCTGTCACCTTTTCAATATGGCTTTCGCAAGGGCCGTAGTACTTTGGACCCATTATTGAGATTGGCGACTTCTATCCGCGATGCCTTTTCGGACACTAAGTCGGTTTTAGCTGTATTCTTCGATCTTGAAAAAGCGTATGATACTGCCTGGAAATACAACATCCTTCATACCCTTTTACGTTCTGGTGTGTCTGGCAACATGGCGGTATTCTTGAAGAACTTTCTCCGTGATCATCCTTTCCGAGTCAAGCTTCAGAATACATTCTCACGAACATACCCCCAACACGACGGTGTCCCACAGGGTTGTGTTCTTAGTACCATCCTTTTTTTTCCTAGCTATTAATGGTATTATTTCTTCTCTCCCTCTTGGTGTCCGTGCTTCTTTGTATGTGGACGACTTCGCTATTTACGCTGTAGGTTTTGATATCGCTGCCCTACAAAATCTCATGCAGAAGGCCATTGATGCAGCTGCGCAGTGGGCTACGGCCCATGGTTTTCGGTTTTCGCCCTCGAAATCTTGTGCTGTCATCTTCACAAAACGCCATACAGTCCCACATCCTGTTCTTACGTTGTATAACCGCCCTCTGCCTTACAGGTCCTCAGCTCCATTCTTAGGTCTCATTTTCGATACTCGGTTGACATGGTACCCGCACATTACTTCGTTACTGACCTCCTCCACCCGACGGCTTCAACTCTTACAAACCCTTAGCCACTTGTCTTGGGGTGCGGACCGGACGACTCTTCTGCGCCTCCATACAACGCTTATTCTCTCCAAGATCGATTATGGCTGCCAGGTATATGCCTCCGCTGCGCGTACAAACCTTAAGCGCCTAGACTCCCTTCACCATCACGGTCTGCGCTTGTCGCTAGGGGCTTTTCGCTCTACTCCGGTTATTAGCCTTTAGGCTGAATCAGGTGTCCCACCGCTATCATCTAGGCGGGATAAACTGACCCTTCGATGTCATCTTCGCCTTCTGCAACACAGTTAGGCTGGTTTTCCTCCCACGGCTTCCGGCTTAGCCCCATCAGTGTCTGCTACTTCGTTCCCCGGTCGGGTCTCTGCTTTACTAGCCTCCTTCTCTTTTCCCATTCCATCGGTGCTACCCCTCCGACAGTCAGAGTTCCCCCCATGGCTACTCCCTCGCCCTACCGTTTGTACAGCTGCCCTCTCCCCCTCTAAGGCCTCTTCAACCCCACAGTTGCTTTATGCTCAGTTTGCGGAACATATGCTACGCCACTCTTCAGCCGTTCCAGTGTACACTGATGGTTCCAAGACCTCCGCCGGTACAGGGTTTGCGGTTGTGTTCCCGGACCGGACCTTCCAACGTCACATCCAATCATGTGCTAGTGTCTTTACGGCTGAGTTATTTGCTATTTTATTTGCCCTACGTACTATTTTTTGTTAACACCTGCATACCTTTGTAATTTTTAGTGACTCCCTTAGTGCTCTTCAGAGTATTCAGTCTCTTCCCGCTGTTAACCCCTTAGTGCTGGAGATTCAAGAATGGTTGTTCCGCATCGCTACTAAATTGAAGTCCCTGTCTTTCTGTTGGGTCCCGAGTCATGTTGGAGTGCCTGGCAATGAGCGGGTTGATTTTTTCGCCCGCTCTGCTATTACCTCTCACCGCCTCGTGCCACGACGTATTCCTGCATCTGATTACTTCCCGCGTGTTACTCAACTACAATGTCAGCGCTGGCAGGACGAATGGACCTCCATGAGGGTGTCTGATGTCAAACTGCGTTCTGTCAAACCTTCCGTCCTACCTTGGAAGTCTTCCTCTCATCGCAATCGTCGATGGGAGACCGCTCTAGCCCGTCTTCGGCTCGGCCACACCAGGCTCACGCATGGTCATTTGATGTCCTGTGATGTCCCCATGCTCTGTCCTTGCTGCCATATTCCAGTGTCTGTCCAGCATCTCCTGATCGACTGTTCGCGTTTCTCCAATGCCCGACGGCAGGCATTCCCCTTCATATCCTCCCTTAATCGCCCCCTTGTCTTAGCCGATCTGCTTGGAGAGTCCCCCACTTTCTCCCTCCCACATCTTATGCGGTTTCTCCTCCATACCCGTCTCCTTCAGCTTCTTTAATTAGTGTTTCCTAGTCTTCTTCTCCTCTACTCCGTATTGCGCCCAGCCCCACAACACCTCCGGTGTTTTTTTTTTTTCCGCAAAGTTTCTTTTGGTGCCACATAGTCTTTTTAGGCTTGGTGTGAATCCCTATTTTAATAATAATAATGCCATCCTTCTCCCATTCCTTAAGCCGGGTAAGTCGGGCCATGCACCAGCAGATTACCGTCCCATTGCCCTGGTCAGTTGTGTAGGCTTAGAACGCATGGTTCACTCCCACTTAATGTGGCTCCTGGAATCAAGAGGCATCCTGTCACCTTTTCAATATGGCTTTCGCAAGGGCCGTAGTACTTTGGACCCATTATTGAGATTGACGACTTCTATCCGCGATGCCTTTTCGGACACTAAGTCGGTTTTAGCTGTATTCTTCGATCTTGAAAAAGCGTATGATACTGCCTGGAAATACAACATCCTTCATACCCTTTTACGTTCTGGTGTGTCTGGCAACATGGCGGTATTCTTGAAGAACTTTCTCCGTGATCATCCTTTCCGAGTCAAGCTTCAGAATACATTCTCACGAACATACCCCCAACACGACGGTTGTCCCACAGGGTTGTGTTCTTAGTACCATCCTTTTTTTTCCTAGCTATTAATGGTATTATTTCTTCTCTCCCTCTTGGTGTCCGTGCTTCTTTGTATGTGGACGACTTCGCTATTTACGCTGTAGGTTTTGATATCGCTGCCCTACAAAATCTCATGCAGAAGGCCATTGATGCAGCTGCGCAGTGGGCTACGGCCCATGGTTTTCGGTTTTCGCCCTCGAAATCTTGTGCTGTCATCTTCACAAAACGCCATACAGTCCCACATCCTGTTCTTACGTTGTATAACCGCCCTCTGCCTTACAGGTCCTCAGCTCCATTCTTAGGTCTCATTTTCGATACTCGGTTGACATGGTACCCGCACATTACTTCGTTACTGACCTCCTCCACCCGACGGCTTCAACTCTTACAAACCCTTAGCCACTTGTCTTGGGGTGCGGACCGGACGACTCTTCTGCGCCTCCATACAACGCTTATTCTCTCCAAGATCGATTATGGCTGCCAGGTATATGCCTCCGCTGCGCGTACAAACCTTAAGCGCCTAGACTCCCTTCACCATCACGGTCTGCGCTTGTCGCTAGGGGCTTTTCGCTCTACTCCGGTTATTAGCCTTTATGCTGAATCAGGTGTCCCACCGCTATCATCTAGGCGGGATAAACTGACCCTTCGATGTCATCTTCGCCTTCTGCAACACAGTTAGGCTGGTTTTCCTCCCACGGCTTCCGGCTTAGCCCCATCAGTGTCTGCTACTTCGTTCCCCGGTCGGGTCTCTGCTTTACTAGCCTCCTTCTCTTTTCCCATTCCATCGGTGCTACCCCTCCGACAGTCAGAGTTCCCCCCATGGCTACTCCCTCGCCCTACCGTTTGTACAGCTGCCCTCTCCCCCTCTAAGGCCTCTTCAACCCCACAGTTGCTTTATGCTCAGTTTGCGGAACATATGCTACGCCACTCTTCAGCCGTTCCAGTGTACACTGATGGTTCCAAGACCTCCGCCGGTACAGGGTTTGCGGTTGTGTTCCCGGACCGGACCTTCCAACGTCACATCCAATCATGTGCTAGTGTCTTTACGGCTGAGTTATTTGCTATTTTATTTGCCCTACGTACTATTTTTTGTTAACACCTGCATACCTTTGTAATTTTTAGTGACTCCCTTAGTGCTCTTCAGAGTATTCAGTCTCTTCCCGCTGTTAACCCCTTAGTGCTGGAGATTCAAGAATGGTTGTTCCGCATCGCTACTAAATTGAAGTCCCTGTCTTTCTGTTGGGTCCCGAGTCATGTTGGAGTGCCTGGCAATGAGCGGGTTGATTTTTTCGCCCGCTCTGCTATTACCTCTCACCGCCTCGTGCCACGACGTATTCCTGCATCTGATTACTTCCCGCGTGTTACTCAACTACAACGTCAGCGCTGGCAGGACGAATGGACCTCCATGAGGGTGTCTGATGTCAAACTGCGTTCTGTCAAACCTTCCGTCCTACCTTGGAAGTCTTCCTCTCATCGCAATCGTCGATGGGAGACCGCTCTAGCCCGTCTTCGGCTCGGCCACACCAGGCTCACGCATGGTCATTTGATGTCCTGTGATGTCCCCATGCTCTGTCCTTGCTGCCATATTCCAGTGTCTGTCCAGCATCTCCTGATCGACTGTTCGCGTTTCTCCAATGCCCGACGGCAGGCATTCCCCTTCATATCCTCCCTTAATCGCCCCCTTGTCTTAGCCGATCTGCTTGGAGAGTCCCCCACTTTCTCCCTCCCACATCTTATGCGGTTTCTCCTCCATACCCGTCTCCTTCAGCTTCTTTAATTAGTGTTTCCTAGTCTTCTTCTCCTCTACTCCGTATTGCGCCCAGCCCCACAACACCTCCGGTGTTTTTTTTTTTCCGCAAAGTTTCTTTTGGTGCCACATAGTCTTTTTAGGCTTGGTGTGAATCCCTATTTTAATAATAATAATGCCATCCTTCTCCCATTCCTTAAGCCGGGTAAGTCGGGCCATGCACCAGCAGATTACCGTCCCATTGCCCTGGTCAGTTTGTGTAGGCATTAGAACGCATGGTTCACTCCCACTTAATGTGGCTCCTGGAATCAAGAGGCATCCTGTCACCTTTTCAATATGGCTTTCGCAAGGGCCGTAGTACTTTGGACCCATTATTGAGATTGACGACTTCTATCCGCGATGCCTTTTCGGACACTAAGTCGGTTTTAGCTGTATTCTTCGATCTTGAAAAAAGCGTATGATACTGCCTGGAAATACAACATCCTTCATACCCTTTTACGTTCTGGTGTGTCTGGCAACATGGCGGTATTCTTGAAGAACTTTCTCCGTGATCATCCTTTCCGAGTCAAGCTTCAGAATACATTCTCACGAACATACCCCCAACACGACGGTGTCCCACAGGGTTGTGTTCTTAGTACCATCCTTTTTTTCCTAGCTATTAATGGTATTATTTCTTCTCTCCCTCTTGGTGTCCGTGCTTCTTTGTATGTGGACGACTTCGCTATTTACGCTGTAGGTTTTGATATCGCTGCCCTACAAAATCTCATGCAGAAGGCCATTGATGCAGCTGCGCAGTGGGCTACGGCCCATGGTTTTCGGTTTTCGCCCTCGAAATCTTGTGCTGTCATCTTCACAAAACGCCATACAGTCCCACATCCTGTTCTTACGTTGTATAACCGCCCTCTGCCTTACAGGTCCTCAGCTCCATTCTTAGGTCTCATTTTCGATACTCGGTTGACATGGTACCCGCACATTACTTCGTTACTGACCTCCTCCACCCGACGGCTTCAACTCTTACAAACCCTTAGCCACTTGTCTTGGGGTGCGGACCGGACGACTCTTCTGCGCCTCCATACAACGCTTATTCTCTCCAAGATCGATTATGGCTGCCAGGTATATGCCTCCGCTGCGCGTACAAACCTTAAGCGCCTAGACTCCCTTCACCATCACGGTCTGCGCTTGTCGCTAGGGGCTTTTCGCTCTACTCCGGTTATTAGCCTTTATGCTGAATCAGGTGTCCCACCGCTATCATCTAGGCGGGATAAACTGACCCTTCGATGTCATCTTCGCCTTCTGCAACACAGTTAGGCTGGTTTTCCTCCCACGGCTTCCGGCTTAGCCCCATCAGTGTCTGCTACTTCGTTCCCCGGTCGGGTCTCTGCTTTACTAGCCTCCTTCTCTTTTCCCATTCCATCGGTGCTACCCCTCCGACAGTCAGAGTTCCCCCCATGGCTACTCCCTCGCCCTACCGTTTGTACAGCTGCCCTCTCCCCCTCTAAGGCCTCTTCAACCCCACAGTTGCTTTATGCTCAGTTTGCGGAACATATGCTACGCCACTCTTCAGCCGTTCCAGTGTACACTGATGGTTCCAAGACCTCCGCCGGTACAGGGTTTGCGGTTGTGTTCCCGGACCGGACCTTCCAACGTCATATCCAATCATGTGCTAGTGTCTTTACGGCCGAGTTATTTGCTATTTTATTTGCCCTACGTACTATTTTTTGTTCACACCTGCATACCTTTGTAATTTTTAGTGACTCCCTTAGTGCTCTTCAGAGTATTCAGTCTCTTCCCGCTGTTAACCCCTTAGTGCTGGAGATTCAAGAATGGTTGTTCCGCATCGCTACTAAATTGAAGTCCCTGTCTTTCTGTTGGGTCCCGAGTCATGTTGGAGTGCCTGGCAATGAGCGGGTTGATTTTTTCGCCCGCTCTGCTATTACCTCTCACCGCCTCGTGCCACGACGTATTCCTGCATCTGATTACTTCCCGCGTGTTACTCAACTACAACGTCAGCGCTGGCAGGACGAATGGACCTCCATGAGGGTGTCTGATGTCAAACTGCGTTCTGTCAAACCTTCCGTCCTACCTTGGAAGTCTTCCTCTCATCGCAATCGTCGATGGGAGACCGCTCTAGCCCGTCTTCGGCTCGGCCACACCAGGCTCACGCATGGTCATTTGATGTCCTGTGATGTCCCCATGCTCTGTCCTTGCTGCCATATTCCAGTGTCTGTCCAGCATCTCCTGATCGACTGTTCGCGTTTCTCCAATGCCCGACGGCAGGCATTCCCCTTCATATCCTCCCTTAATCGCCCCCTTGTCTTAGCCGATCTGCTTGGAGAGTCCCCCACTTTCTCCCTCCCACATCTTATGCGGTTTCTCCTCCATACCCGTCTCCTTCAGCTTCTTTAATTAGTGTTTCCTAGTCTTCTTCTCCTCTACTCCGTATTGCGCCCAGCCCCACAACACCTCCGGTGGTTTTTTTTTTCCCGCAAAGTTTCTTTTGGTGCCACATAGTCTTTTTAGGCTTGGTGTGAATCCCTATTTTAATAATAATAATGCCATCCTTCTCCCATTCCTTAAGCCGGGTAAGTCGGGCCATGCACCAGCAGATTACCGTCCCATTGCCCTGGTCAGTTGTGTAGGCATTAGAACGCATGGTTCACTCCCGCTTAATGTGGCTCCTGGAATCAAGAGGCATCCTGTCACCTTTTCAATATGGCTTTCGCAAGGGCCGTAGTACTTTGGACCCATTATTGAGATTGGCGACTTCTATCCGCGATGCCTTTTCGGACACTAAGTCGGTTTTAGCTGTATTCTTCGATCTTGAAAAAGCGTATGATACTGCCTGGAAATACAACATCCTTCATACCCTTTTACGTTCTGGTGTGTCTGGCAACATGGCGGTATTCTTGAAGAACTTTCTCCGTGATCATCCTTTCCGAGTCAAGCTTCAGAATACATTCTCACGAACATACCCCCAACACGACGGTGTCCCACAGGGTTGTGTTCTTAGTACCATCCTTTTTTTTCCTAGCTATTATGGTATTATTTCTTCTCTCCCTCTTGGTGTCCGTGCTTCTTTGTATGTGGACGACTTCGCTATTTACGCTGTAGGTTTTGATATCGCTGCCCTACAAAATCTCATGCAGAAGGCCATTGATGCAGCTGCGCAGTGGGCTACGGCCCATGGTTTTCGGTTTTCGCCCTCGAAATCTTGTGCTGTCATCTTCACAAAACGCCATACAGTCCCACATCCTGTTCTTACGTTGTATAACCGCCCTCTGCCTTACAGGTCCTCAGCTCCATTCTTAGGTCTCATTTTCGATACTCGGTTGACATGGTACCCGCACATTACTTCGTTACTGACCTCCTCCACCCGACGGCTTCAACTCTTACAAACCCTTAGCCACTTGTCTTGGGGTGCGGACCGGACGACTCTTCTGCGCCTCCATACAACGCTTATTCTCTCCAAGATCGATTATGGCTGCCAGGTATATGCCTCCGCTGCGCGTACAAACCTTAAGCGCCTAGACTCCCTTCACCATCACGGTCTGCGCTTGTCGCTAGGGGCTTTTCGCTCTACTCCGGTTATTAGCCTTTATGCTGAATCAGGTGTCCCACCGCTATCATCTAGGCGGGATAAACTGACCCTTCGATGTCATCTTCGCCTTCTGCAACACAGTTAGGCTGGTTTTCCTCCCACGGCTTCCGGCTTAGCCCCATCAGTGTCTGCTACTTCGTTCCCCGGTCGGGTCTCTGCTTTACTAGCCTCCTTCTCTTTTCCCATTCCCTCCGACAGTCAGAGTTCCCCCCATGGCTACTCCCTCGCCCTACCGTTTGTACAGCTGCCCTCTCCCCCTCTAAGGCCTCTTCAACCCCACAGTTGCTTTATGCTCAGTTTGCGGAACATATGCTACGCCACTCTTCAGCCGTTCCAGTGTACACTGATGGTTCCAAGACCTCCGCCGGTACAGGGTTTGCGGTTGTGTTCCCGGACCGGACCTTCCAACGTCACATCCAATCATGTGCTAGTGTCTTTACGGCTGAGTTATTTGCTATTTTATTTGCCCTACGTACTATTTTTTGTTCACACCTGCATACCTTTGTAATTTTTAGTGACTCCCTTAGTGCTCTTCAGAGTATTCAGTCTCTTCCCGCTGTTAACCCCTTAGTGCTGGAGATTCAAGAATGGTTGTTCCGCATCGCTACTAAATTGAAGTCCCTGTCTTTCTGTTGGGTCCCGAGTCATGTTGGAGTGCCTGGCAATGAGCGGGTTGATTTTTTCGCCCGCTCTGCTATTACCTCTCACCGCCTCGTGCCACGACGTATTCCTGCATCTGATTACTTCCCGCGTGTTACTCAACTACAACGTCAGCGCTGGCAGGACGAATGGACCTCCATGAGGATGTCTGATGTCAAACTGCGTTCTGTCAAACCTTCCGTCCTACCTTGGAAGTCTTCCTCTCATCGCAATCGTCGATGGGAGACCGCTCTAGCCCGTCTTCGGCTCGGCCACACCAGGCTCACGCATGGTCATTTGATGTCCTGTGATGTCCCCATGCTCTGTCCTTGCTGCCATATTCCAGTGTCTGTCCAGCATCTCCTGATCGACTGTTCGCGTTTCTCCAATGCCCGACGGCAGGCATTCCCCTTCATATCCTCCCTTAATCGCCCCCTTGTCTTAGCCGATCTGCTTGGAGAGTCCCCCACTTTCTCCCTCCCACATCTTATGCGGTTTCTCCTCCATACCCGTCTCCTTCAGCTTCTTTAATTAGTGTTTCCTAGTCTTCTTCTCCTCTACTCCGTATTGCGCCCAGCCCCACAACACCTCCGGTGGTTTTTTTTTTCCCGCAAAGTTTCTTTTGGTGCCACATAGTCTTTTTAGGCTTGGTGTGAATCCCTATTTTAATAATAATAATGCCATCCTTCTCCCATTCCTTAAGCCGGGTAAGTCGGGCCATGCACCAGCAGATTACCGTCCCATTGCCCTGGTCAGTTGTGTAGGCATTAGAACGCATGGTTCACTCCCGCTTAATGTGGCTCCTGGAATCAAGAGGCATCCTGTCACCTTTTCAATATGGCTTTCGCAAGGGCCGTAGTACTTTGGACCCATTATTGAGATTGGCGACTTCTATCCGCGATGCCTTTTCGGACACTAAGTCGGTTTTAGCTGTATTCTTCGATCTTGAAAAAGCGTATGATACTGCCTGGAAATACAACATCCTTCATACCCTTTTACGTTCTGGTGTGTCTGGCAACATGGCGGTATTCTTGAAGAACTTTCTCCGTGATCATCCTTTCCGAGTCAAGCTTCAGAATACATTCTCACGAACATACCCCCAACACGACGGTGTCCCACAGGGTTGTGTTCTTAGTACCACCCTTTTTTTCCTAGCTATTAATGGTATTATTTCTTCTCTCCCTCTTGGTGTCCGTGCTTCTTTGTATGTGGACGACTTCGCTATTTACGCTGTAGGTTTTGATATCGCTGCCCTACAAAATCTCATGCAGAAGGCCATTGATGCAGCTGCGCAGTGGGCTACGGCCCATGGTTTTCGGTTTTCGCCCTCGAAATCTTGTGCTGTCATCTTCACAAAACGCCATACAGTCCCACATCCTGTTCTTACGTTGTATAACCGCCCTCTGCCTTACAGGTCCTCAGCTCCATTCTTAGGTCTCATTTTCGATACTCGGTTGACATGGTACCCGCACATTACTTCGTTACTGACCCTCCACCCGACGGCTTCAACTCTTACAAACCCTTAGCCACTTGTCTTGGGGTGCGGACCGGACGACTCTTCTGCGCCTCCATACAACGCTTATTCTCTCCAAGATCGATTATGGCTGCCAGGTATATGCCTCCGCTGCGCGTACAAACCTTAAGCGCCTAGACTCCCTTCACCATCACGGTCTGCGCTTGTCGCTAGGGGCTTTTCGCTCTACTCCGGTTATTAGCCTTTATGCTGAATCAGGTGTCCCACCGCTATCATCTAGGCGGGATAAACTGACCCTTCGATGTCATCTTCGCCTTCTGCAACACAGTTAGGCTGGTTTTCCTCCCACGGCTTCCGGCTTAGCCCCATCAGTGTCTGCTACTTCGTTCCCCGGTCGGGTCTCTGCTTTACTAGCCTCCTTCTCTTTTCCCATTCCATCGGTGCTACCCCTCCGACAGTCAGAGTTCCCCCCATGGCTACTCCCTCGCCCTACCGTTTGTACAGCTGCCCTCTCCCCCTCTAAGGCCTCTTCAACCCCACAGTTGCTTTATGCTCAGTTTGCGGAACATATGCTACGCCACTCTTCAGCCGTTCCAGTGTACACTGATGGTTCCAAGACCTCCGCCGGTACAGGGTTTGCGGTTGTGTTCCCGGACCGGACCTTCCAACGTCACATCCAATCATGTGCTAGTGTCTTTACGGCTGAGTTATTTGCTATTTTATTTGCCCTACGTACTATTTTTTGTTAACACCTGCATACCTTTGTAATTTTTAGTGACTCCCTTAGTGCTCTTCAGAGTATTCAGTCTCTTCCCGCTGTTAACCCCTTAGTGCTGGAGATTCAAGAATGGTTGTTCCGCATCGCTACTAAATTGAAGTCCCTGTCTTTCTGTTGGGTCCCGAGTCATGTTGGAGTGCCTGGCAATGAGCGGGTTGATTTTTTCGCCCGCTCTGCTATTACCTCTCACCGCCTCGTGCCACGACGTATTCCTGCATCTGATTACTTCCCGCGTGTTACTCAACTACAACGTCAGCGCTGGCAGGACGAATGGACCTCCATGAGGATGTCTGATGTCAAACTGCGTTCTGTCAAACCTTCCGTCCTACCTTGGAAGTCTTCCTCTCATCGCAATCGTCGATGGGAGACCGCTCTAGCCCGTCTTCGGCTCGGCCACACCAGGCTCACGCATGGTCATTTGATGTCCTGTGATGTCCCCATGCTCTGTCCTTGCTGCCATATTCCAGTGTCTGTCCAGCATCTCCTGATCGACTGTTCGCGTTTCTCCAATGCCCGACGGCAGGCATTCCCCTTCATATCCTCCCTTAATCGCCCCCTTGTCTTAGCCGATCTGCTTGGAGAGTCCCCCACTTTCTCCCTCCCACATCTTATGCGGTTTCTCCTCCATACCCGTCTCCTTCAGCTTCTTTAATTAGTGTTTCCTAGTCTTCTTCTCCTCTACTCCGTATTGCGCCCAGCCCCACAACACCTCCGGTGTTTTTTTTTTTTCCGCAAAGTTTCTTTTGGTGCCACATAGTCTTTTTAGGCTTGGTGTGAATCCCTATTTTAATAATAATAATGCCATCCTTCTCCCATTCCTTAAGCCGGGTAAGTCGGGCCATGCACCAGCAGATTACCGTCCCATTGCCCTGGTCAGTTGTGTAGGCATTAGAACGCATGGTTCACTCCCACTTAATGTGGCTCCTGGAATCAAGAGGCATCCTGTCACCTTTTCAATATGGCTTTCGCAAGGGCCGTAGTACTTTGGACCCATTATTGAGATTGACGACTTCTATCCGCGATGCCTTTTCGGACACTAAGTCGGTTTTAGCTGTATTCTTCGATCTTGAAAAAGCGTATGATACTGCCTGGAAATACAACATCCTTCATACCCTTTTACGTTCTGGTGTGTCTGGCAACATGGCGGTATTCTTGAAGAACTTTCTCCGTGATCATCCTTTCCGAGTCAAGCTTCAGAATACATTCTCACGAACATACCCCCAACACGACGGTGTCCCACAGGGTTGTGTTCTTAGTACCATCCTTTTTTTTCCTAGCTATTAATGGTATTATTTCTTCTCTCCCTCTTGGTGTCCGTGCTTCTTTGTATGTGGACGACTTCGCTATTTACGCTGTAGGTTTGATATCGCTGCCCTACAAAATCTCATGCAGAAGGCCATTGATGCAGCTGCGCAGTGGGCTACGGCCCATGGTTTTCGGTTTTCGCCCTCGAAATCTTGTGCTGTCATCTTCACAAAACGCCATACAGTCCCACATCCTGTTCTTACGTTGTATAACCGCCCTCTGCCTTACAGGTCCTCAGCTCCATTCTTAGGTCTCATTTTCGATACTCGGTTGACATGGTACCCGCACATTACTTCGTTACTGACCTCCTCCACCCGACGGCTTCAACTCTTACAAACCCTTAGCCACTTGTCTTGGGGTGCGGACCGGACGACTCTTCTGCGCCTCCATACAACGCTTATTCTCTCCAAGATCGATTATGGCTGCCAGGTATATGCCTCCGCTGCGCGTACAAACCTTAAGCGCCTAGACTCCCTTCACCATCACGGTCTGCGCTTGTCGCTAGGGGCTTTTCGCTCTACTCCGGTTATTAGCCTTTATGCTGAATCAGGTGTCCCACCGCTATCATCTAGGCGGGATAAACTGACCCTTCGATGTCATCTTCGCCTTCTGCAACACAGTTAGGCTGGTTTTCCTCCCACGGCTTCCGGCTTAGCCCCATCAGTGTCTGCTACTTCGTTCCCCGGTCGGGTCTCTGCTTTACTAGCCTCCTTCTCTTTTCCCATTCCATCGGTGCTACCCCTCCGACAGTCAGAGTTCCCCCCATGGCTACTCCCTCGCCCTACCGTTTGTACAGCTGCCCTCTCCCCCTCTAAGGCCTCTTCAACCCCACAGTTGCTTTATGCTCAGTTTGCGGAACATATGCTACGCCACTCTTCAGCCGTTCCAGTGTACACTGATGGTTCCAAGACCTCCGCCGGTACAGGGTTTGCGGTTGTGTTCCCGGACCGGACCTTCCAACGTCATATCCAATCATGTGCTAGTGTCTTTACGGCCGAGTTATTTGCTATTTTATTTGCCCTACGTACTATTTTTTGTTCACACCTGCATACCTTTGTAATTTTTAGTGACTCCCTTAGTGCTCTTCAGAGTATTCAGTCTCTTCCCGCTGTTAACCCCTTAGTGCTGGAGATTCAAGAATGGTTGTTCCACATCGCTACTAAATTGAAGTCCCTGTCTTTCTGTTGGGTCCCGAGTCATGTTGGAGTGCCTGGCAATGAGCGGGTTGATTTTTTCGCCCGCTCTGCTATTACCTCTCACCGGCTTGTGCCACGACGTATTCCCGCATCTGATTACTTCCCGCGTGTTACTCAATTACTACGTCAGCTCTGGCAGGACGACTGGACCTCCATGAGGGTGTCTGATGTCAAACTGCGTTCTGTCAAACCTTCCGTCCTACCTTGGAAGTCTTCCTCTCATCGCAATCGTCGATGGGAGACCGCTCTAGCCCGTCTTCGGCTCGGCCACACCAGGCTCACGCATGGTCATTTGATGTCCTGTGATGTCCCCATGCTCTGTCCTTGCTGCCATATTCCAGTGTCTGTCCAGCATCTCCTGATCGACTGTCCGCGTTTCTCCAATGCCCGACGGCAGGCATTCCCCTTCATATCCTCCCTTAATCGCCCCCTTGTCTTAGCCGATCTGCTTGGAGAGTCCCCCACTTTCTCCCTCCCACATCTTATGCGGTTTCTCCTCCATACCCGTCTCCTTCAGCTTCTTTAATTAGTGTTTCCTAGTCTTCTCCTCTACTCCGTATTGCGCCCAGCCCCACAACACCTCCGATGTTTTTTTTTTTTTTCCACAAAGTTTCTTTTGGTGCCACATAGTCTTTTTAGGCTTGGTGCGAATCCCTATTTTAATAATAATAGTTTATATTTAACATTTGTTTGCATGTTCCCTATCTTTAATACCTTGCATTTGTCAATGTTAAACTTCATCTGCCAATTTACTGACCACTCATGTAAGGCATCTAGATCCCTTTGGAGGCACTCTATATCGCTATCTGAATCAATTGATCTCCCCATTTTAGTATCGTCTGTGAATTTACTTATCCTATTAGTTTTACCTAAATCTAGGTCATTTATGTATATAATAAACAACAGAGGACCTAATACAGATCCCTGGGGGACACCACTTATGACTGCTCTCCATTCTAACTTGGTACCATTTATGCTAACTCTGCTTCCTACCAATTAGCCATGACCTAATCCATCCTAACAATGCCCCACCTATTGCATGTGCCTCAACCTTTCTCATCAATCACTCATGAGGTACTCTGTCGAAAGCTTTACTGAAATCTAAATATATACTGTAATATCATATGACTTGTCATTATCTACTGCTTCATATACCTCTGAGAAAAGACTAAGCAAATTAGTAAGGCAAGACCGTCCCTGAGTGAATCCATGCTGAGAATTGATTAAGTGGTTTCTCATTTTCCTAGCAATAATTGACTCTAGTAGCTTTCCTATGATTGAAGTGAGACTAATGGGACGGTAATTGGATGCTATTGATTTATCACCTTTTATGAAGATCGGAACTACATTTCCAAGCTTCCAAGCTTCTGGAACTATACCTGTTTCTAATGACGTATTAAATAGAAATGTTAATGGATAACTTAACTCATCTCTGCATTCTTTTAATACTCTAGCATATACCTCATCAGGACCAGGCGATTTATGAGGTTTCAGTCTGTCAATTTCCTTAAGCACATCATTTCTACTTATAGTAACCGTACTTAACCTATTTTCTATACTATCGCTATATACCTTACGGACTTCTGAAAACTGTGCCAAATTTTCATTAGTGAAAACTAAATTGACTATTTAATGTACTGCACATTTGTAAATCATATTTCTGTCATTTCTCCTATCGAAATTTTGAGGGGACCAATTACATCTCTAACCTTGGATTTATATACTGTAGTTGGTAAAAAGCTTTAGGATTATTTTTTGAGTAATTTGCAACCTTAATTTCATAATTTCCTTTTTCTTTCCTAATATCCCTTTTTACCTTTTGTGATAGATTCTGATAGTAAGGAAGTACTGTAGGTGAATTTCGCCTTTCTTAATTTTTCTATATATTCCTCTCTTTTTTCCTAGAAGATCTAATAGTCTATTATTCATCCATTTGGGTTGGTTCTGTGTTGATCTAAATTTTCTTTTGGGGATATATTTATTTTGCGCATTAAATACTGACTTGATAAAATTATTGTATGTATCTACCAAGTTTGACGTCTCTTCCTGACTTAAATTAAGATGACAGGTGCCTGAGAAGGGATACACTCATTTGGACACCTGGATCGACTTAATTTTTTGACCATAGGGTCTGCTAATAGGGCTCTTCTTAACCCACCATAATTGGCTTTTCTGAAGTCCGGTATTAATGTTGTATTCTCTCTGGTATTACCTTTCCATTGTATATTAAAATACACAGAATTGTGGTCACTATTTCCTAGGTGGTCCCCTATCTCTACATTATTTATCATATGTTCATTGTTACTGAAACTAAAACGAGAATATTATTACCTCTAGTCGGCGTATCTATGAATTGAAATAAAAAACTATCTTGTACTACCTCAATAAACTCCTTTGAATCAGAGTCGTCTATTTGTTTCTGCCAATCTATATTAGGAAATTTAAAATCCCCCATAATGCACATGTTGCTAAACCTTGATGCTATTTTAATTTCCTTCCATAATGATGTTCCGTCACTTCTACTCATATTTGGCAGTCTAATAGTCTATACAGAACTCCAATAACTAGGGTCTCACTACCTTCATTAACCTCTACCCAAACACTTTCATTATCATTATTTACTCTAATACTTGATTTAATACAGCTTTTTAATGAACTCCTGACAAACCATATGGAAGGACCATATTACCAGTCTTGCTAAGGCAGCCTCCCATAAGCTGGGTGTGCTCAACCGCCTTAGGGGGTTCTTTTCCCCTGCACAGCTTCTTGCTCTGTACAGGGGCATAGTGCACCCTTGTATTGAGTATTGTTCACTGTGTGGGGAGGTTCCTCTCACACCGCTCTCCTAGACAAAGTTGAAAGGAAGGCCTTTCGTATCATTAACTCCCGTTCACTCACCAACTCTCTGCAATCTCTCTCTCTCTCCGCTGCAATGTTGAATCTCTCTCGCTATTCTATCGCTACTATAATAATCAGTGTTCCTCAGAGCTATCCCAGTGCATACCACCTCCTTTACGTAGGGCACGTGGTACCCGTCTTGCAACTCAATCCCACCCCTACTCTGTGCAACTCTCCAACCCAAGAGTGAAACGTTACTCTCAAACTTTCTTCTACTCAACATCTGAGCTCTGGAACTCTCTCCCAGAATCAGTCTTTCCCTCTTCCTATGACTTAAATTGCTTCAAACTCCGTGTGTCCAGGCATTTTGGCTCGAACGTCCCTTGATTTTGGCCCTGTCACTCTTTCAACTATGGGGGGGGGCACTCGCTATAGGCAGTTATGCCTTTTGCCTCCCTCAATCACATAGAAAAAAAAAAAAAAGCTAAACCGCCGCCCCTCCTACTTGTTCGGTCATATTTAAACAAACTATATCCCGGTATATCAAACTCTGCTAAAAAATGCCTGGTTTCTGTATTAATCCATGTTTCAGTTAGCGCTATTATGTCTATATTTTCTTTGCTAACAAGTGCTCTAAGTTCGTTCATTTTGTTACATAAACTCCTACAATTTGTATAATAAACCCTCAACCTATTACTTGTATTTGCAACTATTTTTCTATTGTTTTTAACTAATTTATTTTTACCTGTTGAACTACTAGACCTAGACGGAAAAGCTACGCTATCAGAATGTTCGTCATTACTATCAATTTCATGTGGCTGGGATCCTATTTTACTTACACACCTATGGTTTATTAACAAAACCCCGCAACAAACTTGTCGAGTGAGCTGGCCAAGGTCGAAACTCCTAGTCGAGAGAGTTGTACTCCATTCTGGTCATACAGTTCATCCTTACCATAGAAATAATAATAGCAAAATAATATTTTTTATATATAAGAACACAATCCACCACATAGGGTGTACATTACTACATGAGCAAGTTAATCTGTTTCCCAAGTAAACTAATCGCACATATAACAACGCACTATCGTCACATTCAAGGAATTAGTCGATTATTGTGATGCTAGATTGCAGTGGTATATTATCTGCTCATATTGTGATAGGTAGTTAAGCTTTATCGGTAGAGACAATCTACATATGATCCGGCAGTACTGTACTGCAGCGGCACCTCAAGTGGCAAGGAGTTACTGGAGATTGCCCCGATGGTAGAGCATAGGCGATGCGAATGTATCAACGAGCTCGGGATGCTGGATTCGTCGTCGGAGTCTGGAGGTGTTGGCAATTTGGGAAGGTCAAGTGACATAGTCAGTAGAGCGTCGGCGCTGATCAAAGGGTCGGCGGATCGAGCCCGCACTGTCAAAATGTTATTGGCAGATGTCAAGCCCGGGCAACTTGAACTAGTAATTCGTGATAAACGCCGCCTAATGTTCATCTGGGGGATTATGGCATCTGGCAAAAAAGAAAAAGAAAAAAGTTATAGGAGAGGATGAAGTGGTAGAGGGACGGCTACAGGTGGCAGACTGAGAGCCGCAGATGGAGGACTAGACAAAGACAGCAAGGTTACTCTGTAGGGTGTCAAACGAAAGCCGAATCCTTTCTTTATTGTACAGTATATGCGAAGAGAAAATTGAGGTTTATAGTTCAAATTATGTCTTTGGAAGTGATAAAATAGCCAAAACAATGTTATTTCATGTAAATTTTCTTTTATTCCTTCTCATAATCATTCAAGTCTTCATACAAAATTGCTCTGATTTGACGCCTGTTACTCTGCTTGGGTGGCTTCTGACTTCATCCCTTCCGTGGCTAGTGGTAAGTTTTTTTGCATTGTTCTGGTGAGTGTATGATAAAAACAAACTTAGAAAAGTTTACTGAATGTGTATAACACCATATGAGGAGGAGCACTATATTGCCAGTATTTCACATTATAACTTCATCAGCTATTATAATGTAAGACTTTTGTTACAAACCCCAATTCTTAGTCCTGGATCCTCTCCAGGAGTTGTGAATGAGGGTAGTAAATAGCCTATGTGTGCAACGGATAAAACTTATCTAATAAACTTAGGTATCTCTCCAGCTCAGATACTATCCGATAATACACCTTGCACCATACAAGGTAGCCTAACTAATATGGAAACACTTCTCAATTTACAAAACACAGTATAATCTGATAAGTCTAGCATTACATCATATGAATTGACACTTCTATATTCTTACACCTTATTGATGTATAAATTAAGTGCTCCTCCTCATATGGTGTTTCTATTCACTATGATATGCCAGTGTTTTGTAATTGCAATAAGAACTGAAGCATTATTACAGTTGTGTCATTGCAATTACAAGAGTTATACCCTGAGGAGACGTTTAGGTATAAAGAGTATTAGCGAGGTGATGCGTACAAGTAGACTGGGATGGTATGGACATGTGGAGAGAATGGATGAACAAAATTAGGTGAAAAAATGCCTGTCTGTGATTGTGGAGGGAGCTACACCAAGGGGTGGACCGAGGAAGACCTGGGATCGAACTATACGTGCCGATCTCAAATCCAAAAACTTGACAAGTGAAGCAGCTCTTAACAGGGTTGCCTGGAACGCCGCCATTAGGACAAGAGACTGAAACTGCACGTATGTGTGGAGCACTCAGTCTTAAAATGGTATTTATGTGTGTATGTACCCTGTTCTAAGCGGAGTAATACTGGCCAATGTTAGCGAAGACAGAATGAAGTTAGATGTAATTTGTACTGTTGGGCCTTTTCTTTTTTTCTTTTTTGCCAGACGCCGTAATTCCTGAGAACGGGTGGCCTTGAACATTAGGCGTTTGTCACGAATCGCTAGGTCAAGTTGCCCGGGCTTGACATCTACCAATAAAATGTTGACAGTGACAACTCGATCCGCCGACCCTTTGATCAGCAGCCGACGCTCTACTGATTATGCCACGGCCTACCGGTGATCTATACTACAGGTGGCATCGCATGAGGGAATGTATCCGATACCAGGCTCGTAGTCTATCAGATTAAAAAAATACAATAAAGGTTATTGTTAGCCACAGGCCGTAGCGTCAGGGTGTCAAACAAAGCCGAGTCTACAGTATTATTTTTTAGTCTTTATTATTGTTTAACTGTGTTGGTGGGTGTAATGGTTTAGATACTTATGTTCTGGGTGTAGTGTCCCGAGTTGGAATCCCGGGAGGACCATATGCTTTCATTAGTTTATTCTAGTGCATTGGGGTTTGGAAGTGATGATTAACCTCTCCGCGGCGCACAGGGGGTTTTCTACAGGGTAAGACTGTGCGCACCTATGATGATTTTGGGACCTATTGCCAATTTCGATAAAAAGTACATCATCGTGTAGGGAATGTTTGCGTGCATCGGCCCATATATATTTGACCCCCCAAAAAATGTCTGGGGGGGGTAGGGGAACGGTCCGTAGTTGAAAAATGTGGAGCGAATGGCACCGCGCGGCTAGATTGTCATCGAGCGGCGAGATTTCCCTGCCGAATATTTACGCGCGCAGGGGATAGAAGGAGGGGGTGGGTTACCGCGTATTATCACGTATATCTCCTTTTTCGAGCCCTTTTAGGCTATTTAGAGTATGTATACATGTGTAGGGCACCCATATAACAATGAATATGCCTCATAGTGACCAAAAATTGCAATATATAAGGGAATTATAAGAGAATATTTAGGCGGGAACGAAGATGTGTTGGAGGTTTGGCGGCAATTTATGAGCTGAGAGTGTGGTTTACGCCATACATATCACGTATATCTTGTACGTAGAGCACTGTCACGCTATAATACAGACTTGTACGTATGTATACGTGCCATATATCAAAATATATACCGCATATAAACCAATTCATGCGATATTTACGCACATTATCAATGAATTTCTATGCGTGAACCAAGGTGTGAGTGAGTTGTGGTGGGAATGAAAGGGGGAGAGGGTGTGTTACGCCATAAATATCACGTCAATCAGGGGTGCAGTGAGTGAGTGAGTCGTGGAGAGATGGAAGTCAGGCAGATCTCTAGATAGATAACCAGCTTAGTGATAATTGTGGAGGCGCCCCAGGCGTATTGATGTTTGGTATTTTGACCCTTATGTCTACCAGATGGCTGGTGTTCGTTGCCATCAACAGGTCTACAATAACATGAGTCAGGAATGGAGAGAGAGAGAGAGAGAGAGAGAGAGAGAAACTGAGACATGCGTATGTCGTACATATAAATGGACTTCAGAATTGCATTTTTATGCAAGCAGACATTGCATTTTAGACACATGTGAAGTACCACAGAAACATGTAGGCCATTGACTGTAAATAAAGTACTATATTTATAGACCACCAGCGACGGTACTGAGTCAACACAGGCAGATTGCCTGTTGTGATAGAGGGCTAAATATAGACTGGTGTCTCCTTACACCTGCGAAAGGGTAGATTGCCACCAGAGAAACGTTTACTTATTTATTTCGAAGTAATATGCAATCTAAATGTATATTCGAGACCTACTGCAATTATTTGTATGACAGTCATGACTATGTATAATCCAATATACGCGCGTAGGCGAGACATAAGAAAGCTGGTTGAGCAATTTTCGACACCCACACAGTTATTATTCATTTTTATTTACAATATTATACAATACAAATGTATTTGTGAAGAGTATTTTATCCATTATTGTATTTATACCAATTTTGTTCCCAGACAGAGCTGCTGTAGCTGGAGAATCAAGGAGCGGCAAGGGTCACCTCGTGACCGCCTGACCGTGTGAAAATGAGTGGAGTCACACTGAGAGGGGCAATTTTGCTGAGTGTTTGGGCAATTTTTGACAGAATAAATATAATTAATAATTCTTGACAGAGACAAACTATTATAAACCTTGGCATGATATAATTGATAATCCCATCAATTTACAAACGTAAATTGGTGGGATAATTCATTTTTTTTTTTGTATATTGTCATTTCGATTGTAGACACGAAGTTTTGAGTGATATTTGGTATGAGCTCCTGTGGCATGGTTGGTAAGGTCGCGGACTGGAAAACTCAAAGTGTCGTAGGGTAGTGGGATCGAATCCAGGAGGGGGTTATGGGGAAGGTTTTATATTGTCTAGAAAAAAAATTATAAATTTTTTTTTTTACAAGATCATGCCATTGTATTCAAACAATATGAAATATTCATAGAATATATCATATTGTAAGAATACAATGACATGACCTTGTTTTCTTTTTTTCTTTTTTTATTGTTTTATTTTATTATCATAGTAGGTTTGACATGATTTATTGAAACATATTTATTTTTGTACAATTCATTTGAGGTAAGAAAATAATTATATACACATTACTTAGGCTAATAACAAACATATATATTGATATACTAAAAAAATAAGGCATATTACATGTAAATCTTTGAAACTTATAAACTAAATAATGAAACATACAATTATATAATGTAAAAGCTATATCACAGGGACATCTTTGGAACTTATACATTATATAATATATATGTTACATTATGAGGTAGCGTGATCAATTAGGTCAGGTCAGGTAAGGTAGGGCGCGAGTCCAGGGCAGGGCAGGGCAGGAGGCGAGTCCAGGGCAGGGCACGGGGCGAGTCCAGGGCAGGGCAGGGCAGGGCAGGGGCCGACACTCAGTAGTTCTTGAAGGTGTGGTAGTCCCTGAAGCAGTCACCCAGGCAGAGTGCAACTTTGCACTCGGCGCACATTTAGGTGACTCTTTTGGTCACATGGGGTTTCCTCACACTGGAGCTGCAGACGGTGCACTGCACCTGCCTGTGACGAGTGCCAATCAGCTCGGTGTTGGTTGTGTAGTGTCTTTCGACACCCAGCTGGATGCGGTCAGGAACGTGATCCCCACGCCATGCCGTACGTCTGTGAGTGGTGGTGCCATACTTCTCCAGGAGTTGGTAAGAGACGTTGTACACGAACTCCCGGAATTTCAGCTTCTGGTTTGGGGCCATATCCTTCTTCACCAACCACAAGTTGTAGGCGTTCAGCATCGTTATGTCAACTAGGTGGAGGAAGAGCTTGTGATACCACTTCACAGTCTTCCTCAGACACTCAACACCTGACAGCTGACAGTCAGACTTGTCCACCAGGCGCATGTTTTTGGTGTAGTCCACTACCATGTCGGGCTTGTAGATTGTCTTCCTGGTTCGGTAGTGGATTTTGCCAGAATCCACCTGGGCACCTGTGTGGACGGTGGAAAGCAGGTGGACGTCTCGCTTATCCTTCCACTTCAGGGCTATCAGTTTCCCACACTTCTCGAGCTGCTTGTATTTCTGCCCCTTTCGTCGCCTTCTTCGCACATGCCTCTCGCGGTGTTCCTGGGCCAGGTCGTCTTCTGAAGGTGTGTCACTGGAGGAGGCATCTGTGAGAGGAATGACATCACCTGTGAACTTTGGCATAAACTTTCTTGTCTTTCTGACAGTCCCACATGACCCCGTTTGGTTGTCATAAAGAAACTGGCAGAGAGCAGGAGAAGTATACCAGTTGTCAGTGTAGATGATGTGGCCTTTGCCCAGGTAAGGTGCCAACATTTTCCTGACGATGGCACCTGACATGCCCATGGGGTCATTGGCAGCGGCTTTCGGTACGTCAATGTCAGTTCCTGTATACACGATCATGTCAAGCACTATTCCAGTTTCACAGTCGCACAACACGAAGAGCTTGATTCCGAACCTATGCCTCTTCAAGGGGATATACTGCTTGAAAACAAGACGTCCTTTGAAGAGCACGAGCGACTCATCAATCACCAAATTGAGGAAGGGGTAAAAGTATTTCCTATACCTCTCCAACAACATGGTGAACACATCCCGAACTTTCCATATCCTGTCAATCCTGTTAGGATTTTCGTTGTCTGCAAAGTGCATAAATCTTAGCAGCAACAAAATCTGTCACGAGTCATGAACTTATTGAAAGTTGGGGTGGCGATGAGAGGGTCGTGCTTCCAGTAGTGTTGCAACACATGCTTCTTGATCAGAGGCATGAGGAACAACAAGGCAAAGAACGTCAGAAATTCTGCCACAGTCGTATCCACCCAGCCTCGTATTCTCGCTTTTGGAGAAAGGACGTCCAATCTGCCAAACACCCACCTGTAGTAGGCGTTTGTTTGGGCAACGATGTACGTCATTACCTCCATGTCGAAAAAAGCGAGGAAGAAGCTTCGCTTTCGTTCGCTTGATCATCACAGGGCCAGTCGTCAGTTGTTCCTGACGTCCCAGGATTGAACTGGGGCACGTCAGGTACAAAATTGACCCCGTCAGACCAATCGAACGAAGGCATGCCAGGGATCGGAATGTCGTCTGCGTCTGCTTCTGCGTCTGAAATATCGCTTCCATGGTCGCGATACAGCACTTCATCATCATTACCCTCCTCTTCACTCGACAGACGATGCCCTTCCTCGTTTTCGTCACCGACGTCGGACTCACTCCCACTGTCCACTCCCAAATCCCCCCACCCTTGGTCCCGTGCTAGGGCTTCGTCGTCGAAACCCGGGCTGCCAATGTCCTGCGAATCACCATCAAACAGCAGGGCGGCATACTTAGATGGTGTAAGAGTTTTCCGGGTCACTTTGGCACGTGCGGGAGTCTTATGGACAGGGACAGCAGAGGTGGTGGCAGGGGCGGCGGCAGGGGCGGCGGCGGCAGGGGCAGCAGTGGTGCGTGGCCTTGATGGCAAGATGATGGTGGTGCCTGTCGCCCTTCTCTCTGTTCCTTGGGCAGGGGCGGCAGGGGCAGCAGGGCAGGCAGGGACACCAGGGCCAGCAGTCGATTTCCCTCTCCCTTTCCCCTTCCCCTTCCCTGTTCCTTGGGCAGGGGCGGCAGGGGCGGCAGGGGCAGCAGGGGCGGCAGGGGCAGCAGGGCCGGCAGGGACACCAGGGCCAGCAGTCGCTTTCCCAGTCGCTTTCCCTCTCCCTTTCCCCTTCCCCTTCCCTGTTCCTTGGGCAGGGGCGGCAGGGGCAGCAGGGGCGGCAGGGGCGGCAGGGGCAGCCGGGCCAGGGGCGGCTGGTGGTGTTGGTGGTGGTAGGGGCACTGTGGCTGGCGTACGGGTTCTTTTCCCTACGCCCGTGCCTTTCATTTTTCCTGCCCCCGCAGGTAATGCAGCCCTAGGGCGGCCTCCTGCGTCGCTGGTACCGGTGGCAGGGGTGGCAGTGGTGGCAGTGGTGGTGGTAGTGGTTGTTGCAGTGGCCTGGGTCGTGGTGGCAGTGTCCCGAAAGACCAATGACCTCTGTGCCATTGCCCTGCTTGCACGTGTTTTACGTGCTTTTGGTGCTGGTGATTCGTCCTCTGAGCTGTAGGGCGTGTCGTACTGGTAGCTAGGGTCTTTGGCAGCCACCCTCTGCCTTCCACGGCGGCTAACACCACCAGAAGGAGGGCTGGTTGTGTCATCAGGGAGCGAGCGTGAGGGACGTGTAGGCTCCATGACTAGTGCGTGGTTACTGGCGCGGTGGTGCTTGCACGAGTGCGGGCGAGCGTTTGGCGGGGTGGTATCGAGAGTTGACATGTAGTACTATACCCACACCAATTTTCAGCCGCCTGGCTATAAACGCGCGGTTTTGGTACGTGTTCAAAGTCTCTGCTCTTAAGAGTCTACCCGCAGTGCGCCGGGGGAACTCTTAAGAGTCTCCCCGCAGCTCCCGGGTTAATGTTAAGAACGGGGTGTTACTTTATTTTATTTTATTATAATGTAAAACTTGCAAAATAAACAAACCAAAACTGGGACGACACAAGATAAAAGCAAAGGAACTAATCAAAATCGCTATGTGGAAGTAACGCTTAACCCATTGAGTACCAGGGATGTCCTTTTCATCATATTCTGGCAAATATTAGACTATTATATTCAGCTTGGGAAGGACCTCTAGCAATGATAAGGTTTCAAACTATCTCAACCCACCCTTTTAACTACCACAGATCCTGGTATAATCATGTGTAGCGGGCTACCGTATATATATATATATATATATACATACATACAGTACATACATCAAATTTTAAGACTGAGTGTTCCACACATAAGTGCAGCTTCAGTCTGTTGTCCTAATGGCGGCGTTCCAGGCAACCCTGTTAAGGGCTGCTTCACTTGTCAAGTTCTTGGATTTGAGATCGGCGCGTATAGTCCGATCCCAGGTCTTCCTCGGTCCACCCCTTGGTGCAGCTCCCTCCACAATCACAGACCTGCATTTTTTCACCCAATTTTGTTCATCCATTCTCTCCACAGTCCATATGTCCATACCATATCTCAATAATTTGGTAATGTAACAATATATTTTTATATTTTACATTCATAAATAGTACACTAATATACTAGGTTAGGTTTTGGTTAGGTTAAAGTAGGCATCTGAAAAACAGTCACCCACTACACAGGATCTTACCCAGATCCTTCCCAAGCTGCATAATATCGTCTAAATATAGCTAGAATAAAATAGAACACACATTGCTGGGTGCTGGTGGGGGACCAGCCGCAGTAAGTTCTCTGTGGGGAGACTTACCTTCTTTCCTCCTGCTTTTCCCACCTTGGGAAACACTGATAATTATAGGGAATAGGCTTGCAGCCTTATTATACATAATTTATTAGGGACAATGTAGGTCTATGGAATCCTTAAACTTTACTCATGTATAATCCACTGTGGGAGAATAATTTCGATCACATTTATAAAACCCGGTATTAATAGAAAAACTCCCATTCTAATCAATCTCGGAACTCTTTCGGACATCCTCACTGATTACAAAAGCCTTCTTTATGCAGTATAATCGATATTTACCCCCTGCTGGCAACATAGATGACGATTTCAATAATTCATAGGGGGGTGAGGGGGGTCAAAGCCCATCCCATCCCAAAACCCATCGTGTATCCCACATTGGAATTATAACTAAGACCATGAAAACACTCATTTCTCAAAATCTGGAGGAAAAAAACAAAAATAAGGGTGCAAGCCTATTCCCTATGCTGTACTGTACTGTAATTACCGACACTCCTTTCTTCACTATCCCTTCCTCCATCACCCTCTTCAGCCAAGGCATCGAACTTGTTTTTAAGTTCTAGCGTGTCTCTTCTTGGCTTGCACTTAGTGCCACTCGTAGCCACTATCCTCCAGGGAGCTCCACCATCTCCAACTGCACTATCATAGCTCTTCTTTTCCGCCAGAGTTAACGGAATGAGTTGTGTTACATGGCGTACGTCGTGTAAGCATGTATGTTGATGTCAAACAGCCGGGATGTGGAGGTGGCAGCCCCCACCCATAATACTAGGATAGGTTAGGTAAGGTTGTTAGGTTAGGCTAATGTCCTTTCAAAGGGGTATAGGCTAGTAAAGACTAGGATATACCCGGTCAGAGGTAGGTGATACGCCCGATAACACAACTCTTGCCGAGTTAACTTCAAGGCAAGGTTTTCGTCTCTGAGAAATTGAACCTCTCTCTCCACATCTCCATCCTTTCTTGCAAGGCAAGACAAAGATGGAGAATATGGGAAGAGGTAGCGCTCTCGTTAACCCTCTCCGACATATGACGCGATTTTGAGCCTATTAGGGATACTTTAAAGCCTTTGTTACCATCAGGGGTATTTAGAAACCTTTAGTTTAGTTACTTCAACCTCTGCAGTTGTCTTTGAGTTAGCTGTGGGCAGAAAACGAATTTTGGAGAGGTAATTATAAGTGAGAGAACTCTATTTCTTATTGCTAATCTGGCAACCTCTGCGTCATATGAGTCTGAAGGGGTTAACACCAGCCATTTCACTAAGTCACCACACTAAAGCCGGTATCACACGAGCGCTTTTTCCCTCAACACTGGTCTGGCAGCTTATGAGGTCAACATTTGCAATATTTATGCTACCTAAATTCATCCATCATCAGCCTAGTTTCCGATACCAGTGTAAAATAATCCAGAAATGTTGCCAGAAAAATGTTGACCATCGAATGTTGACTAGGCTATAAAATCTCTCGTGTGATACCAGCTTTACTTATCACACATTTTAGATAGGCAGTGACAGCTTTTCTACCCTTGCTTGTGTTTACTGTATTATACAGTGTGTACGATTTTATGTGTTCCATGTGGTAAAACAGGTTAATCTATTTTTTATTAATTTCACCACAACACCAAACACCTCCAATGAAATTAATGAAAGCATATCATTATGTGATCCACCAGGATTCGAACCCGGGTTATCACACAGATTTTTAGACACCTTAACCATTACACCACCAAGACGGTTAACAGTGAGATAGTTCGAAGTCTGTTCATTGCTGGAGGCCCTTTGTAAACTGAATAAAATTGTCTAATCTAGCTATATTTAGACGATTTTGTGCAGTTTAGGAAGGATCTGTGGTAGTAAAAAGGGTTAAGTGAGATAGTTCGAAGCCTGTTAATCGCTGAAGACCCTTTTTGAAGTTAATACAATCGTCTAATCTAGGCTAGGTATATTTAGACGATTTTATACAGTTTAAGAAGGATCTGTAGTAGTAGAAAGGGTTCAGTGAGATAGTTCGAAGCCTGTTAATTGCTGGAGGTACTTTGTAAACTGAATAAAATCGTCTGATAGTAGCCAGCATAACATTAAAAGGACGTCTTTTAGATTTTATGCTGGCTACTATTAGACGATTTTATTCAGTTTACAAAGGGCCTCCAGCAATGAACACTGAACAGGCTTCGAACTATCACACTTAACCCTTTTTACCACCACAGATCCTTCTTAAACTGTATAAAATCGTTTAAATATAGCTAGACTACACAATTTTATTCAGTTTACAAAGGGCCTCCAGCAATGTTTATGTTTCGAACTATCTCACTTAACCCTTTTTACTACCACAGATCCTTCTTAACCTCTGAAGTGCGCATGGGGGTAATTGGAAACGTCCCCCTGTGCTGACGTATTTGAGGTGTTTCCGCCACTAAAATATTCATTGTGCCATTAATAGCATTAATACTTATCCATATGCGCCTATTATGGGTTGATTATAAAGGTATTAACCTGAAACAACAATAAAACGAGTGAAAACAGCGTTTGGATGGTCAAAATCGGAGATATAGCCCGCGAGTTGTATAATGTATGGGTGAGGCAATCTGCTTTCCCGCCAATTTCCCCCAAGGCCACTGAGACACAGTCGATCGATACTCTCTCTCTCTCTTGCACTCGCTTGCTATCAGTGATGACCACACCCTCCAATCGGATTTCTAATGTTAGCACGAAAATATACCTCAGAATAAGGGAATAACAGGGAAAATAGGTGATAACTGAAGGAGAGGAGGAAAGTGGGGAAGGAGGGGAGGTAGAGGACTGAGATTTTGCATGGCCCAGGGGCCAAAAAAAAAAAAATATAATTTTTTTTTTTTTTTTCGATGTCAAAAGTTGATTTTTATTTTCTCTGACTCTTAAGAGTCTCCCCGCAGTGCGCCGGGGGAACTCTTAAGAGTCTCCCCGCAGCTCCCGGGTTAAACTGCTTAAAATCGTATATATATAGCTAGATTAGACAATTTTATTCAGTTTACAAAGGGCCTCCAGCAATTAAAAAGACGTCGCCGGTACAAAAGGGGCTAAATTTATATAAACGAACACAACTATAGCTCTCTGACGCCCATACGACCTTCCTAAGCTGCATAAAAGTATCTAACCATTACTGAAATTAAATATTTCGCTAATTCATGGGTTAATAATCTTATATAACCATATATAGGCTAATCTTACATAACCTTGTCTCCTGTACGATCGCGCTAAAAAGTCATGTCTCAGCTGGCATTACGTTTGGCTTGCTCTGTGCTGTATTAATGTCTGTCAGATGTTGAAAAGGGTGGTTAAGTGTAGGAACACGACCATGACTATTTTTACGCTTCCCCCCCCCGCCAACTCGGTTAAGTGATATACGATTTTTAATCGAAGTCTAATAAACTCACCACGTGTTCGAAGGCATAGTCCTCCACGAGACTAAAAACCTGGTTCCTCAAGTAAGAACTAAGGTTGCTTTCCTTATATCCGCTCATGGACGAGTGGTTACGGTGCCCGACTCTCCCAAATATACCTGGAGTGAGTGGGTTCGAATCCTGGTGAGGATACCTCTTACCCAACCTGTCGTACTTAACCCGGGAACTGCAGGGAGACTCTTAAGAGTTCCCCCGGCGGACTGCGGGAAGACTCTTAAGAGTAAGGGAAACAAAAAATCCATTTGAAACCCAAATGTTTTTTTTATTTTTTTTTTGCCCCTGGGCCATGCCAAATATCACTCCTCCACCTCCCCTCCTTCCCCACTTTCCTCCCCTCCTTCAGTTATCACCTATTTTCCCTGTTATTCCCTTATTCTGTGGTCTATTTTCGTGCTAACATTAGCGAGTTGGTAGCAGGGCGTTGTCATCACTGTTACCAAGCGTGGGAAAGAGCGAGAGAGACTATTGCGTAACAGTGTCTCTCCAGACAAGGGGAGGGGAGGAGGGCAGGGAGGTTGCCTCAGCCATACATTATGTAACTCCCGGCCTGTATCGCCGATTTTGACCATCCAAACACTTTGCACTTGTTTTATTATTGTAACAGGTTAATACCTTTATAATCAACCTATAATAGGCGCATATGGATAAGTATTAATGCTATTTATGGTAAAATAATGATGTTAGTGATGGGAACAGCTCAAATACGTCAGCACAGGAGTGTGGTGTCTCATACCCCCCATGCGCACTTCTTAGGTTAATCGTACATAATTGATATTTATCATTTTCAGAGGTTCCATAATAGTATCAGGACGATTAAAAATTGTATATCACTTAACCGAGTTGGCGGGGGGGGGGGGGGAGTATAAAAATAGTCATGGTCGAAGTCTAATAAACTCACCACATGTAGGAACATGTTTGTATATCTCACTCCATATAAAGAAATGAAGCTTAGATATTGTTGATACCAATTATTGATCAAAACATACTTGGTGCCGAGACATAATTAGCGCGACTGTACCGATGACGTGTATCTCAATTAATTCTAGCCATATTTAGAAGATTTTGTGCAGTTTAAGAAGGATCTGTGGTAGTAAGAAGGGTTAAATGCGATAGTTCAAAGCCTGTTAATTGGTAGTGGACCTTTTTAAACTGAATATAATCATGTAATAGTGTCTCATGATAATGTGAAAGGGCCGTCACCGGTAGTGAAGGGGTTAATGGTTAGTGCGCTGAATTTTGGTGGGAGTGTCCTAGGTTCGAATCCATGGAGTACCACATGTATTAATTAATGTGATTGCTTTCATTAACCCGTACTGTACCGGTGACGTCTTTTTAATTTTATTCTGGCGACTACTAGTCAATTTTTCTCAGTTTAGGAAGGATCTCTTTCAATTATAAGGCTTCGAACTATCTCAGTCGACCCTTTTAACTACCACAGATATTTCCTAAGCTGCAGATAATCGTCTAATTATAGCTAGACCAAAATATAGCAGACGTCACTGGTACAGAAAGTCTTAATTAGGTATATTTGTAAGTTAATTGGTGGGGTGGTGATATTATAATATGCTAAACATGAGGGAGAAGCGGCGGCTCTGACAGTAACTACTACTACTCAGAAGGGGGTCCAGAAAAGCGAGTATTAAAGGGACGGGGGGGGACTGAGTACTTAGGGGGGGGGGGGGGGGACGGAACGAAACAACGAAAGAATGCCCATATAAGGCAACGGGAGAGAGAAAGAGGAGGAGGAGGGTGGGGGCGACTGAACAAAGAGAGAGAGAGAGAGAGAGTATCCCGTTGGGGAGGAGGTCAGGGGGTGGGGGATTATCGGGGGTCGCAGTTAGGAGGGGAGGGGGGGGGGGCGACTGAACAAAGAGAGAGAGAGAGAGTATCCTGTCGGGCAGGGGGTGGGGGATGATCGGGGGTCGCAGTTAACCCGGGAACTGCGGGGAGACTTATGAGTGAGTGAAAACAAAAATCAACTTTTGACATCGAAAAAAAACAAAAAAAAACAAAAAAAAATTTTTTTTTTGGCCCCTGGGCCATGCAAAATCTCAGTCCTCTGCCTCCCCTCCTTCCCCACTTTCCTCCTCTCCTTCAGTTATCACCTATTTTCCCTGTTATTCCCTTATTCTGAGGTATATTTTCGTGCTAACATTAGCGAGTTGCAAGCAGGGTGTTGTCATCACTGATGGCAAGAGAGAGAGAGAGAGTATCGATCGACTGTGTCTCAGTGGCCTTGGGGGAAATTGGCGGGAAAGCAGTTTGCCTCACCCATACATTATACAACTCGCGGGCTATATCTCCGATTTTGACCATCCAAACGCTGTTTTCACTCGTTTTATTGTTGTTTCAGGTTAATACCTTTATAATCAACACATAATAGGTGCATATGGATAAGTATTAATGCTATTAATGGCACAATGAATATTTTAGTGACGGAAACACCTCAAATACGTCAGCACAGGGGGACGTTTCCAATTACCCCCATGCGCACTTCAGAGGTTAAGAGGGGAGGGGAAGGGGGAAGGTGGGGGTGGGGTGATTTAAACAAAAAGTGCACGCAAAATCTCGTATCCTGTTTGGCTGGGAGGGGGGTGGTGTCGGGAGGAGCTCGACCAATGAGAGAGCACCATGTCATCGCCCATCAGCCAATCAGTATACCTACCCATCTACCAGGACGGGCCAGGTGAGGGGGTTATTTTCTAGCTGGACTCCATAACGAGGTGACGTAAGTGTTTTCGTTCTTGATAATGTTATATTTTATGAGTTTATAATCGAGGGACTTCTTATCTTGTTATTATCGGTATTCTGTATTTACGGTGTGCTTGCTTAATCCAGGATCATAATAGCCCGTGAAGTCTTCTCGTATGTGTCCGCGATTTTGACAAGGTTATTTAATTATTTTGTACTCGAGGGACATCAGTTTCACCTGTTGTGCCTGTGCCATATTTAGCGCGCTATGGCCCGCAGTACCAGATAATCTTGCGATCCCTTCGACGAAGGATTCGCACGTGAAGGTGGTACCACCAGTTGCTTCCTTGTGAGAATCTCTCGTGCGATGCCGTCGGACATATGGTTGGTAAGCCTGTCAAACTCTCCGCGGTGCATTTCTTACGGTTGGTATACCTGAGGAACGTTTTGTTTACAAATTACTGCCTCGGGCAGCCTCACGGGAGTACAGACGGAATCGAATCGTAATAAAGTGATGGTCCCTGGTGTATTATTTACCCAGTTTATTGCATTAATCTTATTATTCTGTATTTAGGACATTCTCAATTGACGAAAATAAGGTAGCCTAGGCCCTAGTGATTCCCCAGAGGACCATTGAATTTCTCTAGCCTAATTTCCCTGCAACCACCAATCAATTTTTGAGTTTAGGAATAGCCATGGGGTTGTGGTATGGATTTTCGATGAATAATTGGGTTGTGCTTGGCTCTCTGGAAAAGTGGCTTGGTTATAATATCAAGCAAGCTTTTCTGTTATATTCAAGCCTAGCCCTGTTCACCTGTTCCAAGTAGATCTAGGCCTATGGCCATAAATCGTGAAATCTAACCTAGCCTATCTCTAACTCAAAAAGGGCCAGAGCTAGGATAGTGGGCTGTAAATTGCCATAGGCTATCTATCCCCTGGCTGACCCTTCCCAAATGGGAAAGGTAAAGCTTTGAGTCCTCCATTTCATAGTAAGAAATGCTTAAATTGGACATAGGCTATGAGCAATTTTGATGAGAATTTAGCCTAGGCCTATATTGTTAAGTAATTATCTTGATATATTAAAACTACTGAAAACAGGGTAGGCCTAGCCTAACCTTAGGAGGTTACCAGGGTTGGATTTTGGACGATGGGTTAGGCATGAGAGGCTAGTGGATTATTTAGTTTATAATAACCATGGTAACCTAATAAAACTAATCTATTACCTTACCTTATGATACCTTATGATGTGTTCGCCACTCTTCTAGCGGCACCAAGGAGCGCGACACCCCTCGTTATGGGTGGTGATTTGGTGCAGTAGACTGTTTGAAGCGACAGCTCGCTCCCTTGCGAGGATGGGCTCGTCTGGCACTTTTTGCAGTTCGACATCTAGGGCTCTCTTGAAGTTGTCTAACGAGATGTCCCTCATGTCTCTTACTCGCCGTGGGAGTTTGTTGAAGAGACGTGAGCCTCTGTGTGATAACCAGCCCTCTCGCAGAGAGCCCATAGCACCCCCGTTATTCATCCGGGGGATTTCGCATTCCCAGCCTCTCCTATCACTGAATTTCATGACTATCGGAGTATGTAGGTTTGGTACTAAACCCTCTGCGATTTCTAGCTATCCAAGCGAGGTAACCTCCGACTCGGAGTTTTTCCAAAAGTTTAGCAGGGAAAGTGTTTGGATCACACAATAATCTGTTCTCATCGGCTTTAGACATCTAGGGATAGTCTCCTATCCTAGCCTAATAGAAAAAGATTTCATGGCTAAATAGTATTTTTTAATCTCCATGGGACTTGCATATTTAATCAACATGTAGCCTACTCTTTAAACAATGCAAAATTGTTGGCAAATTAATATAGCCAAGGTTAGGTTAGCTAATGGGGAAAGCAATTTCTGAGTTAACCTAAGCTACAAATTTGGAATAGGCCTAGGCTATGATAGGTTTCTTGAAGTAGTGTAGCCTAACGATACTCCTTACATTTGAGTATAGGACTATCCCATAAATTTCAGAAGCCAGCCGAAGCATTCATGTAGTACTAGGTTAGGTTAGGTTAATGTTTTATAGATGATTTATGCTGTATGTCAGTAGTGGTACACCCACTACTCCTAATCTTACCTTAGCCTGGTCACCAATTTTACCCTGGCTTCGCCTGTCTCAACTCTTATGTATTCCCTCAAAAACAAATACCTGTATGTATTAGAAATTATTATTATTAAGAAATCTTTCGTATAAAGAAAGGTTGAAGAAATTAGGCTTACATTCGTTAAGAGAGACGCAGAGTTAGAGGGGATATGATAGAGGTGTTCAAGTGGGTTAGTGGGATTAACAAAGGGGACATGACAAATGTACTAAAGCTCAGTGATAGCGAAAGAACTCGTACCAATGGTTTCAAATTAGATAAATTTCGTTTCAGAAAAGATATAGGCAAATATTGGTTTGGTAACAGAGTTGTAGATGGGTGGAATGGACTACCAAGTGCTATAGTGGGATTAAAAACGGTAGGGAGCTTTAAGATAAAATAGGATAAGCATATGGACGAGAAGGGTTGGGTGTGAAGGGGGATCAGCCGGGTTGGGCCAATCAGCGCTCTGCAGACCCCCGTAATCCTGCGTTAATCTCTAACCGTTTTGGTAAGATGATCCTCAGGGTATTAGAGTGTTGAGCCTATAATTGGGCTTTGTAATTGGGGTTGTGTGGGACAGGGATCTGCCTTGCTTAGGCCAATCGGCTTTCTGCAGACTCCCATTTTCTTATGTTCTTATATATAAGTTCAGAATAGTGAATCCTATACAGATCACTTAGTAGGTACCGAGTACTGTATACTTTATGGGGTTATTTACCACAGCTGCACCAATTTGCCCCAAGTTTTATACTGTACAGTTCTGCTACATGAAAAGTGCCAGGTTTTAATCCAGTACCATTCAGTGGCAGTGCAGCAATATCATAAAGTTTCGGGTTTCAAGTTAACCCTCTCACATCCGGACGCGATTTTTGAGCCTATTAGGGATACTTTAAATCCTTTGTTACCGTCAGGGGTATCTATAAACCTTTAGTTTGTTTACTTCAACCTCTGCAGTTGTCTTTGAGTTAGCTGTGGGCAGAAAACTAATTTTGGAGAGGTAATTATAACAGTGAGAGTAATCTTTTTCTTATTGCTAATCTAGCAACCTCTGCGTCCTATGGTCGTGAGAGGGTTAATAGTAATGTGATCGCCCCCTTTGACTAGGCTAATATAGAAAACCATTTATTTTCAATACTTATTCTGCATCAAATTGACACCTGCCCTGTCTACAGTACTATACAGTACCAAAAACAGAAAGTCTAGTAGGCAGGTTTACTTTTATAAATGACTAAATATATGATGCTTGGACAATTATAGGTACCGCATAGAGAATGAACAATATATTTCACATAATTTATTGCAATTCTTACATACATAGGTACCCGTTATATAATATTGTATCATCTAATTACAACTGTTGTATGCTTCCATATGGATAGGTCCTTAAGACTGCTTCATCAGATTTTATTCGCCCAATTAGCCTACTACCCAGGTAAGAAAATTCACGACATTACATTATACTTGCTTGTATTTTTGGCTTGGAATCCTCATTTGGTGACCATTATTATCTATCTATTTGAGGCATAGGCCTATTTCCTGAAATAAGTCTTGCAATTGACAAGGATGCTGGATGGGTATGAATGGGATATGCCGTGTGTGGGCCAGTCAGCTCTGCAGACTCGTTATCTTATGTTCATTTATGGAAGTATTTCAAGTAGGTCTAGGCCTAGCCCAATCAGGGAGAACATGTTAGTCCCTATTTATAGCCTACTTTAGTAGGGTAGGCTGGTTAGGCCTATATTTTTTAATCCAATAGGCCTAGCCTATGTTAAAATAGGCAACAATAGGGTACCTAGGTTAACAAGTCCCAGATATTGAAAGAAAAAGTGGTAAAAATTGAAGAGACCTCGGACAGCCTTTTAACTAGGCCTAGGCTAGGCCTATAATTATGTTTTGTTAGGTTAGGTAAAAAGGCTGTCCAAGGTCTTCAATTTTTACCACTTTTTCTTTCAATATCTGGGACTTGTTAACCTAGGTACACTATTGTTGGCTATTTTAACATAGGCTAGGCCTAGGCCTATTGGATTAAAAAATATAGGCCTAGCCTACCCTACTAAAGTAGGCTATAAATAGGGACTAACATGTTCTGGTTCAATGTTATTTTAATACCACAAATTTTGTTGATATATTTGAAGATAAATATTGAATCTATATGCTCTAAAGATCATAAGAAAATTTGTTTTAACCCTCGGCAAAACCTAATAAAAAAGTATGGTACTAAAATATCTTTTTTGTAACAAGGTTGTCAATACGGTACTTCCAGTTATCGATAGCTCTAAAGATCATATGAAAATATGTTAAACCCTCGGAAAAACCTATAAAAGAATGGTATTAAAATTTAATTTTCGTAACAAGGTTGTCAATACGGTACTTTCCCGTTATCAATGTACAATCAAAGCTGAAGATTGCAGAGTAAAAACCGTGGACTTCATCGACTTTCTTTCACCTTCGTATAGCCTAATCGACACCCATTTTTTTTTTTTTTTTTTACTAAGAGATTAGTACTCAACCAGCGGGGGCGCTAATGTCTTTTCAAATCACTATCGGGGGCGTGTGACGTGTCTCAACATCGATCGATAGGCCTAATGGGGAAAATAAGTTTTCCCGAGATTTCTAATTAATTACAAACACTATAGCCTATATTGATGCAAATGAACATTTTCTTTTATAAAAAACACTGAAAATTCGTGGTATTAAAATAAAAAAATTCCCATGTTCTCCCTGATTGGGCTAGGCCTAGGCCTACTTTAAATACTTCCATAAATTAACATATATATAGCTAGTCTGCAGAGCTGAAAGGCCCACACACGGCAGATCCCATTCACACCCATCCTCGTTAATTGCAAGACTTATTTCAGGAAATATGCCTCAAATAGATAGATAATAATAGTCACCAAATGAGGATTCCAAGCCAAAAATACAAGCAAGTATAATGGAATGTCGTGAATTTCCTTACCTGGGTAGTAATTGGGCGAATAAAATCTGATGAAGCGATCTACGTAAGTTGTCAAGGCTTGGCCGACATAGGATGATGATAGGCCTCAGGTGAAGGTGCCTGTACAACGGCTCCTGTCAAGTTCAACATCGTCATTGAAGATATATCGAAAGTCTTTGGAAATGTGCTAATTGTAACCCATATTAATATATATTAATAGTTTCGTACATTATGCAATTGATTTGCATTAAAGAATGTCTTCTGTAACCTTTAATTTACGAATTGAAACAATAATACAAATAATAAAATTAAATTAGCAAACGAAGGGATCCGACGACCGTCGAAGAGAAGGGTCGAAGGTCCTCTTCAGATTCCAATAATATTGGATGTAAACGGTCGCGGCGACCGTTTACGAAAGCATTCGCTCAGCCAAACAAATCTCAAAGAATGTTTCTATACTACGAATTTTGAAAGGAAGGATACCTTCGAGGGAACGTTTGGTACTGCGGGCCTAAATCTTCACCATCCCAGCACCTGTCATTCATCAACGTGCTCAATTAACCAGCTAAGTCGATCTATATTAACTGGTTGTCATTTAAAATAGATTTAGGCTATCATACAGCTTGTGAATTAACATAAACAAAGGCCAGACGATACGAGGCTTCTCAGGGCCTAGGCTAATAATGAAACTCGCTTTACTGTCTTAATAAGAAAACAAAATGGAATGTGCCTGGGTAAATATATAGAAATATACCAATATCCACTATACGATCGTAATTCTTGACACTCTGAAGTCCTATTTTAAATTAACTTGCAATGTTTAACTATTTTGATTTAATAATCCAAAATAATATTAAATTATGTGTGCGATTTTTAGTTATTTAATTATTTTTATACTCGGGGTCTCTATTTCTGACTTCTTTACTTACGGTGTGCTGGCTTAATAATCCTAAATAATAATAGCCTCCGAAGGCCTATTTTAACTTACGTGCGCGTTCTTTACATGGTTAATTTATACTCTTTATTTTTGTTCGGAAAACTGCTATTCCTGACTTTCGATTTGTGGTGTGCTGGCTTAAATAATTGTTTGATCACCCTGAAGTCTTATTGTAATTTAATTTAATGTAATTTAATTACTGTAACTATCCGAATTTCTAGAAGGTAATTCATTTTTGAATAGGTATAAAAGTACTATTTGACATTTTAATTGCTCTAGTATTATTGCGCATGTCGAAGGTTCATTTGTTTACCGAGGTGAGGATCGAAGATTCTTACCTATAAAGGGCCTCACAGCCCTTACTCCTCCAACGCCAGCCCAGCCGCCATCACTTCCGCCAGTTTTATCGCCTTTCATCTTCATCATCCTAGCACTTATCATTAATCAACATGCTCCATTAATCAGTTAAGTATATCTATATTCACTAGTGGCCATTAAAATATATGTAACTTATAGGAACCCGTGAATTTACATATGGCGATACGGTTCATTAGTTTCTCCCTAGGGTAAGAATGGCCGTCGCCATTACCTCTACCTGTTGTGCCATATCTTTACCATCCTAGCACCTGTCTTTCATCAATATGCTCCATTAACCAGCTAAGTCTATATATATTCACTGGTGGCCATTAAATTATAGCCTATGTAGACTATTATAGAGCCCGTTAAGTAACATAAAAAAGGCCAGACGATACGAGGCTTCTTCATAGGCTAGGCTATGTTTTTTTTCTTCGGAACTTTATTGTTGCCCAAACCGGTATAGTTATTGGCTAGGCCTAGTTAATTTCATTTATTTTGTTATTTATTGCATTTAATTGTTTTATAGGCTAGCCTAGCCTATGTATTTTATGTCCAGTGTTACCCGGCCTCCAGAGCCATCAATATTTACATCATTTTGTGTGGTGATGGGCTGGTCTATCAGAGTGAGAACAGCGATCTCTGCCATACCCATAGCTTACTCTGACTGTTCCTTTAACTTACATAAGAACATAAGAACATAAGAAAATGGGAGTCTGCAGAAAGCCGATTGGCCTAAGCAAGGCAGATCCCTGTCCCACACAACCCCAATTCAATTACAAAGCCCAATTATAGGCTTCACACTCTAATACCCTGAGGATCATCTTACCAAAACGGTTAGAGATTAACGCAGGATTATGGGGGTCTGCAGAGCGCTGATTGGCCCAACCCGGCTGATCCCCCTTCACACCCAACCCTTCTCGTCCATATGCTTATCCAATTTTATCTTAAAGCTCCCTACAGTTTTAGATCCCACTATAGCACTTGGTAGTCCATTCCACCCATCTACAACTCTGTTACCAAACCAATATTTGCCTATATCTTTTCTGAAACGAAATTTATCTAATTTGAAACCATTGGTATGAGTTCTTTCGCTATCACTGAGCTTTAGTACATTTGTCATGTCCCCTTTGTTAATCCCACTAACCCACTTGAACACCTCTATCATATCCCCTCTAACTCTGCGTCTCTAACGAATGTAAACCTAATTTCTTCAACCTTTCTTCATACGAAAGATTTCTAATATTATGGATCATTTTTGTCATTCTACGCTGTACTTTCTCCAATGAATCTATTTCCATTCTGTAATAAGGACACCAAAATTGGACAGCATAATCCATATGGGGTCTCACTAATGACAAGTAAAGTTTTAAGATAACATCAGCAGTTCTGTTACTCACACTCCTAGAGATGAACCCGAGAATCTTGTTTGCCTTATTACGAACGCTTATACACTGTTTTCTAGGCTTCAAATCATTGCTAACAAACACACCTAGATCTTTCTCGCAGTCTGAATTTTCTAATTCTAAATTAGCTAGTTTATATTTAACATTTGTTTGCATCTTCCCTATCTTTAATATCTTGCATTTGTCAATGTTAAACTTCATCTGCCAATTTACTGACCATTCATGTAAGGTATCTAGATCCCTTTGGAGGCACTCTATATCGCTATCTGAATCAATTCATCTCCCTATTTTAGTATCGTCTGCGAATTTACTTATCCTACTAGTTATACCTAAATCTAGGTCATTTATGTATATAAGAAACAACAGGGGACCTAATACCGATCCCTGGGGGACACCACTTTTGACTGCTCCCCATTCTGACTTGGTACCATTTATGCTGACTCTCTGCTTCCTACCAATTAGCCATGACCTAATCCATCCTAACAACGCCCCACCTATTCCATGTGCCTCAACCTTTCTCATCAATCTCTCATGAGGGACTCTGTCGAAAGCTTTACTGAAATCTAAATATATAATATCATATGACTTGTCATTATCTACTGCTTCATATACCTCTGAGAAAAAACTAAGCAAATTAGTAAGGCAAGACCGTCCCTGAGTGAATCCATGCTGAGAAGAATTGATTAAGTTAAATGTTTCTAAGTGGTTTCTCATTTTCCTAGCAATAATTGACTAGTAGCTTTCCTATGATTGAAGTGAGACTAATGGGACGGTAATTGGATGCTATTGATTTATCACCTTTTTTGAAGATCGGAACTACATTTGCAAGCTTCCAAGCTTCTGGAACTACACCTGTTTCTAATGACTTGTTAAATAGAAATGTTAATGGGTAACTTAACTCATCTCTGCATTCTTTTAATACTCTAGCATATACCTCATCAGGACCAGGCGATTTATGAGGTTTCAGTCTGTCAATTTCCTTAAGCACATCATTTCTACTTATAGTAACCGTACTTAACCTATTATCTATACTATCGCTGTATACCTTACGGACTTCTGGAAACTGTGCCAAATTTTCATTAGTGAAAACGGAAAGAAATTGACTATTTAATGTACTGCACATTTCTAAATCATTTTCTGTCATTTCTCCTATCGAAGTTTTAAGGGGACCAATTACATCTCTAACCTTGGATTTATATAGTTGGTAAAAAGCTTTAGGATTATTTTTTGAGTCATTGGCAACCTTAATTTCATAATTTCTTTTTTTCTTTACTAATATCCTTTTTTACCTGTCGTGATAGATTCTGATAGTAAGCAAGTAGGTGAATTTCGCCTTTTTTAATTTTTCTATATATTCTTCTCTTTTTTTCCTAGACGATCTAATAGTCTATTATTCATCCATTTGGGTTGGTTCTGTGTTGATCTAAATTTTCTTTTGGGGATATATTTATTTTGCGCATTGAATACTGACTTGATAAAATTATCGTATGTATCTACCAAGTTTGATGTCTCTTCCTGACTTAAGATGACAGGTGCCTGAGAAAGGATACACTCATTTGGACACCTGGATCGACTTAATTTTTTGACCATAGGGTCCGCTAACAGGGCTTCTCTTAACCCACCATAATTGGCTTTTCTGAAGTCAGGTATTAATGTTGTATTCTCTCTGATATTACCTTTCCATTGTATATTAAAATACACAGAATTGTGATCACTATTTCCTAGGTGGTCCCCGATTTCTACACTATTTATCATATGTTCATTGTTACTGAAAACTAAATCGAGAATATTATCACCTAGTCGGCGTATCTATGAATTGAGATAAAAAACTATCTTGTACTACCTCAATAAACTCCTTTGAATCAGAGTCGCCTATTTGTTGCTGCCAATCTATATTAGGGAAATTAAAATCCCCCATAATGCACACGTTGCTAAGCCTTGATGCTATTTTAATTTCCTCCCATAATGATGTTCCGTCATTTCTACTCATATTTGGCGGTCTATACATAACTCCAATAACTAAAGTCTCACTACCTTCGTTAACTTCTACCCAAACACTTTCATTTTCATTATTTACTCTTAATACCTGATTTAGTACAGCTTTTTAATGAACTCCTGACAAACACTGCTATACCGCCGCCCCTCCTACTTGTTCGGTCATATTTAAACAAACTATATCCCGGTATATCAAACTCTGCTAAAAAATGCCTGGTTTCTGTATTAATCCATGTTTCAGTTAGCGCTATTATGTCTATATTTTCTTTGCTAACCAGTGCTTTAAGTTCGTTCATTTTGTTACATAAACTCCTGCAATTTGTATAATAAACCCTCAAACTATTACTTGTATTTGCAACTATTTTACATATTTACATATTTTCTAGATCTCAAGTGACGGCGTCTTTTCCGTCTTTTCCCAATCTACCAAGATTGGAAGCCAAAGCGTCACATTTTTCCCTTGCCCCTCAACTTTCTCTTCATAATTGCTGAGGGGCACAGGGCCCTGGGTGGGGCTTTGGTGTCCCGGGCGTTTCCGCGCCCTCCTCAGCTCCCCGCCATGGAGTGGCTTCGGTCACCCAGGCTTTATTGTGGTCGGCGGGGAGGGTTCTGTGGGGGCGCTCGGTTATGGCCTTGGGGCTGTTCGGCCAGGCAGCTTGGGGAACAACAACAACAACATCGTTTTGTTATAAAAAGTTAATATAGCCTACTTCAGTGTTGGAGATGCGTAGACTGTCGCGAATGGCATAGACTTGGATAGGCCTATGTAAAACTTTAAAAATAAACAAACTAGGCCTAGGCTAGAAGAACTTACCGTATCAAAATCGCTAGGCCTAGCCTATGTGAAAAAAATACTGGTAAAAATTGAAGACTCCGAACAGCATTTTTACTAGCCTAATTTTATTTTTTTGTTTTATTTTTCTTTGATGTAGGCCTACAATGTTGTTTAATACCAAGGACCGGTAGCATTCAAGGAGACTACAGCAGGACTCTTCTTCTTACCTCTGACCAGGTATAGGAGTATAACAAAATAAGTTGGTCACCAATTATTTTGCAATATTTGAACACACGTATGGATTTTATATGCTCTAAACATAATATGAAAATGTGTTTTAAGCCTCGGCAAAACCTAATAAAAATATATGGTACTAAAATGGAATTTTGTCGAAACATGGTTGTCAATACCTTCCTATAGATGCAGGGTGTCAATCCACAAAATATGAATTGTGTTATCATTATGGTTTATTATTTTGTTATCATTATAGCCCGACGGAGCGGCGAAGGCGCGAGCTCAAGGGGGACACTGGGGACACTGACCTAGGCCAAGGCCTACCCATAAGCCCAGAAGTAGCCTTAGGCAAGAGTGACGGTGACAACCCCCATACCAGTAACACACCAAATGTGGCTATAGGCCTAGATCTAGGGATGGGGAACACACCAGGAAATATTAGCATCACAATGCCAGATGCCCATAGCCCCCCCCCCCCCCCCCGCAACACTAGCAGACACGGCAGAGCCCCCTCAAAATGCAGCAAGACAGGTGAGGTCGGGGACCCCAACGAGCACACACCCCACATGCAACGGATGCAGCCAAAATGCTCCTACATACAGTAGAACAGGTGAGGTTAGTGCTGTAAATACAAATTCATGGAGACCTAGGCCCAGAGCTGATTACAGGGGCACCGATATTAGGAGGAAAAGAATAGAAGTATGCAATTTCTACCTAAGAAATGAATGCCGATATGGAGTAGTGGGCAGGGGATGCAAACAAGACCACCCAAAAATATGTGCAAAATTCATGAAGCACGGGCGGGATGAAAGAATAGGTTGCAAGCGTGGATGGAAATGCATCGACTACCACCCATATGTATGCAGAATCTCACTCAACAAAAGGGCATGTACTATGAGAGACTGCAATCTTCCACACATCAAGGGAACCAAAATACTGACGCCAAGAAACAACGTCAATAGACCAAGGGAACACGCTACAGGACACATTCAAAGGGAATTTGCTTACACACCAACATATGAGGAAAAAATAGAAAGCCAACGCAATGCCCTCAGAAGCTGGCCAACCATCCAGCAAACTCACAAGGCCAGACCAGCAGAGGTACACACGACTATGCCCGACCAAGGTGCTTTTTTAGAGGTAGTAATGGGACGTCTTCTGGAAGTGGAAAAACGGTCTCAAGTGATAATGGAGAGATTCCTAGCCCAAACCGAGGGGCCAGACATGAACCACAGAGGAAGGTGCAACTACCACTAACTAGTTTTGTTGTGGGCAACATCAGAGGACTTTACCCACGAAACAATCAATGTAAAGTCCCTATGTTGGGAGAAATTGCAGAGGAAGACAACTCAATTTTTCTAGCCCTCACAGAAACACACCTGAACGAAAACATTTTGGATGCAGAGATCAATATCCATAATTTCACTCTATTCAGAGCCGACAGAGAGGACAGAAGCCACGGAGGAGTAGCACTCTACCTAAGGGAGGATATGGCTGCAAATACCGAAACTTTAGTTGCATTCTCAAACGGCACAACAGAGCTACTAGCAGTACACATAAGACAAACCGACATGCTCATCATAATTTTGTATCGACCTCCAAACACCACAGGGGAAATTTTCAAGGAGGTCACAGAGAAAATACAATCACTCCTACAAAATCTTCCAACTCCCGCTACAGATGTCATCATCACAGAAGACTTCAACCTGCCCATCATCAATTGGGCAACCATGAAAATAGATGGAGGAACCAGGGATGAAAAACAGCAAGCCAAGGAGCTAATGACTATCATGGACACTGCATACATGAAGCAATACATCGAGGAACCTACAAGAGGCAACAACACACTGGACTTACTATTTGGCAACAACTTCGACCTGGTACACTCGTACGAAACTGTAAAAACTATAATGTCCGACCACAGCCTCATCAAAGTTAGAACCCCCACACCAACCGCCACACCACCAAGAAGATGTCAACAGGAATCAAGCCAAATACCCTGCACCTCTCTGAAAGATCTCAACTTCTACAGCAAAGATATAGACTGGGACAGACTGAGAGCAGAACTGGCAGGAACGGATTGGAGGGCACTATTCGAAGATAAAAACGTCGACGAAACTCTCAGTATCCTCCAGCAACAATGCCTGGAGACCTGTAAAAACACCATACCACCCAAAACAAGCAGGAAGCAGATCAAGCAGATTCCCAGAGATAGAAAAATACTAATGAAGAAAAGGACGTACTTGAGAGCCAAGCAAAGGAAGACCAGCTATGCGCACAATATCACCAAACTACAAGAAGAGCTTGATGAAGTTGAACGTAAACTCATCCAGTCACACCAAGAGCAAAGAACACGCGAAGAACTACAAGCAGTTGCAAACATACGAGTAAATAGCAAATTCTTCTATGCATATGCAAAAAGGAGACTCAGGAACACCACAACAATAGGACCACTTGCAAAACCTACGGGCGAACTTGAGAGTGACCCAACCGAAATGGCCAAGATACTCAAACAGCAGTATGAAAGTGTCTTCAGCCCGCCAAATGAAGACAAGAAAATCGAGAATGCAACGACTTTCTTTGACAACGCTCCAGAGACACCACATCAATTCTCCTCGGTAACAGTATCAACAGAGGACATAATAGCAGCCATCGACAAGATTGGACCAAACACTGCAGCAGGACCAGACGGCTTTCATGCCCAACTGCTAAAAAACTGCAAACATCAGCTAGCCCTGCCTCTAAAACTGCTGTGGAGCAAGTCCCTCCAAACTGGATATGTACCACAATCCCTAAAAGAAGGTAATGTCACACCAATACACAAAGGGGGTAGTAAAGGCATAGCCAAAAATTACAGACCAGTGGTGCTGACGTCACACCTTATTAAAATCATAGAAAGAACAATAAGAGCTAAGATGGTCAGCTTCCTGGAAGATAATGAGGCGTTCAACAAGGGGCAACATGGCTTTAGAAAAGGCCGCTCCTGCCTCTCACAACTACTATCACACTACGACAAAATCCTACAGGATATTCAAGACGGAGAAAATGTAGACGTCATATATCTAGATTTCGCCAAAGCTTTTGACAAGGTGGACCATGGGATCCTTCTACATAAACTCAAATCACTGGGAATAGGGGGAGACCTTGGAAGATGGCTCCACAGCTTCATCACCAACAGAAAACAAAGAGTCACGGTTCAAGGAAGCCTATCAGAAGCAGGTGGGGTCATCAGCGGAGTACCACAAGGATCAGTACTGGGACCTCTCCTATTCCTCATCATGATAGGAGACATCGACAGGGACCTGGAACACTCAACAGCCACATCGTTTGCAGACGACACCAGACTCATGAAGAAAATCACCACACAACATGATGCTCAGCTACTACAACAAGACTTGGACAAAATCCTGAAGTGGGCAGAAGAAAACAACATGGCCCTAAACGGAGACAAGTTCGAGCTTCTAAGGTACGGGAACAAGAGAGCACTACAAAACGACACCAACTACAAAAGTGGACAGCAAGAAATTACCGCCAAGGACACAGTGAAGGACTTGGGAGTAAATATGAGCAGTGACGCCACTTTTTCCCAGCATATTACCAAAGCCACAACAACAGCAAAACAAATAGCAGGCTGGATCCTGAGAACCTTCCACACAAGAAATGAGAGGTGTATGCTAACATTGTGGAAGTCACTGGTCCTACCACGACTGGAGTACTGCTCCCAGCTCTGGTCTCCCCAAAAAGTAGGAGAAATAACAGAAATTGAAGCCACCCAGAGGACATTCACCAGTAAAATCCATGGGTTTCAACACTTTAACTACTGGGAGAGACTTAAGGAGCTGCAGCTGTACTCACTTCAAAGACGTAGGGAGAGATACATCATCATCTACGTCTGGAAGATTTTGGAAAAAAAGGTACCAAACCCAAACATCCAAGAGACTCGGCACCAAAGGCGAGGGAGGCTGTGCTATGTGAGGACTACGCCGGGATCAACACAAAAAATCAAATCCCTGATCCATCACAGCTTTACATACAATGGAACCAGACTGTTCAACTGTATACCAGCCCCTCTCAGGAACATGACCGGGGTGTCTCCAGACACCTTCAAGAAACACTTGGACATGTGGCTGGCCAAAATACCGGACCGGCCACCAACACCAGGATACCCCAGCACCAACTCCAACCGACTTCTGGAATGGAGAGTGGAAGAAAGGGAGCTGCCTGGTCGCAGTGGAGCCCCAGCTCAACTGTGTCACTAACGGACGGAATACAACTAAGTGTAACTAAGTGTAAGTGGGTCCGGGGGCATGCCCCCCCCCCCCGTGATTTTTTTGAGAATTTAGGTGTCTAAAACAGTATTTCATGCAATCTAAAAGCAATCAAGATGGAAAATTTGGAGACCAAAATTATGTCAATTTAGGCTATCGGTACCTTTTTTGTTTATTAAAAAATAAAATAAAAATAGGGTTGGCGGAGTTTCTGTCATCATTAGGCTATACAAAAAGTTAATTTGCGTTATCACTCAAGAAAACAGCGTCGTTTGACACGCTGTATAGACGGCACCGATTCGTACACACGCTATTTTCACCTGTCTCCCGAGGTCTGTTCACCAGCTTTTTAGTCCACTCCACCTGCCCATCTATGTCGATAGGTTGGGTTGTTTGGTTAGGTTAATATACTAGGTTTCAGAAATAAGATTCGTAGTTGCGGTAGTATTTACGGTATCTGGACACTTCGAGCGGAGGCGCATATAGGTTAGGTTAAGTTAAGTTAGGTTAGGTTAATTAGATTGGATTGTGCATCCGCTCGATCAGGAATTCGCTCGAAGTTCCTCGCATTCGTATTTACAGATACGGCCGAATACCGGTAGGCTACTAAATGGGCGCCGGCCCAACCGCCCTGTTGTATCCCACGTAGGCCTACTAGGTACTACGGACACATTGTAGGCGTTAGGTGTGGATTAGGCTTGTATCCAATGTACTAGGTCTATATTACTGGATATTTATGATTTAAATAAGAACATAAGAAAATGGGAGTCTGCAGAAAGCCGATTGGCCTAAGCAAGGCAGATCCCTGTCCCACACAACCCCAATTATAGGCTGGACACTCTAATACCCTGAGGATCATCTTACCAAAACGGTTAGAGATTTAACGCAGGATTACGGGGTCTGCAGAGCGCTGATTGGCCCAACCCTGCTGATCCCCCTTCACACCCAACCCTTCTCGTCCATATGCTTATCCAATTTTATCTTAAAGCTCCCTATCGTTTTTAATCCCACTATAGCACTTGGTAGTCCATTCCACCCATCTACAACTCTGTTACCAAACCAATATTTGCCTATATCTTTTCTGAAACGAAATTTATCTAATTTGAAACCATTGGTACGAGTTCTTTCGCCATCACTGAGCTTTAGTACATTTGTCATGTCCCCTTTGTTAATCCCACTAACCCACTTGAACACCTCTATCATATCCCCTCTAACTCTGCGTCTCTCTAACGAATGTAAGCCTAATTTCTTCAACCTTTCTTTATACGGAAGATTTCTAATATTATGGATAATTTTTGTCATTCTACGTTGTACTCTCTCCAATGAATCTATGTCCATTCTGTAATAAGGACACCAACATTGAACAGCATAATCCATATGGGGTCTCACTAATGACAAGTAAAGTTTTAAGATAACATCAGCAGTTCTGTTACTCACACTCCTAGAGATGAACCCGAGAATCCTGTTTGCCTTGTTTCGAACGCTTATACACTGTTGTCTAGGCTTCAAATCATTGCTAACAAACACACCTAGATCTTTCTCACAATTCGAGTTTTCTAATTCCATATTAGCTAGTTTATATTTAACATTTGTATGCATCTTCCCTATCTTTAATACCTTGCATTTGTCAATGTTAAACTTCATCTGCCAATTTACTGACCATTCGTGTAAGGTATCTAGATCCCTTTGGAGGCACTCTATATCTCTATCTGAATCAATTGTTCTCCCCATTTTGGTATCGTCTGCAAATTTACTTATCCTACTAGTTATACCTAAATCAAGGTAATTTATGTATATAACAAACAACAGAGGACCTAATACAGATCCCTGGGGGACACCACTTTTGACTGCTACCCATTCTGACTTCGTACCATTTATGCTGACTCTCTGCTTCCTACCAATTAGCCATGACCTAATCCATCCCAACAACGCCCCACCTATTCCATGCGCCTCAACCTTTCTCATCAATCTCTCATGGGAGACTCTGTCGAAAGCTTTACTGAAATCTAAAAATATTATATCATATGACTTGTCATTATCTACTGCTTCATATACCTCTGAGAAAAAACTAAGCAAATTAGTAAGGCAAGAACGTCCCTGAGTGAATCCATGCTGAGAAGAATTTATTAAATTAAATGTATCTAAGTGGTTTCTAATTTTACTAGCAATAATTGACTCTAGTAGCTTTCCTATGATTGATGTAAGACTAATGGGACGGTAATTGGATGCTATTGATTTGTCACCTTTTTTGAAGATCGGAACTACGTTTGCAAGTTTCCAAGCTTCTGGAACTATACCTGTCTCCAATGACTTGTTAAATACAAATTTTAATGGGTAACTTAACTCATCCCTACATTCTTTTAATACTCTAGCATATACCTCATCAGGACCAGGCGATTTATGAGGTTTCAGTCTGTCAATTTCCTTAAGCACATCATTTCTACTTATAGTAATCGTACTTAACCTATTTTCTATACTATCGCTATATACCTTACAGACTTCTGGAAACTGTGCTAAATTTTCATTAGTGAAAACGGAAAGAAATTGACTATTTAATGTACTGCACATTTCTAAATCATTTTGTCATTTCTCCTATCGAAGTTTTAAGGGGACCAATTACATCTCTAACCTTGGATTTATATAGTTGGTAAAAAGCTTTAGGATTATTTTTTGAGTCATTGGCAACCTTAATTTCATAATTTCTTTTTTCTTTCCTAATATCCTTTTTTACCTGTCTTGATAGATTCTGATAGTAAGCAAGTAGGTGAATTTCGCCTTTTTTAATTTTTCTATATATTCCTCTCTTTTGTCCTAGAAGATCTAATAGTCTATTATTCATCCATTTGGGTTGGTTCTGTGTTGATCTAAATTTTCTTTTGGGGATGTATTTATTTTGTGCATTGAATACTGACTCGATAAAATTATCGTATGTATCTACCAAGGTTGACGTCTCTTCCTGACTTAAGATGACAGGTGCCTGAGAAGGGGTACACTCATTTGGACACCTGGATCGACTTAATTTTTTGACCATAGGGTCAGCTAATAGGGCTCTTCTTAACCCACCATAATTGGCTTTTCTGAAGTCCGGTATTAATGTTGTATTCTCTCTGGTATTACCTTTCCATTGTATATTAAAATACATTAAGTACATTAAAATTAAAATAAGTGCTACGTTTTCGATAAATCTGGTTATATGGCTTTGCAATTAGGGAAATCATGAGCCGATTTCCGACATGTAGTTAGTCTTTTTCGATTCTCAAAATACGATCAAAGTTTTGCCAAAAATTGGCTCTGGTTTTCCAAAATTATGCTTTTTGGGGTTTGCAATTTAGGGAAACATGAGCCAAAATTGTAAATTAGGTTACTGTAATTTGTTTACTCTTAAAATTCGCAAAATCCGAGCCAAGTTTTGCCAAAACTTTGCTCGGGTTTTCCAAAATTCGGGTTTTATTCCTTTGCAATTTCGGGAAACCTGAGCCAAATTTCTAAATGAGGTTACTGTCATTTTGTTGTCTACAAACTCTCAAAATCCGAGCCAGCTTTGGCCAAAACTTGGCTCGGGTTTTCGAAATATTGGGTTTTAGGCCTTAGAAATACCTTAAAACCCGAGCCAAGTTTTGCTAAAATACGTTTTAATCGCCGGTTTACGCATTTAACCCCTCATTTTCCCTGTACTTCATAGCCCTCCCCACTATCGGGCGGCGTGTCTTAAGATCAGTGTGCCAAAAGAAGAGAAAGTTATATCTTTAGATATTAAGGAAGTTTCCCAATTTTAGAGTTTAGTACGTGGCGTATAATGGGGGGTTCGGGGCAATCAAGGGTGTTAGCAACCTGTTTTTGTGTATTCTGCAGATGATTGCAAGTAGTAAATGCAAGTGATTATTTTAATTTAAATGTGAAATAATAGTCCTCCCTCACAGATAATTACATACTAGTTAATAGTTTTTAAAATCAATGTAAGTAGTTTAAGCACCTTACCTGGGAATGCTACGAATGTTCAGTGATGATATTGGTTAATTCCCCATAAAATGATGTTGAGTACCTGTATCAACATGCAGTACCGGTATATCCAGCAAAATGTAAATAGTAATTAGATATACAGTATGCACAATTGGATTAAGATGCCCTTTCCGTTAGCCAGACTCAAGAGATTATAAAATAAATTAATAACTCAAATTTATTTTGTAAAGTAGTCTGTTGCCCCCTGCTCACCACGGGGAGGTGGAAATAGGACTCCTGAGCAGGAATTTTTTTTATGGATGCACTTGCTATGTGCTGTCTCATCTGGACGGATGTTATCGCGTCGTGGTTGTTGTTGTTATTGCTGTTCCCCAGGCTGCCTGGGCGAACAGCCCCAAGGCCCCGAGCAAGGCCATAAAAGAACCCTTCCTGCCTACCACAATAAAGCCTGGGTGACCGAAGCCACTCCAAGGCGGGGAGCTGAGGAGGGTGCGGAAACGCCCGGGAAACCAAAGCCCCACCCAGGGCCCTGTGCCCCTCAGCAATTATGAAGAGAAAGTTGAAGGGCAATGAGGAAGTTAATAAGTGAGGTAGATGAGAGGGTAATAGAGTTGAGAGAAGTAGTGGTTTAGCTCACGGTATGAGTGTAAGTACTGGTGACTGTCACGTACAGTATAATTGTTATTTGAGATGGTTAATAATAATTTTGATTAATCAGCTACAATTCAAAATATAATTATGATTACTCCTTACTAACTACTGTATTGCAATTTATTGGACAATTTTGAAGTAAGTTGTGTTAAGTTCCCATCTATTTTGACTCAAAATAAATGGGAACATTATCGCTGCTCGCAAGCCGGGGGCCAAAGGCCGCAAACTTGGCAAAGCACCACCTCAAGTTATCCATCGTGTATCCCACATTGGAATTATAACTAAGACCATGAAAACACTAATTTCTCAAAATCTGGAGGAAAAAACCCTGAAAACTAAGAGTGCGAGCCTATTGCCTATAATTACCGGCCTATGCTTTCATTAGTTTAATAATTTCATTGGAGGTGTTTGGTGTTGTGGTGAAATTAATAAAAATATATATAGGCCTAGCCTAGGCCTAATACAGAAATGTATGATTCCATATTATGGCACAACAGTAGATAACATCATAACACCAATAATAAAATTGTACAAAACACATAAGTAAGTAGGCTTAGTTTTGAAGATCAGCGATAATGATTCATGATGAAGGTTCAACCCTTTCACGAATCACGCACGGCACGTGTGAACGGTGTGATGTGATCGCGTACTTAACTTTCCTTAAGGCCAGGCCTAGCCTAGGCCTATGCCTTCATTTCAGAAAAAGTCAAATTAGGCATAGCCGCATAGGCCTAATTAAGATAATTAGCCTAGCCTACATCAAATGATGATGGACGAGGACACGGGCCGACTGCAGGAAGACATGAATGTAGTGTTCCAGTGGACCAGGGAAAACAACATGCAATTCAATGAAGAAAAATTCCAATTACAGTAATTCGGTACGGAGATAATAATGGCGTTAAAGAAATTACAAATTACTTAACAGAATGGAAAGACCTTGGGGTATTAATGTCTGAAAATATGGGTTTCAAAGTACATAACCAGGTCAAAGTTGCGGCTGCGAAACGTCTTAACGGGGTGGATTCTACGTACATTTAAAACACGCAGTGAATTACCTATGATAACGCTCTTCAAATATCTAGTGCTACCGGGGCTTGAATACTGTAGAATATTAACATGCCCATACAAAGCAGGTGAAATAAATGACTTGTGTACAAAGAAATTTCACTTCGCATATAAGTTCGATAAAACATCTACACTACTGGCCCATAGGCCTACTTTTTTATTAGGTTTTGCCGAGGGTTAAAACACATTTTCTTATCTTTAGAGCATAGGCTATAGATTCAATATTTATCTTCAAATATATCAACAAAAATTGTGGTATTAAAATAACATTGAACCCAAATTACTTACGCTGCAACAGGTTAATTAATGGTTATCCCTCTGAGGCTGAGTCTCTGACTCTGAGACTCAATTATGGACATTCCTGGAATCCTGGAATCCTGGAGAAACTGCGTTACAGCGGCCCCACACTGGCACTGTGACTGTAGGGCTTAGGATTCAGGAATAGGCTAAGGCCTAGCCTACACTAGTACACTCAGCACTCTACAGGATTATAGGCCTAGGCATATAATTCTTAAGTAACTTAACTTAGTCAAGTGTAACTCGCATTTTAGTATTTAACATTTACGGGTAACAATAATAGCCTAGGCTATAATTGATGGAGACTTGATTCCTTGAACACTTCTCAGCTCCTTTTATATATCACTGACTGCAAATTACCTATATTATGTGTTATTTTCAACTTCAATGCACATTTTAACCTAGTCACAGCAATACAAAAATGGCTACTGGACCTGAAGTAAGTGTCTTTCTCACTGCTAATTACTTCAAGGGAATGTTGTTAATTTCTGGCATGACACCGGCTGCATATTTCACACTCTGGAAAACCTCTTTCTCCATAATGAAAGCAAAAAATGACATATGCATCGTAATCTACAATACACTACTGTACCTGATACAAATTTTGGACCGTCAAAATAACATATACATACGGATTTTACACTAAAAAGCATTTAACAAACTCAAGAAAAACCTATTAGAATATTACCTCTTGGAGTAGTGTCATAAGGTAATAGGACGCTCATGTAGAGTTGGATATCGTAGGGGTTTAATACCTATAAGCATAGGATCTGGTACTATTTGTAAGTAGTTTCTTATTGTTTTTTGTTTGCCAGATCATCAAACGCGATGACGGTATTAGTTCATCTATACATTTACTATGGTGGCTTTGGCATTCGGCACTAATTCCCTCTACTAAACCTGATAATATGGCCAATGAATTGTACTTTGAGCATTTGTGTGTTTAAAAACAACACATAATATGAAACTATATTTATCTAAACCCTGTACTTAGATTTGGTTCATTGTGTATGAATTGAAGTTTGGTCTATAGTACCGTACTTGTCGAGATATCTTAAGGTCCGAATGCTTCAATCGCTTAACAATAACAATCATCATCATCATTCCTTCCCGAATCCTAGAACCCCTTGCCTCCAGAGTCCAAACGGCCTACACTCTGCATAATTATGGCTTTCCAGAAATTCCAGCACTCCAAACGTTATTATATATAGGTAGGTAAGTAATAATAGTAACTATTGAAAGTTCAGTATAAGTTTATTCAGTAGAAAATTGACGTCTGCAGGAGGCTGGTCTGCGGTTGCTACTCCACTCTTCAGGCCCAGGGGCAGGGCTCTCCAGGCTCGGGGAGATCTGGAAACGGTAATTAGGATAATTTTCCTTTATCGGTAGTAAGATAAAAAGGGGCCTAGTTTGGCGCCCTACTTATGATCGTTGTATAATGGGGAAAACGGTTTCGCCGAGGGTTGCAATTATTTCCAAACACTATATATTGATGAAAACTAACAGGGAAAAATAAAAAAATCCATGGGAAACTTGGTGACCATCTTATTTAGTTTTTCCAGTATAGGCTATCCTAGTGTTTACTAGCCTATACCCCTTTGAATTTGAAAGGACATTAGCCTAACCTATCCTAGTATTTTGAGTGGTACTTGAAAAGTAGACAATGGATAAAAATCACCATCTGAGGAAGAGCACTTTATTGATAAAGCTATCTGCGAAACGTTGTCAATAAAGTGCTCTTCCTCAGATGGTGTTTTTTATCTATCCTAGTATTATGGGTGGGGGCTGCCACCCCCGCTATTTGACATCTTTGACAGATTTTTGGTGTATTTTTCTGTGAAATCAGGTTTTTTCAAGTGTCGATAACTAAATTACTCCATGCGGACTAGCCTATAGGCTAGGCCTAATGAGAAAAATATGCAGAGTCTATTGGTCCCCATTTTCCCTAATAGCCTAAATTGTTTCTAATAAGGCGGATGTAGTGTCCTTGAAGATTATCCTTAACCAAACCGTTACCGAAAACTAACAGACGGTCTAAACCCAGCTCACGTTCCGTTTATGGGTGTGCGACGGTCTAAACCCAGCTCACGTTCCCTGTTTATGGGTACGCGACGGTCTAAACCCAGCTCACGTATCCTGTTTATCGGTGAACAATCCAACAGTTTCTCGTATTTCACTTAAAGTGAATTTGCGACGGTAATTACATGTACACCAACATAGTATCGTCCATGAAACTTCTAGAACACTGATAATTATCGATGGGGCTCGTATCCGGGTCGTCTTCAACACTAATTCAATGATCCTTGCTATAGGCTATAAAATTACTAAATAAATATATTTACTGAGGCCCATTTCCCATTTTTGAATTTGTTTCTGGGGGCGGCAGACTCGAGACAAAGCCCGAATAGGGAAAACAGAGCAATGGCACTTCATATGCAACCTGAAAATTTATTATTAATCTTAATATATTTTGTATTCGTCATTGCTTAAAAAGTATGAGGATTAAGTAATTGGGACTAGATTGAAATGAAGTCTAAAAGATATGGTTACATTTACTTATTTTGATCTGTGTTAGTTGTGTAATGGTTTAGGTGGTTTTGTTCTGGGTGTGGTGTCCCGGGTTCGAATCCGGGGAGGACCATATGCCTTCATTAGTTTATTAACCCTCCAGACCCGGTTGGGTTCTGAGGCCTCCATAAAAAATACACCCTGCGCTACCCGGTAGGGCTCTGAGGCTCCGGCAGCTTGAAAGCCTGTAAGCTTGGTGTGCGAGGCGTCCGTCCGACGCATGTAAACAAAAACCGGCTGGACAGACGCCGCGCATCTCCGACCACAAGGAGAGCATCGCTTGTTCGTGTGTGCCTGTATGTTATTGTTAAGTAGCTAAAAGTAGTGTAAAGTGGCTGTTTTTGCCACAAAGTTATCTCCAATGAAATAGTCATCACAACTGAACCAGTTGACTTAGAGAGCTCTACTTAACACCATTCTACAGGTACGAAACACATCTACGCTTCGGGATGCGCGGGAATGCGGAAGCAGTCAAAATAACAAAGATACGGTAGCCTAGGCGTAGACGTTTTTCAGCCAAAACCCCCGGGTTTTTGGAATATATATGGAATAAATACTCTTGTCAAAAAAGTATCTGCACCCCTACGCTGATCATCAGGTGTGTACAGCTCGATAGGGTTGGTACATCTGCCTGCAACTATATCCGATAGTCTCCGACACACGGATATAGTTGCAGGCAGAGGTACCAACCCTATCGAGTTTTACACTCCTGATGATCAGCGTAGAGGTGCAGATACTTTTTTGACAGAGAGAGAATGAGCTATTTTTCAACAGCCTACTGGGCTGCAGCCCTCATAAGGCTGGTACTTTTTTGACAGTGTACATACATAAATCCAGAATACAATTAAAATAATAATGGTGGTGAAGGGGTTAAGTGAGTAATTTCTGTTTTGTGTATTAAGTTTCATATTTTGTTTTGCTAAATATTTTGTTCCACATACCTGTACTGTATGGACTTTGATTAGTTGTTTTTTGTCTTTATATTGTGTAGTCCCAGTTTTGGATGATATTAAAATTGGCTACTGACTAACTTTAGGAATAAAATGCAAGTTGTTACATATATTTTCTTTTCTTTTCAGGTCAAGTGTTCCCATGATGTAGCAACAATCTGTTAGCTGTTGCCGTGGTAGTATGGCTGCCTGGTCCCGGCCTCTACTGCTTTAAGAAATGTAAGTACTGTACAGTAGTCCCTCGTTATCGACGGCTTTTTTATAGACTGATTGCTTTATCATAGACGAATTCGACTATCGGCTGACTTTAGACTGATTCGAGTATCGACGGATTAATTGTTTATTTATATTACTCTAATATACCAACCAAAAGTGGATTAAATGATGAACAATAAGACATACAATAATAAGAAAATACACCGAAAACGAGAGCAAAAATAATTAGCCTAAAGACTTTAGGTTTTGAGTGAATCCGGATTCACCGACGATCGGAGCGTCACTTTCGACCTCCATTTTTAATGTTGTCAAAACCAGGCAGAAGCTCTAAGTCCACCTGCCTTTTACTTGCTTATTTGTGCCTGAACCTTGTATCTCTTGCGTTTATTATGGCCTCTAATGTATTCAGTGATAGACGGTGTGCCTGGTGGTAATAATGAAGGAATTGAATCCCCAGGACCATCAAAACAGTCAAGTCAAGTGCCATGTCTAACGAGGTTATGTGTAAAGGAAAAACTTAAAAGTAGGCTACATAGGATAATTTTATTTGCAATATACTCTTAATATGTAAGGTTATGTGTAAAGGAAACACTTAAAAGTACATAGGATAGAGACCACGAATACTGTACGTGTATGTACGGTAATGCGGTATAGACGGTTTTTGCTATCGACGGCAGTCTTAAGACCGTAACCCCCGTCGATAACGAGGGACTACTGTATATTCATAATCGTTTTGTTTTTGGTTGCTTAGTTTATCATAATGTATGTTCCATCAATTGCGTCTATTCAATCAACTTCCAGTTACTTAAGCAGTTGACTTGTGTTGATGCTTTTAATAAACCAGTGAAGTCGCACCTATTTCTGAAGGCTTGTGATACTGCGGATCATAGTTACTGTACTGATGACTATAAACATATATTTTTTTTGTTTAAAAAATTGAAGTTAATGCGAGTGCTCGTGAATCATCTTTGAGAATTGGCGCTCGTACAATACAGTACCAGCCTATTATCATCATCATCATCATCTACAGTTGTTGGCTTTGTTGTACTTTGTCGTGTATGGTGGCGCTAATAAGTAATAAGAACATAAGAAAATGGGAGTCTGCAGAAAGCTGATTGGCCTAAGCAAGGCAGATCCCTGTCCCACACAACCCCAATTACAAAGCCCAATTATAGGCTCAACACTCTAATACCCTGAGGATCATCTTACCAAAACGGTTAGAGCTTAACGCAGGATTACGGGGGTCTGCAGAGCGCTGATTGGCCCAACCCTGCTGATCCCCCTTCACACCCAACCCTTCTCGTCCATATGCTTATCCAATTTTATCTTAAAGCTCCCTATCGTTTTTAATCCCACTATAGCACCTGGTAGGCCATTCCACCCATCTACAACTCTGTTACCAAACCAATATTTGCCTATATCTTTTCTGAAACTAAATTTATCTAATTTGAAACCATTGGTACGAGTTCTTTCGCTATCACTGAGCTTTAGTACATTTGTCATGTCCCCTTTGTTAATCCCACTAACCCACTTGAACACCTCTATCATATCCCCTCTAACTCTGCGTCTCTCTAACGAATGTAAGCCTAATTTCTTCAACCTTTCTTTATACGGAAGATTTCTAATATTATGGATAATTTTTGTCATTCTACGTTGTACTCTCTCCAATGAATCTGTCCATTCTGTAATAAGGACACCAAAATTGAACAGCATAATCCATATGGGGTCTCACTAATGACAAGTAAAGTTTTAAGATAACATCAGCAGTTCTGTTACTCACACTCCTAGAGATGAACCCGAGAATCCTGTTTGCCTTGTTTCGAACACTTATACACGGTTGTCTAGGCTTCAAATCATTGCTAACAAACACACCTAGATCTTTCTCACAATTCGAGTTTTCTAATTCCACATTAGCTAGTTTATATTTAACATTTGTATGCATCTTCCCTATCTTTAATACCTTGCATTTGTCAATGTTAAACTTCATCTGCCAATTTACTGACCATTCGTGTAAGGTATCTAGATCCCTTTGGAGGCACTCTATATCTCTATCTGAATCAATTGTTCTCCCCATTTTGGTATCGTCTGCAAATTTACTTATCCTACTAGTTATACCTAAATCAAGGTCATTTATGTATATAACAAACAACAGAGGACCTAATACAGATCCCTGGGGGACACCACTTTTGACTGCTCCCCATTCTGACTTCGTACCATTTATGCTGACTCTCTGCTTCCTACCAATTAGCCATGACCTAATCCATCCCAACAATGCCCCACCTATTCCATGCGCCTCAACCTTTCTCATCAATCTCTCATGGGGGACTCTGTCGAAAGCTTTACTGAAATCTAAATATATTATATCATATGACTTGTCATTATCTACTGCTTCATATACCTCTGAGAAAAAACTAAGCAAATTAGTAAGGCAAGAACGTCCCTGAGTGAATCCATGCTGAGAAGAATTTATTAAATTAAATGTATCTAAGTGGTTTCTAATTTTACTAGCAATAATTGACTCTAGTAGCTTTCCTATGATTGATGTAAGACTAATGGGACGGTAATTGAATGCTATTGATTTGTCACCTTTTTTGAAGATCGGAACTACGTTTGCAAGCTTCCAAGCTTCTGGAACTATACCTGTCTCCAATGACTTGTTAAATAAAAATGTTAATGGGTAACTTAACTCATCCCTACATTCTTTTAATACTCTAGCATATACCTCATCAGGACCAGGCGATTTATGAGGTTTCAGTCTGTCAATTTCCTTAACCCTCCAGCCCCGGGGGCTATAGCTTACGACTGTGCTCCGGTACCGGGTGTTTTGACGATCTTTGGCCTATGTTAACTACTCTGTAAGTCAATGAATATGTCATGTAATGTTGTGAATAAAAAAGAATAATGTTCCACAAACCTTCCTCTGTCGAATGGCGTTGAGTAGAGGTCTCTAGCCCCTCTGGTTGCATAATGGTGAGCGCGGGAAGACGAGTGCTTTTCGGCGGCAAATTCTTCCCGCGTTCGGACGCGTCGCCTCGGCCATGGCTACGACGCACCTAGCCGCTCGCCGCGCCAAAGTATTTATCTCCCTTAGACGATTTTAGTGTTTGATATTGAGAATGTGATGTTTATTTGATATTTTCTAGTTATTTTGAGGCCAATTATATAAAATATGTTTATTAGGGTATCACTGTCACTGATATTGCTAATTTTCACTCGATACCGTACATTTTATTAGTAATTGAGGTAGCTTATTGTTGTATTAGGCACTGATTATTCGTTATCACAGGTGTTTATTATACTTTGGCCATCAAATATTAGGTCTTCTGTCACTTTCACTTTGACAAATATGCTTTAGAGTGTCAGTCACTGATAATGCTCATTTTCACTCGATACCGTACATTTTATTAGTAATTGAGGTAGGTTATTTTGTATTAGGCACTGATTATTCGTTATCACAGGTGTTTATTATACTTTGGCCATCAAATATTAGGTCTTGTGTCACTTTCACTTTGACAAATATGCTTTAGAGAGTGTCACTGTCACTGATAATGCTCATTTTCACTCGATACCGTACATTTTATTAGTAATTGAGGTAGGTTATTGTTGTATTAGGCACTGATTATTCGTTATCACAGGTGTTTATTATACTTTGGCCATCAAATATTAGGTCTTGTGTCACTTTCACTTTGACAAATATGCTTTAGAGAGTGTCACTGTCACTGATAATGCTCATTTTCACTCGATACCGTACATTTTATTAGTAATTGAGGTAGGTTATTGTTGTATTAGGCACTGATTATTCGTTATCACAGGTGTTTATTATACTTTGGCCATCAAATATTAGGTCTTGTGTCACTTTCACTTAGTTATATGATTTGTAAACGATTTATATACAATTTATTGTCTTTTTTCACTGATTTATATATTTCTATAGGTTCTAATCATATGAATGTCACTTGGTATATACATATGTGTCACTCACATATTATTATGGTGTAATTGTATTTGTATCAATGTTCTCATAATACATGACTTTTGTATTACAATACATTGGTTTTCTTCCACTTTTTGCCTATATGTAATTATAGTGTACATATTGTCATTTTATTTGGCAATTTCAGTATGATTATTAGAACTCCAGCTTGGAGTGGTAATCAAAGAAGCAATCTACAGCACAGAGTGCCACCTTGCACTCCACACACTCCAGGGTTGACTTTTTACCTGACCTCGGCTTCACCCTGCTGTTGTAGCAGACATGGCACCGCTTCTGCTGTGTTCTTCCGGATTCATTCTGAGGCAGGGAACCAAGCCTGTGCCTAGTCAAGTATTGAGCAGACTGCAAGCGGTCAATAACGGCGGGCCCAGGATGTGCCACTGCCCTCTGTGGCATAGCATACTTCTCCAGGAGCTCCGTCAACACCTGCTTTTGGAACCTCCGCAGGCTATTGAACTTCATGGGTGTGTTCACATTCCGAAGCTTGTATATGTTGTAGGCATTCAGAACTGACATGTCCACCATATGCAGAAAGAACTTTTTGTACCATCTGCACGAGGTACGCAGGCAGTCAATGAAGCCTATCTGCATGTCGGACTTGTCCACCAGCCTCATGTTGATGTTGTAGTCCAGGACAGCATCGGGCTTGGTCACCCTGGCCTGGGTGCGGCGATCCACCTTGCCAGTCTCCACCATTTCCCCCTTGTGGATGGTGGTCAGGAGGTTGACCTTCCGCTGGTCGTGCCAGTGGATAGCCAGAATGGGCCCCGACTTCTTCTTGAACACATCACCTTTTTTGGTCTTTGGAGGGAAAGGTGGCATGCCCTTCCTTTTCCCTCGTACTGTGCCTACAGTCCCCGTCTTGCGCTCATGCAGGTACTGTGAGAGAGTGGGGGACGTGTAATAATTGTCCGTGTAGAGGACGTGATTCTTATGAAAGTAGCGGTCCATCATGGCTTGCACCACTGCTCCGCCAAAGCCAATGAGGGGGTCCACAAGCAAGTCCCCTTCCTTCCCGCTGTAGACCAGGAAGTCCAGGACATAGCCAGTTTGGCAGTCGCACAGCACAAAGAATTTTATGCCAAAGCGATGTCTTTTTGAGGGGATGTACTGCCGGAAGCTGAGTTTTCCCCGGAACAGCACAAGAGACTCGTCAATGACGACCTTGCGGAAGGGCTTGAAGTAGGAGGTGAAGCGTTCTCGCATCATCTCATACAACGTCCTAATCTTCCACAGCTTGTCTGGGAGGTGGACGTCAAGGTTGGTGACAAGATGGAGCGCTGCGAGGATATCAAGGTACCGGTCGCGAGACATATATTTCCCGAAGGCAGGGGTGGATATCAGATCATTGGTGATCCAATAGTCAGGCAACCTATGCTTCTTGACATGAGGCATTAGCATGGTGAGTGCCAGGAACACCATGAACTCTTTATGAGTCACTGGGGTCCACTGCCTCATGTGGCCCTTGGTCACCTTTCCCAAAAAGTGGACCTGGAATTGGTGCTGCTTATTTGTCTCTTTGACAACATAGCCTACCACCTCCTCATCAAAGAAGGCCTCAAACAGTTCGTGTGGTGGAGCATTGGGGCCTGCAGGAAAATTGGGGGTAACGCCTGAACCCTCCAGTACCTCATCAAAAGCTGGCACATCAGGGTTGTATGCATCCTCATCAACTACGTCTTGCCACTGAAAAACGTAGAATGGGTCTTGTCTACGCTGACGAGGAGCTCCAGCTGGTGGCCCAGCACGCCCACGGCCAACTCGGGAGGCGCGCGCCCTAGGGCGGCCAGGGCGGTGGGCAGCACGACGGGCAGCACGACGCCGGGCCAAGCGGATGGGTCGAGGGTCGTCGATGTCCATATAGTCATCGTCAGAGTGGTCATCTTGCCCTGACGGTGGACCTATGTAATCATGGCCAGAGTCTTGAGAGAGGTGCCCTTCATCATCAGTGGCCCCCACATAATCTGGCGGGGAACCAGTGATGCGTGGGTGGCGTGCGGGTGGGCGAGGTGGGGAAGGAGTGGCAGGTGAGGCTGTGTCCCCCCGAGGTCCCGGGCTCCTTGGCCTGCGACGAGTGACAGAAAGCAATGTTTCACTGTCACTAGGGCCAGGTATTGGTGATGCGAGCTCAAAGACTTCTTCAGGAAGACATGTTGAAGGCGGGAGAGGTGGGGAGGACCGTGGGGAAAGTTGCGGGGACGTATGGCTGGGGCCGGCCGGGGTGGACGCCGCGGGAGCCTCGAACAAAACTCTCTTACTTTTCTTAATTTTCTTGGTATATTTCCTACCTTTCCCCTTTTCGGCAGCAGTATGTCTCCTGTCGGGGGACCTAGGAGGCAAATAGGCCGAAAGTGTGGGGTCCTCAACCCTTGGCAATGGTGGGGGTGGTGGGGAAGAATGCGGGGCATCCGGGTCATCTTGGGTGGCGTGGGTAGATAAGGGAGACAATGGCGGACGAGAAGGGTCACCACGCTGACCCTCACTCACAGCCTCATCCTCACCAAGTAGTTTTGCTTGTTCCCTAGCTGCCGCGGCCGCCTTCTCAAGTATTTTCTGCTTATACAAATGTAGCTTGAAAGGCGATTTACCAGGGGAAGGGCTTGGCGTCGTGTCACTTAAGCGAAATTTGGTGAGTGACCTTGAACTCTCCCACTCGCTCACTCTCTCAAGTTCACTGTCTTTAGGTAAACCAGCTTCCTCAACAACTGGTACATCACCTTCATCACTCTCATCACTGTCATGTTCTCTCGCAAATCCCAGGAATTGCTCTTCTTTATCACTCTCATGGCCATAATCACTCGACTTATAATTACTGGAGTCGTCACTGACTTCATCATCAACATTATGCTTGGCATCAGCTCGCTCATAAAGTCTCAATGTCGTCTCAATACCTCCGGGAGATAACACATTTAGGCGATGGCGTCGGGGTAAGGCGCGACGAACAAGCAAGGGCGTCGTAGGAAGCACGGTATCGGACACAGCGGAATCACTATTTGGCGTACTGTCCATGATGGCGTCGGGGTAGATACTGTTGCTGTGGCGGAGTTTACGCCTGGTGGCGCCACCTACCGTCCCACGATACCGAAAATGTACGCGCGGCATTCGAAAGCACGCATGCAAGCAATGGGCGTTCAAGAGCCCTTCCGGGTTGCGCGGGCCGAGGTTGTTATGGGCGTTCAAGAGCCCATCCGGGTTGGAGGGGTTAAGCACATCATTTCTACTTATAGTAACCGTACTTAACCTATTTTCTATACTATCGCTATATACCTTACGGACTTCTGGAAACTGTGCCAAATTTTCATTAGTGAAAACGGAAAGAAATTTACTATTTAATGTACTGCACATTTCTAAATCATTTTCTGTCATTTCTCCTATCGAAGTTTTAAGGGGACCAATTACATCTCTAACCTTGGATTTATATAGTTGGTAAAAAGCTTTAGGATTATTTTTTGAGTCATTGGCAACCTGGATTTCATAATTTCTTTTTTCTTTCCTAATATCCTTTTTTACCTGTCTTGATAGATTCTGATAGTAAGCAAGTAGGTGAATTTCGCCTTTCCTAATTTTTCTATATATTCCACTCTTTTGTCCTAGAAGATCTAATAGTCTATTATTCATCCATTTGGGTTGGTTCTGTGTTGATCTAAATTTTCTTTTGGGGATGTATTTATTTTGTGCATTGAATACTGACTTGATAAAATTATCGTATGTATCTACCAAGGTTGACGTCTCTTCCTGACTTAAGATGACCGGTGCCTGAGAAGGGGTACACTCATTTGGACACCTGGATCAACTTAATTTTTTGACCATAGGGCTCTTCTTAACCCACCATAATTGGCTTTTCTAAAGTCAGGTATTAATGTTGTATTCTCTCTGGTATTACCTTTCCATGTATTACCTTTCCATTGTATATTAAAATACACAGAATTGTGGTCACTATTTCCTAGGTGGTCCCCTATCTCTACATTATTTACCATATGTTCATTGTTACTGAAAACTAAATCGAGAATATTATTACCTCTAGTCGGCGTATCTATGACTTGAAATAAAAAACTATCTTGTACTACCTCTATAAACTCCTCAGAATCAGAGTCTCCTATTTGATGCTGCCAATCTATATTCGGAAAATTAAAATCCCCCATAATGCACACATTGCTAAACCTTGATGCCATTTTAATTTCCTCCCATAATGACGTTCCGTCATTTCTACTCATATTTGGCGGTCTATACATAACTCCAATAACTATGGTCTCACTACCTTCGTTAACCTCTACCCAAACACTTTCATTATCGTTATTTAGTCTAATACCTGATTTAATACAGCTTTTTAATGTACTCCTGACAAACACTGCTATACCGCCACCCCTCTTACTTGTTCGGTCATATTTAAACAAACTATATTCTGGTATATCAAATTCTGCTAAAAAAAATGCCTGGTTTCTGTATTAATCCACGTTTCAGTTAGCGCTATTATGTCTATATTTTCTTTGCTAACAAGGGCTCTAAGTTCGTTCATTTTGTTACATAGACTCCTACATTTTGTGTAATATACTCTCAATTTACTTCTTTTCTTTATACCTAATTTACCTTTATTTCTAACGACATTTCCATCTTCCGTTGCACCATCACTACTATCATTTGCATTATAGTCATCATTTTTAGCATGAGACTGAATATCCTTATTGCTTTCGCCTGATGCTAAAATTGTTCCATTAAACCTCTCATTTACACTCTCAATATTTCTGTTCAAAACCCCACAACCACCCTATCTAAAGAACTAGCTAATGTAGAAACCCCTAACCGTGAAAGATGTACCCCATCCCTTGCGTACATCCCATCTCTCCCATAGAAACTATCCCAGTTATCAATGAATGGTATTGCTTTTTCTTTGCAATATTTCTCCAAACGGCAATTGACACCAATCGCCCTGGATGTCCATTCCTTGGGAACTCCTCTTCTGGGTAGGATACAATGTACTACAGGGATCCCTCCCTTCATCCAGCTGTCCCAGCTGTCATTACGTGTGGCTCGCTTTGTGCTGTATTAATGTCTGTCAGATGTTGTTGTTCCCCAAGCTGCCTGGCCGAACAGCCCCAAGTCCCCGAGCAAGGCCAAGGCCATAACCGAGCGCCCCCACAGAACCCTCCCTGCCGACCACAATAAAGCCTGGGTGACCGAAGCCACTCCATGGCGGGGAGCTGAGGAGGGTGCGGAAACGCCCGGGAAACCAAAGCCCCACCCAGGGCCCTGTGCCTCTCAGCAATTATGAAGAGAAAGTTGAGGGGCAAAGGAAAAATGTGATGCTTTGGCTTCCAATCTTGGTAGATTGGGAGGTCAATCCACGGAAGAGACACCGTCACTTGAGATCTAGAAAATATATAAGTAAAAGGAACAGTCAGAGTAAGCTATGGGTATGGCAGAGATCGCTCAGTTCTCACTCTGATAGACCAGCCCATCACCACATGACTAGAACCCAATCCTCTCAGCATCAGCTAGGAAAGGCCCTAGAAAGCCGCCTTTGGCGGGGGGGATCTTAATCGATTAGTTGCATTGTTTACTACCTGGCAAAGTTTGAGAATGTAGATGCATATTAAGATATAGTAGTATAGTATGTACAGTAGGGGCTCACATAGAACGAGTCGCTTATAGAACGCAGACCTAAAATATTGTTTCAATTTTTTTGTTAGGAACGAATGTGATCATATAGACCTATTTCGCCATCAAAGTAGGGCAAATCCGAGGAGTTCTCATATAGATAGCTGAAATATCGTACAAAATATTGTACACTCCTGATGGAAATTTACGCTTACAGCGAACATTGACCATATTGGGCCACCAAAATGCCGCGATCACATAGATCGGCCTCGTTTATCGACCAATTTCGCGTTCTATGCGAGACCCTACTGTATATGTAAGGCATTAACCTAACAAACTTAGACCTATAGTTTCTTTTCAGTTGACGGCAAATATAATCCTTTAGTAGAACATTTTGATACTGTACAGTACTTCTGGATAAATATTATCTTGCAAAGTTTTCATACTTGACTAAATTTAATTAACCCTCCAGCCCCGGCTATGTATTATATATATATATTCCCCGAAACCCGGGGGTTTTGGCCGAAAAACTTCTACGCCTAGGCTACCGCAGCTTTGTTATTTGGCTTGCTTCCGCATTCCCGCGCATCCCCAAGCGTAGATGTGTTTCGTACCTGTAGAATGCTGTTAAGCAGGCTGGGAAATTAGTGTTCCAGATCTAGTTGCCCCGGGCTAGTGAATTCAGAAATTTACTTGCCCTGATATATTCCTTACTTGCCCTGATATTTTTGTACTTGCCCTGAATATGAAATTTGTTGAATTAATACAAATTATGCTATATACTGTATATACAGTATATAATGTTTTTTAGTTATTTTGTTTTATTCAATAGATTTTTTTTCTTAGGGGAGTACAAAGGTTGCACATAGCAAAACAATAGCTTTCACAAGTTAGCATATAAAGACAGTGACAAAGTTACAAACAATGCAATACCATCAGACGATTAGTTATCGAATTAATATGTCAAAAAAAACTAATACGGTACCAGTAAGTAATAAGCTGTCAGTGTACAGTTATATTATAGAAAACTTATGAAATCATACTCATGTTGAATATTAAGTAAGGTAAACCTCTGCAGAAAACTCATTCTGAAATCTGAACTAAATAAATAACTCTATCTATCTAATATCTATCTATCTATTTATCTGTCTGTCTGTATGTGTGTGTGTGTAAGTGTAGATATTATATTGCAAAATTCATGGTTCACATCTCTAATGAAAGCGAAGGACTAGCTTTAGTTTATTAAATATAGCTGATTTTTTTTTTTTTTTTATATATATATATATATAGAAAATAGAAATGTGTCCAGAAAGTGAGTGATAAAGTCATCTTTATTCGACACTCGGTACTTATTACTTAAGCCCATGGCCTCCCAACCAATGTCTGCAATGGCAGACATTAGGGGTGAAGTATACCAGTGTTGTATTTACAATGTGAATACAAGACCCTGATCAGCATGATCGAATTGATTACACTGGTTACAAACTAAATTCACCACCACAGCCATTCCAACAGTATGATAACACATTTCACTTGCACACCCATACACAAATAATAATTCGCGGTTAGACATTATCAATTACCAACCCTCCCACGAAACAAGATACAAAATCGAACGAACTGAACGTTGCCTCGATGCAGGAGCTTAGTTTGTGCCCATCCCCTCAGGGATCAAGTTGTCTGGCAATAAATATAGTTTTATTTAGGACTAGGCATACTTTACATTGTACAGTAGGAGAACAGAGACTGCAGAGTATCATATATATATTTTTTTGTATTAAAAATTGTGTAACTAAATCCTTAAGATTGTTTATAAACACATTTTTGTAACATTAAGTAAATATCTTAGGTAGAAAACATAGGTGGAGTAGCTTACCAACAATTTTCACTTAAGAGGTGAGTCAATAAGAGAAATTTATCGTCTGACAGACTGACTAGGCTAGATACAAAAAAGTTAAACTATTTTAAAATTACGGTTTTACCTAGTTGTACTTGTTGATGGTGGTTGTTTTCGTGTCAAGAATCTTGTCAAGGTAGCCTGTTGTTTCTTAAGACACACTCATTATAGTAGATTTTCTCACTAAACACGTGCTTCCCCGGCGACAATTGAAACACTAATGTTATTGATAAAGAGCGGCGAGCGACCCGCCTAGAGGAGAGGAGAGGAGATAGGGAGAATAGTGACGTGACATTAACGTGAATCGAAAACCAGCCGTTACGTTACCAGTAACCAATGGTCGTTGAAAGTGGAAATAGTAGATACATCTGCCTGTCTCTTATACTTTATTTATATTTATGGAAAGTGTGTGTTTGTTTTTATATTTATTTTAGCATTTTTCAAGGGTTAAAAGGCAAAAAATTTGACTTGTCCCCCGGGCAACTGCCGGGCAGACCAACATTAAAAAGCACTTGCCCGGCAACATATCCGGGCTGCCGGGCTATACCTAATTTCCCAGCCTGATACAGGCACACACGAACAAGCGACGCACTCCTTCTTGTGGTCGGAGATGCGGGGCGTCGGTCCAGCCAGCTGTTGTTTACATGCGTCGGACGGACGCCTCGCTTACAGGCTTGGAGCTCATGAGTGCCTCAGAGCCCTTCCGGGTCTGATGGGTTAAACAAAGCTTCATAATAGCAAAGTATTTAAGATATAAAACTTTAAAACTAACTAAAAATTTACTTTTGAAACTTTTAACTACTCTTTAAGATTAAACATTATCGAAACTATGACGCACTAAAGAAACTGTGGAAAAATTCATTTAAATTAATCGGAAATTAAACTTTGAAAACAATTTCGTAGGCTGGAAAGAACTTTAGTACAGTACGTTCGATACCAAACAAACACTTACCTACCAGCTAGTATGTATCCCATGTGCCGTACATGTGATGCAAACCTAACTCTTCCTTATTAGCTGGTACGTAACCTTGGTATCCAGTACATACTGTACACGCGGCTTTAGTATGTGGGAAAAGACTAACCTTGGCTTACCATGTAGTAGCTGTAGTATGTGGGATAAAACTATTTTAGACTAACCTTGGCTTAACATGTAGTATCCACTTACCATGTATCTGTAGTATGTAGGGTAAAACTCTAACCCTTAACCAACCTTTTTATATATTACTTATTACGCATCTCTTGAATCAAACTTAGTGCAGGTAGTATACAATGCAACTAATCTATTCGGTCGATAAAATGGACACCCGGACATAATACGATCCCATTTGTTTTTTAAGTCTGCTTGAATAATAAATTTATATTCTATTTACTCAGGCCCATTCTATAATTTTTCTATTTTTTGTTTTGTTTTTTCCATTTTTCTAGTTTTTGTTTCTATTTTAGGCCTGTTTATATATTGTTAAATTAAAAAGTGTGTGGGGAACGGCTTAAGTGCGCGAGGTATATTGCCAGATTACCTGATCCCGAAGAGGTGGCCACGAACGAATCCCCTCTATGTACTAGTCTTGTCAGCCGGCTCTTCTTCGGGTGGTGTGTTGGCAGAGACTTGTATTGTCGGACTCTGCCCATCAAGTGGTGAATCCTCAAATTGTAAGTTGTCTATTTGTATTTGTCCACTTTCAGTTGAAAAAAACTAATTGGTTGATATTTCGGTTTATACTGTATACATATTATTTATTTTTTCCTTGCTAACTCTTCTCCGGGTGGTGTGCTGCCATGCGTGTTGTCAGACTGCCCCGCGGAGGAATCTGCCCCTCAAGTGCTACACCCTGAAGTTGTAAGTACTGTAGTCTATTTGTAATAGTCCAGTTTCAGTATGAAAACTCAAATTGGTTGATATTTCGGTTTATATCAATTTTATTTATTTGTCCTTGCTAACTCTTAAGCTTTAAATTCCCAAGACTCCCTTAGAGGTGAACTTGTGCAGTTTGCATTAGAAAAATGCTATCCTAAAGCAGGTTCCTAAATTGCGGGGTCGCTATCGCACTAACGTTCTCAAGAGTTGCTGTACTTCTGGGCGGAAACCTTTAAATCTAAACTAATGGAGCTAAACATTAGGGAGGAGAGTCTAGATTTTTTATTTTATTGTACGGTTTTTCATTTGTAGTACCGGTATAATTTTTACTCTTGGCAGAGAAGATGGATAGGCCTACTGCATAATCGGAGTGTAGAAGCTGGTACCCTCTAGTGTTTGAGATCCTGGTCGCTGTCCTCTGTGATGGACTCCCCTCTGTGTGTGTGGACGCTGCTGCCTGGACTCTACCACTCTGCAGGACTTAATCGGTTATTTGATGCATTTGGTATTTTAACTTTGGTGATCCTTGTACAGTTGGCCACATAAGTTATGTTTCTAGTTATGAGTTTGATTAATTTTGTCTTTTACTGTGTTCGTATATGTTTTAGTTTGTTTATTTTGCAAGTTTTAAATTATAATATGATAGTAAAATGAGTGCATGAATGGAGTAGTAATTTACACCCTATTTGGATAGACAAAAGCACGTAACTAAATCGATATGTGAAAAAAATGCTTGCGCAAAATAATTAGAAATAAAAACTCAATCCACCACATAGGGTGTACAGTAAATTACTACATGAACAACAAATTAGAGTATAAAATCTTAGGCTAGGAAATGGCACTGAATCCATATAACTAATATATTTTTTCTACTTTTATTACAGTGCAAGCAGACCTAGGAGTATGGTACCTGGATTCAACGATGGTCTACCATCTACCGGTACTCTACAGGACTACTATCTTCAATGGACTACTACTACAAGACTGGACTAATATTCTCTGCAATGGATTACTGTTTGGGGAACAACAACAACTACCACTACTTCCCTACAAGACTACTAGGCCTATTTGGTTAGTATTTTGTTTATTTTAAGTTTAGCAGTCTTTGTACAGTTGTCCATCAAAGTTATTCCTAGTGATCTTTTTAAGTCTTGCTGGTGTAATGGATAGTGTTTAAAATCTGTGGTAACCTAGGTTCGAATCCTGGTGGATCACAGGGTTTCATTGATTTCTTGGGGAAGCATTTGGTGTTTGTGTGAAATTAGTAAAGAAATCTGATTATTCATCTTCATAGCGTAATGCATAAATAAGGAATTTTGGTGAGAGTATCCTAGGTTAAAGTTCTTGGAGTGCCACAAGTTGGTTGGTGAAAAAATATGAATTAAGAATTTACTAATCTTGAGAGTTAACTACTGTATAATAAATCGTAAGATGTACATTCAATTTCGATGTATAAGATCACATAGGACCAAAAGTTATTTGGGCAACTGTACATACTGTATTGTAAATAGTTTCATTGTTTAATGTAAAATGGGAAGTTTAAAGTGAAAGTATTAATTTAAAGTTTGATTAATATTTGAGTAGTTAAGTATTAATTAAAATTTAACACTTGCAAACTAATTTGCAAAATATTTGATTAGGTCTTTTGACTTTGTTGTCTTCAGAGTTTTAGTTAGTTTATTTTGAAAGTTTTGCAATTTAAGGAATAATAGTTTTAATGTATTTTATACTTTAAGAAGATATGTATATATATGTATATATACCTTGAAGCTTAAAAATACTCGCTCTTTGTAAAAAAAAAAAAAAAATCTATGGACATATTAACTTTCTTACAGTAGATCCTCTGGAAAAACGCAAACTAGGCCTGTGTATCCAGCTCCGTGCCAGTACTTGCACTACTGCGGTCGTTCACTGTGTTGGCGGCGGTGGCAGCAGACGCAACATTTTTACTATTCTGTATTTTTGCTTTATAATCTAACTTCAAATTTTGTCTTCCCCATGCTTTATCAAGATTACGTTCTAACGGGCGGTTTCTATGGACATATGGGCGGTTTCTATGGACATATGGGTGGTTTTTATGGACATATGGGCGGTTCCCCCTAAACTTCTCTATTGGCCGGCAGGAAAGCTGGATAAATGGCACAATGGGTCATAATATTTACTAGGGGTAAAAGGTCTTAAAATTGGCCAAGTAATGGGGCTATTCATGAGGGAGGAAGGAGTCCACTTAATAAAACGCGAAAAAAAAAGGTTGGTAGATCGTATTTAGTCTTATAATAATAGTACAGTAATCTATACCCTGTTTATTATATAGGTATGCTAGAAATTGTTTGATCTATCCAGTTACTGTACCATTTCCCTTCTATGTATTCTATATTTATTTTAGTTTTATAGAGTTTTATTTTCTGGAATTAAAAAAGGACGAGCAAATGAGCTGTAAATTTGTACCCATTCCCTGGCTGATAGTTTCGAAATAGTATAATTATAAAGGTTAATGTTGAAGATGTTCTGCATAGTTGTTTGGAATCCTGTATAGGTTATTATAGGTACCGGTATAATTTGACTTATTGAGCTATAGATGTTGATGTTAAAGAATTATGAGTCACTTTTAATGTAGAGTATAAAAGTTGGGTTTGTAATTTTAACGGTAACTTGATTTTTTTTGTTTTAATTTTCAGAAACTTTAAAGTTAATAATCAAAACTCTCTAAACAAAATCCGTGAACAAAAAATGCATTTAAATTTATCGGAAATTATGTTTTGGAAACAAAACTTATGATCGGACTATAAGTGGCGATCTCAAATCCAAAACCTTGACAAATGAAAGAGCCCTAAACAGGGTTGCCTGGAACGCCGCAATTAGGACAAGAGACTGAAACTGGACGTATGTGTGGAGCATTCGGTCTTAAAATTTTATGCATGTACAGTATATACACATCTGTATACCATGGAATCCACTAACCTATTTGTCTACGCTTCACAGCACAAGGATCGTACAGCCGACCAAGACCTTCCCAACGTCTCAAGATTATCTCCAGCTCATCGTCTCAAGATAAGAACCTTCGCCAAATCAACGTCCAAAGATAAACGTCGCTACTATCTCCAATCTTCTACAACTCTGCACCACACGTCGCTTCTGTTGCTAAGGTTGGTGTTTTAGACAGGATATATTACAAGTTATGCTGGATTTGTTGGTTGAAATTAGTCTGACAATGTTGGTTAAGAATGATACCCTGCCCTCCTCCCCCTTAATAAACTAAGTAATAATACTGTCTAGATAAATATATATATAATTCATTTTAAAACTTTAAAAATAATCCAACTAAAACTGGGACAAGTTCAAATTAAAGTCAAAGTGAGTAATAGAAATCGCTATAGGAATAACGCTAAATAAAAATAGGAATATTAAAAGTATAAATATATCTATTAAATTAAGAGTAAATGTGCACTAAAGTAATTAAAATTGCTGGATAGTTTTGTATAGAATTAGGACTTGTTTCTGGCAAACTAAAAGCGAGTATATAATTAATCTATCTAAAGTGGGCAATCCAGCAAACTTTTTAAGCATGGATACTTTGTACAGCAATTAAAATATATAGCCTAACTTTGAAACAAAGTACTGTTCATATTAATAAAAGTAACTCTTTAAAATTTTAAATTATCGAAGCGCACTAACAAAAATGTGTCAAAATTAATGTAAAATGATCGGAATTTAAACTTTGAAAACCACAAACTTCTAATGTGAAATAAAATTACTGGACTGAATTACAATGTTCCTTTTAAATCTTTGGTATTGCATTAGCAATAAATTGTATATATAAAACTTTAAAAGTAACTAAAAGTTACTGTTCAAATTAACCCCTTCAGACTCATGATGCAGAGGTTGCCAGATCAGCAATAAAAAATGGAGTTCTCTCACGGTTATAATTACCTCTCCAAAATTAGTTTTCTGCCCACAGCTAACTCAAAGACAACTGCAGAGATTGAAGTAACTAAACTAAACGTTTCTAAATACCCCTGATGGTAACAAAGGCTTTAAAGTATCCCTAATAGGCTCAAAATTGTGTCGTATGTCTGAGAGGGTTAATATAACTAAAAATTTAAAATAATAGAAACCCCACCTTATAATTTTATGTGGTAAAACTCATTAAATTTCGGAAATTTATGTTTTGGAAACAAAACTTATGATCGGACTATAAGTGGCGATCTCAAATCCAAAACCTTGACAAATGAAAGAGCCCTAAACAGGGTTGCCTGGAATGCCGCAATTAGGACAAGAGACTGAAACTGGACGTATGTGTGGAGCATTCGGTCTTAAAATTTTATGCATGTACAGTATATACACATCTGTATACCATGGAATCCACTAACCTATTTGTCTACGCTTCACAGCACAAGGATCGTACAGCCGACCAAGACCTTCCCAACGTCTCAAGATTATCTCCAGCTCATCGTCTCAAGATAAGAACCTTCGCCAAATCAACGTCCAAAGATAAACGTCGCTACTATCTCCAATCTTCTACAACTCTGCACCACACGTCGCTTCTGTTGCTAAGGTTGGTGTTTTAGACAGGATATATTAAGTAAGTTATGCTGGATTTGTTGGTTGAAATTAGTCTGACAATGTTGGTTAAGAATGATACCCTGCCCTCCTCCCCCTTAATAAACTAAGTAATAATACTGTCTAGATAAATATATAGATAATTCATTTTAAAACTTTAAAAATAATCCAACTAAAACTGGGACAAGTTCAAATTAAAGTCAAAGTGAGTAATAGAAATCGCTATAGGAATAACGCTAAATAAAAATAGGAATATTAAAAGTATAAATATATCTATTAAATTAAGAGTAAATGTGCACTAAAGTAATATTAAAATTGCTGGATAGTTTTGTATAGAATTAGGACTTGTTTCTGGCAAACTAAAAGCGAGTATATAATTAATCTATCTAAAGTGGGCAATCCAGCAAACTTTTTAAGCATGGATACTTTGTACAGCAATTAAAATATATAGCCTAACTTTGAAACAAAGTACTGTTCATATTAATAAAAGTAACTCTTTAAAATTTTAAATTATCGAAGCGCACTAACAAAAATGTGTCAAAATTAATGTAAAATGATCGGAATTTAAACTTTGAAAACCACAAACTTCTAATGTGAACTAAAATTACTGGACTGAATTACAATGTTCCTTTTAAATCTTTGGTATTGCATTAGCAATAAATTGTATATATAAAACTTTAAAAGTAACTTAAAAGTTACTGTTCAAATTAACCCCTTCAGACTCATGATGCAGAGGTTGCCAGATCAGCAATAAAAAATGGAGTTCTCTCACGGTTATAATTACCTCTCCAAAATTAGTTTTCTGCCCACAGCTAACTCAAAGACAACTGCAGAGATTGAAGTAACTAAACTAAACGTTTCTAAATACCCCTGATGGTAACAAAGGCTTTAAAGTATCCCTAATAGGCTCAAAATTGTGTCATATGTCTGAGAGGGTTAATATAACTAAAATTTAAAATAATAGAAACCCCACCTTATAATTTTATGTGGTAAAACTCATTAAATTTCGGAAATTAAACTTAAAGCTACAAATTAAAATTTAAAACTTGCAAACTAAACAAACCAAAATTGGGACAAGGACAATATAAAGTCAAATTAAATTATCAAAATCGCTATGTGGAAACAACGCTTACTAAAATGAAAATTATTAAATAAAAGAACACAATCCACCACATAGTGTACATTACTACATGATCAAGTTAATCGGTTTCCCAAGCAAAGTAATCGCACATAACTACGCACTATCGTCATGTTACAGGAATTAGTCAAGTTTGGGAATAAATAAAATTAGCGTGCACTGAATTAGAATATATTGCTTTAAAATCGGTTACCTAAATGTTCGCTATTGCATTAGCAAATTAACGGTTAAAAGTAATACCTGGTCCCACAGTACCGGTACTTAATCTTTATCTATATACTCGGTCACCTTCCCCATTGTATTTATTATTAATATGTATAGAACGGCTTATTTATTTGCTTATTTACTTACTAAAATTTAAAACTTGCAAACTAAACGAACCAAAACTTTGACAGTCAATAATATAAAGTCGAAATAACTTAAAAATCGCTGTGGAAAAAACGCTTGCTAAAATTAATAAAAAGTTTGTTTAACCAGACCACTGAGTTTAGAACAAGACTCTCACGGCTTAAAATAAAATAAAATATAAGAAATATTATCTATAGAGCGGCGTATTTAATTGCTTATTTATTTGTTATTACTTTGTTTGCTCTCTAGACCTCAATCAAGCTTAAAATAAAGTACCCCTTGTGCATTTTTCGATAGAAACATTTCTTAGGTTGCTCTGTAGACTTTCAATCAAAAAATTAGATAGAAAAATATCTGTTTGCTCTGTAGACTTTCAATCCAACTTTAAAAAAAAAAAAAAAAATTCGATAGAATTTTTTTTGGGTTTGCTCTAGACTTCAATCAAGCTTAAAAAGTACCCTTCATACATATTTTGATAGAACATTTTCCATACTATAATATTTTAGTATATGCTGTGCCTATAAAGACTGACAGTTCAGTACCGTACATGTTCGAGAAAGTATCCGCCGTTAGTACCGGACCTTGAAGGGACCGCGGCGGATATGAGTATTGACTTAGCGTACTGTAATTTATTTTGAGTATATTCTGGGCCTATGCCGACAGCCTGTTCAGTAAATGTTAGAGAAAGTATGAGCCGTTAGTACTGGACCTTGAAGGGAGCGCGGCGAATATTAGTATTGACGTTGAAAGTGACGGTCTGTCCTGTAGCGCCCTGAATCCCCCCTCCCCCTCCCCCATTTCTATTACCTCTAAATCCAGCATAACGTGATATATCCTCTATAAACATGAATGTAGCCAAATGATATGCTGACAGGGTAAACTTTAAAAAATGATACTAGTGGAAAATTAGGATACTTTATTAACGGTGTGATAGTGATGGAAGAATAGGTACGGTTACGAAGGATATTTAATAAAAATATTTATTAATATTTTGGCATGATTTGATAGCGTAATACTTAAACTATGACCTTTCATGTTAATTGTCTTGATAGCATTATGCATAAATGTGCGGAATATTGGTGTGAGTATCCTAGGTTCGAGTCCTTGGAGAGTCTCATGCATTTGTTAATTTCATTGAGTTTAGAAGTAAAGTTTTGGTGAAAAAATATAAATTAATAAAAAAAATCCTTTGACCTCAAAGGTTTAAATAAATACTAAAGACACTCAAAATAAATTGGTGCCTTTTTCGGTAGAAAAATGGCTCGGCCAAAGGCCTATTTCTTCTAAATTACATAAAAAGTTATAAAAATGCCACACAAATGGGGCAAATGTAAGAAAGTTGAACTATCTTTTTAACTTAAATTATAATGTAAAACTTGCAAAATAAACCAACAACTTAAGGAATGCAGTAAAAAGACAAGACCACTAATCAAAATGGCTAAGTATTATATTTGATGCAGTTTTGACCACCATGTACTCCCTGCTGACGTATAGCTGGGTTAGGGTGGGTGCCCTAATGATCGGGGACTTCAGTGAATGGTTATCAGAAATGTAGAGAAAAGTATTCACTAAATTTAAATCCAGACTATAATTCCTGCTTTATTGTAGTTTTCCTTCAATTTTATTCAGTTTATGAAGGGTCTATGGCATCAAAGCGTATTTGATTCGTACTGATGTTTCCTAAGCTTAATAAAACTGTCTAAGGGTAGCTGTGATGAAAGTAAAATTAAAGTTATTTTAGATGATATCCGAATCTTGCCAAAAATTGAATCCTGTAACCTATCTACTAATCCAGAATGTGAATGGAGGAGTGCTAGAAGGGATCTGCCCCTTGTACAGTACTGCTACCCTGAAATGGGGATTGAATGCAGTAAGTTAGTTCACATATTGAATATTGGAACCGCGGAGCATATCTCTCGGGCGGGGGAGAATAGTTTTGGGTGGGTGGATTAACTTCAATTTAAAGTATAATTTTGGTGTGACTATCCTAGGTTCGAGTTCTTGGAGTGCCACATGTATTTGTTGATTTCATTGAGTTTAGAAGTAAAGTTGTTGGTGTAATGGCTTAAGGTGCTTATGTTCTGGGTGTGGTGTCCCGGGTTCGAATCCCGGGAGGATCATATGATGCCATTAGTTTATTAAATTCTGGTTGTGGTGTCCCGGGTTCGAATCCCGGGAGGACCATATGCTTTCATCAGTTTATTAAAGTAAATTTGAGTTTGTAATTGATAAGAATGGGGTGTTACTTATTAGATTTATAACTTATTTAAATGGGGTGGTACTTACTAGATTTATTACTTTAATTTTATTGTTTTGTTAGTATATTCTGGGAGATAGGGGGTGGGATTATGCTAGGAAGGGTAACTTTAAATTTAATGTTTTTAGCTGTAGAACTTTTATTTTATTTGTTTTTTGAGTATATTCCGGGCCCACGACTACAGCCTGAAAACTAGTAAGGTCATTCATAACAGTCTCCTGCTAGTACGCAACAAGGTTGTCAATAAGTGTGATTCCGAACGTCAGGTCCTGCCCCCGAGGTGCCCGGGATATAGGGATGAACGGAGAGAGCGAGAGTTTGTTTATGTAGGCTTCGCTTCGGGGTATTAATTGTTCCACTGGTATCATTTATATTCCTTCGGAAGCAATGTTTGGAGAGTCTTGGCTCCCTCGGTATTAAGATGCGCATAAAGTTTATTCGATCTTTATATAATTTCTGTGGTTTAGGAAGGCCTTTGGCAACTCAAATTTACCCCAATATATCGTAACCTTGTGTATAATTCTTTAACGGTCTTTATAGCGTAATGCATAAATGTGCAGAATTTATGTCTCCTAGGTTTGAGTCCTTGGAGTGCCACATGTACAGTATTTTTAATTAAATTTACTTTAGTAATATCCTTGGTTCGAGTCCTTGGAGTGTTCCATGTATTTTCATTGAGTTTAGAAGTAAAGTTGGTTGGTGAAAAAATATTAATCCATAGATCCTTCCTAAGGTGAATAAAAGCATTTAATGATCGAATAAACTGAACGCTTCCTAATCCTGAAGGTGTTTATTTACTTAAAAGAATTTCCATCCTGGTGTTTGGAAATATTTAAAGTTTGTAAGGGTTCTGTAAACATTGCTAACGGAGTAAATTTATACAAATCGAACTTGGCAAGGTAAAAGTGAATGGGAGAGCTTTGGTTACTGATTAGTTGCTTCGTTAACTCTCCTAAGTTAAGGAAAGGAATTTATGTGCAGTATCCAAGCTTTAACCTAATTTATTTTACCGACGCTGATTTTAATGCACTATTGTAAGTTTTTTAAATTTTTTGCTCCATTGGTAAATAAAGAAAAATATGAGATGTGAATTGTATATATACCATCTAAGCCCATTATACATTTTGATATGCTGTATTGTTCAATGGATAGGGTTAGGCTGAAAATAGAAGTACCTAGTTGTAGTAGTGACTAGTATAAATAGTAAAATATGCTAGGAATAAGTTTGGTAAAAGACCTGATAATGAGTGGTTCTATATACTGTAGTCTTTAATGTTTTTTTTAATTAGTCTGGCAGCTTAGTTAGAAATTTGAAAGTAAAACTTGCCAAAGAAACCAAAACACAAATGACTATATAAAGACCAAGTACTTGTCAAAATAGCAATTAGCAATAAAGTTTGAAAGCTTACAGGTACCTACCCGATAGCACTATCGTTAGTGAGTGCTGTACTGTATTTTATATATTATTTTGTAATAGTATAGATATCTTATAAATATTTGTATTTTGTACTATTGTTAATGTCTTATGTTGCAAATTTGATTTTAAATAATATTTTGACATTTAACATGTAGTTTCTTTATTCATGCAGAGTTTAGACAAATTTGCCAGAACGTCCCGGACTTCCCAAACTTGACTACTTCCTTTAACGTGACCATAGTGCGTTGTTATATGTGCGATTAGTTTGCTTGGGAAACAGATTAACTTGCTCATGTAGTAATGTACACCTTATGTGGTGGATTGTGTTCTTTTATTTAATAATTTTCATTTTAGTAAGCGTTGTTTCCACATAGCGATTTTGATAATTTAATTTGACTTTATATTGTCCTTGTCCCAATTTTGGTTTGTTTAGTTTGCAAGTTTTACATTTTAATAGTATAAAGCAAGAGCAATTTTGCTGTAAGTGAAACTCAATTCTAGTTTGTGAGACTGAATAACTAATAATATAATAAGACTGAATAACTAATAATAATAATAGGCAAATAACTGAAATAAGTTTGTAGTCAATTTTTTTATTTGATACGGTACTCTCTTGAAGAATATACAGTACTATATATAATTATTATAGTTGCAAATGCAGTATCCCTAAGTGAAGTGTTGGTATAAAACTTTTAAATTATAAATTAAATGTATAAGTAAAAGATTTACCTAGTGGTGTAATGAGTAAATTACCTGAAGTAATTAAAAAATACATTAGGAATGGAAGCAAACTGTAATTGCCCATTTATAACTTTAGATCCTTCCTAAGCTGAGTAAAGTGGATTAATGGTCTCTATAAATTTTGAAAAGTAGTTTAATAGGCTAGAAGGCTAAGAATTCAATAACAAATGTTAGCCTGAAGAAAGTAACTGTTGGTCATTTATATCAAGTCCAGTGAAGTGTAAGACTAGTGTAATCTATATAATTTGGGCTGAAAATATGACTGATGCTCTGAGGAATTTGCCTATAAAATAAGATACCCTGGCTGACTCCTCCCAAATGCTAGAAATATTAGCTTCTATTACTCTAGTACAGTACCAGTTATCTGAAAGTAAATTTGTGATCAGATTATTGTAGATTTCTGTAAACTCTAATTGGTCATTGGGAATACTGTACATATATGGGATATATAGCTGTATTTAGGAGGGATGATTGAAAAATAGTTATACATTTTAAGGCATATATCTTTAAAATACTTTGAATGTGAAGGTTACATTTGTTATTTTTGCTTATGGCTGAAACTTGGTTATAGCTTATGAGAAGAGTAGTTATTAACCTCTGAAGTGCGCATGGGGGTAATTGGAAACGTCCCCCTGTGCTGACGTATTTGAGGTGTTTCCGTCACTAAAATATTCATTGTGCCATTAATAGCATTAATACTTATCCATATGCGCCTATTATGGGTTGATTATAAAGGTATTAACCTGAAACAACAATAAAACGAGTGAAAACAGCGTTTGGATGGTCAAAATCGGAGATATAGCCCGCGAGTTGTATAATGTATGGGTGAGGCAATCTGCTTTCCCGCCAATTTCCCCCAAGGCCACTGAGACACACAGTCGACGATACTCTCTCTCTCTCTCGCTTGCTATCAGTGATGACCACACCCTCCAATCGGATTTCTAATGTTAGCACGAAAATATACCTCAGAATAAGGGAATAACAGGGAAAATAGGTGATAACTGAAGGAGAGGAGGAAAGTGGGGAAGGAGGGGAGGTAGAGGACTGAGATTTTGCATGGCCCAGGGGCCAAAAAAAAAAAATAACAAAATATTTTTTTTTCGATGTCAAAAGTTGATTTTTTTTTTTCTCTGACTCTTAAGAGTCTCCCCGCAGTGCGCCGGGGGAACTCTTAAGAGTCTCCCCGCAGCTCCCGGGTTAATACAGTACTGTACCTATATATGGTAATAAGGATTATCTTTTATGGTACTAGGGAAGACTGATGGAGATAGTGATGCCTTGGTCTATAGTACAGTATGAAAGTTAGATTTTAGTTATAGGTATAATCAATAGGGTTTTAGGTCATAGTTTTATAGAATTACTACATTAGGTATAATTAATAGGCATTTAGTTAGTTCATAGTTTTATTGAATGATTAGTAGGATTGGTATAGGTTTAGTTCATACATAGTTTTTATACAATTATTACTAAATTTGTAAAGGGTTTATTTGTTATATTTATGATTTATGTATTTATTTGTCTGTTTAACGGAGATAAAAATTTCACTAACCCATGGTGTATTAATCCTTTTGGAATGCAATATATTTTTCCATATTCTGGCTTTTTGACAAATTTGAGCAGTTTAAGAGGGACGTTTGAGAGTGTAAAGGGCAATGACTAGATGAAGCTTCGGACTCTCACAGGCCCTACCTAAGCTGAATAAATAATCTATTAGCCAGAATAAAGGAAGTAATTGTATACTGAAAGTTTAAGGTGCAAGTTCTGTTTGTATAGATGATTAAAGTTTACTTTTTGAGATGCAGTTGTAGATGATTCATAATTATTCTGTTTGAGTTTTAATATTGACAACTTGAGACTTCAATAGAAAGAAATTCATAACAAAATATTGCTTGCAAAATAGACTTTGAAATTAAAGTAATTAAATGTATACACCCCATAGTTTGGGTTTGGAGACTGAGCCCGCACAGGGAGTTTAACATTTAAATAAATAAATTTTTTGGAATATTTGAGCGTTTGTCCAAAGACTGAAAATTTAAAGTAATGAAATTGGGTATTTATGTATATATACTCAGGCACATACCCCATAGCTGGGATTGGCAGACTTGAGACTGAGCCCAAATGGAAATTAAAATTTAATTAAATCTTAAGTGTTTGTCAAACTACTTTGCAATTAAAGTAATTAATTTGGGAATTTGTATATACTCAGGCACATACCCCATAGGTGGGGTTGGCCAACTTGAGACAGCAGGACAAATTCTATCTATATACTCAGGCCCAATTGCAATTTTCCAAAAAAAAAAAAAAAGAAGTACTAGAAATTTTGCAATATTTAAGTTTTCATTTTTCTATTGTCGACTCAAAGTTGTCTTTATTAATACTGGATATAGAAGTTATGCATATTTTTCTACAACTGCATAATACAGTAATGAAATCTTTAATGGAATGTTTTAGAATGTGCATTATTTTGTATATTTTTGAAGACTAATTAAGTATTGATTAATGAAGGCAATGTAATTCCCTCTGAAAATATAAGTCATGGTATATTTAAGAGGAAAATTATATATGCTTTCAAAATTAATCCATTTTTACCACCATACACTCTTTGCTCAAGAGCTTGGGTAGGGTGGGTGTCCTGATGATTGGGGACTTAAACAAATAGATACTTAAAATAATCTGTAATATATATATACAAAAATTAAAATATATGAAGTAGAAATTATTGTACTCCATATACTTTTAGTAGATTTTGTCAAGGACTGTCTACTTGACATCACAAAGTTTGCACATTCTAAAATTTATTCTGTTGAGATACTCTTTAGCCATAAATAAGTACATGGTATGGAATCTATTTAACCTATTGGAGAAAAGTAATTTAGGGTACAGCATAAGATTTGTATGCAGTGTTGTAACTAGTTATATTAATAGAAAATGCCCACTGAAATCTAACAGATTAAATATTTATGGAAATGTACTTGTGCATTTTGATATATATTAATGTCCCTTGATTTTTGTGATGGTATTGATATTGCAAAGAAAATAGACTGCTTACAAATCTGGTTCTGTATTTTAATATATGATAGGCCAACCTTCTTGAAACTCTAAAAGGCTAGAAGAAATGGGCTGAAACTTTCCTATCTTATTCCCTGGGTGACTCTTCCCAAATTATGAAAATCCCGTGCTTGATTACCGTTTATTGATGTTAATGGTAAAGAATATTGGGCAATTATAAAAGACTTCTATTATAATTAAGCCAGATATCTTTGCCACTAAGAGACTTTGGAAGAGTTGACCAGGAAATAGGTGTGGTAATGCAGTTTATTTACTTTAGCCTTTTTAGTTAACCCATTGATGAATATGAATCACTAAGTTAATTTTGGTTACCTGACTATTATATGCAGCTTAGGAAGACTGTTGAGCAATGAGAGGGGTAATAGTAATTTATTTCCTTGAGATTGATCTGGTACTTCCTAAGCTGAATATAATTGAATGCTAGCCAATATTCCCAAAGTGCATCATATTTGAATTGGTTTAGAATTTTGGCCTTTATATATTTACTGCTATAATTACTGAAAGTGATTATCAGCCCCTTGATAAATGAGCAAGTTAATTCTGGATATTTGATTATTTTATGTTGCTTTGGAATTATTTTGGCATTTATGCTCTTAATTATTCCTTAAGTGCATAGAATTTCTCTTAGCCAGCATGACTTGTTAATTCTGGCTATTGGATGATCTGGGTCTAATGGAGTTTTATACTTTATTATTCCTAGAGGTTTTTTCTGAAGTGCATACAATTTCTCAGCCAGCATGACTTATTCATGATTCCATTGGTGTACTTATTTTTGCTTAAGAGTACTGTATCATGTAAGCAATGGTTTGGCTGCATTTATGTAGGTTTAAAACTTTATATGTTGAGTTTGCATATTTAAATGTGGTTTGTCTATCTCTGACTGAAAAAATATGCCAAAATACCTTAAAGATTTAAAAATAGCTGGTCGATGTAAAGTATTTAAATTGGTAAAAATATAGTATTTTACGATGCATATGCCATTTATGAAAATACATACTTTGCATGGTAAGTGAAAATATCACTTAACATGCAAAGAAAGTAATATTATTTTCATAAATAACATGCATAATAAAAGTAATAAATTTGTTACCATATACAGATATTTTACTAAGATTTGTTTACGGACTGTTTTTATAAATCATTAAAAGTTTCTTTGGCCGTTATGGGATAGTTTAACCATATTTATATAATGCACACTCATGATATAAAGTTTAGCAACCTAGAATGAACAGTTTGACAACCAAAGGATCATTATGAACTCTGGATATGTTCAACCATCATTACTGAAAGTGCTAAACCAAAGTTACATTTATGGTAGCAAAGTTTATTTTAAGTAATGTGGTTGAATGTTCTAGAAGCATAATGACTAAAGTTCAGAGCCCTCATTATTTGTCTGGTCTTAAAGTCTCTTAACCCTCTCAAGACCATAGGATGCAGAGGTTGCCAGATTAGCAATAAGAAATGGATTACTCTCACTGTTATAATTACCTCTCCAAAATTAGTTTTCTGCCCACAGCTAACTCAAAGACAAGCAGAGGTTGAAGTAAACAAACTAAAGGTTTATAGATACCCCTGACGGTAACAAAGGCTTTAAAGTATCCCTAATAGGCTCAAAAATTGTGTCCGGATGTGAGAGGGTTAAGATTGCAAGTAATGTTTCTGTGACAGTCTTTGGTTGTACTGTTTTTCCTGGGTTTCATGTGTTCTTAGTGCATTTCAAACTTAACCTCCATAGCCCATGCTTGTCATGAGCTCTATTAACTCTTTTGGTATACTGTCACTATTTCTGGCTAGCCTGAGATGAGACTAACAGCTTTTGAGGTTAGCCAGAATAAGTAGTGATAGTTTTCAAAGTCTAGTGGAACTTAGCAAAATTTCAGTGGTGTAAACTTTGGAACATTTCACAAGTCTTTTGCATGTCCACAGTTCTGATATGTTTGGCAAAATTTTGCAAAGTGACAAAGCTAACTCTATTCTTCATTGTTTTGATTTTTTTTTTTTTTTTTTACTTTAACAAAATACTCTGAATGGGATTTAGATATTCAGAGTCCAGACTTTGGTATGAACCTAAGGTGAACTGTATCCTATTACATGTATTATAATGAAACAATAAAGATGGTATTCAAAACTTGTACTGTATTTCCAAATATTACATGACAGTTATTTGTGATACTTAAGTCTTCAAGCACCTTTCAATGCACTACTTCTACCAGTAACTCCTCTTACAAACATTAGGCTTTGGGATTATCAACAATTAAAGTCTGCTGTTTTAAATAGATAACATTTGATCACTTTAAATACTTTAAAAATCTATAATTTGTTTAAAGCATCTGTGACAATGATATACTTTCAATTGATTACTATACAACTTATGATAAAACTTTATAAAACAGCATTGACTAAAGTCATTGGACATGCAAAATAACTAGGAAACTAAACTGTTACTAAAGAAGACTGCATTTCACACAACCACTTACGCCAACAACACAACCTACACTCAATGAGAGCTCTGTGGGAAAGCCCGATCGTGGCCATGGCCTTCCTCAGGGACTCGGGGCTGTTCGGCCAGGCAGCTTAGGGAACAACAACTGTTACTAAAAGATTGTACTGTAATTTCTTTGGGTACTGGATATTTTTTACGTGACTATGTTTTATGAATGATTATAATGAACAACTATTATAAACCTAACTTATTGTTATTTCTGTCTAATAAAATTGATTTGGTATACTTGTTTCTCAATAAACCTTTTAACATTTGGCTTTGCCAAATTATAATTTAAAACTTTCAAAATAAACAAACCAAAACTTGGACTACACAAGATACTCAAAGGAACTCATCAAGATAACTTAATAAAATTCCAAACTTCATGGATACAATGGACAACTGGTTCAATTGACCGATTCATATAAATAATCATGGACTTAACAAGAATATAAATGTCTGAGTGGTTTAGAGACTGGCATCAGAGTGTACATTCTCTCATTAAACTGAGTAAAGATTAATACAAGTGAATGTGCCTGAGCATATACTGATAGTTAATTATATAAAAGAAGTCCTCAATTATTGGTAATTAGAAATACAACTTAGTAAAGTCCTCTTTAGCATTATACCGATAGTTAATTATACAAATAAAAGAAGGCTTCCATTATTGGTACTGAGAAATACAACATAGTAAGGACCTAAGTAAATATGCCATACCTATTATTGCTAAGCAATGTTTCAATAAATTAAAATTTCAAACTAAGCAAACCAAAACTGGGACAAAGGCAAAATTGCTATGTGGAAACATCAATTATATAGCCCCTGCCTATCATTCATCAGACAAATATTACCATAATCAAAACCAATTATTATAATGTAAAACTTTCACAATAAACAAACAAACTATAAAGACAAAAGAACTTATCAACATTGTGGAAACTATGCTTGAGCAACAAAATTAAAGGGAAATCAAGTATCAACAGGTATCTAATGACTAATAAAGTCCAAAAAATGGTCTCCAGGAAGCCCAGTCAAAATCGAAATCCTAAACTAATGGTCCGATTTTAATTCTGTTTGCAATTCTCCGTGATTTTATCTAAGTTGCCCACTCCATTCTTAGTCCTTGGTGATTTTAATGGTCGGCACACCTTGTGGGGTGATAATGTTATTTCTCCCCGGGGTCGTCGGCTTGAACCTTTTCTCTCGGACCGTAATCTTTTTATCCTTAATTCTGGTGCTCCTACTCATTTTGATACTCTGACTCGTACGTTTTCCTGTATCGATCTTTCCCTGTGTTCCCCTTGATTTTCATTGGTCAGTTCTCGAGAATTCTCACAATTCCGACCATTTTCCCATTCTCCTTTCTCTGACTACCTACTCTCCTACTCCTAACTCCCCTCGTTGGTGCTTCCAGCGGGAGGACTGGTCTTCTTTCGCTTCCCTTACTGTTCCTTCTTTGCTTCCTCCTCCTTTCTCATCGGTCCGTGTCATGCTCTCGTTTTTTTCTGGATCTGGTTTTCGGAGCTGCTTTGACATCCATTTCCCGGACGTCTTGCCCTTTCTCGTCTAAATGCGTCCCTTGGTGGTCTCCTGAGTGTTCCAGGGCCCTCCGGGTTAAACGGGCGGCTTGGAAAAGTTTTCGCCGTAAGCGTCTCACCCCTGCTTCTCAGGAGTAATTTTTTCTCTTTCGCCGTGCATCTGCTCTTTTCCGTCGTACTACCAAAGCCGCTAAACGCCGGAGTTGGGAGTCCTATGTTTCTTCTATTACGTCTCGCACTCCTGTCGCTTCGGTTTGGAAACGTATTCGTAAGATCTCTGGTAAACATCTTCCCTTCCGTGCTCCAGTCCTCCGCATTGATGGTGTTTCTGTGGCAGACTCCGAAACAATTGCTAATCGATTGGGCTCGTACTTTAGCTCAGTTAGCAGTGGTTCTCATCTCTCTGCTGAGTTTCATTCGCTTAAAGTCGTTGCGGAAAGTACTCCAATTACTTTTAGTCTTTCCTCTGACGAATCCTATAATGCTCCTTTTTCCTCAACTGAGTTACACGCCGCTCTCCGTGCCTGTAAGAACACTTCTGAGGGTCCTGATGGTATCCATTATCTCATGCTCAAACATCTTTCCTCGCAAGCTCTGGTCTTCTTGTTAGCTCTCTATAACAAGATTTGGTCTTCTGGTGTTTTCCCTCCCTCTTGGAGTACTGCCCTGACCACACCTTTTCTTAAACCTGGCAAGTCTGGGTTCTCCCCACAGGACTATCGCCCTATTGTCCTTACCAGTTGCCTGTGTAAACTCTTTGAACGTATGATTAACGCTCGTCTCATGTGGATTCTTGAGTCGCGCCATTTGTTGTCTTCTTCCCAGTTCGGGTTCAGACGTGCTCGTAGTACGCTTGACCCCCTCATTCGCTTGGAATCTTATATCAGGACAGCTTTTGCTCGTCGTCAAACTGTCATTGCTGTTTTTTTCGATCTCGAAAAAGCCTATGATTCTACCTGGAAGTACTACATTTTGCGTCAGCTCCGTTCTTGTGGCATTTACGGTAATCTAGGGGTCTTTATTCAGAATTTTCTTTTTTCTCGGTCCTTTCGTGTCCCGCTTCCCATTTATCTCGTCTTTACCCTCAGTTGGAAGGTGTCCCTCAGGGTTGTGTCCTGAGTACCGTCCTTTTTCTCATTGCTATCAACGGTATCGTGTCTTCTCTTCCTGTCGGGGTTCGGTCTTCCTTGTATGTCGACGACTTTGCGATTTACGCAGCCGCCTCAGATATTGCCGCTTTACATCTTCTTATCCAATCCGCTATTCTGGCTGTTTCTTCATGGGCAACCCGCCACGGGTTCCGTTTTTCCACCTCCAAATCCTGCGCGATGTCCTTTACTCGTTGCCATTCTATTCCTCATCCTCCTCTTACTCTTTATGGTACTGCCCTCCCTTATCGTTCCTCTACTACTTTTTTGGGTCTTACTTTTGATTCTCGTCTTAATTGGTCCGCTCATGTTTCTTCTCTCAAGGTTGCTGCCTTACTCCGCCTCCGCCTTCTTCAGTCCTTGTCCCACCTCACTTGGGGTGCTGATCGAGCGCTTCTTCTTCGGCTTCATACGGTTCTTGTCCTCTCTAAGTTGGATTATGGCTGTCAAGTTTACTCTTCAGCCTCTGATTCTGTTCTCCATGCTCTTGATTCTGTTCATCACTCTGGTCTTCGTCTTGCCCTTGGTGCTTTTCGTTCCTCTCCTGTTGAAAGCCTCTATGCTGAGTCTGGTTTCCCTTCTCTTTATCGCCGTCGGGCTCTATTGTCCCTTTGTTCTTACGCTCGCCTTCAACAATTCCCATCTTCACATCTTTCCCTTCCCCCTTCGGTCGTTGCTACTTTTTCGTCTCACCCCCGTCTTGGTTCTCCGTTTTCTGTCCGCATGCTCTCGCTGCTCGCATCGTGCTCTTTCCCTGTTTCTAACGTCCTCCCTTTCCGCTTTTGCTCTTTTCCCCCCTGGCTTTTCCCTCGTCCTTCGGTTTGCCCTTCCATCCTCCCTTGTTCCAAGTCCTCTACTTCTCCCCTCGTTCTTTGGTCTCGTTTCTTAGATCACCTCTCTCTTCACGCTACAACCACTCCTGTGTTTACTGATGGCTCCAAGACGTCGGTAGGCGTGGGGTTTGCCGTCCTTTTTCCCACTTGCTCGTATCAATATTCTTTACCTCCCGTTGCCAGTATTTTAACTGCTGAACTTTATGCTATTTTTATTGCCCTCCGTTTTATGTGTTCCTTCCCCTCCTCGTCCTTTACTTTGTTCTCTGATTCTCTCAGTGCTCTACTTATCTTACAGTCCTCCCCTGCTCTACACCCTTTAGTTCTTTCCATTCAGGAATGGCTTTTCCGCCTTTCCGTCCGCAAAAAGCTTGTCCATTTTTCCTGGGTTCCCAGTCACGTTGGCGTTTGCGGTAATGAGCGGGTTGATTGCCTTGCTCGTTCTGCTGCCGTGCGGGGTACCCGCTCCTCACTTGCTGTCCCCGCCTTTGATTTCTTCCCTGCCTTGTCCAGGTTTCTTTGGTCGAGGTGGCAGACTCAGTGGTCCACTATCTCCGTTAATAAACTTCGTTCTGTCAAACCGTCCGTTTCTGGGTGGTCTGATCCCTCCCACCGTAATCGCCGTTGGGAGACGGCTTTGGCCCGTCTCCGCATTGGCCACACCAGACTTACCCATTCGTTTTTAATGTCCCGTTCTCCTCCGACTCTTTGCTCGCGCTGTACCGTTCAGCTTTCTGTCTCCCATCTTTTCCTCGATTGCCCCTTATTTTCCGTTGCCCGCACACGTTTCTTCCCTTTTCTGACTTTCCTCCGCCGGCCGCCATGTCTTGCAGATTTTCTTTCTGAATCTCCCTCGTTTTCTATCTCCCGTATTATGTCCTTCCTTCATCATGTTCGAGTTCTCGATGATATTTAGTTAACTTCCTTCCCGTCTTTAAATATTTCGTGCCATATGGCCTTTGTCGCCTGGTGCGTTGACTTCATTAATGTAATGTAATTCTGTTTGCGCCATTCGATTCAGCTTGCCAAACTGTACTTATGGTATAAATTTAAACAAAATCCGTTCATAAATAACGGCGAGACGAATCCAAATATGTAATAATATTGACAAGTCAAAATTCGACCAAAATCACCGATTTGCCTGGGCTTTAAGTTTTTTGAGAAAATATTTTCGATTCTGGGCGAATGGCTGGGCGAAAATTAAATCTAAGACCATGTCTAGAAGCAGCTCGGCGAGAAAAATCGAATGGCACTAAGTAGAATTCCCTATAATCGGTACTAAATAGGACAAGAATTGCTCACAAGGTGATACAAGCATAAAACTTTCCACAATAGTTCACAAAGACCTATTTTACAATTTCAGGGCAGGAGCCACCGAGATTTCAGTGTTGAATAGCAACGGTTGCTAGGCAAATCATTTTCCTTAGCAACCGGCAGCAACAATGCAGTTTCTGGAAAACTGTGAGGTGCTATGGTTTTTTCTCAACTCCTTGTTCTAAAAAACATGTAGCATTGCATTTGGAGATCATATACAAGAATTATGTGGCATAAAATCCAATTTAGGGCAAGTCAGGCTATAAAATGCCACTCCTAAAGCTTCAGACACTGTTGTCACAGTCACTTTTGCATTTGCAGTAGGCTGTGCATTTTAGATGCGCATCAACACATTTGCAGTCTGTGCATCCTCCTCGGCAAGAACACTTCAGTAGTTCTGGGCAGGTTGCACTGGCTTCGGGCAAGTTAGACCACAGAGGCCTCCACTTTTCTGGGCAAGTCCATCCCCACTCACTTGGAGAGGGCAACTGTCGTTCTGGCACCGTGGTGCAGCCCCAGTGGTGCCCACCTTGTAGTACTGCCCTCTTCATGTGTTGCTGTAGAGCAGCCTTGGTTGGAGGTAGACATAATATCTGACGTCCTTTGTGGATGAACAGATTCTTTCTGACTTCATTGATGGAACGAGAAGTTGCTGTCCTGTCATAGGGATAGAAACCGAAGGAGGGTAGTTTAGAAATTAAAGATTTATGCCAGACTCTATCGAAGGCTTTCGATATGTCTAGTGCAATAGAAAAAGTCTCACCGAAGTCCCGAAAGGAGGATGACCAAGAGTTTGGTTGTGGAAAGGACTTTAGGTACATCCCAGCTCATGAAATATGTGCTTCACTTGGCACAGAAAGATCCTTGGCACTGCCTGTGTTCCATGCTTATACAGGTTGTGATACCGTGTCCCATCTGGTCCAGGTGGGAAAGAAGACTGCATGGAAAGTGTGGGAGGCACATGATGAATTTACTGCGACATTCTATGAGCTGCACAATGCACCTGAACAAATTGGTGAAGCGACTGAGGCTTCTCTGGAGTACTTCACCATTCGACTCTATCGAGTTCTTGTATACCCCGTTATAGCAGATTGAACTCTGGAGGGTATTGGTGTTTTTTTGTTCGGCTGGCAGTACTCAGGGGTTGGGATCGTGTGTTTCCGTTGTGGCAGCGAGCCGTATTCGAGTCCTGATTGAGAGCCCTTGTGTACCCGAGTGCCAGTTCGTAACAAATGGCGACCTTGCTTAGGATTTTGTGAACAGTATAAATTTTTGCAGAGTTGTACAACATTTGTTTGTTTGTATTTTAGCGTGCATATTGAAGAATATTTTTTTTGTATGGCAATTAGTAAAGCATTTAAGAGACTCCAGTTAATTTAGTAATTAGTGCTTGCATAGGAAGTTTAACACTTTTGTCTCAAGAATTTTTTGTGGACTTCAGTATGTCGTGCATTAGCACTGACGATGAGCGAGAGATGTCATTTGAAGGTGTGCCGTTAGTAACCAGTGAGGAAGATGCTAGAGTTTTTGTGAGTAAGCGGTACCACGTGACGGAGGAGAGGCTGACTGGGGTGGATGTTTGTGGCTTGCACCTGATAGCCAAGGTTTTGGGCATTTCCAATGTAGTAGGGATGTCCAAGGGGGAGCTGATTTCCTGGGTGTTGCGTGGGCGACATGGGGTTTCGGAGGAGAGGGCGTTTGGGGGGGTTCCTCCCCAGATCCCCTCTCACTCGACTCCCACAGTGCCGTCCACTCAGTTACCGGAGGTTAGCACTCTCCCACAGAGGGATGAGAATTGGCAGATTGGAGTGCCCTCGGGTGGTGCACATGGTGGTTCCCCAGTTTTTGCCCCCCCTCCTTCAGTAGTGGCAGCTCCCTCTTCCTGCCTGTCTCCAGATATGGTATTTAGACTTGAGCTTGCTAAGATTGAGGCTAGGAAGCAGGAGAATGAGACTAGGAGGCATGAGATTGAGGTTAGGAGGCAAGAGGATGAGACCAGGAGGCAAGAGGATGAGACCAGGAGGCATGAGGCTGAGCTTAGGTACGACTCAGAGAAATATTGTGCTAAATTAGATTTAGATAAGACTCGTGCAGAGTCGACAGGGACTCGGATGGGCCGTGAGGGCCAAGTAAGAGAACAGTCCTTGGCCCAATTAGTCAAATTGGTGCCGGTATTTAGTGAAACTGAAGTCACAGAATTTTTTAATCGTTTTGAGAAGAAGTGTAGGGAGCATAATTGGCCTGAAGAGAAGTGGGCAGCTCTAGTCTCCTCAAGACTTACGGGTAAGGGTCTGAAGGCTTATGATGCACTGCCTTTAGAGTCTTGCATTGACTACCCAGAATTGAAGAGAGCTGTCCTACGGGCATACGAGTTGCAGCCGGAAACATATCGATTGAAGTTTCGGGGTGTTACAAAGACTAGGGAGGCGACCTTTCTTGAACATGCCCGGGACTTAAAAGATGCACTTAAAAACTGGACACGTTCTGAGAACGGCAGAACAGTTGACTGAGCTGTTTCTGCTCGAGCAGTTTTATAAGTGTACTGGTGCAGAAATGACTTTAACTATTAAAGAAAAGAACCCAAAAACTCTACAGGAGGCAGCTGAGATGGCTGACCTCCGGCTATCACTAATTCGTGGGTGCGGGTCTGCCCAGCGTAGTGAGGCAGGTAACAAGGGGCGTGACGCCCCACCCCCCCGAGTTAGTGATATACCTTATGCAAACAAGTACAAGAGCCATGATACCAAGACTGACCACAAGACTAGCACCGTCCCATTTAAGAAGGGGCCGGGCCCTTCCCAGTACCAAGGGAAGCCCAAAGGGGAGTTGGAGTGTTATCATTGTCATAAAAAGGGGCACTTTGCAAGAGTCTGTCCTAGCAAACCACCTACAGCAGCTGTGTCTTTGGCCTGCAACATTGGTGTGTCTCCGAAGTCATCTGAGTTTGCCCGGGAGGCTCGAACCCTGCTCAGGATGTTTTTTGCGACCATAGAGGGCGGGGTTGCGTGATGTGGGCGGGGCGCAAGCATGGAGTAGAGGTCTTGCGTGATACAGGTGCTTCCCAGACTCTGATAAAAAACTTGACTGGCTACCCTATAAACGCGGCTCGGGTGGTAGTGGTGCAGGGTATTAATGCAACTCGGTCATACCCGCTGGTGCAGTTGGAGTTGGAGGTGGATGGTGTGGCACGTGAATTGGATGTCGGGATTGTGGAGAAACTGCCAGTGGAGGGCGTCGACCTTCTTCTCAGCAACGACTTTGCAATGCCCGCTTCTGAGGTTCTACCCTTAGTCGTTGCCGAGAGGCCGGCCGACGTGAGTAGGGAAGAGCAAGAGTGGGTCGAGCGGTGCCAGACACAACCCATGGCGTGTGTTGTCACCCGAGCTCGGGCAGCTAAAGTGTCACAGCCTAGTCCTCCGTCTTCAGACCAGCGGAGGAACGATCAACAGGAGGAGGCTAAAGCTGGAGTTGGTTTTAAGAGTTTTGACTCGGCGGCTCTCCTGGGTGATTCAGTATTAGCACCATTACTTAATTCTGGAGTAGCCCCTGGGCCTGTCATCGAGAGTGACGAGGCTGGGCATGACGAGTCTCCATGACCGCAACGTTATGTACATCGAGAGAGACAGAGGGAGCAGCCCAGTATCGGGGAAGGTCATGCATTGCTCCGGGAGCAGTTAGATCGCTTGGCACCCTCAGATATACGTCGGTTGCAACTAGAGGACCCTGAGCTCTAAACGTGTGCTAATGGAGCTGTAGAGCTCGACGAGGACGGCGATGCACAGCCAGGAGATTTTTTTTATTTAGAAGGCATCCTCTATAGGCGTTTTCAAGACCCTAAACGTAGTTGGCAAAAGGGGTCCGGAGTAGTGGACCAGTTGGTGGTGCCACGGGAGTGCAGGGATAGCCTACTGAGGTTGGCGCATGACACACCACTGGCAGGACATCTAGGGGTGAGAAAAACGGTGGCGGCTTTGGGGAAATTGTTTTGGTGGCCGGGGATGAAGTCTCATGTGCAGTCATGGATAAACTCATGCGATATTTGTCAACGTGTCGGGAAACCGAACCAAGTTATTCCTAAGGCTCCGTTACAACCTATTCCTGTGATTGGGCCACCCTTTAGTAAAATTATTGTTGACATGGTTGGTCCACTCCCTCCCACTAAGGCTGGAAATAAATTTTTGTTAACCATAATGGATGTTGCCACTAGATACCCCGATGCATACCCTATGAAAAATGGAATGGCTAAGACGGTAGTCAGTAACTTGTTGTGGTACTTCTCAAGGAGGAGATTCAGTCTGATCAGGGATCTAATTTCACCTCCAACATGTTCAAGCAAACAATGCAACAGCATGGGATACGAGCAGTAGTATCATCAGCGTATCACCCTGAGAGTCAAGGGGTGCTTGAGCGGTGGCATGCTATACTTAAAAGCATGCTCAGGTGTTATTGTGCTGACAACGGTATGGATTGGGATCTTGGATTGCCTTATGTGCTGTTTGCTGCTCGGGAGGTACCTGGTGAGAGCCTGGGATTTAGTCCAAACGAGCTGATTTTTGGACACCGTGTCAGGGGCCCCCTTAACATGCTGAAAGAAATTTGGGAGGGGACTGTGCAGCCTTGTCCATTATTAAAGTATGTGCTTGAAAGCCGTGAGCGTATGCTTAAGAGTCTGGAGATGGCAGGTAGAAATTTGACAGAATCACAAGCTTTGATGAAGGACAGGTATGATCGCAAAGTGAGGCTCCGGAAGTTCACTGTAGGACAAGAGGTATTAATTTTGTTGCCTTTGGTTGGTAACCCCCTCTCTGCGAAGTACACTGGACCTTATAAAATTGTAGAAAAAATTTCAGACTTAGATTACCTTGTTGCCACTCCAGACAGGAGGAAAAAGAACCAGTTATGTCACGTGAACCTTATTAAAGAGTATGTGAGGCGCCCCTCTGAGCCTCTCACTGTCCCTGTGTTGGCTTGTTGCGGCCGTGGTGGAGGAGAGGGGGACAGTCAAGCTTCAGAGGAGGATAGCTGGGATCAACATGTTTCAGCGGATCAGTGGGCGGGGAACTCGAGCCTAAGGGCTGACGAGGCTATAGCTCATTTGCCTGAGCCGCAGTTTGATGCTATCCGTCAGTTGTTCGGTTCATACCCCACTGTATTTGCTGAACACCCAGGCCTCACTACTCAGGCTATGCATGATGTTGACGTGGGGGACCATCTACCCTTTAAGTCAATCCTGTACCGTGTGCCCCCCATAAAACTACCAGCTCTGAGGGATGAGTTGGAGTATATGCTCGGTAGAGGGTTGATAGAGAAAGGCACAGTTAAGTGGACTTCCCCCGTAACACTGCAGCCTAAGCCAGATGGCAGGGTACGCTTTTGTATTGACTTCCGTAGGTTAAACGGTTTGACTCCAACTAACCCATATCCTCTTCCTCGGGTTGATGATAGTGTTGACAAAATTGGTAATGCTCGTGTTTTGTCTAAAGTAGATTTAGTAAAAGGTTACTGGCAAGTACCTTTGTCCGAGCGTGCTAAAGAGGTATGTGGTTTTGTTGTGGACGGGAGTACCTACCGGTGCAATGTTATGCCTTACGGACTTAAGAATGCACCAGCAACGTTTCAGAACCTGATGAATGAAATTGTAAAGGACATTCCAAATTGCACCGTATATTTGGACGATGTAATCATTTATGATGACGACTTTGAGAGCCATTGTGAGCACCTTGAGACCTTGTTCCGGAAACTTTGTGAAGCAGGTCTGGTAGTAAATTTGGCAAAGTGTGACTTCGTAAAAGCCACTGTGCAGTACCTTGGGTTTGTAGTGGGAAGGGGACAGGTGTGCCCTCCTCAGAACAAGGTACAGGCTATCAATAAATTTCCACACCCAACAACCAAGAAGCAGATTATGAGATTCTTGGGTATGATAGGCTACTACAGACGCTTCATAAAAGGTTACTCAACGGTGTTGGCACCTCTCACAGATTTGTTATCTAAAGACAAAAAGTTTTTATGGGCACCTGAGTGTGAAAAGGCTTTCACTTTGGTGAAACATTTGCTATGTACTCACCCGATACTCAGGGCCCCAGACTTTAACAGGCCTTTTCAGCTGGCAACAGATGCTAGTGGTGTAGGGGCTGGTGCCGTCTTGCTACAGACAGACAATGAAGGTGTGGAACACCCAGTAAGTTTCTTTTCTAAGAAGTTCAATGCTGCACAAAAGAACTATTCTACAATAGAAAAGGAATTACTGGCGATTGTGCTGTCGCTCAGGCACTTCGAGGTGTATGTTCCAGCCTATGGCCCAGTCGTGATTATCTACACTGATCATCACCCTTTGAGATTCCTGAATCAATTTCACAATCGCAATATGAGACTGACCAGGTGGTCTTTGATGTTGCAGGAGTATAACCTGGACATCCGTCATATTGCTGGATGTGACAATGTGATCGCGGATTGTTTATCAAGGGTGGATGATCAGTCGTAGGCTATCACAGGTGTGTGGGTTTGAGTGGAGGAAAATAGGCTGCCCTTATAGTGCAGCCGGGAAAAACATATTAAAATATAAAAATCATATAAAAAACTCTTTCTTTTGATATAGGTAATCGTATAAGTTTGTCATAGCCTATAGAGTTTGAGTAGTCCACGAACTATCAAACGGCTGAGCTGCTGTAAGCTCGCTCTGGGAGCATGATATTGTGTCTTTTTGCTATTGTTGGGAGGAGTTATAAAATGTGATTTTTTTTTTAATAATAAGATGTGTTTTGGTGATAAACTCAGCTTTGTTTTAGTGCCATGCGGTCGCTGGGTGTGAGGGGCTTGATGGGGTTCTGTGTTTGTCAGATTTTAGCTCAGGGTTGAGCAAGTAAAATCTTGGGGGAGGTGTGACGCATGTCCAGTGTGAGCATGCTGTACAGAACGCCTAGTCATGCCCCACTCTCGCTAGGATCGTCAGGGCAGGAACTTTGGCTGTAGTCTATGTAGAGTTTCCTAACTTAGTTCATGTGAGCCGTTGTACTATAAGTATTATGAATATGTATTTTGTTTTCATCTGAGTCAATGAGTTCTATTTTATATCATTAGTTATAAGTATTGTGTGTAAAACTTATTTGTAATGATGGGAAGAGAAACAGCCACAGTTGGGGGTCAGTGGGTGCGCCAGGCGGGAGGTGGGCCTAACTCACTAGCACTCCCCCCTCCCCCCTCCCCTCAGTGCTAGGGGAGCCTTTGTCTATCCCAGAGGAGAGAGAGAAATTACGTAATGGTTGTCAGTGGGCGGTCCTTAGTAGTTCACGTTGGGCTCACTAGAGGGCCGGGTATAAAAAGGGAAGTCTAGCCATTTTTTCATCAGAACTCATTAGGCAGAGCGACTTCTCATTTCCCTTGCTAACTATATATATTCTTCTGACTGATGTGAACTTTCTCTACTACCTTACATTCTTATCTCCTCTTTTCCCTGCCTGTTTAACTTCCATGGTCCCGTTGGTGCAGAGCTAGTCAGCCAACGTATTATCGCTTGAGTTCTCACGAGATACTTGCCTATTAGATAGCCTATTTTGGAAGGGTTAACTTAGAATAGGATTGATTTATGTTTGTTGCACTTGTATATGCATTTCCCTGTGTGTTATTATTATTATTCCTGTTTTCTGCTAGTCTAGGTAATGCTAGACTGGGGTAAGGCTTTTCTGTGTTACGAGTTGTTGTTTGATGCAGTGGTTAAGCGATAAACCTGCATACTCGTTTCGGTTCAGTGAAGCCTAGGTTGTCTTCGCGGCTGACTGTGTTGAGTTAATAATTTACAGTGCGTGAGGGCAAGAGCCTAACCACCCTGTATTTTATTAACAGTTTGTTTTTACTTTGTCAAGGAGCCGGGAGAAAACCAGATACAAGGGATCTGGATTTCTCAAAGTGCACTTGTTAGTTTTAACGTAATACTTTAAACAGTTGTGAGGACTTCGCTAGGCTACGAGCCGTTTTTGCTCAGTCACTGCTACCTTTTGCCCACAGTACCCCAGCTAGACTTTACTCGATTAGTAGATACAGAATAGTATTGAAGCTTTCCTTATGTATGATATTGTTTATGCACTATTGATTTCATGTGTTGCACGCTTGGCTACTTTAGTGATTAGTGGCCCACGAGCACAAGCCGAGTAGGCTATTGCCGTTGCATTTGCGGAGTACTTCTTTTTAATGTTTGCCATTTACTATTGCATATTCTTTTAATTATTCTTATGCCAATTTAAACCTTTAATAGTATTTAATTGCCAGTGTTTTTGCTTATTGAATTACTGTTCAAAATCCGATACGTACTTCTTACGAGCATCCGAGAAGCATCTAACTTTTTTCAGAAGATTCCTTGCTCGATGCTTAAGGACTATTAATTAACGTAACGTAATAGTGCCGATCCGAAGTAGAGGGTGGAGGACTTCTTAAGTTCTTAGTCAAGGGTGGATTACTTCGGCTTCGGCCAACACTATTCTTTGGTGTTGTAGTTTCTTACTTCTTTGTTTGATTGTTGACCAGACTAGAGAATTCCTGTATCTTTATTAGTCTGTTGTTGAACACTAGTACCGAGTTCTTGTATACCCCGTTATAGCAGATTGAACTCTGGAGGGTATTGGTGTTTTTTTGTTCGGCTGGCAGTACTCAGGGGTTGGGATCGTGTGTTTCCGTTGTGGCAGCGAGCCGTATTCGAGTCCTGATTGAGAGCCCTTGTGTACCCAAGTGCCAGTTCGTAACAACAGCTACAAAGTAAAAAAGATACCTACAAGAACGACATTAGGAAGCTTAGCTTCCCCTATAGATGTATTGACAAATGGAATAGGCTGGAGGAGGGAGCTTAGCTCAACTCCTGTAAACTACAATTAGGTAAATACACTCTCAATCCTTTTACATTACCACATATCCTTCCTAAGCTTAATCAAATTGTCTAAATGTAGCTGAAAGCAAATAAAAACAAGTCACAATCACTGAAAGGGTTATATGTACATATGTATGTATATATTCACGCAAATACCCCATAGCTAAGGGGTGGCCGACTCCAGACAGAAAGGGTAAAATAGGCGAGTCCCAATTTATGCTCCTAGCTGTACTATCAATATTCAGTGGACATCAAGGGAGATTGGTAAATATTTTATGCTGAACATTCCATATGTAAAGAAAAACGCCAAGTCATGATATCATAAATTTTAAGGGAGTACAAGGAGATTCCCCTTAATTTTTTTGTTTATATCCATGTCTAAAAAGCCTGAATTTGAATGTCTTTGTTCTTCTGGTGTATATGTATAGATTTTCATCCTTTTACAGCACAGTACAGTCATGCTTTCGGTAACACGGTTAATTTGTCCTTTCAAAGCACAGTGTTGTAAAATTCTCCGACTCAACGAGACAGAGAAAGGGGTAAGGGAACGCATCAGTGGTCCAGGACCCAAGAATTGGAACTTAAAAGGTTTCTGTTCGGGCTCTGCCTCAAGTCAACCACCCCCAGCAATGGGGTATGTGCCTCACTATATACATACAGTACATACATACAGCAAAATGTCACCGAAAAACGCGGTACAGAAATAACATACCAGTACCTTATGGGAAATAATTTTTTTGTCCCAGCCAAAATCCCAGTCCCCTTTTTGACCTATTTTGACTCGGCAAAAGTCCCAAACTTCCCTTTTATTAACATGTAATGTACAGTTTGCTGCACAAGTCCTTGCAAAATAAACAAACCAAAACAGGAACGCCACACTATAAAGACAAAAGAATCTATCAAAATCACTGTAGAAATAACGATTTAGCACAATAAATGTTTGAAATAAAAGAACACAAAACCAGGAATGGAAATACAACTTGAAGTAAGAAATTACTGTACCGGTACTTAAATCATTATGGCATCTCACCTCAACACTGGTAGTAACTTAGGACTGTCTAGTTATATATGTTGTACTGTGCTGCAGTAAAGACTGTAGCCACCGTGTTGTGATTGCTGTGCACTGTGTGCAGTACTGTGATTGTACCATGGAAGCCACATTCACTGTGGACGGTTGCGGTCTTTAAACCCGTATGTATGTATGTATGTATGTATAAGTACATGTACGGTCGTGCTAACAAGTCATGTCCCACCAGTCATTACGTTTGGCTTGCTCTGTGCTGTACAGTATTAATGTCTGTCAGATGTTGAATAGGGTGGGCAAGTGTAGGAACATGTTTGTATATTTCACACGATATGAAGAAATTATGCTTAGATATTACTGATAACGGTACACATTATTGATCAAAACATACTTGGTGCCGAGACATCACTTATTAGCGCGACTGTACTGTGTGTGCAAGTTAGTATGTTACTAATGTTGGGTGTCAAAAAAGAGGCCTATTCCCTTGGATTTAGTCACAATAACAATATATACACACTTACATTTAGGCTTGGAAGTTTATATTATGTCTTTGGGAGTGATAAAATGACCAAACCAATCCAAATTCATGTTAATTTTCTTGTATTTCTTCTCATAATCATTCCAGTCTTAACAGCAGATTGTCCTGGTTTGACAACCTGCTTACAAGTACAGTATACAGTGAACCCTCAAATTACGCGCAATTTATCTACGCGAAATAAAACTACGCTCTAACCACAATTGAGGACACAAATACGTAAGTATGCTCAATTATTCGAATGTACGCGCCGAGCGTACGAGCGTGAGTCGATTCGTATCTGTTGGAGAGTTTCGGGTGGCCATATTGACGTGACGCCAAGCCCTCCAACGTCGTCACCGTTGACTGTGGAGAGAGACACATCTCCCGTACCAAACTATTATGTATCTATAAAGCACAACAGGATATTATGAATCTATTAAAAGACTGTTCTTCGTTTTACATTGCATGTATCATTTATTGAGCTAACAAAATCGGAAATGGAAAATCTGTTTCTGTTCGGTAGTTGGAGGCGAGATTGTTTACACTTCTTTCGAAAGTCGCTTCAAAGCCCACTGCTCTCCCCTGGCTAAATGATGTGAAGCCAATATGTATATGAGCTATTGAACTATCTCACTTGACACTATGTAGGCTATATGAAACTATAGGCTATACAGGGTGTATTACTTTTCGACTCAAAACTTTACCAGTAAGCCTAGGCGGCTAGGCCTATTATTTCGGTCGATCCGTTTCGGGCGCAGTGCTATCGATCGATGGCGCAGATCCAGCATTGATCAACCACTACCAATGTGAGTTAATTTACGTTTGTGTCTTATGTGTATACATTAAATGTATTTTGTGTGGTAGATTAGGTTATGAAAACATATTTGTACAGTAATATGTTATATATTTGTGGATTTTAGGTGATGAAAGGTAGAAATAGTACAACTTTCGGTCGGACCCAGACCAATACCTATTTTCCCCATTTATATTTAACTCCCATGTACGCGCAAACGAACGTACGCGCCGACAGCACAGTACGCATCCCACGCGTAGTTTGAGGGTTCACTGTACTGTACAAGTATACATTGTTAAATCTTTCACCAAATGAACTTCACCATTTCCAAATTTATGACAGTTTTGAGTATTAGAGCACTGGATATATACCTCAGTGTACTACATTAAAATGTAAAACTTGCAAACTAAACAAACCAAAACTTGAACAAAGACAATTATAATGTAAAACTTGAAAAATAAACAAACCAAAACTTATACGAACACAGTAAAAAAGACAAAATAACTAATCAAAATTGCTATGTGGAAACAACGCTTAAGTAAAATAATAATTTATAAATAAAATAACACAATCCACCACATAGGGTGTACATTACTACATGAGCAAGTTAATCTGTTTCCCAAGCAAACTAATAACTCATCAAAATCGCTATGTGGAAACAACGCTTACTAAAATAACATTTATGAAATAAAAGAACACTATCCACCACATAGGGTGTACATTACTACATGAGCAAGTTAATCTGTTTCCAAAGCAAACTATAGTAATCGCACACATAACGCACTATCGTCACATTCAAGGAATTAGTCAATTTGGGAAGTCGCGAAAGACATACCGGTACATACTACAGTAATCATAAAATGAACAATGTAAAACTATTCTGCCCATCTGTCAATTTAAAAATGGGAAGGCTTTATGGCATTTAAAAAGGATATAGGCTACTGTACTTTCTACGTGTTTAATTTCTATAAATATTTTCTATACGCAATAAATTTGTGTATCATCACCCATAATGGAAGTAATAAAGGCATCTTACTGAAAGGCAAATACAAAAAATTTAAGTAAAAAAAAACCTACTCTATAAACTTACCGTACATGCTGGTCCTCACATTGAGTGTAACTCTTGAAGTTAGGCAATTGGTAATCTCCTTCATAGAGTTCTTGTCCCAGTCAAGTCAATCTTCACCAATTCCAGAAAACAGGGACCACTCAATATCGTTGTATCTTCTATTTCGCGCTCTCAAACCTGTATGAGGTTAAGGATATGTTAAATTATAATGTAAAACTTGCAAAATAAACAAACCAAAACTTATACGAACACAGTAAAAAGACAAAATAACTAAATCAAAACCGCTATGTGATTTAAGGCAAAGGTTTGGTTTATTGTCTTTCTTTTCTAATCTAGTACCGTACATGCGTTAGAAGTACTGTATGATGGTGTATGCTAGCGAAACCTGGCCTATCAATATTATAATGTAAAACTTGCAAAATAAACAAACCAAAACGTATACGAACACAGTAAAAAGACAAAACAACGAATCAAAATCGCTATGTGGAAACAATGCTTAACCCTGCCTACCCGGGCTGTCTTACCCAATGACGGTCGCCCCCACCCGGGCGAAATGGCTGAAAAACGTCTAGGCCTAGGCTACCGTATTTATGTTTATTTTCACTGCTAGAACTTTCCCACTCATCTATAATCGTAGTGCGGTTTTCAATCTGTATTTTGGCATTGAGTAGAGCTCTGTAAGTCAACTGGTTCAGTTGTGATGACGATTTCAGTGGAGCCAATATTGCAGAGATGTTGCCAATATGGAGGCTTTTCAGACACTAATTTCGTCATGACGTCAGAACAATAACATTGAGGAGTCTTCTCCTTCTTGTTTTCGGAGGTGCGGTGACGAACGCTTGGGTTTGTTGACATACGTCGTACGCACGGCGTTCAGACCAAGCTTAATTAGGCTATTAAGCTGCTGCCTTAGGTAAGGCATACCGGGTAGCGGCCCGTCTTTCGAGCTGTCCTTACCTAAGGCAGACCGGGTAGGAAGGGTTAAGTAAAATAATTATTTATAAATAAAAGAACACAATCCACCACATAGGGTGTACTGTTCAGAAGTTGTTAACCCGGCAAGCGCGATAGGCCTCACGGAAGGCTTCCTATAGGGAACGCGATAGGCCTCACGGAAGCAGGACCATAAAAAAAGCCTTCCATAAAAAAAAAGGGCCTATCAAAACAAAGGAATTTGTCTCTAGGTGAGATAATTCCCCTCCAGTACTCATCCATGTAAATCTCACCCACCCCCCTCCCCTCCTTCCCCACCTTATTCCCCCCTCCCTCCCCTCCTCAATTATCACCTATTTTTCCTCTTATTATCATCATTTATCGGTTATTTTTCTCTCCCGCGATAATGTAGCACAAGTGGGTTGCATAAAAGATCGTTATGCAACACCCAGACACCGGCACACACCGCCCCGCTCTTCTCAGTTGACTCCCAGACAGCGAGAGGGGAAGGCTGCCTGTCTCTCTCTCTCGCCTGAGATTATGACCGGGTGGCCAATATCTTCGTTTTTCACCACCCAAATGCTTTTCCCACTTATTTTAGCACTCTTGAAGGTTCATATATACATCATATATGTAAAATAAAAGCATACCGAAAACAAATAATGGTTTATATTGTAAATATAACGAATTCTGTCAGAATCCAGGGCTAGAAATGCACAAATAACTACCCTAGCACCTACGTCTATATCGCGCTTGTCAGGTTAAGAAGGCAAACAAAATAATTGGCTTTATAGGCAGGTCATTTGAGCATAAATCCAAAGAAGTTATCCTAACCCTTTACAATTCCTTAGTCCGCCCTCTTCTGGAATGCTGCGTTCAATCCTGGTGCCCTTATTACCAAAAAGATATAAACAAGCTAGAACGAGTTCAACGTAGAGTTACCAAAATGATACCTAGCCTAAAGAACAAACCATACAAAGAGCGTCTTAGAGAATTAAATCTATTTCCTTTAACCCAGCGCAGATTAAGAGGTGACTTAATTCAAGTGTTCAAAATCATCAAAGGCATCGACAATATGAACTGTAGTACCGTAAGTACTTCACTATCGACCAATCTAATTACACGCGGGGAAACGGTTGCAAAATTATTGGTAAATCTTTTAACTCACACGAATCTAAGAATTTCTTCTTCAATCGAGTTGTCAACTTGTGGAATGGGCTTCCCCGAGACGTTATAGACTGCAGCATCGTTGATTCATTTAAACTCCGCCTAGACAAATATCTCGCATCAAACCCGCGACTGACTGCGTTTGTAAATGAATAACTTTATTTTATCCTCCCCTCAGTTTCTAACCCATCTGTCCCCTACTAACTTCCTAATCCTGCCACGGACATTAGTTCCCTTTCCAATGTTCCCTTACCCACTCTAAACCACTGTTTGGACACTTGATCCTCAGTGTTTTGGAGGACAAGCAGCTTAGAAGGGTCACTAGATATGTTGTTGCTTGATTTCCTTTGTACTCCTTTGTACACACAAAAGGAAAAAGTGGGGATTGGGCCTGAGTATATATATCAGGGTTGGCATGATTAAAATCAAACAATTTTAATCAAGAACATAAGAACATAAGAACATAAGAAAATGGGAGTCTGCAGAAAGCCGATTGGCCTAAGCAAGGCAGATCCCTGTCCCACACAACCCCAATTCATTACAAAGCCCAATTATAGGCTTCACACTCTAATACCCTGAGGATCATCTTACCAAAACGGTTAGAGATTAACGCAGGATTATGGAGGTCTGCAGAGCGATGATTGGCCCAACCCGGCTGATCCCCCTTCACACCCAACCCTTCTCGTCCATATGCTTATCCAATTTTATCTTAAAGCTCCCTACAGTTTTAGATCCCACTATAGCACTTGGTAGTCCATTCCACCCGTCTACAACTCTGTTACCAAACCAATACTTGCCTATATCTTTTCTGAAACGAAATTTATCTAATTTGAAACCATTGGTACGAGTTCTTTCGCTATCACTGAGCTTTAGTACATTTGCCATGTCCCCTTTGTTAATCCCACTAACCCACTTGAACACCTCTATCATATCCCCTCTAACTCTGCGTCTCTCTAACGAATGTAAACCTAATTTCTTCAACCTTTCTTCATACGAAAGATTTCTAATATTATGGATAATTTTTGTCATTCTACGCTGTACTCTCTCCAATGAATCTATGTCCATTCTGTAATAAGGACACCAAAATTGGACAGCATAATCCATATGGGGTCTCACTAATGACAAGTAAAGTTTTAAGATAACATCAGCAGTTCTGTTACTCACACTCCTAGAGATGAACCCGAGAATCCTGTTTGCCTTATTACGAACGCTTATACACTGTTTTCTAGGCTTCAAATCATTGCTAACAAACACACCTAGATCTTTCTCGCAGTCTGAATTTTCTAATTCTAAATTAGCTAGTTTATATTTAACATTTGTTTGCATCTTCCCTATCTTTAATACCTTGCATTTGTCAATGTTAAACTTCATCTGCCAATTTACTGACCATTCATGTAAGGTATCTAGATCCCTTTGGAGGCACTCTATATCGCTATCTGAATCAATTGATCTCCCTATTTTAGTATCGTCTGCGAATTTACTTATCCTACTAGTTATACCTAAATCTAGGTAATTTATGTATATAAGAAACAACAGGGGACCTAATACCGATCCCTGGGGGACACCACTTTTGACTGCTCCCCATTCTGACTTGGTACCATTTATGCTGACTCTCTGCTTCCTACCAATTAGCCATGACCTAATCCATCCTAACAACGCCCCACCTATTCCATGTGCCTCAACCTTTCTCATCAATCTCTCATGAGGGACTCTGTCGAAAGCTTTACTGAAATCTAAATATATAATATCATATGACTTGTCATTATCTACTGCTTCATATACCTCTGAGAAAAAACTAAGCAAATTAGTAAGGCAAGACCGTCCCTGAGTGAATCCATGCTGAGAAGAATTGATTAAGTTAAATGTTTCTAAGTGGTTTCTCATTTTCCTAGCAATAATTGACTCTAGTAGTTTTCCTATGATTGAAGTGAGACTAATGGGACGGTAATTGGATGCTATTGATTTATCACCTTTTTTGAAGATCGGAACTACATTTGCAAGCTTCCAAGCTTCTGGAACTATACCTGTTTCTAATGACTTGTTAAATAGAAATGTTAATGGATAACTTAACTCATCTCTGCATTCTTTTAATACTCTAGCATATACCTCATCAGGACCAGGCGATTTATGAGGTTTCAGTCTGTCAATTTCCTTAACCACATCATTTCTACTTATAGTAACCGTACTTAACCTATTTTCTATACTATCGCTGTATACCTTACGGACTTCTGAAAACTGTGCCAAATTTTCATTAGTGAAAACGGAAAGAAATTGACTATTTAATGTACTGCACATTTCTAAATCACTTTCTGTCAATTTTCCTATCGAAGTTTTAAGGGGACCAATTACATCTCTAACCTTGGATTTATATAGTTGGTAAAAAGCTTTAGGATTATTTTTTGAATCATTGGCAACCTTAATTTCATAATTTCTTTTTTCTTTACTAATATCCTTTTTTACCTGTCGTGATAGATTCTGATAGTAAGCAAGTAGGTGAATTTCGCCTTTTTTAATTTTTCAAGTGATTTTAATCGATTATAATCAAAGAAAAAAAAATTGATTAAAATCAAAATTGATTTTTGTTATTAAAATATCACATTCCAAGTAATTATAAGACATTTTTCGCCATCGGTTTATTTATTTTTAGCCAACATAGTCCAGCTTTTTTTAACTCGACTTATGTTGCTCGCCGCTAAATAAGGGTTAATAGTCTACCAAAATGTTTACCCTCTTAAACATTATATAGTAACCTATATCAATAATATTATTCATATTTCTAATAAACTTTTGCACTAGTTCAAGAATTTTAGAAATTAAATAAATTGTGTTCTTTCATAGAAAATTAATCTTTGCTCCTTAACCCTCCTTGCCCAGCTGGACTCCATAGCTCCATATCTAGTTTGCCCCGTATCGCCCGGCTGGCCTACAAACCTCTATAGCATTATTTCATGGCTTAACCCCACTCAAAACTGCACTTGAGAAAGTTTTATTGTCTTAGCGGATGGTCCGTATAACCAACAAGAAAACACATAGCCAGTCAGTCAGGTGACTCCTGCTTGCGTGCAGGCCTAACGCTGGCTTCTATTGATTTCCTGAGTCTCAAACGATGCATGAAAGCAGTCGACAGTGAAATAGGAATGTTTATAATGGTGAAATAAATCAGTAATCAATAATCAATATTAATACAGAATACATAATAATAAATTGTTGAATGAATGTAAATAGACCGTAGCCATGGCTGCCAATATTGCATCGTCGTATTCGAACAGTTCTCAGTAGCATCACAAAACAGCCGGTTTTATTTCCCACCTCACACAATAACCGCTTAATGTACAGTGTTCTAGTCTTCACCCATCGCAAGATAACGCTGAGTACTGCCTTTGGTATGTATATAACCTAGGTTAAGCTATTATTTGCAGAGATACGAGTACTGTATCTGTAAATGACAAAATTTGGGAATTTACACGATTCTAGGCTTTCAGCGGCCAAAACTGACCTAGTTTTCACAATAAAAACTGAACCTCTTGGTCTAGAGACTTCTAGTCTTCAATTATAGCAAGGTAACGAGTATTGCCTCTGGATATAAATATATAACCTGGGTTAGGCCTATTTTTGGTGTACAGTATTTATAAGCACGCCAAAATCCTGAGAATTCGACGATTCATCCAGATTCAGCATTGGCAGGAAGGTTTAAATGGCTGTTTGGCTAGGGTTAAATTACTTTGATTTCATTGTTTTTCTGACATAATATAAGCAAAATAATAGCCTTTAACCCCTTCAGACTCATATGATGCAGAGGTTGCCAGATTAGCAATAAGAAATAGAGTTCTCTCACTCTTATAATTACCTCTCCAAAATTAGTTTTCTGCCCACAGCTAACTCAAAGACTACTGCAGAGGTTAGGTTGAAGTAACTAAACTAAAGGTTTCTAAATACCCCTGATGGAAACAAAGGCTTTAAAGTATCCCTAATCGGCTCAAAAATTGCATCATATGTCGGAGAGGGTTAAGATGTAGGAATATGTACAGTATATGTATATATACAGTATACGGTATACAGTATACAGTATATATATATACTGTATATATATATATATACTTACAGTATTATACATATGCGCAAAATGGAAATTTGTGTAAAAAAATCGATTATAATCAAATAAATCCTATTATAATCAAATAAATCCGATTTTAATAAAAAAAATCAATTATTTTTATTTTTATTAAAAAAATCAGATTTTTTTCCAACCCTGATATATATAGATAGATAGATAGATAGATGGGTAAAGTCCACTACATACTGTACATAAATTTATAAAAGTTTAAAGACCGTTTCGTGTGGTTGCAGTCTCGCGTCCTAAATGGAGTAATTCCGGGCGACCCTGTCATGGACTGCCTTCGTTTTTAAGTTCTTTTGTTTTGAGATCGAACACAAGTACCTGATCTCGAAAATAACGGTCAAATTAGATGCGTACGTAATGTTTGTGACCGTGAGCATAACCAAAATACTGTACTGTACTGTGCAGGACAATAAAAAACCACATCCAAAATTGCACATGATAAGAAAATGGATCAACTGAAAACGGTGGTGCAATGGTCAACTCCTCTGTGATAAGTGTCCATGGAAGGCTTTAAAATATTGCTTGAAAATAGTAAATACAGTATTGTAAAACAACTACTAAAACTTTGAAATGCACCCACAAATAAACCATACTTTTAGGCTACTGGTATTCTTTTGGCATTAGGTCCAGGTCTGAATCTGTGAATTTTATCGTCCATAATGAAGTGTTTGTATCGTACAGTATACTACTTGCCAATACTGTATGTGCCCAAACCCCGAAAGGGGTTGACATAGGGGAGCTATCCCCCCGTCAAAGGCGGCTTTCTAGGGCCTTTCCTAGCTGATGCTGAGAGGATTGGGTTCTAGTCATGTGGTGATGGGCTGGTTTATCAGAGTGAGAACTGAGCGATCTCTGCCATACCCATAGCTTACTCTGACTGTTCCTTTTACTCATGTATTTTCTAGATCTCAAGTGACGGCGTCTCTTCCATGGATTGACCTCCCAATCTACTAAGATTGGAAGCCAAAGCGTCACATTTTTCCTTTGCCCCTTAACTTTCTCTTCATAAATGCTGAGGGGCACAGGGCCCTGGGTGGGGCTTTGGTTTCCCGGGCGTTTCCGCACCCTCCTCAGCTCCCCACCATGGAGTGGCTTCGGTCACGCAGGCTATATTGTGGTCGGCAGGGAGGGTTCTGTGGGGGTGCTCATATATGGCCTTGGCCTTGCTCGAGACCTTGGGGCTGTTCGGCCAGACAGCCTGGGGAACAACAACTGTATGTGTCATTCCTGCAGGAGATGTGTAATAAAAAAATATATAAAAATAAGGTAGGACGCAAAATTTGGCCAGACCCTACTCTACAGATGGCCCCATGTGACGGCCTAGTACAGTCAGACCCCCCAAAATGCGTCTATATGGACGGAAAAGCGTGGTGCATATTGGGAATTCGCGTACAGTAATAGAAATAACATAACTTATGGAGAAAAATACATATGGCCGGCAGCCCGCCCCAGAGCCCAGACACACACATTTTCGATCTAAATCAATAATCAATAGTAAAGAAAGGCTATAATAAGCCTACAATAATATAAACATAAACAAATAATATAAACATAAATAAAAACCCCCCCTGGGGGTTAGGGAATAGAATATGCCCCCACGTGCCTTCTGCGTGTCGTAAGAGGCGACTAAAGAGGTTGGGTCGGTGGGCTTGCGACCCCCACCCGGAAAAAATATCTAAGCAAAGAAAAACGAACGAACAGCCTCGGATGCGGACGGAACCAACGTTGACGAACCACGACCGACTAAGGACATGCCTTCGGACATTCTGAGAATGGCTACGTGGAATGTTAGTGGCATGAATGATGGCACAAAAGAGAGAGAGGTTCTGGAAGTGTTAGTGAATGCCAGGCTGGATGTATGTGGAATGACAGAGACCAAATGGAAAGGTTCAGATGTGAGAGAGTGGGAGTGTGGAATGGGTGTGTGTGCTGGAGTGAGTGAAGGAACAGCGAGAGAAGGTGCATGTTTGTTTGTAAGTAGCAAATGGAAGGAATGTGTAAGAGAGTATGGGTCTGTGGGTTCAAGGATTGTGTGGGTGAGAATGAAAGTAGGAATACAAACGTGGGTGATTGTATGCGTGTATGCCCCGACAGAGGATATACTTGAAAGAAAGAAAGAGGAGTTCTGGATGAATGTGGAGGCGTGCCTGGAGAAGTTTGACAAGAACAAAAGAATATTTCTGATTGGGGATATGAATGGTAAGGTGGGTGATAGGAAAGTTGAGGGAGTGTACAAAGGAGTACAAAGGAGTACAAAGGAAATCAAGCAACAACAGATCTAGTGACCCTTCTAGGTTGCTTGTCCTCCAAAACACTGAGGATCAAGTGTCCAAACAGTGGTTTAGAGTGGGTAAGGGAACATTGGAAAGGGAATTACTGCCCTGGAACTAATGTCCGTGGCAGGATTAGGAAGTTAGTAGGGGACAGATGGGTTAGTAACTGAGGGGGGGGATAAAATAAAGTTATTCATTTACAAACGCAGTCAGTCGCGGGTTTGAAGCGAGATATTTGTCTAGGCGGAGTTTAAATGAATCAACGGTGATGCAGTCTATAACATTTCGGGGAAGCCCATTCCACAAGTTGACAACTCGATTGAAGAAGAAATTCTTAGATTCGTGTGAGTTAAAAGATTTACCAATAATTTTGCAACCGTTTCCCCGCGTGTAATTAGATTGGTCGATAGTGAAGTACTTACTACAGTTCATATTGTCGATGCCTTTGATGATTTTGAACACTTGAATTAAGTCACCTCTTAATCTGCGCTGGGTTAAAGGAAATAGATTTAATTCTCTAAGACGCTCTTCGTATGGTTTGTTCTTTAGGCTAGGTATCATTTTGGTAACTCTACGTTGAACTCGTTCTAGTTTGTTTATATCTTTTTGGTAATAAGGGCACCAGGATTGAACGCAGTATTCCAGAAGAGGGCGGACTAAGGAATTGTAAAGGGTTAGGATAACTTCTTTAGATTTATGCTCAAATGACCTGCCTATAAATCCAATTATTTTGTTTGCCTTCTTAACAACTTCTGAACATTGTTGACTCGGTTTTAGGTTACTCGATATTGTTACTCCCAGATCGGTTTCTCTGTTTACATTCTTAAGCTGAGTGCCATTCATCGAATAGTTTGCTTTCTCATTTAGGTATCCGATATGTAGTACTTTACATTTATCCGCATTGAAACTCATTTGCCAAATTTGGGCCCAACATGACAATTTATCTAGATTGTGTTGCATATCGTCAACTTGTTCTTTTGAGAGTACGCTATTTGCAATTTTTGTATCGTCAGCAAATTTTGAGATTGTACAGGTGAGGCCCTCATCTATGTCGTTGATGTAAATTAGAAAGAGAATTGGTCCTAGTACCGATCCCTGGGGTACCCCGCTACTTACATTGGTCCATTTAGATGCCTTACCGTTTATGACTACTCTTTGCTTTCTGTCGCTGAGCCAATTTTCTATCCATTTCAACACACAGTCTTGTATTCCATGCGCTTTTAGTTTTAGCAGTAAACGTTTGTGGGGAACTTTGTCAAAGGCCTTTTGAAAATCAAGGTATATAATATCTACAGCTTTACTCTCATCGTAGAGGTTGAGGATATCGTGGAAGAAGTCTAAGAGGTTTGTTAAACAGGAACGTTTTTTACGAAAGCCGTGTTGAGTATCTTTAAGTATGTTAATTTCCTCTAAGTGATTTACGAGTCTGTCTCGTATGACCGTTTCTAGCATTTTACATACAACTGAGGTTAAGCTAATTGGACGATAGTTACTGGGTAGGGATTTGCTGCCTTTTTTGAATATCGGTGTTACGTTGGCTAGCTTCCACTGATCAGGCATAGTTCCAGACTGCAAGGATTTATTGAATAGTAATGTCAGTGGTTTGGAGAGCTCATCCTTAGCTTCCTTCAGAACTCTAGGCGAGATTGTATCAGGTCCTGGCGTTTTATTTACCTTGAGTTTATCTAAACAATTCAATACTTCTCTCTCTGTAACGGTGATATTACTTAGAACATCTGAATTATCAATCTGAATCGGCGATGGTGTAGGGATATCACGGAGGTCTTCTGTTGTAAAAACTGATGCAAAGAAGGTATTGAGGGCATTACTCATTTGTACTTCGTCTTTGGTGTATTCTCCATTTTCATCGACTAACGGTCCAACAGTTGAAGTAACTACTTTTTTCTTTCTGATATAACTATAGAATTCTTTCGGGTTTGTTTTACTTTGATTCGCAATATGTAACTCTAGGGTCTTTTTACTTTGCTTAATTAACTTTTTGGCTTTGCGTCGTAGCTCTACAAATTTCACCCGTTCTTCGTCATTTTGTGAGGATTTTAATCTATCATTAGCAAATTTTTTAGCAAGCAGGCAGTTTGAAATATCTTTATTCCACCATTTGGGCTTATTATTATGGCCTGGACGCCTTATTTTCGATGGTATGCAGTCTTGCACTGCTTTTAGGTAAGTGGTTTCGAATAACTTCCAAGATGTATTTATGTCGTTATTGTTAATTAAAAAGCTCCAGTCAGTTTCTTTAAACATAGCTCTAAGTTTATGGAAGTTTGCTTTCTTGAAATTAGGGACTTTTTCGATGCTACTATTTGGTTCGTTACTAGTAAACTTTAAAGTGAAAGTTATCGTACGATGGTCGCTGTTACTGAATTCATCACCAACATTCAAATTCTCTATTAATTCTTCTTTTGTTGAAAGTACAATGTCAAGAACGTTATTACCACGGGTCGGCGTTCGAACAAATTGATAAAGCGAACTCTCTTGCAAGTTCGTATACAAGTCATGTCCGGAGTGTGAAGTAAGAGTATCGCCCCACTTGGTCACAGGTAAATTAAAGTCGCCAAAAATTACGGTATCTTGTGAGTTACTTACATCTGCAATTTGTTCGTAAATTTCTCGGTCAGTTTGCACTGATTGAGCTGGAGGTCTGTATATTAATGCAAGTATTTTTTTGGTACCTTTATTATTCTTTTTTAGCACAAAAAGATGCGTCGACGTTCACAATTTGAGGTTTTGACAAGAGGGTAGGGTTAAGACTGTCTTTGATATAAAGTAAAACGCCACCTCCATTTCGATTTATTCGGCTTTTCTCAAACATTACATAACCGGGAAGTGAATACTCTGCTAAAAAGTCTCTATCTTCTGTATTGAGCCAAGATTCTGTTATGCCAATCACATCATAATTTTCTGTAAACACTAGCTCCTCTAAATCTGAACATTTATTGCGTATGCTACGAGCGTTTGCATAGAAAACCTTTAAATTTGTTATTTAGAACTCACGGAACGCTCTTTAATAATATTTTTGGTTCTTGTCGGATCTACATTTATGTTCATGGCTGTCCTCGGTCCTCGCTGTCTTCGGTCCTTATCGCTGGTGGTCCTCGGTTGCCTCTGTTTTTTTCTTGGCGTTGGATGATTTATGTCACTGCTGCTTCTTCTCTGATGGCGTTTTTTGATCCATGGCTGCGGACTGCTTCGTGTAGGAGACGACCCATGCGTGCTGAACCCACAGGGTTTAGATGAGTGCCATCCTTGCGGAACAGAGTAGGCTGGTTGTAGAAGTTGTCCCAGAGGTTGATGAATTCAACTTCTTCCCTCAGACACAAATATTTTAGTCGGCTATTTGTGCTGAAGGCCTTGTCGTAGAATTTATCAGGTGCGTCGATCTTGGGGAGAATGCCTGAGATGATGATATTCCTTGACTTGTTTTTGTAGTGCTGGATCATCTTGCGATATTTCTCCATCAACTCTTCGGATCTGGTGCGCATGACGTCATTTGAACCAGCATGGATGACAAAAAGGGTATTTTCATTTGCATCCTTTGTGGTATCTTCGAAGGCTTCCACAATGTCGTCCAGTCCAGCTCCTGGGATGCAAAATCTTTTTCGTTGATTTGGGACTCTGTCACAGAACTCTTCGACCTGTCCTCGTAGGATGGAATCCCCAACGAGCCTGGTCTCTTCTGGTTCGTCTTCCATCTCTACCAATATCTCAAATCTGTTTGACATTGTGACTGGTAGATGAGATCTTTTCTGCGTTGGCCGTGCACCGTTCCTCACTGGTGTAAATCCGGAAACCTGTGGTGGCGGGACTCTACGTACAGGTCGGGAGAGGAGTGGTTAGAACGGGGGCGAGGGGTTGGTACTGTTCGTGCTAGCAGGCTTCTTGCACGAGGAGTGAGGGAGAGACTAAGGTGAACAGGGCGGCTGTCCTGGTTTGATGTCGGCTCAGGTTCGTCAGAAGCATCTGCTGCAGTGTCTACTGCAGGTGTTGGATTGTTGGCAGATGACGTTGGGGCGGTGGTGGATGCTGGAGTTGAAACAATTGGAGTTAGTGATACTCCAACGTTGAGTGTTACAAACTCTTGGAGTGATTCCAGCTTCCTGGTGAGGGCGTTGATCTTGTCGTGGGCTTCATCCAATTTTGCTGTCAAATCCTCTCGTTGCTGGCAGAGTCGGCAGACTTGTGGATCGGCAGGAGCAAACATGGAAGCACCAAACCTACCGGCGCAGTTCGTACAGGCACGAGGCATGGTGACGATCACTTTCTTCAGATCACTTCACTCACTTAAAAACACTTAACTCACTTTAAACTCACTTTAAAAACACTTCACTCCCTTTAGGTCGCTTCACTTACTTAAATAGGCCTAACCGAAAACAAAAATGTTGAAATACACACAAATAAGTTATCAGCGGTGATAGCCTAACCAAAAATTAAAACAAAACAAAATTAAATTTGAATACGCAGTGATAGCCGAACCGAAAACAATTTTATGTTTATTTAAACAGAAATAGGCCACCAGGGGTTATAGCCTATCCTAACCGAAAACAAAATTATGAAATACCGGTACGCAGAAATAGGCCACCAGCGGTGATAGCCTAACTGAAAATTTGAAAATTGAAGTACGCAGAAATAGGCCACCAGGGATGATAGCCTAGACTAACCGAAAACAAAAATAACCGAAAACAAAAATTATGAAATACCGGTACGCAGAAATAGGCCACCAGCGGTGATAGCCTAGACTAACCGAAAACAAAAATAACCGAAAACAAAAATTATGAAATACCGGTACGCAGAAATAGGCCACCAGCGGTGATAGCCTAACTGAAAATTTAAAAATTGAAGTACGTAGAAATAGGCCACCAGGGATGATAGCCTAGACTAACCGAAAACAAAAATAACCGAAAACAAAAATTATGAAATACCGGTACGCAGAAATAGGCCACCAGCGGTGATAGCCTAACTGAAAATTTAAAAATTGAAGTACCGTACGCAGAAATAGGCCACCAGGGATGATAGCCTAGACTAACCGAAAACAAAAATAACCAAAAACAAAAAAATATGAAATATGCAGAAGTAGGCTACCAGGGGTGATAACCTACCTAAAAAAGCTAAACAAATATATATATATATATATAATAGAATATGTAACTAAATATACAATTCACCAAATAGAGATAATATAAAAATAAAGTGTAACTGCACACAAGGGGTTAATATACTGTATCAACAGATGGCGCTGGTGTCACTGTAGGCTAGTCAAGCAGGATTATATTTAGATACACAAAGTTATCAGTCAAAGGTTACTACAAGATCATGCAAGCAACAACTAAAATTACAGATATATATAGATACAGTAGGATACTGAATACGATAACTACTAGAGTTAATAAGAAAATACAAAGCTAGATGGGAGGGTGGGGGGTACCATCAGAGGTGAATGGGAATGGTAGTGCACTTGTGGACGTATGTGTGGGGAGGAGGCTGTGGATAGCCAACACCTTCTTCCGACACAGAATGATCCACAGGTACACGTGGAAACGGATGTTGACGATGAAGGATAAGACAGTGGTGGAACGAAAGTCATTGATTGATTATGTATGTGTGGATGAACGAATGAAGAAATCTGTGATGGATGCTAGGGTGTATAGGGGTATTGGAGGGGGTCTGTCTGATCATTATGTATGTAGTGGTAACTAAGGTTAGGATACAAAAGAAGTGGGTGAGGAGAGCGGGAGGGAGGCGAGAGGAGGGTGGAATGGTGAGGAGGGTGGAGAGGTTGCAGGAGGAGGAAGTCAGGGAGGAGTACAGGAGAGCAGTGGAAAGACGACTAGGTGGGTTCGACCTGGAAGTTATGGAGGAAGTGGAGGAGATGAGCAAGGTGTTTAAGGATGAGATCTGTGCAGCATGTGAGGAGGTGTGTGGAGTGAGGAGAAGAGGGAGGGGAGTGAAAGGTACAGCATGGTGGACAGAAGAGGTAAGAATAGCTGTGGAAGAAAAGAAGAAAGCATATAGAGAGTGGTTGGGTAGTAGAGGGAATAAAGATTCCGAGAGACAGAAACGAGCGAGGTACGTGGAGAGTAAGAGGGTGGTGAAGAGAGTAGTGAAGGAAAGTAAGAGAAGAGTAGATGAGGAATTTGGAAGGAATCTGAGTGTAAAATGGAGGGAGAGTAAGAAACTGTTCTGGAAAGAAGTCAAGAAAGTTAGGGAAGGTAGCAAGGGAAACAGTAAGGGTGTGAAAGATAAGAATGGGAGAATGCTAGCCGAGAAGCAAGAGAGTCGAAAGATGGAGGGAGTACTTCAGTGAGTTGCTAAATGAAAGGAATGAAGAGCCAGCAAACATAGCTGGATATGGTATGGGAGGGAGAAGAAGAGAAGTAGTGGAGGAGGAGGTGGGGATCAGGAGGTCAGAAGTGTGGGAAGCCATGAAAAGAGTGAAGTTGGGGAAAGCACCAGGAACAGATGGAGTGTGTGGGGAAATGTTGAGGTATGGTGGTGAGATAGTGATAGAATGGGTATGGAAAATGTGCAAACTAGCATGGGAGAAGGGGAGTGCACCCGATGACTGGAAGACTGGCATAATAGTCCCCCTATATAAGGGCAAAGGGGAAAGAGGAGTGTGTGGTAACCACCGAGGAATATGTCTTCTAAGCGTAGTAGGGAAGGTATACAGTAGGGTAGTGATTGAGAGAGTGAGAGTGAGAACGGAGAAATGGATAGGCGACGAGCAGGGAGGTTTTAGGAAGGGAAGAGGATGTGTAGATCAGATTTTTACCCTGAATTGTGTTGTGGAGAAGTATCTGGAGAAGAAACAAAAGGTGTATGTTGCCTTTATGGACTTGGAGAAGGCCTATGACAGAGTGGATAGAGAAGGTTTGTGGAAAGTACTTAGAATATACGGAGTAGAGGGCAAGTTGCTGAAAGCAGTGAAGAGCATGTATGAGGGTGCAAAGGCGGCAGTACGTGTGGAGAGTGAGCAGAGCGAGTTCTTTGACCTGAATGTTGGTTTGAAACAGGGGTGTGTGATGTCCCCGTGGTTGTTTACTGTATATATGGATGGAGTTATGAAAGAAATACTATCAAGAGCAGTGGATGTTGGTGTATCGCTGAAAAGGGAGGGAATTGAGTGGAAGCTACCTATACTGCTGTTTGCGGATGATACAGTTCTGATGAGTGATAATGAATGGGAGTTGCAGGGTCTGGTAAATGAGTTTGGAACAGTGTGCGAAAAACGGAATTTGAAGGTAAATACGGGGAAGAGCAAGGTTATGGTCTTCGAAAGGGGTGAAGTCACAGAGTGTGAGGTGAAGCTGAACGGTCAGGCTATGGAGATCGTCAACTCTTTTAAGTATCTGGGCAGTGTGTTGAGTAAAGATGGGACTATGGATGAAGAGGTGCGGGAGAGGGTACAACAGGGGAAGAGGGTTGTAGGAACGCTAAAAGCAGTAACAAGAAATAGGGTGGTCAGTATGGAAGTGAAGAAGTCCTTGCATGACAGTGTGGTAATCCCGACACTGACTTACGGAAGCGAAGCATGGACGTTGGTTGAGAGACTCAGACCAAGAGTGAGAGCAGTGGAAATGAATTACTTAAGGAGTGCGTGCGGAGTTACATGGAGGGATAGACAGACTAATGAGGAAGTAAGAAGGAGGTGTGGTGTGGAGGTAGATGTGCTGGAAAGTGTGAAAAGGAACAACTTGAGATGGTTCGGCCATATGGAACGTATGGAAAGCGAGAGAATGACTAAGAGGGTGTACGAGAGCGAGGTGGAGGGACAGAGGGGGAGAGGTAGACCGAATATGAGGTGGAAGGATGGAGTGAGGAACTACATGAACGAAGGCGGTGCTGGTTGGGGGGAGGGGCGTCGACTGACTGGGGACAGAGGTGCATGGGGCGGTTCGTTCGTGGCCACCCCTTCGGGGACCACGGCGTCAGGCAATAGATAGATAGATAGAAAGAAAGGCTATAATAAGCCTACAATAATATAAACATAAACAAAGACCATTGCTTACCTTAAAATTAAATGCTTAGCAAGTGTCCAGGATACGCAATTAATATTGCGTATCCTGGACACTTGGGCTAAGCATTTAATTTTAAGGTAAGCAATGGTCTTTGTTTATGTTTATATTATTGTAGGCTTATTATAGCCTTTCTTAACCCTTTTTTAGCGGGTGGGGCAGTATATTTGACCGTGCCGCCCAGCGGGGGCTTTTAACCATAAATGGGGTTGTTTCCGTGCTCTTTTTCATGCATAAACAAGACCCAGAGCGTAATACAAGTATGTATCCCTGAAAGGTCGTAAATTGAGCTTTCCAATGACACCCGAACCATCCTTCTACGATCACTGGTTGTCTTGCAACGATCGTGCAACCGAAGGGCAAAAACGGTAAAATACGGCAATTTCTTTATATAATTACGTATGTAGCAAGGGAAGGAGGGTGGATGTAAGTGGAGTAAAGCTCAGTAGGTCCACGGCGGCCGTGGCGAGCGGTCAGGAGGTAATCTATGCTCCTCCCACCGCTCCGCTCTCTCTCAAAGCACATTACGTCCTCAAAATTGCACTCGACAATAGCCGGGCCCCGCCACAGTCCATATTTATTTCACTCGACATATGCCGGGTGCCGCCAAAGAAGGGTTAATAAGCTATGTTAAGCTATGTATATATTTGCCGCAAGTTTCACATAGTTAAACACACTAAGAAAGCATTAAACAAAAAATAGTAAAATTTACCGACAAAATTGAACCCAGACCTAAAAATCTACCACTATTTCTGTATTATGTAAGCAATTTATTTTTAGTAGAAGTGGAGTGATTACTGCTACTATTACCACTCCCATTTAGCCCTGTTATATTACAACCATCCTACAGTATAGGCTACCGGTATATAGATTTTTATCTGGTATTTCTTTTGACTTGAGCCATCCGTCGAATGTGAACGCAGCCTAGAGGGGATACTCGTGGACGTAAACAAACCCTCACCCGCCTCCTCCAACGATATAATTAACCTAACCTGGGAGTGGGGGCTGCCTGGCTGCTCCCCCCAGCCCCCGCTGCTCATAAAAAATTATATAGAAGCCGTTAAATTACCATAAAGTACTGCGGGAGAATGAAAAGCACCTTCGAGAATGCGCGTCATAACAAAAGTAAACAGGGGTTGCGAGGGTAAACTCGTCCAAAATTATCATAAATCATCTAAATATTCTTAACCTAACCTAGGGCCAGGTTAGCATAAACTGAACAACAAGATGTGGAAATATAGTCGAGCCAACCAGGCCAAGTAGTACAGTATATCTCTATTGGTCTAACTGGTAAGGTGTCTGCCTCGTAACCCAAGGGTCTCGGGTTCGATTCCCATCCTAGGTATACTTTCGGGAGGCTATTTTCGCAACAAATGAAGTTTAGGCGTTGGTAAAATTGTCAAGATGGTTGAAAGTAAGATCGCAGATCCATAACCCCTCTTTCGGGCATGGTATAGAAACCTAATCCTACAAGTACTGTATTATTAGTGGGGGCTACCGCACCAACACCCCCACTAATAGGCTATTCTGCGAGTGTCTGGTTGTTCAAGCCCCCATTAATAATTCAAGGTTAGTTTAGGTTACGGTTATTCTGATGATTTACGTCTTTAATTTTGAAGAAAGAAAAAACGGGTCAAATTAGACACAAACATAAAAGTATGTGAGGTGATATGCACGATAACACAACCCTTACTGATTTTATGGCATAGACCGGAAAGCCCGAGTCTAAAGAATTAAGTTTTTACCATGTGTACATTATGAAGCAGACAAAAGACAAAGCTGCCTGTAACAAGTGGCCCCCTAACATTTAGAAGAGTGAAAGAGAGCCAAATTCAAGAAGCGTTAGAATTAAAATGTTTGGACACACTGAGCTTGTTCGTTTGAGAGTACCGGTACAGTACAGTATTTGCAATTTTTGTATCACCTGCAAACTTTGAGATTGTACAGGTGAGGCCCTCATCTATGTCATACATATAAACTAGGAAGAGCACTGGCTCTAGATCCAATCTCTGGGGTACCCTGCTAGTTACATTGGTCCATTTTGATGCTTTACCATTTATGACTACCCTTTGCTTTCTTTCACTGAGCCAATTTTCCATCCATCTCAACACTCCCCCTTGTATTCCATGCACTTTTAATTTTATCAATAACCATTTGTGGGGTACTTCGTCAAAGGCCTTTTGAAAATCAAGGTATATAATATCTACAGCTATACTCTCAGTCATATAGGTTGAGGATATCGTGGAAGAAGTCCAAGAAAGTTCATCAAGCTGGAACATTTGTTACGGAAGCCATGCTAGGTATCTTTGAGTTGGATATTTTCCTCCAAGTGATTTACAAGTCTGTCTCTTGTGAGTATTTCTAGCATTTTACAGACAACCGAGGTAATACTCACTATTCTATCGCTACTACAATAATAAGTGTTCCTCGGATCTTTCCCAGTGTATACCGGTACCATCTCCTCTACGTAGGGTACGTAGTACCCGCCTTGCAACACAATCCCACCCCTACTCTGTGCAACTCTCCAACCCAAGAGTGAAACGCTATTCTCAGACTTTCTTCTATTCAACTGCTGAGCTCTGGAACTCTCTCCCAGAATCAGTCTTTCCCTCTTCCTATGACTTAAATTGCTTCAAACTCCGTGTGTCCAGACATTTTTAGCTCGAACGTCCCTTGATTTCGGCCCTGTCACTCTTTGAAATCTGGGGGAGGCACTCGCTGCAGGCAGTTATGCCTTTTGTCTCTCTCATTCACATAGAAAAAAAAAAAAAAAAAAAAAAAAAACATTGGACGGGGGTTCCGGTTGCAAGGATAAACACTCGTCCGCAAGATCATCAATGCCCACACATTTTCCGTTCTGAATCAAAATATTGTACGGGTTTCTAATGCCATATCGCATAGGCCAAATCTGGAATTATACAGTGTGTCAAACTAGAGTAATTTTGTTTAAAGACTTGAATGAAAATTAGATGGAATACAAGAAAATTACCAGAAAATAGCACTATTTTGGCCATTTCATCACATCAAAAGACAAAATTTGAACTATAAACCACAATATTATCTTTGCATAGACAATAAAGACTAAAAAGAAAGGACTCGGCTTTCGTTTGACACCTTGCTGGAATAGCCTAGTTTTAAAAGCAAAAATGAGGAAAGGCCCGAGCAAATACGTAGTTCACCGTTAGGGCAGGGGGTTAGGAATCCTCCTCCCCTTGTAAAATTTATCTACTAGAAGAGACAGAGAAAGGAGCGAGGGAACGCTGCACGCGAAAGTGCTCCCGGACCCTAAGAATTGAAAATTTAAATGTGATTTAAGTTTGGGCTCTGTCTCGAGTCAACCATCCCCAGCTATGGGGTATATGCCTGAGTGTATACATACATACTGTTGGCCTTGGGATAGACTTTGGTAAAATTCTTACGATGGCGAAATGGACATAAACAAACACGGGTACATTTCTAATTTTACACCGGGGACGATTTTTACAAGTATTTTATATTTACTGTCCTTCTGGGGTTTTTTTTTTAGTTTTTTTTTTTAGGTGTGTTATTTCACGAGCCCCGTCGAAAATTGCAAACAAATATTATCCAACAATCTTAAAACACCAATGCAACACAAAATATTTGCACGCTCGTGATTACGTTCCCGGCTATTTTGACTGCTGTGGCATACAATAATAGGTGGAGGAGGGCCCCCCCCCCCAGGACTTATTGTTATCATCATATATATTGCCAACAGGGGGCAAAAATAAAAAATAAAAAATACGACCTATGTAATTATGATGACCGTATGCCCGGATACTACAGTACTGTGCAGTACTGTACAGTACTGTACAACCTTCCCCATCTTTTTTTAGTGATTTAGGGAGTACCGGTACTGTATATAAAGTATATTATAATTAATTACCGACGGTTTGGACATACTGTACTGTACAGTATATGCCAATGAAGTACCGGTACGGTACATGATATAACTACTACTGTACATAATCCTAAATAATAGATCATAACTTCGACCCGGTGTAAAAGGAGAATAATACCCAAACACGTAACTCACCCGCATCCTCCGACGACAATACAGTATTGTCTGATTGTCATTAACCTCCATTAGCCTAACCTGAAAACCTGACCTAACCTGGGGCCAGACCCCTATCTATCTATCTATTGCCTGATGCCGTGATCCCAGCAGGGGTGGCCACGAACGAAACATCCCCAATCACCTCTGTCCCCACTCCCCAGTCAATCGACGCCCCTCCTCCCAACCAGCACCGCCTTCACTCATATACTTCTTCACTCCATTCTTCCACCTCTCCCTCTCTGTACTTCCACCTCACTCTCGTACACCCTCTTAGTAATTCTCTCGCTACCCATACGTTCCATAAGGCCGAACCATCTCAAGGTGTTCCTTTTCACACTTTCCAGCACATCTACATCCACACCACACATCTCTCATACTTCCTCATTCGTCTGGCTATCCCTCCATGTAACTCTGCACGCACTTCTCAAGTACCGGTAACTCATTTCCACCCCTCATGGTTTGAGTCTCTTCACAAACATATATGCTTCGCTCCCGTAAGTCAATGTCGGGAATACCACACTGTCATGCAAGGACTTCTTTACTTCCATGCTGACCACCCTACTTCTTGTTACTACTTTCGGCGTTCCTACACCCTCTTCCCCTGTTGCACCCTCTACCGCACTTCCTCATCCATACAGTACTCCCATACTTACTCAACAGTGTCAACACACTACCCACTGACCTCTGACCAGTGCGGACGTCCACAGTGACCGCTAGTGAACCTGTTTACCCCTTAGTGTGGTGCTAGTGATTTTTTTTTAGTGAAACATGGCTTGTGTTGATGAGATTGCTACCTCCTCCCATGTTCTCCAGCTTTGTCTTGCTTTGCAGGAAAGGCTGGACAATGTGGAGCAGGAGATTCAATGTCTAAAAGATGAAAACTTGGCCTTGAAACTAGCCATGGTGAAGAAGAAGAGTGAGGCTAGTTTTCCTAGGGATCGTGAAACTCCCTGGAAAGTGGTTGCGACAAGTGCAACGACCTGCAAGCTGAAAAGGGACCCACTCAAGACCAGCAACAAGTTCATCACCTTACCTGATGAGTGTGATGGAGAACAAGTGAAGGATAGCGAGGCTGGGAGTGTTTCCAGGGGCGAGGAAAACACGAGTAAGGGAGGTAAGGAAACTACAAATAAAGGTAAGTGTAAGCTTATCAATGTTGTTGGAGACTCTATGGTTAGGTATTTAGGTGACAATCTCTCCACCAAAGTTAGGAAGCTGGAGTGTCTCCCCGAGGCAGGTATAGGTAGAGTTTGTGAGAGATTGGAGGACGTCATTGACGACTTTGGAGATAAACCCATAGTCGTACTTAGTGCAGGTAGCAATGACGTGGGAAAGCTTACCAGTGTTGAACTGCGTAAGTTGTATAGGGTAGCCTTAGATAAGATTAGGATGAAGGGTGGGATTCCCATTGCTTGCTCTATCTTGCCAAGAAGAGGTGTCAGACGTGAATGGTTGTCCAGAGCAATTGGTTTTAATTGCTGGCTGGCAAAGCTGTGCAAAGAGTTGTCATTACCATTCATAGACAACTGGAGCCTCTACTACGGTAACGATAGCTTGTACGCAAGGGACGGGGTGCATTTAAGTAGGAAAGGGATAGGGATGCTAGGATAGTTAGTTGAGGTGGGGTTTTAAATTGGAAATGCCCCATCAAAAGAAAACAAAATAAATTAGGTGATAGAAAAAATAGTCAGGAAAGGAAATTAGATGTTATTAATAACAGTGAAACAATAGGTGACAATGCAGTTGTTGTTGTTGTACAATGTCGAACAGGCCAAGACCACAAACGAGCGCCCCCACAAAATCCCACCAACAAACAAGCGAGCGACCGAAGCCACTCCAAGGCAGGGAGCTGAGGAAGGTGCGGAAATGCCCGGGAAACCAAAGCCCCACCCAAGGCTGTGCTCCTCAGCAATGAAGGGAAAGTTGAGGGGCAAGGGAAAAATGTGACGCTTTGGCTCCCAATCTGCCAACTTCTAGGTTGGCAGTAGGGAGGTCAATCCACGGAAAAGACGCCGCCACTTGAGATCTAGAAGATATATAAGTAAAAGGAACAGTCAGAGTAAGCTATGGCTCAGTTCTCACTCGGATAGACCAGCCCATCACCACATGACTAGAACCCAATCCTCTCAGCATCAGCTAGGAAAGGTCCTAGAAAGCCGCCTTTGGCGGGGGGATAGCTCCCCTATTTCAACAATGCAGTAATAGAAGTTAGTCATATAAATAGTGGTACAAGATAATAACAACAGTCAAATAGATACTAATAGAAGAAAAGAAGGTCCACCAGACACCAGTAAAAGAAATACATTGAGATTATATTACACAAACTGTAGGAGTTTATGTAATAAAATGGACGAACTTAGAGCACTTGTTAGCAATGAAAATATAGACATAATAGCGCTTACTGAAACATGGATTAATACAGAGTCCAAGCATTTTTTTGCAGAATTTGATATACCAGGATATAGTTTGTTTAAATATGACCGAACAAGTAGGAGGGGCGGCGGTATAGCAGTGTTTGTCAGGAGTTCATTAAAATGCTGTACTAAATCAGGTATTAGGCTAAATAATGATAACGAAAGTGTTTGGGTAGAGGTTAGCGAAGGTAGCGAGACCATAGTTATTGGAGTAATTTATAGACCACCAAATATGAGTAGAAATGAAGGTAAATCTTTATGGCAGGAAGTGAAAATAGCATCAAGGTTTAGCAATGTGTGCATTATGGGGGATTTTAATTTTCCGAAGATAGATTGGCAGCATCAGATCGGCGAGTCAGATTCTGAGGAGTTTATTGAGGCGGTACAAGATAGTTTTTTATTTCAATTCATTGACTCGCCGACTAGAGGTCATAATATCCTTGATTTAGTTCTGTAATAATGAACATATGATAAATAATGTTGAGATAGGGGACCAACTAGGAAATAGTGATCACAAATCTATTTATTTTAATATACAATGGACAGGAAATGCTAAAGAGAATCCGTCACCTATCCCAGATTTCAGAAAAGCCGATTTGTTAGTAGTCTTGGCAAATCCAACGTCAAGGCTATTAACCTAATTGCAATGACGACTTGTCTATTTTGACTGCTATGTCGTCATTCCAACCGCGGTTAAAAAGAAAACGTCTAGTCTACTCCTTATCTTGCTCTAGGAGACGTTGTACATTAACCAAAACTACCACCGAAGGTGAAAAAAGCATAGAAGAGAAGAAAAAGGGGTTTACCTTAGTTACCGCTTAAGGCCTATCCCGTGTTCCGTCATGTGCAGATCCCTGTCGAACGTGCGCATGAGCGACCCTCTCTTGTCATAATTTGTTCACGCGTCTCCCTGTTGAGTCCGCTTTTGTTTTGCTCCTTCAATTCACCCTGTTTTAGGTTCGTTTCGGCTTATCTGGCCTTCTTTTTTGTTAGACAGATGTTACGTGATCTAGGGCACACGTAAATGGGCTCCTAAGTGTGTATAATGGAGACGCGTGTGGAAATAGCCTACCGAAGGTATGGGGGCGCCTGGCGTTCCTCGTATATGTTTTTCATTCTTTCTCTTTTCATATTCTTTTTTCCTGTTAGTCTGGGCATAGTTTAGCTTTTAGCTTAATTTAGCTAGCTCGTTTTCTCATTCAGGAATTGCTATGCCCCTATGAGTTTTCATTTTTTCATAGCCTAAGGTGTACCGTTGGTAAACAATCTGAGATTTCGTTGGTGGCGGTGCTGTTTGTAGAGTTTGTGTCGGCCGCATTATTAGCGTTATTCCCGAGTCCCCCCTTTCGAGCCTTCACTGTATCTCAAGGGCCTGGGCGACAGGTGGTTCGTGATAATCCAGGGGTACCCCACGGGGGCCCCTCCTTCACACCACAGGATTTTTCGCCCCTGACACATTCTCTGCTCTCGGCTGGGCCACCCTTTTTCTCACCAGTTTCATTTACTGGTTTTTGTTTTCTCTTCCTGTTTCACCTCCATCCTTTCATAGTCTTTTTTGCCCAATCCAGGGGTACCCCACGGGGGCCCCTGTTTGTGCGAAACCACCCTCCCTGCCACTTCTCCTCATGGGCTTTGCTCTGTCTCTGTGGGTTGGGTGCCTCCTCTGCCCTGGTGTGTCTTCCTTGCCTCTCCCTTTACCGGTTGAGTTAGGATATTTTCAAGGAAGACACTGCTCAGCTTGATGGCCATCATCGCTTGGAGTTCATAAGGAGATGACGCATTTTTGTGGCCCTTTTTTGGTATTCCCTAGACGCTCCTCTCGCTTTTTCGGCGCCGGACCATCTCGGCCGGTCCCGCAAATTTGCGGGAGCTCGATTCGGTCCTCTGGGACGTTTCGGCTCCCCGCAAATTTGCGGAGATCGCTTGGGGGTCCCGCAAAATTGCGGGAGGGTGGTGTCGGTACGGTTATACCTCCATTGGCCCGCAAATTTGCGGTAATAGTTGGCTTTCACTGTTGACCTTTTTTATGTCATCTAGTTGCCTGATACTATTTGGTGTGTGCACTTTACTGGTGTTATAGGCCCTGCATGTAAGATGTTGAGTGGTAGTTAACACTTTCTCCATCTTTGCAGGTTCTGCTAGTGCTCTTCCACCTCGCCCGCCCTACTCCCCTACCTCTGTGCTCCCGGTTTAGGGTGAGTACGGATACCTGTTTGCATGTGTGTTCCTGTTTCCCCATGCTCCTTCCCTGGTTCTTCTTGGACATTCTCTCCACTTACTCCTTCGACGTGCTGATTATGGTGTGTGTTCTTCCAGTGCAGGTAGGCTGCCTTGCTTTCGCCATGGTTGTAGCTCCCCGTGCTTGGTGAGCCACAAGTCCTGCTTGCGCCACTCGCACTGTGTGTCCTCTACGGCCTATCTCCCTGCTCTGTGTGGCCCGTGTCTGGCCCTGGTTCCTCGGCGGCGGCAGTGGCCTCTGCTTCCCTTCAGTCGGTGTGGGCGATAGTCTCCCGCCACTTTTGGACTGTGGGCCACCGTTCCCCGGCCTTTGTTGCCGCCCGGATCCGCGTCGCCCTAGGTATCCCTGACCCGACTGAAGGCCGTTCGCCTGGCCCTCTCCCTGCTCGGGCCCTCTCCCCTGGGTCCCGCAGCCGGTCGTCACATCGTCGGGGGGATCCCCTGCTCCGTCCACGCTCTCGCTCGCCTTGTCGCCCGTCCTCTCCTGCCCCTCGTTGTCCTGATCGCCTTGACGGCGCTCATCGCCCTCGTCATGGTTCTCGCCCTGCGGCCGGGGTTAGCGGCTCTGCCCCTGTGCGCCCTCCCCTGGCCTCTCCGGGTAGGGGCTCTCCTACCTTCCGCCCGCTTCCCCTGCTCGTACGACGTCCTCTTCCTTTGTCCTCTACGCGCGCGGAGGTTCAGGCTGTAGCTGGCCCTCTGCTCCCTCCTCCTACAGTGTCCAGGAGGGTCCGCCAGGATGTAGTTGCTTCTCCTCCTACTTCACCTGCTTCGGTGCCTATTCTTCCTTCACGGTCTCGTCCCACGGTGGCGGTCCCTCCCTCCTCCGCCTCGGTGTCGGGCCGCCCGGTTATCTCTGCCCCGGGGATCCTTGATCTGTTTCCCCCCGCGGGTACTTCTGACCTCTTTTCAGCCAACGGCCATACCACGTTGAATGCACCGCTTCTCGTCCGATCAGCGAAGTTAAGCAACGTAGGGTCTGGTTCGTACTTGGATGGGTGACCGCCTGGGAACACCGGATGCTGTCTTTTCACCCGGCCAGCCTTCCCACTCCCGTCGTCCTGCTCCTCCTCCTTCTTCTCTCCCTGACCTTCACTTACCGTCTCGCCACGGGGGTACCCCTCCTCTTGGCTCGGTGGGGTATCGCGTGGTTTCGGGGTCCCCTTTCTCAGGGGCTGACGTGTCGCTGGGAGAGGGGGATAGTGCTGTTTCCCCCTCGGGCGTTCGTGTTCAGGGACGAGTCCCTCTGCGGCGACACAACCGTGGTCGCTCGCCTTCCTTGGGCCGCGACTCTGCTGGTTCGTGTCGTGGATCTCGCTCCCGCTCGCGCTCACCCCTGCGGGCCGACCATTCTTGTGGGGGGGGTCGCCTCTCTCGGATCGATTGTCGGCTATGCAGGGGTGGCTTGTGTCACGCATTGACGGGCGCTTGGAGTCGATGCAAGACTCCCTCTTATCGCGCTTCTTGGCGGTGACACACCCTCAGCGCCTCACCATACCTACCCCTGCTACGGTCCCCCTCCCTTCTGCAGGCCTATGCTCTGGTCAGACTTCAGCCGCCGGGACATCCTTCAGGTTGTTCAGTCCCTGGCTGTGTTTACGGGACTGTCCTCCTATGGGACGGGTTTGTGCGACGACGGTACGCCTGGCTTAGCCATCTTGCTCGATCACCCTCTCCCGTTGGGGGCCTGGTTTGCTGAGGCCTTCGTCTTCGCCGGCCGTTCCGTCACCGGCTCTCCTTCAGTCCCTCCCCCGGAGTCATCACTGCTTTTGCCTCCTCTTGTGTCTGTCGGCGGGTTGGACGGTGCGTTCTGGTCCTGGTTCAGCGCGCCCGTTCTTGAACTTTGTTCTCTTGCTACCCCGTTCTTCTCTCACCCAGTTCAGTCCTCTGTCGACAGTGTTTTTTCCCTTGCGACGGTGGGTGCCGAACTTCTTCTCTTGTCTTTTGGTTCCCTCCAGACTTCTGTTCACCACCTGCGGCTTCTCGCGGCGTCTGCACCAGGCGATCTTCGCGAGGGTTTGGGCCGCGTTCGGCGGATCCCCCTTCGGCTCGCGGTGTCTTTGGTTCCCGAGCTGAAGGCGGTTTTGTGCGTGGCACCTCGGCAACGCCGGACGGTACGGTCCTCGTTCTGCCGGACAGCCCCCTTGGATATTCGTCAGGGTTTGTTGTACTCTGCGCTCTCTCCGTCGGGGCTTTTTTGCGCGGGATGCTTGGGTGCGCTACGCTTCTCTATCGGCGGACCCTACTTACGACACGCAACGACGCGCTGTGTCGCGAGCGGGGTCTTCTCAGTCCCGTCCTTCTGCCGGTCCTCTTCGGGGTGCTGCTGCAAGTGCTGCCGCCATGCACGGGCGCAGGACATGGACGTTACAGGCCAGTGCGTCTGTTCCGCCTCACCCTTCTGTTCTTGCCCCCTTTTCATCCCCGCCGTGTCGGGGCTGACCGGCCTTCCACTTCCGGCCGCCCTTCGCCGGGGTCGGCCCCGCGACGGCCAGGGGTTGGGGTGGCCCGCCCTTTTCGACGAAGTTGGGGGGGGGGTAGAGGTGGTCAACGTGGTGCTCATGCCCGCACGGACCGTACCGGGGGTACCTCCACGTCAAAACAATGTGTAGGTTCTCTGGGTCGGTCTCCTTGTTCTCCTTCTCGCCTGGCCGCCCGGGTCGCTCCCCTCCTCTCGGGAGCTCCCACGGGTTTTTTTCGCCCTTGCGCCCATCGGTGGCCGCGATGGCCGTTGGGGGCAGCGGATTGCGCGGAGGGGTCTCACCTGGAGGTGGACGTCCAGACCCCCACTCCGCTCTTGTCACCGACGCCGGCCAATCTCTTCAGAGGTGGCCCACGTGTTCACATCCATGCACGGGCAGGGTATCGTCGAGGGAGTTGACCGCCGGTCACCCGGTTTTCCTCTCCCGTGTATTTCTGGTACCGGAGTAGAACTGCGACGCGATGCGCCCGGTGGTGGCTATGTTGGCCCGCATCGTGCACACACGGTTTCGGATGCTGCCGGTACCCCAGGTACGCCTGGCCCTGCGCCCTCTGTCATGGGTAGTGTCGCTGGCCCTCCAGGCTGCGTCTTGGCTCGTTCCTCTCCATCCTCGATTCCAGCGATTCTTGGCCGTTCGGACTTCCGATCGTGTGTTCCTGTTCGCCGGCCTTCCCTTCGGTCTCCACATCACGCCGCGGATCTTCTCCGAACTGGTGGGACAGGCTCTGGGTCCTCTCCTCAGGAGCGGGCTCCAGCTCCTGTTTTCCTTGGCCGATTGGTTGCTAGTTTCCGAAGCCCTCGGACTGTGCGTACGCGACGCCCTCACAGTCGTTCGCCACGTCGCACAGTTAGGGTTCCCCGTCGATGTTCCCCAGTCACGCTTGACCCCGTCGCATGTCGTGCCATGGGTCGGTCTCGCCTGGGTTTTGTCCGGCGCTCCGGTGACCCAGGGTCTGCCGGACGCGGTGCACCTTCGGCGTGTTGCACTCGGTCTCCCTCCCGGGGTGGCTCTGGGACTCGTTAGTGAGTTCGCTGCATTGGGCCGCTCTGCCCATTCCCTTCGGGAGCCTCAGGCTACGCCGCCTCCTCCACATGGGCACCGTGGTGTTTCCGTTGACACCTATGGATCGGCTCCTGCCGCTCCCGCGTGCCATTCGCGGACACTTCGGACACTGGGTTGCTCGGGGCACGCTCTCTGCGGCTGTGCCCTGGACCGCCCCCCCCCGCCGACAATCTGGGTAGACACAGATGCGTCGAGCGTGGTAGGGTGAGGTTACCCATCAAACCTGGGCCGTCAACTTCCCGGCGGATGGGTGGGACTCACGCCCCTTACCCGTCTATGCCCTCGAACTGTTCGTTCCTTTGTTCTTCCTGAGGGCCCACGCGCTGGCCCTTCGGGGAAAGTCGGTGGCCTTCGGGATGGACACTCAGACAGCTGTCCACTGTTTCCTAAAGCGGGGGTCCTCCAGGTCATTGACTCTATTGGGGTTCTCGGTGAAGTTGTTCTTCCTCGCGGACCGACACACCTTCTCCCTGCCCGGGCCTGCCACCCTGTGGGCGGACGCCCTGTCGAGAAGACAGGGCGTTCTTGTCGAATGGGCAATGCAACGGACTGTGTTCGACGACCTCGCGGCTTCCTGGGGTGTTCCGGAGGTCGCCTTGTTCGCATCGGAGGTGCCGCGCCAGTTGCCTCGGTACCTCTCCCTCCGGCCTCGCACTCCGGAGGGGGATCCGGACGCTTTCATGGTAGACTGGAACAGGTGGCGGTCGATATACATATTTCCGCCTCCATACGCACTGTTGCTGTGCAACGTCCTCGCGAGGCTGCGGCTGTACCGCGGCAGCGTCTGGCTCCTTGCGCCTCTGTGGCCAGCACGGGCTTGGTACGCCCAGTTGACGCGGTGGTGCCCGAGTCCGGTCCCTCTACCTGTCTCCGACTTCCACTTGCGCTAGGTTGGGGCCCTGCGGACCTTGTTGGCCTTCGCATCGTGGATGTTCATGAGGCACGGTGGCTCCCAGTCCACGGCCGGGACCTGCCTGACTTCCTGAAGCGTTCCTGGCCGACTTCTCCTTGAGGGCCTTACGGGTCCCGCTGGAGGTCTTTTACTAGGTGGATACGGGACACTCGCCAGCCAGTTGGCTCTCCTTCCCTCGTCCTCCACTCCTTGTTTCACCTCTTCCGTACACGTCACTTTCCCGTCGACGCTGTACGTAACCACTTGTCTGCCGTCCGGGGGGTCTTTGAGTCCGTCGCTGGGCTGGTCGTTACGCCGCAGGAGCTGGATTCCTTCATGACGGCTGCCTTCCGGGAACGCCCGCCTCCGCGCCAGGTCCCTCCACGGTGGGATCTGGGGCGGGCTCTGGACCTTCTGGCTTCACCCACGTATACATGGGCCGCTACTCCGGTTCCCTTGCTCGGGCGTACACTCTTCCTTGTCGCTCTGCCCACTGGGGTTCAGGTGTCTGCACTAGCGGCATTGTCACGGCCCCGGGACTGCGTGCGATTCTCCCCGTCCTTGCATGGCGTCACGTTCGCCTCCTCCCCTCATTTTGTTGCCACGAATGAGAGGGAGACCCACGTTTTCCAGCCTTTCACCGTCCAGGCTTTCCAGCGTGGGCATACTCGCCATGTGTTGTGCCCGGTGTCAGCCTTGCACTCCTCTGTTGCGTCTGTGGCGCTGCCTTCGGGTACTGCTGTGTGGGTGTCTCCTCGGACAGGTGGGAGGGCCTCGCAGGTGCAGATGGGACGCCACATTTGTCGGCCCATTCGTGCCAGTAACCCTGTTTGTAGGGGTTCTGCGCACGATGTGCGATCCTTTGCTGCCTCCTTCCTGTTCCTGCAACGTCGATCCTTACCTGACATCGCCTCAGCGGTTTTGTGGTCTTCTATCAATTCCTTCATCTCCTCCTACCTCTCCATGTCCAGTGTTCGACCCCCTCGGCCGGTGATGGCTCTCGGGGGTCGTGTTTCCTCGTGCTCTGGCGAAGATACCTGGTCTTCCCCCCTTGTCCCTCGTTCTTTTCCTTTGTTTTCTTTGACAAAGGGGGGGGGGGGGGGAGTATGGGTTTGCAACACTTGATTGCAAGTTTGGGATTATGTATTGTTACAGTACATAAGTGTTTTTGCCACATTGAAAATTGTGTTTTGTTATTGTCTTCAGTGTTTTTGTTGGTTTTGGAAGAAAAGGGATTTTGGGTACAGTACCTTTTTGGTTGAAGACAAGTCTATGTTTTTGCATACTATGAATGACGGGCATGTGTTAAAACTGTTCTTTTTGGCTACTCCTCAATTTTTCACTCTTTTATTAAACTCTCTTGTTTAAATTGTGTCTTTGTCATTCATAATTTTGTTTTATGCATTGTTTTTTTTGGTATGTTGGGCTTGGATGTCCTCCTCCTATTTGTTATGCAGCCTTGACGTTGGATTTGCCAAGACTACTAACAAATTGGGAGGTTTGACGTACCTCCCAACCTACCAAATAGGAAAACCTACTATTTGGTAGTAGTCTTGGAAAATCCAACGTACATAATACCCTCCCTCACGCCGGACCCCTGCCCATCCGCGTTCTTCTGCTGACGTGAGATGTGATGACAAGAGAGGGTCGCTCATGCGCACGTTCGACAGGGATCTGCACATGACGGAACACGGGATGGGCCTTAAGCGGTAACTAAGGTAAACCCCTTTTTCTTCTCTTCTATGCTTTTTTCACCTTCGGTGGTAGTTTTGGTTAATGTACAACGTCTCCTAGAGCAAGATAAGGAGTAGACTCTAGACGTTTTCTTTTTAACTGCGGTTGGAATGACGACATAGCAGTCAAAATAGACAAGTCGTCATTGCAATTAGGTTAATAGCCTTGACGTTGGATTTTCCAAGACTACTACCAAATAGTAGGTTTTCCTATTTGGTAGGTTGGGAGGTACGTCAAACCTCCCAATTATGGTGGGATAAGAAGAGCCTTAAGGGTGGACCCTATTGTTAAACAATTAAGTCAGGATAAGCCAGAGTTAAGCTTGACAGCTACATATGAACAGTTTATTTCTTCACTTCACAATGCGCAAAATAAATATATCCCCAAAAGAAGATTTAGATTTATACAGAACCAACCAAAATGGATGAATAATAAACTAATAGATCTTATAGGAAAAAGGAAAGGAATACCGGTATATAGAAAAATTAAGAAAGGCGAAACTCACCTACTTATTTACTATCAGACTCTATCAAGACAGGTCAAAAAGGAAATTAGGACAGCAAAAAGAAATTATGAAATAAAGATAGCCAACGACTCAAAAAATAACCCTAAAGCTTTTTACCAACTATATAAATCTAAAGTTAGAAATGTAATAGGCCCCCTTAAAACTTCGATAGGAGAAATGACAGAAAATTATTTAGAAATGTGCAGTACATTAAATAGTCAGTTTCTATCCGTTTTCACAAATTAAAATTTGGCACAGATTCCAGAAGTCAGTAAGGTATATAGCGATAGTATAGAAAATAGGTTAAGTACGGTTACTATAAGTAGAAATGATGTGCTTAAGGAAATTGACAGACTGAAGCCTCAGAAATCACCTGGTCCTGATGAGGTATATGCTAGAGTATTAAAAGAATGCAGAGATGAGTTAAGTTACCCATTAACATTTCTTGTTAACAAGTCATTAGAAACAGGTATAGTTCCAGAAGCTTGGAAGCTTGCAAATGTAGTTCCGATCTTCAAAAAAGGTGATAAATCCATAGCATCAAATTATCGTCCCATTAGTCTCACTTAAATCATAGGAAAGCTACTAGAGTCAATTATTGCTAGGCAAATGAGAAACCACTTAGAAACATTTAACTTAATCAATTCTTCTCAGCATGGATTCACTCAGGGACGTTCTTGCCTTACTAATTTGCTTAGCTTTTTCTCAGAGGTACTGTATATGAAGCAGTAGATAATGACATCATATGATATTATATATTTAGATTTCAGTAAAGCTTTCAACAGAGTCCCTCATGAGAGATTGATGAGAAAGGTTGAGGCGCATGGAATAGGTGGGGCGTTTGATAGGATGGATTAGGTCATGGCTAATTGGTAGGAAGCAGAGAGTCAGCATAAATGGTACTAAGTCAGAGTGGGGATCAGTCAAGAGTGGTGTCCCCCAGGGATCTGTATTGGGTCCTCTGTTATTTATCATATACATAAATGACCTTGATTTAGGTATAACTAGTAGGATAAGTAAATTCGCAGACGATACCAAAATAGGGAGACCAATAGATTCAGATATCGACATAGAGTGCCTCCAAAGGGATCTAGATACCTTACACGAATGGTCAGTAAAGTGGCAGATGAATTTTAACATTGACAAATGCAAGGTATTAAATATAGGGAAGACGAATACTAATGCAAAATATAAACTAGCTAATGCTGAATTAGAAAACTCAGACTGCGAGAAAGATTTAGGGGTGTTTGTTAGCAACAATTTGAAACCTAGAAAACAGTGTATAAATGTACGTAACAAGGCAAACAGGATTCTGGGGTTCATCTCAAGGAGTGTGAGTAACAGAACTGCCGATGTTATCTTGAAACTTTACTTGTCATTAGTGAGACCTCATATGGATTATGCTGTCCAATTTTGGTGTCCTTATTACAGAATGGATATAGATTCCTTGGAGGGAGTACAGCGAAGAATGACAAAAATGATTCATAATACTGTATTTAGAAATCTACCATATGAAGAAAGGTTGAACAAATTAGGCTTACATTCGTTAGAAAGACGCAGAGTTAGAGGGGATATGATAGAAGTGTTCAAGTGGTTCAGTGGGGTAAATAAAGGAGACATGACAAATGTACTGAAGCTCAGTGATAGCAAAAGAACTCGAACAAATGGTTATAAATTAGATAAATTTTGTTTCAGAAAAGATACTGTATAGGCAAATATTGGTTTGGTAACAGAGTTGTATATGGGTGGAATAGGCTACCAAGTGATATAGTGGGATCAAGAACGATAGGGAGCTTTAAGATAAAATTAGATAGGCATATGGACGAGATGGGTTGGGTGTGAGGGGGATCTACCAGGTGTGGGCCAATCGGCGCTCAGCAGACCCCCGTTATCTTGTGTTAATCTCTGACCGTTTTGGTGGGGTCAGTACTCAAGGTATTAGTGAGTTGGGCCTATAATTGGGGTTGGGTGTGACAGGGATCTGCCTTGTATGGGCCGATCGGCTTTTTGCAAACTCGCATTTTCTTATGTTCTTATGTTCTTATGTAAATACTTAAATGAGCTGACATTCTCCATAACGTGACCGTTCAACCTCACCTCACACGCTGTGGCTGCACCCCTTTCAAAGACCCTGCTGCTCTTAAAAATTATGTAGGAGACATCAAATTACTAGTAAGCACTGCAGGACTCGGGAGAGTGAAAAACATCTCCGAGATCACGCATCATAACATTAGAAAACGGAGGTTTTGAGGAAAAGCTCTTCTGAAAGATCGTCAAGTGAATGTTCACAATACTGTACTGGAATACCATACCCTATACAGTAAACCCTCGCTATCTCGGACTAATTGGGGGGAGACCACTTCCGAGAAGCCCAATTTTCCGAGATGTCCGAAGTCCGACTTAGCCTATATCCGACTAAAGAGAGGGAAATTTCCAAATTAGAAGAGGAAAGTCTGCGTCACCAGAGAAAATTAGGATTTTTTTTTTAACGTGAAATTCATCATATAAATGACAAATCTATCTATCTATATGCTCAGGCCCAATCCCCATTTTGGGGGTAGCCCTTATTATGTTTTCAGGGACAGTACAGTACATAGTAATTAATATTAACACAATAATTAAAAGGCACAGGCTTCAATTCATCTTAAAATCACTTAAAACCGAGTGAGAGAACAATGTAAACCGGACACAAATCCTGTCCAACTCGGAAATTGCCGAGATATACAGGGACATCTTCGAGAGGCCTATGCCATTCCGAGAAGTGCGGGTTTCCGAGTAAAAAGAGTCCGAAATATCGGGGTTTACTGTATCATAATTTCAGCATTTACTTTCTCAATTTCACTCTTTTATCGATTCCTACAGTCATATCTCTTAATCTGGAACAGCTTATAAAGGCGTAAAGCGGAAGCCAAACTAATAACAAATTACGATCGATTTATCAATTTTAGCTTTAGCCTAGGCCTAGCCTTTTTTTTTCCTAATTCCCTAGTTCTTCATATTTACTTGTTTTTTATAGGCTAGCCTAATAAGAATTGGTGCAATTTAACTTTATATTTATATCAGCTTAATCTACAGTAACCAAATACAATAACATAGGCCGCCCCATCACACTTCTTTGCTCCCCCTCCAGTCATGGAACGCCTAGTATTACAACTAATTACACCTGACCTACCCCTAGCTCCAACACAACATGGCTTTAGGCCACTGCACTCCACAAACACTCTTCTCACAGACCTTACACAAAGAGCTTTCGACGGCATCAACTCAGCTAGACCACCACACAGATCACTATTAGCCACACTCGACATTAGTAAAGCCTTCGATGCCATCCCCCGCCACAATCTAACAAACAAAATCTACAACACAAACATGCACAACAACACAAAAAGGTGGCTGGCCAACTTCCTAGCAGGCAGATGTGCACACGTATCTTTTGCCGGTCAGTCATCTAAAATCAGAAACTTTCCAAACGGAGTCCCACAAGGATCCGTCCTATCGCCCGCACTCTTCAATCTGTACATGCACGATATAACTACACCCAATACGCCCCAAATAAACTTAGCCTCCTATGCAGATGACATAACACTCACATGCACACACCATGACCCAAAAAGAGCAACAGATCTCCTTCAACCCTATCTCAACACACTACATGGTTGGTGCACTACAAACAGACTTAATCTAGCCCCAGCCAAATCCACCGCAACCCTGCTCACAAGTTGGACAGGAGAACACGAATACATCCCTCAACTCACCATAAACAACACACCCCTAACACATACACACACACACAAAATCCTAGGAGTAACATATGATACTCATATGACATTCAAACAGCACACCACAAACATTAAAAAGAAACTGACACCCAGATTTAACGCCCTCAGGTCACTTGCTCACACAAAATTTGGACACAACAAAGAAACTACCACCACAGTATATAAACAATACATAAGATCAGTGATGGAATACGCAAGCCCAGCCTGGGCTTCTAACCTAGCTGAAACACATCATAAAACCTTACAGACTATTCAAAACAAAGCCCTGAAGATCATTACAGGCTGCACAGCTACTTCACCCACAGATCACCTACATCAAGAAACCAAAATCCTCAAAGTCAAAGACAATCTGGACATGAGAGGCACTCAATTCCTGGCAGCAGCCTCCACGAACCAAGACCACCCACTAAACTACATGGCAACACACCCACAGACACCAAGAAATATCAAAACAACACCCAGCACACGGTATCACACACAATTATTGTCCTCTCTCCCTCCCTGCCCACCCCGAACCAACTTCCAGAAGCACATCCATACTCATATCTCTCACCGATCCATCCACTCACTCACAGACAACACGCAGCTGCATGCACGACCTCCCGAAATCCATCCTTCCGAATCCTCCCTTCCTCGCGAGGACAGAGTCCACCTGGCCAGGCTGAGATGCGGACACCATCCAGCTCTCCTGAGCTATCAGAAGAGACTGGATGACTCCGTTGTCGACGCCTGCCCGAGATGTAACACAGCACCCCATACCATTAAACACATCATAGAAGACTGCATTTCACACAACCACTTACGCCAACAACACAATCTACACTCAATGAGAGCTCTGTGGGAAAGCCCGATCGTGGCCATGGCCTTTCTCAGGGACTCGGGGCTGTTCGGCCAGGCAGCTTAGGGAACAACAACAACAACAACAACATAGGCCTAGGCCTAAACTGAAAAATATTACCGAAACTACCAACAAATTTCCCGTGGTTGTTGTTGTTGTTGTTCCCCAAGCTGCCTGGCCAAACAGCCCCAAGGCCCCGAGCAATTCCAAGGCCATAACCGAGCGCCCCCACAGAACCCTCCCTGCCGACCACAATAAAGCCTGGGTGACCGAAGCCACTCCATGGCGGGGAGCTGAGGAGGGTGCGGAAACGCCCGGGAAACCAAAGCCCCACTCAGGGCCCTGTGCCCCTCAGCAATTATGAAGAGAAAGTTGAGGGGCAAGGGAAAAATGTGACGCTTTGGCTTCCAATCTTGGTAGATTGGGAGGTCAATCCACGGAAAAGACGCCGTCACTCGAGATCTAGAAAATATATAAGTTAAAGGAACAGTCAGAGTAAGCAATGGGTATGGCAGAGATCGCTCAGTTCTCACTCTGATAGACCAGCCCATCACCACATGACTAGAACCCAGTCCTCTCAGCATCAGCTAGGAAAGGCCCTAGAAAGCCGCCTTTGGCGGGGGGATAGCTCCCCTATTTCAACCCCTTTCGGGGTCGGGCACCCGCCCAGTAGGTAACTGATGGTTATTACGTTGTTTTGATGTCTCGAGCTATCAGGTTCATTTTTCAATAATGTGTAATTCCTAACTTTTCTGATGATATTATTTTGGCATTCATCTAGAGCCCATCATTTGAACTAATAATTACAATGTTTTGGATCTTGTGTTCAGTGCAGCTTCCTAACGCCAGCTACCGTACTTCTTTAGTTTTCTTCAGTTTCTTTTTGTGTTCAGCACTAGCTAATTTGGATTTTGGGAGGGCCTTGGTTATTCTTTTTGGTTTTAGGCTAGGTAGTTTGGCAAGAATGTAGTTACCGGGTGTACCCCATCATGTTCCCGTCTATTTTGACTGCCTTTGGATACAAAAATACATTAGGCCACCCTAACCAAACCTAACCTAGTATTATAGATTTATATGTATTTATTTTATTATAAGTATTTATAGATGATTTATGTTATATGTCGGTAGTGGTACACCCGGTAACTACATCCTTCCTGGTAGTTTTTATCATTATACTGTTTATACAGTAGCCTACTGGGTAAATGTTTATCACCAACCAGTGACGAGTTTTTCAGGTTATTTTTTGTTGTTTTTTATTTTTTATTTGATACACAGTGTTGTTTAATACCAAGGACTGTCGCATTTTACTATTTTCCCATTATCCATCAATCTTAAAACACGGCCCCCGATAGTGGGGAGGGCTATGAAGATCAGGGAAATTGCGGGGTAAAAGGCGTAAATAAAGGGGTAATATTGGAAGAACTCTGAAAATACAATATTTAAAAGTAACAAAACCTGAAAATGGAAAAACCCGAGCCAAGTTTTGACCAAACTTGGCTCGGGTTTTTCAATTTTTCAGAGTCCAAAATCACAGTAACCTCATTTCGAACGTTGGCTCGTTTTTTTTTGTTTTCAACGTGGTTAAAGCCAGTAACAATGTGGATAAAATTAGCCTAACCTAACCTAGTAAACCCCACTAAATCCATGAAATCCGAGCCAAGTTTTGTCATTAACCTAACCAAATAAGCTAACCTAACCTAACCGTCCTGGTGGTGTAATGGTTAAGGTGGCAAAAATATGTGTGTGATAACCCGGGTTCGAATCCCGGTGGATCATATATACTTTAATTAATTTCATTGGGGGTGTGGTGGTGAGATTAATAAAAATAATATTATGGGGTTAACATTAGCCTAACCTAACCTAACCTAGTATTATGGGGGTTAACATTAGCCTAGCCTAGCCTAGCCTAGCCTAGCCTAACCTAACCTAACCTAGTATTATGGGTGGGGGCTGTTGCCCCCCCCCCCCCCCACTAAATCCCTTAAATCCGAGCCAACTTTCGAAATGAGGTTAGTGATTTTTGACTGAAAATTTGAAAAACCCGAGCCAAGTTTGGTCAAAACTTGGCTCGGGTTTTTCCATTTTCAGGTTTTGTTATTTTTAAATATTGTATTTTCAGAGTTCTTCCAATATTACCCCTTTATTTACGGCTTTTACACAGCAACTTACCTGATCTTAACTATCGAAGGCCGTGTCTTAACCCTTTCGCTGCGGGTGACGTTCTGGAATGTTTTGGCAAGTTACAGCAATTTCCAGGCTCTAAAAGCCTGTAAAAAACGTAAAAATCGAGTGTCAGTGGGTGGGAGCGTGAAGGGCCCACCTCCGACCCTCAGAGCAGCCAGAGGCTCACTGAGCTGGGCTGTGTCTCGGGCGAGTCTCTCTCTGTCTCTCTCATCAGTGTAGCCAAGCGAGCGAGTGTTACATAATAGCGGGGTTCCCGCGTTTCACTGGGACCACTGAGAGTGTACCAGACCACATACACGGTCCATTCTGGTGTCATTTTGAAGCTATTTTCGCCTAGTTTTCGACAGAATACACTTCATTTAATGCAGATGCTTGATTTATCATTCAGAAGTGCCTGAATATGCCCTAAACAGCCCAAACAAGGCCGCAGCCAAAGGGTTAAGATTGACGGATAATGGGAAAATAGTAAAAATGCGACAGTCCTTGGTTTTTAAACAACACTGTAGGCCTATATCAAAGAAAAAACCCTCTTCAGACTGATCCGGTAAATAAAAATACCAAAGTACAACAAATTACCTGAAAAACTCGTAGCACATACCACCACGGGATACAGTTGACTTCGGCCCAGTGATCTAGGACCACTATTCTCGGTGACCTCGGCCCATTTTGGTGACTTCGGACCAATATATTTTTGGTCCGAAGTCACCGATCTTAAACTACCGCTTTTTTGCGAGATTCGGCAATAGGCAAACAAATGGGAACTTATTATAGCTGTATTATTTCTCCTCCACACCAATTCCTTCTCTATTTATAAATGATGTCAGGATTTATTGATAAAGTTCTAGTGAACTTATACGCTCGGTGCATGCAGCGCATATCCTACTATCGAGTGTGTGTGTTTGTGTGTATGTATAGTCTTAACCATAGACAAATCGTATATATCTTGGTGTATTTTGGAACTGTTCATTATGGATTTGTGTAGGCTATAGTCTTACTTCAGCCTGGTTTACATTTCTCACAGATCCACTAATATTAAAAGAGCTTTCGACCTTCGTAAAGTACGGTGTAGCCTATCTTATAATATATATTGCATTTCTTCAACTAACTAAATAGGACTAATTATAATGAAACAATAGGATAAATCAAACAAAGGAAAAATATGATATGACACAGTGAAGCAACAGAATGAGATCGTACAATGGTGAATCATTATGTATGAATCTTTATTGATATATAGATTAGTAGCTGCATTGTGGAAATCATGAATCCCAAACCATAATATGTTGCAGGTTCGAATACAGCCTAATCCAGTTATAATCTATGATTTGTCCTGGTAGGTTGGTTGTAGCAATTGGACATTTTGAATGGATACAGTATATTGTGAAATGGAGACATAGCTACAGTGACTTTAGATATTTCAAATAGCGTTGAGTTTAGGATTGACATTCACGCATATATACGACAACCCCACTAAGAGAGACACAGCTGGTTATAGCCTCCACCAGCTTTTGCGTTCGTTGCTGCCTTGAAGTACGGGGCCAACAGGAGGCACTGCAGTGTGATCGCTGCAACGAATGGCAACATCGAAAATGTGGTACCGGAATTGCACGGCATTTTTACCGCAAAATGGTGAACGGAGTAGCACACCTTGATGACTGGCAGTGCTGGAGATGTGAAGCAGAGGCAAATAGCTGTGAAGAATCTAATATGCAGCATAGTTCGTCCCTTAATCCAGAAACTACGTCTGTGCTTGACCCATCAGAGTTTAATGAATCTTCTATATTGGATCCTGAACCGGTAATTCCAGATGAACCTCAACCCTGTGACAACGCTTACAAGATAATTAAAGGCTCTTCAATACGTGGTGGAGATAAATTGTTTGACCCTCATGGCTATTCGTACACAGTAAAATGGAAATCTACAAGGACGGTAACATGATGTTCAAATAGATCTCGGTCAACAAACTGTCTTGCTACTGTGCGCCAGATGGATGAACATACAGTAGGGTCTCACATAAAACGAGTTTATGGTCGATAAACGAGGGCGTTTTATGCGATTTCGTTTTATGTGAACACAGCATTTTGGTGGCGCAATATCGTCAATGTTCACTGTAAGCGAAAATTTTCGTACAAAGCGAACGATATTTCGTACGTTTTGTACGATATTTCGGCGCTCTATATGAAAACTCCTCGGATTTGCCCCACTTTGGCGGCGGACTCGTTTTATGTGATCACATTCGTTCTGATCGAAAATTAAATATTAATATTTTAGGTCGGTCGTTTTAATCGAGACTCGTTTTATGCGAACACGTTTTATGCGGGACCCTACTGTACATTTATTCACGGACCTCAAGAACATGTTCACAAAGCTCAATCGGGGACTGAAGTAGCAGCATATGTTGCAATGCAAGCAAAGAATATTGCAAAAGAAAATCCCTTTAAATCTGCTAATGATATTGAAGAATATGAAGAATCAACTAAGCAAGTTCCTGTCATGCAGTGCGTCATGTCTCGTTGTCGTAAGAAGGATTACAATGCTGTACTTGATGCCATCAAAAATCTACAGTACTTCCAAGTGAATTAAAAGTCAAGAGAATTGTAATGGATTTTGAAAAGGCACTCTGGCGATCAACAAGTTAGGTGTTTGAAAACGTCAACATCAAAGGATGTGCATTCCATTTTACTCAAGCTGTATTTAGGAAAATACAAGAACTTCCTCTCAGCATCATCTAGGAAAGGCCCTAGAAAGCCACCTTTGGCGGGGGGATAGCTCCCCTATTTCAACTCCTTTCGGGGTTGGTTTCGTTAAGGTGGTAAAAGGATAAACCCTCGGCCTTAATCAGAAAGCAAAATGGCAGATTCAAAATCCATTTTTCCCATAAGACAAACTGACTGGTCAAAGCCGTCATGGTCAAGGCAAATGATACAGATGTTGTGGTCATTGCAGTGAGTGTCTTTCCAGCCCTTCAGAGTTTGGGGCTAGAGCAGTTATGGGTGGCATTTGATCACGGTCAAAGCCGGCGCTGGATCAGTGTGCATGGCCTGTATCGCTGTATGGGGCAGGAGAAGGCTAAAGGCATGTTATTCTTTCATGCCTTCACAGGGTGTGACACTGTTTCAGCCTTCCGTAACAAGGGAAAGAAAACTGCCTGGCAGACATGGGATGTTTGTCCAGAGGCCTCCCCTGTCTTCTCCAAGCTGAGCCAGTACCCTCTTACAGTGGAAGATGGTGACCTGGAGATACTGGAGAGGTTTGTCATACTGATGTATGACAGGTCCAGCACTGCTACCACTGTGGATGAGGCCAGGCTTGACATGTTTGCCAGAAAACAGAGGCCTTATGAGGCCATTCCACCAAAAAGAGCAGCTCTGCTTCAGCACACTAGACGAGCTGCCTTCCAGGCTGGTTGTGTTTGGGCCCAAGCAACCCAGTGTCAACCAGAAGCAGAGAGTCCTGCTGACTGGGGATGGCAGAAGGTTGGTGAAGAATGGCACGTCTTCTGGACAGCCAACTCCCCCCAGAGTTGCGAACAGCTGACCAAATGTGGCTGTAAATCAGACTGTCGTGGCAGGTGCAAGTGCTACAGGCTGGGTCTCTCCTGTACAGCTCTGTGCACTTGCAAATGTGAGGTGTGAGTCTTTGATTCTATGGTATTTTTACTAATGTTATTTGTACTCAATGGATATGTATAAATGGTGTGAAATAGGCCGTTTCCTACGATATAATCTTCCTTCACTTTGTCTAGTTACTTATGACCCTGATGAGTTAATAATGTGACAAGTCTTTCTAATTATCTGACTTCAAAAATGTAGGATTAGATGAAAAAATAATTTGTCTAGCTCTACTAATAGCCAAGATATCACAAAATTTGTCTTTAACCCCAGAAGGCCGATACACTACTCAAATAGCACAGCTTTAAATAGCCTGCTGATGGCTGCTATTTACTTGTATGACGTCACGGTACTTTTGCGGTAATTTTCACCGAGTTCCAATATCACCGAAACTACTGTGATGTCAACACAATGGGTTTAAGGAAATTTCACTATGGCAAAGGTGCGTAAATACGGAAAATCACGGAAAAGTTACCTCACGAAAACAAGCAATATCTCAGTAACTACTGGGCCTATGGAGCTAAAATTTTTACGAGACAAAAGCTGAAAGTGACCTCTCTCACGTGGTTTATGACTCATTTCTCTATCTTTATTCTTTGATTAGCTATTAAGCCATAAACACTACCAAAAATCGCCAAAAAAATCCGGCCTCCTCGGGTTAATGGCGGCCATCTTGGACGCCATCTTAGTTAAAGTCTAATATGCAACTGCTTTGGACAAAATTACCTTCACTTACCACGTTAGAGCCAAAAAAAAATGGATTGGACAGTATTCATGTCTTTTTTCTTTCAATTAACTGACCCATAACAGTAGGGCTCAGTCAGATGTGTCGGCCATCTTGAATTTTTGCGTGGCCAGCGGTATGTGCTTTGAAAGTGAGCTTTGAAGAATACCTGTACCAAATTTCATGCTTGCATCACCATTTGAACGATTGTTTCACTTATCTGCTTCACTACAGCAGCTTTGAGGAACGATGGAACCTGCCGCATTGCATAGGAGCCATTGATGGCAAACACATACGGATCCGCAACCCCTCCTTTGGTGGCACATATTACTTCAACTACAAGAAGTTTTTTTCCATTGTCCTGTTGGCAATTGTTGACTCCAACTACAAGTTCATCTACGTCGACGTTGGTGCCATAGGGTCAGAGTCTGATGGTGGTGGCTTTGCACACACCTGTCTGTCTAAGTTGCTTGATAGACAGATAGATAGAATTTGTAGGGGGTGGGTCCTCGTCGTCGTCGTCATCACTTTCCTCATGATCATCTTCGACTTGCCCCATGACCTCTCCATTCTCGTCGTCGATGTTGATCAAAAATTCTGCCTGCTCAGCAGAGTTGGAGGTGCCAGGCATTGAGGGGGCAGGCGGTGAGGTGGCAGACGTCGATGGGGCAGGCGGAGAGGTGGCAGGCGTCGAGGGGGCAGGCGGAGAGGTGGCAGGCGTCGAGGGGGCAGGCGGAGAGGTGGGAGGGGAAACCTTCCTGACCTTCTTCCCACTTTTCTTGCTATTCATGGTGACAGGGCAGGGCAGGGCAGCGTGCAGAGGGTGGCAGGGTTGGCTGTAGGTTGTTGCTCCGGTATGGTGAGAGGTATGACTGACGGCAGTGTGTCCCGGTGGTCCTTATATACCCCCCGTACTTCGTTGCCGCGTCTTCCCGCCAGCCCGCAGTGCGGCGGTGTTGCCATATACTTCCCGACGAACGTAAACTTTCCCGTTTGACGGGAATATTTTACGATTGACGGGAGCAGCTCACGTCACGGGGCTGCTCCCGTCAGACAGCCGTGGTGGGCCGGACGGTCGTAAAAGTTCCCGACTTTTGACATACGTGAGCGCGAGCCCCGTATCTGATTCGAATTTCAAAACATACCGGGCGGCATCGCCCGCACCAACAACCCTCCCCGACCCGCGTGGCTACTCCCGCCATGCGTACCAACCCCCCCGACTGTAATAATAATAAATAATAAGCATGTTACTTATTTCTCATAAGCGCCAATTTTTCCGAAGAATTCACTAGCGCTCGAAAGGAGAAAGAAAAAAGAACAAAAATCAATGCATCAAAAGAAGGCTCATATACAACACACATTTAACAATCACCAGCAGTGGCAAAATAGCCTAAACTCTATAGCCATCTGTCATGACACCTCTCTCAAGATCATAGCTTCTCTCAAAGAGAAAAGTCTTAAGTTGTCTCTTGAAGCATTCAACAGAACTCAGTTGTCTCATGGACAGCGGCAACCTGTTATACAACCTCGGAGCCATGTAGGAGAATGACCTCTCAAAGAAAGAAGACTGCTGGAAAGCCCTTGGTTCATCAAGACGAAAAGGGTCATTGTCATGACGCACAACTACACCATGGTGTGCCGGTGGGCGCCTGAGCAGCTCCGCAAGGTACCTAGGCTCACCAAATTTGAGAACCTTAAAAGTCACCAAACACAACTTAAATTCTATTCTTGCTCTTACTGGCAGCCAGTGCAGTTCTATGTGAAGAGATGTAGTAGGAGTTCTAGGTGGAACACCAAAAATCAGTCTTGCGGCCCTGTTAAGAACAGACTGAACTTTCTTCAAAATATAATTTGGAAGACCCACCAACAGGGCATTGCAATAATCAACACGAGAGAAGACCAATGAGTGAACCAACGTCAGGAGGCAACGTCTGGTTATAAACGGCTTCACCAAATAGAGATTTCTGATGTGCAAGTAACAACTTTTAACTATCTGGTTTACATGCTCTTTGAAATCTAATCGGGAGTTCACATATACACCCAGATTTCGAACAGAGTTGGCCGGTCGCAGCTGAGATCCACCCACATTGATGGAGAGGGCACCTACCATATCATCAGCTCTTCTATTTCCTCGGATGATGAGAATATCAGTTTTACCATCATTTAGTTTAAGTTTTCTCGCTCTCATCCACTTCTTGATATCAGACATCAACAATTCCATCTTACTCCGTATATCAACTATATTTGTGATTCTCACATAAATCTGGGTGTCATCTGCATAAAAGTGAAAGGTGACATTATGTGCACGAAGCAGAAGAGACAAACTGCTAATATAAATTATAAATAGGATAGGACCCAAAACTGATCCCTGCGGAACACCATACTGCAGGGGTGTCGAGTCCGAGACCACTTGATTTACCATCACACTCTGGGATCTACCTGACAAGTACGACCCAAGAAGCAAGAGAGCGGAGTCACGCACACCACAATCATAAAGATCACTCAATAACAACTCGTGATCCACTGTGTCAAAAGCCGCAGAGAGATCAAGCAAGACCAATAGTGAGGCCACACCATTGCAAATGTTCTCAACTAGATCATTATGTACTCTAATCAATGCTGTTTCAGTTGAATGATGCTGTCGGTAAGCAGACTGAAAAATTGGGATAGTTTCATTCTGCTGAAGTAGTGGTTGTAATTGGTCAAGTATTGCACGCTCTAATATCTTTGATATGAAGGACAGGTTGGAGACAGGACGATAGTTCAACATGTTCTCAACATCAAGTCCAGGTTTCTTTAGAGTAGGTCGGAGTAGTGCATGCTTTTCAGAATGTGGGAAGCTACCTTCAGAGAAGCACTTATTAATTATTTTGGAAATAAACTCAACTGTGTGATCATAGACTCTTGGTAGCTTGGAAACATTTATGGGATCCAACGGGCAAAATGTTTTATTGAGGTTTCTTATGTAGGACGAGATCATGTCCACCTCTACTGAGTGAAAGGATGAGAGGACATTATTAGGAATGTGTCGGGGTTGGAGTACAACTGAAAGTTCTTCACCAACAGAAGCATCATCCAATTCCTGTCTTATGCGAGTTATCTTGCCAGCAAAAAATGCCACAAAGTTGGCAGCCAACTCGGCATCAGGTACAGAAGGTCTTAAGCTGACTCTTGTTTTTCCAAGTAAACTGTTTACAATTGAAGCCAACCTCCTCTGGTCGTTACCACACGAGTCAACTTTTCCCTGATAATACACTTTCTTTTCATCTTTGATTTTGTAGACCACAGCTCTTCTGGCTGACAGGTATTGCAACCATGTAGAGTCTGTTTTATTTTTCCGCCATTCACGTTCAGCTCTTCTACGCGCTCTTCTAAGAAATTTAACTCGAGTGCTATACCAGGGCGAATCATCTCGTACTATGATTTTCTTCTCTACTTCTGGACAGTGATGATCGAACACTAATTTAAGTACATTTCCATGTACCTCCACCAGCTCATCTGAAGTAAGGTTGGAAGTATCAATACTTCCCAAGTACTGTTTTACTTCACTGCTAGCCAAATTTAGGGCTGCATTTTTATAATTTCTAAATCTGATTACTTTTTCATGTGTGAGTGGCTTAGGGAAATCAAAGCTGAAAGTAATCAAAGCATGATCAGAGGTATTAGGGTCAGCATTCTCAACATCAACATCCAGAACACCACCACAACCCACAGGAGAGAAAACCAAGTCAAGGGTGTGTCCTAAGATATGAGTTGGGTGGGACACATGGTTTACAAAATTGTTCTGATCAGTCAACTCAAGGAACTCAGGAGAGAATGGCTTCAGATGAGGGCTGTCAACCCAGTAATTAAAATCTCCACACATCAAAAGTCTTCCAGTTTTAGCAGAAAATTCCTCGAGAAACTGCCCAAACTCTTCCATAAAACCCCTATCTGTGCCACGATGGCCAGGCCTATAGACAACTGCCATTCTTAGAATTTGTTGATGGAGTTTTATTTCCACTTCCAACAGTTCATAATAAAGAGGGGCTGGGTTATGGCTTATTTGCAAGATATTCACCAGAGATGTGGAGTAGACAACTGCCACTCCACCACCCGGATGATCTCCCCTAGGCCTAGGAACATTTATTATGGAATGGGTTTTAGGCAATGCCGCCTGGATAATATTCAGATCTGACTCGAACAACCAGGTCTCAGTGAGACATAATACATCAAGGTTACGTTCATCCAAGATCTCGCAAATATGATCCATTTTGTTACGCAAGGAACGAACATTCAACAGACCCAGTTTCAACCGGCTCCCATGTGCATTTTTCAGTTTTTTGAACCTACAAAATCGGTGTTCTCAATAACTTTATTTCTCTGAGCTGTCATTAAAGGACAATTTCTACTTGAGGCGAAATGATTTGGCGGCTCCGTAACTGATGTGGAGCTCATACAATTTATACATTTGGGGGAAGTCTTGTTGGTGCAGTCTTTTGAGTTATGAGTACCAGCACAGAAGTTGCATTTTGGATCCTCATTTTTCCGATAACACCTGTCACTGGTATGACCAAAGCCCTGGCAATGGTAACATTGTGTTACCCAGAAGCGATCGTATGCACGACATCTCACAAGTCCAACATACACAGAATTGCCATCATCCACAATGGAAGAGCGTATTTCAGGTGACATTTTTACTACCGCAATCTTAGTGTGTGCATCACTCTTTTGCTTAGTGAATAGCAAATTCATAGCTAAGCCATCGTCGACCAGGGACTTTATTCTTGGGTTCTTGTTGAGGATGCTGGGAATGATCTCATTATCCTCAGCGTCATTAGCAATGCCTACCAGAGTCATTTTTGGCATCATCTTCTTTGGTTCGGAGGCACTGTCCACAATTTCATTTACGTTTTGCGTAATATGCCCTTACGTTTGACCAAACTACCAATATTCGGCTGCCAACTACCAATAAACCTTCGTACGGGAGCTGTCGGGAGCATATACGTGAATGTGTGAACCCTCCATTACGAGTCACGTAGGAGCCTCGTACGTGCACCTGATATTGCAGCATACTTATTGTTGTTCTTTACCGCTTATTCTAGACTTACGTATGCAATATCTTTGTGCCAATAAATGTAATATGAATGTAAATCTTGTTTTAATTATCCTCTATTACTTTCTGTGTCAGTGTTCAAACTATTTTGACTTCTCCAGTTAGGAAAAACCCACTTATTTAATTTAAACCAACAACCCCAGTAAAAACCTGGCATAACAATAAGGTACACCGTAATTTATGAAGGTCGAAAGCTCTTTTAATATTAGTGGATCTGTGAGAAATGTAAACCAGGCTGAAGTAAGACTATAGCCTACGCAAATCCATAATGAACAGTTCCAAAATACACCAAGATATATACGATTTGTCTATGGTTAAGACTATACATACACACAAACACACACACTCGATAGTAGGATATGCGCTATATGCACCGAGCGTATAAGTTCACTAGAACTTTATCAATAAATCCTGACATCATTTATAAATAGAGAAGGAATTGGTGTGGAGGAGGAATAATACAGCTATAATAAGTTCCCATTTGTTTGCCTATTGCCGAATCTCGCAAGAAAGCGGTAGTTTAAGATCGGTGACTTTGGACCAAAAATATATTGGTCCGAAGTCACCAAAATGGGCCGAGGTCACCGAGGATAGTGGTCCGAGATCACTGGGCCGAAGTCACCATGGGCCGAAGTCACTGGCGGGGTGCCAGTGACGACCTCATGTTAGGGCTCCATCTTCAAACTGAGCCCGCCCGGGCCGGCGAGGGGCGTGACGTGACGACTGAAAGACTGTAATTGGTTGATAATTTGATGGAAGGCTGTGATTGGTTCCAGGAGTGACGGGAAGCATTGTGATTGGTTCATGCTATGGTTCATGATTCCTAAAAAGACGCTAGGTGTAGTGACGTTCGACTGAAAGATTGAGGGTAAGAGCTCCCGGTCAATATACAGGAGGTGCTACAATATAGGTAGCAAAATTCTAATGGTAGTTTTGGGTTCCTATCATCATATGCTTCATTTCTATATACAGATACTTTTTATCCCCGGGGAAAAAAAAAAAAAAAATCTTGGGATTTTTCATTTATTTTCTTGGGATTTTTTGTTTTGGTCATTAACCTAACCAAAAAACCTAACCTAACCTAACCTAATAGCCCCCAAATACATTTAGGTTAGGTTTTTTGGTTAGGTTAATAAAAAAAAAAAAAAAAAAAAATACAAGAAAAAAAAAATAGCCTACAAGAAAAAAAATAAAAACCCAATATTTTTTTATTTTTTTTCCCAGGGATAAAAAGTATATAGAAATGAAGCATATGATGATAGGAACCCAAAACTACCATTAGAATTTTGCTACCTATATTGTAGCGCCTCCTGTATATTGACCGAGCTCCCGAACGACGGCCATTGTGTACTATTGCGCCGCGGCCATCGACAGGGAGGTATTTTTTACAGTTTCTTGTATTTCACTTATAACGAATTTGGGTAAGATTAGGAGTAGTGGGCATACCACTACCAGTTAGTTAGTTATGTAGAGCAGATTAACCAGACCACTGAGCTCCATACGGAACTCTCATAGGTCTGGCCCGAAGGATTGGATCAGATTACTGAAAGGAGCTTAAGGCGACGCAAAAAACGGACGATAGGGGGGAAGGAAAATGACGGAGAATCGGATAAAAGGTCAGTGAATGATTTAGTACCAAAACAAACCATACGCAGACGGGCAGTATCTGGGCAGTCAAAAACATGGCGAACAGTTAGAGGGGAATGACAGGAGGAGCAGGTAGGGGGCGGAGTGCGGGGAGTGGACATCAAATAACCGTGAGTCAGCCGGGAATGGCCTATCCTAAGTCTAGTTAGTAAAACTTCCTCAGACCTGTGAGAGCGGGAAGACGAGGGCCAAGAACGGACAGAAGGTTTGATTGCACGGAGTTTATTATTGCAGGGTAGAGCATCCCAATGAGATTGCCACGTGCAAAAAATAGAAGGCTTGAGTAAGGACAGCCAATCACCTAACGGAAGGTTAGGTTAAGTTAGGTTAGGTTAGGTTAGGTTAATGTTTTATAGATGATTTATGCTGTATGTCGGTAGTGGTATGCCCACTATTCCTAATCTTACCCGGATTTGTGACGGTAAGTACATACAGTGGAGCCCCCAACCTAGCTGCTAATCGGTTCCGCAGAAATAGAGCTAGGATTGAAACATCCAAGATCGGGGCACTGTTCTTATGGGGAAAATTCAATCGGTTCCGTGCTCATGCCAAAATTTGCGTATTTTTCAATTTTTTGCCTATGAAAACATGTTTTATTGTACACAAATTAAATTTTATGCATTATACTGTATCATATAATACACCATAGAATAAGTTTTTAATAACTAGAAAAAAAAGGCCCAATATCTAAACAATTACCGCACTTTTTCCCAGTGTTAGGCTATGAAAACATGTTTTTTGTCTAGGCTACATCAAGTAGCCTAGGCCTAAATCTTATGCATTGTAAATAATAATGTAGACATGGCTAAATGACAGTCCTAACCATAAATACTGTAGATTGGGGCATTGTTTCTATCATGCGAAATATTTTAGGCCTAGCCTAGGCCTAGGTTCTAAATTCGTCCAGCCACCCCTCAAGTACCCATTTCGCCCCAAATACATCCAATAAATACATATTATGAGGAAAAGACGTATAAATACGTATTATGAGAAGATTACTTACCACACAGATTTTATTATAAATCATTGTCATACTTAGCCTAGCCTAGGCTAACATCGTCTAGGCTAGGCAATTCAATCGCTTTCGTCCGACATGGACTGGTCTTTGCTGTGTTTTGAGCATGAAATTCCTTCATTGCTACCACCAGGCCAACCATCCCTATCACAGCGCTCGTTTATGGCCTTGGCCTTGCTCGGGACCTTGGGGCTGTTCGGCCAGACAGCCTGGGGAACAACAACAACAACAACTAGATGTACTAGAGGTTATAATAAACGCGAGAGATAAGGGGTTCAGGCACAAAAAGGCTTGCAAACGGTTGTTTTGTCAACACAGATACTAGCTAAACTGCAAGCGTCTGCTTAGTGATGACGTCATACAAAGATGGCGGCATCTTGCGCATTTGACGGATCCGGATCTCGGATTCACTCGGATTTCGTCTCTAAACGGCAAGCTACTGGCAGATTCTTTCGTTATGTTAAAACAAAATTAGTTTTTGTTTGTTTTCTAGTTTTATGTTGAGTTTTTCGTTATTTTTGCTATTTTTTCGGGTTTCGGCGGGGATTTTGATGCGAGGAATGAGGCTTTTGGCGCGAGAATTGAAATGGGGAATATTTGGTGTGTGGTGCGAGAATTGAATCAACGAAGACCGGTGTAGCGAGGATGGGGGCTCCACTGTATACACAAACAAAGTATCGTTCATGAAAGTGATAACACACTAATAATCATCGATGGGGCCCGTCACTGGTTGGCCAGTAACTCTTACCGCCTAATGTAACCTAGTTTAAATTAGTTTCAATCCCCGGATTTTTTTTTTTTCCCCATTAGGCTATGCAACGATCTTAAAACGTCATTTTCAGAGTAAAACTTAATTTAGGCTACAGACTAGGCTAAAAAAAAAAAAAAAAATTTTGCCTTGGGATACAGGATGGGATGAAAGGGGTCTTGCCCACCCCCCTCACTTATTGAAATCAGTATCTAGGCTATTTTGCCGGTAAGGGGCTAAATACGAGTTTTACCACCATCAATAGGGAGAATTAGGCCTATAGTTTTTTTGTTACAGTACTTAAAATAGGGCCTAGGCCTAGTGCTCATAAAATGCATTTCCGGTGGTTGAAACAAATTTTAATCTTTGAAACATCCTTATTCTATATTAGCCATCAAATATTGAAAAACAAATGGTACGATTTTAGTTACTGGACACCTATTTGACAGGTACCACCGAGGATTTAATACATATTTGTTTTCGGTTTCCACGCATCCAACACCAAGCTACACCTTTTTCTGGTCCGGTAATAGGCTAGTATTGAAAACGATATAATAACTTTTTAAATGTGGCTTTCGACGAGAATAAAACGGCGCGTTTGTGCCAAAAATATCGGCGGCGGGAGTCCGTCGTCGCTTCGGATCGTCGCGGTTTGTTTACCCAGGACGCTCGAGGTGACGGCCAGCTGTTTTACTTGCCCCCAGCTGGCCACATATATGACGATTATTATAGCCTAATTCACGGGGGGGTGAGGGGGGGCAGAGCCCCTCCTCAACCCTGTCCTGTATCCCATGGCCTATAAGGCAAGACTTTATCAAAAAATGGACCCAACAACTGGTCATAGCCTAGCCTAAGCTTAGCCATTTGAAGTCGACCGCCAAGGCGGGACCGGGAAGTCACTCCGAGCGTAAAGTAAACAAAGCGACGCTAGGCTACTTCCATGAACGCACTATTTCTGCACAGACCTCCCTGCCTATCAAATTCTCAACTATGCAAAAACGCCAAGGAAATTCATGTGCAAAACATGCTGCCTAACAAAGTTTGACGCAAAGGGTGAGTGGGTGGCCGATGCAGAAGCAGCCGTTCTCCAACACAAGGAACGACTAACCAATTCTGGAGCGATAAGTAAGGTAAGAAAAATCCCTGTTCAGCTCCAGAGCAACAAAGCTGTCACCAACACGCCAGCTGAAAATACACCAACAATCAAGGAATTAACTGGGGACACTGACCTAGGCCAAGGCCTACCCAAAAGCCCAGAAGTAGCCGTAGGCAAGAGTGACGGCGACAACCTCAATACCAGTACCACAACAAACATGGCTATAGATCTAGGTCTGGGGAACACACCAGAAGATATTAGCATCACAATGCTAGATGCCCATAGTCTCCCCCCCCCCACAACACTAGCAGACACAGCAGAGCCTCTTCAAAACGCAGCAAGACAAGTGAGGTCGGGGACCCCAACGAGCACACACCCCACATGCAACGGATGCAGCCATAATGCTCCTACATACAGAAGAACAGGTGAGGCTAGTGCTGTAAATTCAAATCCATGGAGACCTAGGCCCAGAGCTGAAAACAAGGGCACTTATATTAGGAGGAAAAGCATGGAAGTATGCAATTTCTACCTAAGAAATTAATGCCGATATGGAGTAGTTGGCATGGGATGCAAACAAGACCACCCAAAAATATGTGCAAAATTCATGAAGCACGGGCGGGATGAAAGGATCGGTTGCAAGCGTGGATGGAAGTGCATCGACTACCACCCATATGTATGCAGAATCTCGCTCAACAAAAGGGCATGTACTATCAGAGACTGCAATCTTCCACACATCAAGGGAACCAAAATACTGACGCCCAGAAACAATGTCAACAAACCAAGGGAACACGCTACAGGACACATCCAAAGGGAATTTGCCTACACACCAACACATGAGGAAAAATTAGAAAGCCAACGCAATGCCCTCAGAAGCTGGCCAACCATCCAGCAAACTCACAAGGTCAGACCAGCAGCGGTACACACGGCTATGCCCGACCAAGGTGCTTTTTTAGAGGTAGTAATGGGACGTCTTCTGGAAGTGGAAAAACGGTCTCAAGTGATAATGGAGAGATTTCTAGCCCAAACCGAGGGGCCAGACATGAACCACAGAGGAAGGTGCAACTACCACTAACTAGTTTTTTTGTGGGCAACATCAGAGGACTCTACCCACGAAACAATCAATGTAAAGTCCCCATGTTGGAAGAAATTGCAGAGAAAGATAACTCAATTGTTCTAGCCCTCACAGAAACACACTTGAACGAAAACATTTTGGATGCAGAGATCAATATCCATAATTCACACTATTCAGAGCCGACAGAGCGGACAGAAGCCACAGAGGAGTAGCACTCTACCTAAGGGAGGATATGGCTGAAAATACCGAAACTTTAGTTGCATTCTCAAACGGCACAACAGAGCTACTAGCAGTACACATAAGACAAACCAACATGCTCATCATAATTTTGTACCGACCTCCAAACACCACAGGGGAAATTTTCAAGGAGGTCACAGAGAAGATACAATCACTCCTACAAAATCTGCCAACTACCGCTACAGATGTCATCATCACAGGAGATTTCAACCTGCCCATCATCAATTGGGCAACCATGAAAATAGACGGAGGATCCAGAGATGAAAAACAGCAAGCCAAGGAGCTAATGACTATCATGGACACTGCATACATGAAGCAATACATCGAGGAACCTACAAGAGGCAACAACACACTGGACTTACTATTTGGCAACAACTTCGACCTGGTACCGGTACACTCGTACGAAACTGTAAAAACTATAATGTCCGACCACAGCCTCATCAAAGTTAGAACCCCCACACCAGCCACACCACCAAGAAGATGTCAACAGGAATCAAGCCAAATCCCCTGCACCTCTCTGAAAGATCTCAACTTCTACAGCATAGATATAGACTGGGACATACTGAGAGCAAAACTGGCAGTAACTGATTGGAGGGCACTATTCGAAGATAAAAACGTCGACGAAACTCTCAGTATCCTCCAGAAACAATGCCTGGAGACCTGTAAAAACATCATACCACCCAAATCAAGCAGGAAGCAGATTAAACTTGTCACGGTATCGTGCCTGAGATATAGATAGCTAGACATATTAGAGAGTCGAGGGGGGTGCGGGGAGAGTATAGAGAGAGAGAAGAGGGGGTGGGGACGTGCGGTCAGTAATTTGGTCAAGAAGGTTCTCGGACCTTCGAGAAGGTTCGAGAAGGTCCTAGATGTTCTTTCCTTTTCCCGCCAATTCTCCAAGCATACGCTTGTTCCAAACCGAGGGTATAAATAAAGCAGGAGAGGGGAACGCAGGCCTCAGTCCCCAGTTGGTGCCAGCGAGTGAAGTGCTTGTGAGTGTGGAGTGGCGACCAGGGTGACGCGGCACCCTCCTTCGACCATGTGTAAAGGTTAGTATACAGTGTTATTATATAAGTAATCTGATGTGCTAGACGCGGTCATTAATATGCGATAAGGGTAAATTCAAGGGAGGGTTAATTGTTTTGCCTGGTGTATAGGACTCCGTTAGGCTAGTGGTATCAGATTAGTGACGGGTAATTTTAGGAGTGAGTTTGACTGAGTGTGGCTCAGTTAAGGCTCTAGTTAATTAAATTAGAGGGGTTAATTAAGTTAGTTAAACATTTGGATAGAAGGAGCGAGTGGTGTGTGAACGTAATCTCCGATTCATTTTCATCAATTTGTGTCTCTTATTCAATAAACCGTTTTAATAGAATGTTTGTTTAATTTATCATTGTTAATTGTTAAATAACAGTTTTCTAATAACATAGTCCCATCGCGTTAACAATTGAACAGCCTTTTTATATCTATATAAATCTATATATATACACACCGTTAATCCTGTAAGCTGGCCGAACAACAAAATATACTGTATCGATCGGTATAAATATATTGGATAGACGTGTCTTTGATTTGTATCCCGGGTAATTAATTAAGGAATATTTTCCTACGAGATCCTTTATCTTAGTGGCCCAATTTATATACAAATCAGGGAGGCGACCTATTACAACTGGCGACCGTGATCAGGACCAGTTTCCGATGCGGATGTGTTAGATAAAAATAGATAGGCATAGGCTAGGATAGCATTGTTGTTGTGTTAGAAAGAAGGTGAGCCGTGGGGGAATTTTTCCCTCCCTCCTTCTTCTTCCACCCGCGTGGTCACTTCTGACCGTGGGCTTGGGAAAATTCTAAACATCTTTTCTCATCGCTGGTGTATAATAATAATATTTATAGATTATACAATTTAGGCTATCGAGAAATAATTGTGTTCCATCAATTTTGTTTCGCTTGTATAATAATTGATCTCTGCTTGTTTTTTTTTTTTCGTTAAGAATTTCGTCCGTGTGATTTTTTTCTTTCGCCATTCGTGCGTCGTACGCAAGTGCTGCGATCGTCCGATTAAATGGAGGGAAGGGGATTGTAATCTAATTAACTGTTGTCGGTTTTCATAGTTTTTTTTTTTGGTTCGAAATTCTTGCGCAGTTGCAGTTATAGGGGTCATTTTTTTGTAGAGCGTAAACATATTTTTCTCCTTGTCTTATATCCGTTGTTCCTCTTTATCAATTCCTTCCTTTATTCCTCCCTCACATAACTCGTTCCAGGGGTAACGGAACCGTGCTATCTTAATTTCTTTTGTCGTTCGTTGTTCATCTCAGATTAGGCTGATAGGATAGGGCTGGCTAGTTTTTTTGTTCCTTTCGGTGCTATTTGATTAGGCAGATAGGATAGGACTTGCTTTTCCTAGTTCCTTTCACTCTTCGAGGGTACAATGGCGTCAATAAAAACCATCTACGAGGAAGCTGTAGAGCTAGGCCTCACTGAGAACCGAGAAGGCTACATAGATAGTAGAAAGGCTGAGGAGGAAGAAAAGAGGGAGAGGGAGAGGGAGAAACGAGCACAGGATAGGGAGGAGGCTAAGGCAGCGAGGGAACACGAGGTGGCTATGGCTGAGAGGGCTAGGGAGGCTCACAGGGAAGAGGTGGCTATGGCTGAGAGGGCTAGGGAGGCTCACAGGGAAAAGACGGCTGAGGCAGAGAGAGAGCATCAGAGGAAGCTCGATCTTGTTAAAGCTAAACCAGGGGATACGGGGGTCAACGGTCATGTGGATGCTCCTAAGGGGTTGCCACGCATCAAGCAGCCCATGTATAAGGTGGGTGATGATATAGAACCTTTCATAAGGAGGTTCGAAAGAACCGCAACGGCATATGCTCTTGACGAGACAGCCAAGGAAATACAATTCCTTTCACTCTTTGAGGGCCCGGCGCTCACACTGTTGAATCGCTTAGGGTCCGACAAGTCCGGTTATGGTGATATGAAGGCTGCGTTGGTCGAGGCATACGGGCTCACGGCACAGGCTGCCCGGCGGCAATACGTATCTGCTAGGTTAGCTGAAAAAGAAACCGCTACCCAGTTCCTGGCTAGGCTTGAGGGTTATCTGGATGTCTGGGTAAACAAGGATAAGACTCCTGACAGTAGGGATGGGTTACGTGATCTCTTCCTGCGAACGCAGTTTGAGCTGTCGGCTCCGAATGACCTCGTGGCCCAGTTCAAACTGAGCAAGGTTACCTCGGCTAAGAGTATGGCGGCTGAGGCAGACGCATATTTTGAGGCCCACGGGTACCAGCGGCGGAGAATGTTGAACGAGGGCGGTAACAAAGGCAAAGGCAACCCTGACCCGGGCCCCAAACAGGCCCAAGCAGGGGCACACGGGAAATGGAAGGGTCAGGGACCTCACAAGCCGAAATATTACTCCAACTTAAAGGGTCAACAGGGTCAACGGTGGTCTGGAGATAACCGTCAACAAAGTTCGGCCGCTGCTTCTCAGACTGTACAGGCAGACAGCAAGAATGGGGTGCCGACTAAATCACAAGGCACGGCCCACGACTTGTGACTTATAGCAGGGGGTGCTGGGATGGGAAAACAAAACACAGGATTCCTAGTGCAGCCAGGTAGAGTAGGGGGGGTATCCGTAGAGGCGCTTAGAGACAATGGGTCGTCTGGGTGTATCGTGCGGGACACTCTGGTCAAGCACCACCAATTCACGGGGCGAGGAATCAACGTTCGCATGATCGATGGTTCCACCACCACAGTTCCTGAGGCGAGGGTGGAAATTGAATCTCCGTTTCTTTCTGGTAGCATCACAGCAGCCGTAATGCATGATCCAATTTATGACTTGATAGTGGGGAACGTCCGGGGTGCCAAGTACGGACCCACGAGCGAGATAGCCACCCAGACGGGGGCCGCAGCAGTCACTAGGGGCGTAGCCAAGGCACGGAAAGACCCGAAGCCGCTGGCGGTCACGACTTCCTCAGAGCTCGCGGAGAGTCAGGATGTTGTCCATGAGCAGCAGCAAGACGCATCCTTGGCAAGTGTTAGGGCAAAGCTTGGTGAGGCTGTCGTTGAAGGTGATAAGGGGCGTAAGTCGTGGATTGCAGAGAAGGGAGGTCGGATCTACCGTGTAGTGCAGTACCCTCACTCTGAGGAGCAGTGGCAGTTTGTGGTTCCCTTGAAGTATAGGACAGCCATCCTCAGGATGGGCCATGAGGGTAGCCTTGGAGGTCACATGGGTAGGCAGAAGACGCAGGATAGGGTTCAGGCGCAGTTTTATTGGCCTGGGATCGCGAGCGACGTCCGCAGATGGATTCGCTCCTGTGACGTGTGCCAGAAGACCTGCGACCGAGGTCGAGTCAAGCCCGCACCGTTGAGTCCGTTGCCTGTCATCACAACACCCTTTGAGCAGTTAGGGGTGGACATTGTGGGTCCAATTCACCCTAGAGCCAGTGATGGGTCCCGATTCATCCTCACGCTAGTCGATTTCGGAACGAGGTGGCCAGAGGCGGTCGCTCTGAAGAATATCGAGACTACAACTGTTGCCGAGGCAATGTTGGAGGTCTTCTGTCGAGTAGGGATCCCCAAGCAAATACTGTCTGACAGAGGGACGCAGTTCACCTCTGCAATGATGGGGGAAGTACTCAGGCTGTTGTCTGTGAAGGGTCTGAAGACGACACCATACCACCCACAATGCAACGGGCTGGTCGAGCGTTTCAACGGGACACTCAAGAAGATGCTGCGGCGGATGACAGCCGACCAACCAAAGGAGTGGCCTAGGTTCATTGCTCCGTTGCTCTTTGCATACCGGGAGGCTCCCCAGAGTTCGCTGAAGTTCTCTCCTTTCGAGCTTGTGTATGGTAGGACAGTCCGGGGTCCATTGCAGGTGTTGCGAGAGCTTTGGGACGGTGACGAGCCCAGCGAGGAAGTGAAGACCACTTACACCTATGTTCTCGATCTGGCTGAAAGGTTGAAGTCAACATGTGAACTAGCCAAAGTCGAGCTGACAAAGGCGAGAGAGGTGCAGAAGTCTTACTTCGATAAGAAGGCGAAGGTGCGCAGATTGGAGCCAGGTAGCAAGTGCTTGCTCCTTCTGCCCACTGCTCATAACAAACTGCTGGCCCAATGGAAGGGTCCATATACGGTCATAGACAGAATGTCGGATGTAAACTACATTGTTCAGGTCGGGAATCACAAGAAGAGATTCCACATCAACATGCTTAAGGAGTACCACACGAGAGAAGTGAGTGGAGCTGCGATGATGGAAGGCTCGTGGAGGCGGCAGGTTGCTACTCCCGAGATGGCGGAAGCCATAGATCTAGTGAGGGGCCACTATACTAGTGGGGAGGGTCATATCACAGCAGCAGCGGCAGTAATCTCCGAAGTTGATGGTGATGGTCCCGAGACAGTCCAGCTAGGGCAAGAGGAAGATCTCTCGCAGGTTCGTCGGGGCGCTGAGTTGTCAAGTCATGAGGGGCGGGAATTGGATTCGCTCCTTGGTAAGTACAGGGGCGTTTTCTCGGATAGGCCCGGAATCGCACGAGTCGAGAGTCACGCAATCGAGCTGACCAGTTCGGTTCCGGTACGAGTAAAGCCGTATCCCATTCCGCTCCGTCTGCACGACCAAGTCCAGAAGGAGATCAGGGAAATGGAGTTAGCAGGTATCATCGAGAAATCCTCTTCTCAATATTGTAGTCCGATGGTGGTTGTCAAGAAGAAGGAGGGCGGTGTACGCATCTGTGGGGATTACCGTCGGCTGAATGCTTTGACAAGGGTTGATGCGGAGCCTATGTGCGACCTCCGTGCCATCTTTGCCAGGCTTGCAGGTTCAACGATCTTTTCCAAACTAGATCTCACCAAGGGGTTCTTCCAGATACCTCTGGATCCAGCTAGCCGCAAGATCACCGCTTTTGGTACGCCAGACGGGCTGTACCAGTACACTGTGTTGCCTTTCGGTCTTATGAATTCGCCGGCGGTGTTTAACCGTATGATGCGTCAGGTCCTGCGAGACATACCTGGTGTGGAGGTCTTCGTTGATGATGTTCTTGTTCACTCACAGTCTTTCAGAGAGCATATGTCAATTCTGGAGAAGGTCTTGTCTAGGTTGCAGGAGTACAACTTGAAGGTGAAACCTAGCAAGTGTGAAGTGGGCCAGAAACAGGTGCACTACCTAGGACATGTGGTTGGGGATGGTCAATGCGGCTGTCAGGGTGATAAGATCTCTAAGATTCGCGATGCTCCTAGGCCCACTACAAAGAAGCAGGTTCGGTCATTCTTGGGACTTGCCGGCTACTACAGGGAGTTCATTCCACATTTTGCTGCGTTGGCTACTCCGTTGTACGACTTACTAAAGAAGCATGCTCAAAACAGAATTCCGTGGGGTACGGAACAGCAAGAGGCTTTCAACGCACTAAAGACTCAACTCTGCAAGGAACCTATCCTGAAGTTGGCAGACTTCAAGAAACCATTCATTCTAAGGACTGATGCTTCACAGGATGCAGTGGGGGCGGTCCTGATGCAGGAGGAAGATGGAGAGTTATTCCCCGTTGCATACCACAGTAGGCGACTCAAGGGAGCTGAGCTGAATTACAGCACGGTGGAGCTGGAATTGTTGGCGGTGGTCGAAGGGGTCAAGAAATACTACTTCTATTTGTTCGGAGGGGAGTTCACGCTCGAGACTGATCATATGCCTCTGACAAGCCTCAAGACCTCGAGGAATGCCAATTCCAGACTCATGAGGTGGACGCTTTTCCTGCAGCAGTTCAGCTTCGTTGTAAGGTACATTAAGGGTAGTAACAATGTCGGTGCTGATTGGTTGTCACGGTTGACTAATGATGCAGAGGATCGGGAGTAAGTAGCTTGTAGGTGCATATGAGAGGGTTGGAATTTTTTTTCTAGATCAATGATCTGCCGCCCACTTATATTACAGGAATGAGTTGTCCAGGCGAGCTGGCGAGACGCGACGCTGAGCAGACCAAGAATCAGACCAAGCAGCTACAACCAAGGATCCCCACATCAAATCCCGGATAACCGGGAAAATCACCGTATTCAGATAAGACATTACTACTCCCATTTACCCACGAATATCCCAAGTACACCATGTATTCAGACATCTCCTCACATAACAGTAGCTCAGCTAGTTTGTCATTGTAAATGAGTGGGTTTGCCACTAGAGTTAAACCTCACTAGGTGCATTGCCACCAGGACCTTGTCGCTGGCCAAAAATGCGAACTCAGGAGTTTTCCCCTTTCAGTGTAAGTTTAACGTAAATGTAGAGGGGTTTTTCTACTCAAGGGGGACCATTGCATGCGCCAGTGATTGTTAGACTCACACTACAGTATGGAAGACACTGTGAATGACGCTAGGTGATTTTAACGGAGTAAAATCAATTTTAGTGGGGAGGGATGTCACGGTATCGTGCCTGAGATATAGATAGCTAGACATATTAGAGAGTCGAGGGGGGTGCGGGGAGAGTATAGAGAGAGAGAAGAGGGGGTGGGGACGTGCGGTCAGTAATTTGGTCAAGAAGGTTCTCGGACCTTCGAGAAGGTTCGAGAAGGTCCTAGATGTTCTTTCCTTTTCCCGCCAATTCTCCAAGCATACGCTTGTTCCAAACCGAGGGTATAAATAAAGCAGGAGAGGGGAACGCAGGCCTCAGTCCCCAGTTGGTGCCAGCGAGTGAAGTGCTTGTGAGTGTGGAGTGGCGACCAGGGTGACGCGGCACCCTCCTTCGACCATGTGTAAAGGTTAGTATACAGTGTTATTATATAAGTAATCTGATGTGCTAGACGCGGTCATTAATATGCGATAAGGGTAAATTCAAGGGAGGGTTAATTGTTTTGCCTGGTGTATAGGACTCCGTTAGGCTAGTGGTATCAGATTAGTGACGGGTAATTTTAGGAGTGAGTTTGACTGAGTGTGGCTCAGTTAAGGCTCTAGTTAATTAAATTAGAGGGGTTAATTAAGTTAGTTAAACATTTGGATAGAAGGAGCGAGTGGTGTGTGAACGTAATCTCCGATTCATTTTCATCAATTTGTGTCTCTTATTCAATAAACCGTTTTAATAGAATGTTTGTTTAATTTATCATTGTTAATTGTTAAATAACAGTTTTCTAATAACATAGTCCCATCGCGTTAACAATTGAACAGCCTTTTTATATCTATATAAATCTATATATATACACACCGTTAATCCTGTAAGCTGGCCGAACAACAAAATATACTGTATCGATCGGTATAAATATATTGGATAGACGTGTCTTTGATTTGTATCCCGGGTAATTAATTAAGGAATATTTTCCTACGAGATCCTTTATCTTAGTGGCCCAATTTATATACAAATCAGGGAGGCGACCTATTACAAAACTAATTTCCAGAGATAGAAAAATACTAATGAAGAAAAGGACGTACTGTACTTGAGAGCCAAGCAAAGGAAGACCAGCCATGCGCATACTATCACCAAACTACAAGAAGAGCTCGATGAAGTTGAACGAAAACTCATCCAGTCACACCAAGAGCAAAGAACACGTGAAGAACTCCAAGCAGTTGCAAACATACGAGTAAATAGCAAATTCTTCTATGCATACGCAAAAAGGAGACTCAGGAACACCTCAACAATAGGACCACTTGCAAAACCTACGGGCGAACTTGAGAGTGACCCAACCGAAATGGCCAAGATACTCAAACAGCAGTACGAAAGTGTCTTCAGCCCGCCAAATGAAGACAAGAAAATCGATAATGCAACGACCTTCTTTGACATCGCTCCTGGGACACCACATCAACTCTCCTCGGTAACAGTATCAACAGAGGACATAATAGCAGCCATCGACAAGATTGGACCAAACTCTGCGGCAGGACCAGACGGCTTTCATGCCCAACTGCTAAAAAAACTGCAAGCATCAGCTAGCCTTGCCTCTAAAACTGCTGTGGAGCAAGTCCCTCCAAACTGGATATGTACCACAATCCCTAAAAGAAGGTACCGTCACACCAATACATAAAGGGGGTAGTAAAGGCATAGCCAAAAATTACAGACCAGTGGTGCTGACGTCACATCTTATTAAAATCATAGAAAGAACAATACGAGCTAAGATGGTCAGCTACCTGGAAGATAACGAGGCATTCAACGAGGGTCAACATGGCTTTAGACAAGGCCGCTCCTGCCTTTCACAACTACTATCACACTACGACAAAATCCTACAGGATATTCAAGACGGAAAAAATGTAGACGTCATATATCTAGATTTCGCCAAAGCTTTTGACAAGGTGGACCATCGGATCCTTCTACATAAACTCAAATCACTGGGAATAGGGGGAGACCTTGGAAGATGGCTCCACAGTTTCATCACCAACAGAAAACAAAGAGTCACGGTTCAAGGAAGCCTATCAGAAGCAGGTGGGGTCATCAGCGGAGTACCACAAGGATCAGTACTGGGACCTCTCCTATTCCTCATCATGATAGGAGACATCGACAGGGACTTGGAACACTCAACAGCCTCATCGTTTGCTGACGACACCAGACTCATGAAGAAAATCACCTCACAACATGATGCACAGCTACCGGTACTACAACAAGACTTGGACAAAATCCTGAAGTGGGCAGAAGAAAACAACATGGCCCTAAACGCAGACAAGTTCGAGCTTCTAAGGTACGGGAACAAGAGAGCACTACAAAACGACACCAACTACAAAAGTGGACAGCAAGAAATTACCGCCAAGGGCACAGTGAAGGACTTGGGAGTAAATATGAGCAGTGACGCCACTTTTTCCCAGCATATTACCAAAGCCACAACAACAGCAAAACAAATAGCAGGCTGGATCCTGAGAACCTTCCACACAAGAAATGAGAGGTGTATGTTAACACTGTGGAAGTCACTGGTCCTACCACGACCGTCGACTGGAATACTGCTCTCAGCTCTGGTCTCCCCAAAAAGTAGGAGAAATAACAGAAATTGAAGCCACCCAGAGGACATTCACCAGTAAAATCCATGGGTTTCAACACTTTAACTACTGGGAGAGACTCAAGGAGCTGCAGCTGTACTCACTTCAAAGACGTAGGGAGAGATACATCATCATCTACGTCTGGAAGATTTTGGAAAAAAAGGTACCAAATCCAAACATCCAAGAGACTCGAACACCAAAGGCGAGGGAGGCTGTGCTATGTGAGGACTACGCCGGGATCAACACAAAAAATCAAATCCCTGATCCATCACAGCTTTGCATACAATGGAACCAGACTGTTCAACTGTATACCAGCCCCTCTCAGGAACATGACCGGGGTGTCTCCAGCAGGGTGCCAAAACAGAAATTATCCAGTTCTGGATCATTTTTCTAAGCTTACAAGGATCAACTTTGCGCGGCGTCTGCGGGGGGCACAGCCCCCCGCTTCATAACAGGGGGTCCGGGGGGCGTAGCTCCCCGGCCGCCGGAGAAATTTTGAGATGTGAAGGTAAATATATGCACAATACATGCTCAAAATTTATTAAAAGGAATGAATAATATTGTAAGTAAAAGGGATGTTATGTATGTTTACTGGTGTTTAATCAGGATACTAGGGGAGCTGGCTGCCTGTACTTCAGTCTCAAAGAGATGCACTTCAGGTCCACTAATATAGGCATTGAAAACAGGTTTTTAAATTATTCTTAGCAGTCCCTGTTTTAGTTTTGTAACTTTTGTCCAATAAAGATTTCATGTATATTTGTTGTTGCATTCCAAGAACTATTACATACTTAATTTATATCCTTTCATATGATACATGAGTTACTGTAGAGTACTGGTTAAAATACATACCGGTACAAAGTTTCAAGAATAAACTTTGATTAGAACATTTGTTTGTCTATTATTTTCCCTGGGCCGAGTACAAAATACCTGGGTAGGCTATTCCCATCTCGGGTTAAGTACAATCAGTAGGAACGTAGAAACTTACTTTAATTTTCACAACTTTAAAAGACTCAAGATTCTGCGAGGCTAATTCCGAAAATATTCAATCAAGTCTCCGTTACCCCCATGAAGTCAGGTTATAGTAATGACAAGACATACCAATAATATATGTTAGTTAGCGGGTGTGTGGACTGTGGGGATAGTGGCAGCCCCCACTTTGGACACTAAGACTAAGTAAAGTTAGGTTAGGGTAAGGTAATGCAAATTATCTACTCATAACATGATAAACAATTGAACAATAAACTACTGTACTATATTCCTTGAAGAAATAAAAACAAACAATTGTACATAAGGCTGCGGAAAGATTCTTTAGTGATACCCAAGTCATGGCCGGGATTCCGGGAAATCTATAAATGCACTGTAGGCGGTAGGCCTAGCTGCTGGCTGTACACTTATTAAATTGTACCGGTAATCTGGCTAAAAAGTTACCGGTATACAAAATGAGAACATAGAGGCAGGGTGCAGATCCCACTTTGGACACTAAGTTTGGACTTTGGTTAGGGTAAGTTATTGCAAATCTTCCACTCATAATATAAACTACAATAAAATAAGATACCAGTAGATAAGATACTACTGTAGCCTATTCTGCCTATAGCCTATACCTTGAAAACAAAAACAAACGGTAAGACTGCGAAAGTATTCTTCAGTGACAGGTCTACCCCTATAATCCCACGGCATGACGGCAAACTGTTATTGTCATAGGCTATAGCCTAGCCAGGGTGTCGAATGACGCTGTTTTTTTGAGTGATACAACTTTCTGTATAATGATAAAAAAAAATTAATCCTAGCCTAGGCCTAGCCTACGTATTTTTATATTATTATTTTAAAAGTTAGACATCTAAAATAGGCCTAGGCTTAGGCCTACTGTGTTCCAAAACTCAAGAGTAGCCTAGGCTAGGTTAGCCTAGCCTAGCCTTAGCTACAAAAAAAAAAAAAAAAAAAAACAGGAATGTGGGTCTAGGCTAAGTTTAATATACACTTCCCAGGTCATTTTAACAGTTCTATTGCTTCTATATATCATATAATACACCATAGAGTAAGTTTTTAATAACTAGAAAAAAAGGTCATCTTCTAAATAATTACCATAATTGAGGACCTTCGCCATTCCCGGGTTAAGAGTGGGCTCTGAGTCTTAGCCTACCAGAACCAGATTCCCAGCTGCCTAGCTAACCTTATTTTTTACTGTCTTTAACCTCAAATCTTCCTTGATCTTCATTAGCCTATCAATACATTATACATAGCCCCACTAGTGGGGGCAGTCCTAAGATTGTTGGATAATGGGTTATCCTAAGCCTAATATGCCTAGCCTCAGCCTAGGCTACTCATTTCTGCTTCAAATCATCATTATCATCATAGGCCTAGGCTAATACAAGTAGGCCTAGGCTTATCTGACAAAATAATATGCTTGGCTACTTACAAAATCGCTGTTTGGTGCTTGCTAGAAGTCAGGTTTATCCAAAGTATCACCTTGAACTTATACCTTATATATAATGAGTTCCCCAAGATTAATATGCACAATTTTAGAATGTGTAGGGCACTCGCACTTCACATGAAGTCAATGTTATATTCCAGCCCCTTAATTCACTCTATTTTTCCACAAATATATCGGTAAATAACAGCTAACACATTTCCAAGTGTTCCACAGTTGATTGGCGGCAAGCTAATTTGACGTCATCATTGGATTATTCTCGGAAACACCACAATGGAAAACATTGCTGATATTCGTTCGTTGTTTTCCATTAATCCAACCACATATATACCCCTGAAAAACCAATAATTCATCATAAAACGTACTAATTTATAGCTTACCTTATGCCTCAAGGTCTTGCGCTCTTTGTCAAACACATAACATTTATATTCATTCACTATTTTTAAGAAATTAGAGACCCCATAAAATTAGCACATACGAAAAAATATCGTGTATTTTGTGGGAGTTTAATTAAGATCAGATTAGATCAGAAAACTAACATTCAAACTTAAATTAATATTTTACATTATTCATTTCAGTGAAATTTAGTCAATATATTAAACACATGGAGTAGTTTAGTTAATATATACATAGTTTTAGATAAATACCTATTATTATCCTTTAATCTACATATTATTGAGCATTCGAGTGCCAATAAAATTACGGTAGGTGTGTTCGTCTTGACTCAGCCTTCGGCGCAATATAACATCGGAGTGTAGGGGTACATTGGTTGTTTGTTTGTTTGTTTGTTTTAGCGGACTCTCCCATCCAGGAGTTCGTTCTATGAACGATGGCTGTTTCCTTATTGTAATATATATTTGTTATATTGGTGCTAAAGTCAGTCACCTCATCCGAACCGAACAAGTTGTGTTTTCACAGTGTAAACAAATCGCTCTCATGACTCGAGCTCTGGATTTATCCGTCTATATTTACATTAGTAGCTGCATTTGGACTTCAATACAGGTGATATATAATAGTTCTAAGATCATAGCCAATGTAGAGTACAGTGTAGAGCAAAGCAACTATCGTTTGATGAGTGTAATGTAGAAATAGAATGGCAGGTTTAGCGGGGCTCCCGGCCGCCCCGGGACAGTCACAGGCTCTTAGCCTATTTCAGTATCAACATTTTTTCAATGTTAGGTTCGGGATCACGAAGAAAATGGGCGAATTTTGGCACACTGGTCTCCAGACACCTTCAAGAAACACTTGGACATGTGGCTGGCCAAAATACCGGACCGGCCACCAACACCAGGTGACCAGGATACCCCAGCACCAACTCCAACCGACTTCTGGAATGGAGAGTGGAAGAAAGGGAGCTGCCTGGTCACAGTGGAGCCCCAGCTCAACTGTGTCACTAACGGACGGAATACAACAAAGTGTAACAAAGTGTAAGTCACAGTAAGTGTACCGCAACCGAGTTGTCTTTATATTTAGTCTCATATTGGTCAATATACAGGAGGCGCTACAATATAGGTAGCAAAATTCTAGCCTAATGGTAGTTTTGGGTTCCTATCATCATAGGCCTATGCTTCATTTCTATATAGCCTACAGTACTTTTTATCCCCGGGGAAAAAAAAACAAATCTTGGGATTTTTCATTTATTTTCTTGGGATTTTTTGTTTTGGTCATTAACCTCTGAAGTGCGCATGGGGGTAATTGGAAACGTCCCCCTGTGCTGACGTATTTGAGGTGTTTCCGTCACTAAAATATTCATTGTGCCATTAATAGCATTAATACTTATCCATATGTGCCTATTATGGGTTGATTATAAAGGTATTAACCTGAAACAACAATAAAACGAGTGAAAACAGCGTTTGGATGGTCAAAATCGGAGATATAGCCCGCGAGTTGTATAATGTATGGGTGAGGCAAGCTGCTTTCCCGCCAATTTCCCCCAAGGCCACTGAGACACAGTCGATCGATACTCTCTCTCTCTCTCTTGCACTCGCTTGCCATCAGTGATGACAACACCCTGCTTGCAACTCGCTAATGTTAGCACGAAAATATACCTCAGAATAAGGGAATAACAGGGAAAATAGGTGATAACTGAAGGAGAGGAGGAAAGTGGGGAAGGAGGGGAGGTAGAGGACTGAGATTTTGCATGGCCCAGGGGCCAAAAAAAAATAAAAAAATAAAAAAAAAATTTTTTTCGATGTCAAAAATTGATTTTTTTTTTCCACTCACTCATAAGAGTCTCCCCGCAGTCCGCCGGGGGAACTCTTAAGAGTCTCCCGGCAGTTCCCGGGTTAACCTAACCAAACCTAATAGCCCCCAAATAAATTTAGGTTAGGTTAGGTTAGGTTAATAAAAAAAATAAAAAAAAATCCAAGAAAAAAATAAAAATCCCAAGATTTTTTTGTTCCCGGGGATAAAAAGTATATAGAAATGAAGCATATGATGATAGGAACCCAAAACTACCATTAGAATTTTGCTACCTATATTATAATAGGCCTATTGACCCTCATATTAGCCTATCATTATTTTTATTGTTCTCTATTTAGCCTATGTTTCCTTTTGCCACACTAGTTGCAAGTCTAGCACACTGAAGGCAATAATTACTTAGCACTTCATAGTCCATCACAAAACCTGTATGTATTTCTACTTGAGGCATGCTATGCTTACAGGTACCTACCCGATAGCACTATCGTTAGTGAGTGCTGTACTGTATTTTATATATTATTTTGTAATAGTATAGATATCTTATCAATATTTGTATTTTTTACTATTGTTAATGTCTTGTCATGTTGCAAATTTGATTTTAAATAATATTTTGACATTTAACATGTAGTTTCTTTATTCATGCAGAGTTTAGTAAAATTTGCCAGAACGTCCCGGACTTCCCAAACTTGACTACTTCCTTTAACGTGACGATAGTGCGTTGTTATATGTGCGATTGGTTTGCTTGGGAAACAGATTAACTTGCTCATGTAGTGATGTACACCCTATGTGGTGGATTGTGTTCTTTTATTTAATAATTTTCATTTTAGTAAGCGTTGTTTCCACATAGCGATTTTGATAATTTAATTTGACTTTATATTGTCCTTGTCCCAATTTTGGTTTGTTTAGTTTGCAAGTTTTACATTTTAATAGCACCAAGCAGGGTGTCAAACGACGCTGTTTTTTTGAGTGATACCGCAAATGAATTTTTTGTATAATGATAACAGAAACTCCCCTAGCCTAACATTTTTTTTTTTTTTTTTTTTTTGGGTTTGTAGCCTATTAATGTTACAGAAAACAACTTCACAAGAATTTGGAGTGCCTAATTGCCAAAGTGATTGGGGGGGGGGGGCCCCCCCCCCCCCAGATTTTGTTTCGGACTTGTCACTTTTGGAATTAAGGGTGTCCACAGTCCACAGTCCACTCGGACCAGTGGGACCACACTGTCCACAGTATTGCTTCTAAGTTCTAACTTTCTAAGTTCTATATATTATATAATACACCATAGAATAAGTTTTTAATAACTAGAAAAAAAGGTCATCTTATAAATAATAAATAATATTATAATTACCTTAATTGAGTTGAGCATTGAGGACCTTCGCCGTTCCCGGGTTAAGACTTAAGAGGTGGCTCAGGTGGGGGCTCTGAGAGTGAGAGTCTCAAGAGTCTGAGCAGTGAGCTTACCAGATTCCAGAATTTCAGAAATAATGAGAAAATCTCAGTAACACTATGACTAAAACACTGACATTCAGATGATTCAGACATTACAAATTTTACAATTTACACAGTCCATTAGGATGATTAGGGAATTTAGGGCCTTTAAGCCTTACTACCTTAGGGCTATCAAATTAACAATTAAACAATGGGGTCGACTTCTGGAATCTCAATCTGGTTCTGGTGATCTGGTCATCGTGCCTGCCCTGATAATCCTGATAAATTTAACACTATATTTTCAGGTCAGCATACACACGAATATCACTTATCACTAGTCAGGCAATAGTCTCCAATATCTAGGTGATTTCGGCCTTATATATGTAAACACTACTAAAGTCTAAGACAGTTTAAAGGACACACAAATGCTATTACAAGTTCTGTCTACACGAACGTTAAGCAATAATGGCAGGACTGGGGAAGAACCCAATATTATTGGAACTGGAATAAACTGATACTGATAACATGTTATTAGTATCATTTCACGCAAACCTCCCTCCCAGTCTCTGATAGCCTTCAGTTTTAAGGCTATAAATCCTTAGATTATAGAGCACAGTAACGTGTGTATACATGAATGATGTCCATAGGCCTTACAGATTCCGTGTGTGATATAATTATTGATACACAACCCTTATCAAGAATTATATAACGGTATGCGTGTTGCGTGTTTTTTTTGCGTGCTGTCCTAAGTAGGGTCCATTTACTGTTTGTTTACATTCGTCAACATTGTTCTGGGGACAATAATATGAGGCGAATTTCATTTAATATGTCAATATTTACCATTTTAAAATAATTATATATTAATAGAAGCTATTTAGAAATTTTTTACATGCATTCTTACAATCTATTGTATATTATATGGCACTATACATTATTTTTACAAGAGAGCAAGTTTTGGTGTAGAATATTATCCTTCATCAGTCAGCCATATTGGTTTATACAAGGCGCCAATTTTAAAAAACCATATATAAAGGTGTAGGGGCAAAGATTTACCCAACAACTATTCGAAGCTTCACGTAAACTATTAGAAATTGACAAATATATCGGAATGAATAGGAAACTATCCCCTTGTGTAAAAAATGAACACTGAATGAGGAAATTGACCACTTGCGAGATTCGTTCTATAAAGAACGAACCCAGATCCAAAAATAAATTGTAAGCCTACAATTATAACCCAGGAACTACTACAAGGCTGATTATGACCGAATCATCTCAAAGTGTTCCTTAATATCACAGTCACACTCTCCAGCACATCCACACCACAATGCTCTCGTACTTCTTGATTTGTCTGTCTATCTCCCCAGGTAACTCCACACGTACGGTACTGCCTTAAAATACTTAAATGAGCTAACAGTCTCCATAATCCGACCATTCAACCTAACCTCACATTCTGTGACCGCACTACAAGTTGTTTGCTGACGACCTCAAACTCTACATCCAGCATCCAAGTAAGTCACCACAATCAAGCTCTCAAGATCTCCAACAAAATATCAACATTTTAGCATCTACATCAGACCCTTGCTTGACTTTGCTTCTCCTGTTTGGCATACTGGTTTTCAAGCCTTCAAGGCGATCTTAATCTTCTAGACTTCTAGAGTCTGTTCAACGTCGGTGGACGAAACAAGTAACCAACCCACTCAAGTCTCACTTATCATGACCGTCTCTCTACCTTAAACCTGTTTTCAATTAAAGGCAGATTGTTGAGGACCGACCTTATTCAGTGTTACAAAATATTCCATAATCTCTCGCCCATTAAACACCATGACCTGTTCACTATGTCACCCCACCAAGGAGTAAGAGGTCATAAATACAAGATCTTTGTTCCCCACACAGAAACCAAAGTAAGAAAAAGGTTTTTCTCCTGTCGTTGTTGTTGTTGCCCAAGCTGCCTGGCCGAACAGCCCCAAGGCCCCGAGCAAGGCCAAGGCCATAACCGAGTGCCCCCACAGATCCCTCCCTGCCGACCACAATAAAGCCTGGGTGACCGAAGCCACTCCATGGCGGGGAGCTGAGGAGGGTGCGGAAATCAACCCGGGAAATCAAAGCCCCACCCAGGGCCCTGTGCCCCTCAGCAATTATGAAGAGAAAGTCGAGGGGCAAAGGGAAAATGTGACGCTTTGGCTTCCAATCTTGGTAGATTGGGAGGTCAATCCACGGAAGAGACGCCGTCACTGAGATCTAGAAAATATATAAGTAAAAGGAACAGTCGGAGTAAGCTATGGGTATGGCAGAGATCGCTCAATTCTCACTCTGATAGACCAGCCCATCACCACTCCTGTCGTATAATCCATCAGTGGAACTCCCTACCAGCTGAAATAGTTGATTCCCCCTCCCTTGCTCAATTCAAATCTATATTGACCCAACACCTCCACAACTCACTCTTCAACCCATAAAATCCCCTTTCCCATTTTTAAGCAACATCTTAACCCCTGATACCCCATCATATTATTGGTCCGACACACACTACCAGTCACCCCATTTCAGTACATCAAATGTTGCATCTGAAAACTAACACACCTGCCCTACGAGGAGAGATGTCAGCGACTGGGACTGCAGACACTCAGTGACCGGAGAAAAAGAGGTGATATGATCGAAACCTACAAGCTAATGCATGGCTTCGACGACATCCCTTACACCAGATTCTTTTGCCTCAACACAAACAATCTGAGAAGACATTCACTGAAACTAGCGAAACCGGACCACTGGAGAACAAAACTAAAAGGGAACTGGTTTGCGATCCGGGTGATCGATGACTGGAACTCACTCCCAGACGGGATAGTAACTGCGCCCACGATAGCCACATTCAAATCACGGTACGACAGTCACACGGGTATAGAGAACATTTAGGTTGACACGTCTTAAGAGGTGGGGACCACACAAGAAACCAATTCTTATTTCCCCACTACCAATTCATAGGTAAGCACTGACGTGTCATGCTATCTCCTGGGCTGCCTAATCCTTGGCCTGTCATGCGCTACCGATTGGCGGCCCTACCAGGTGAGCAACCCTGTTTTAAAGGCCAAAACATTACTGTTTAGGATTCAAACCTACTCACTCAGGTATGTTTGTGAAAGTTGGGCACCATATTTACTCAACCATGAGCGGATACAAGGGAACCAACCTTAGTTCATATTTGGAGAACCAGGTTATAGTGTTGCGGAGGTTTATGCCTTCATACACATGGCGAGTTACTTGACATCAACAATTACTATTTTACACATTCCCCCTGCCCCTGGCCCTGCCAACTTGGCTAAGTGATACAATTTTAATCGTCCTGGTACTAATATGGAACCTCTCTGATGACAAATCTAATGCTACTGTCGCTCATGGGCGAGTGAATACGGTGCCCAACTCTCACAAACATACCTGAGTGAGTGGGTTCGAATCCTGGTCAGGATACCTCTCTCCCAAGTTACCAACATCAGCCTGTCAAACATTACATAACCTTACTCTTCCGCACATTAATTGCAATATATGTTATGGTAAGTATTATACCTTCGAAGACCGAGGTATATAAGTCCAAAAATTGTGTGACACATAGAATGAATGGCATCTCTCGCACAGATACTCATAGATGATGTTTATACTTCGATGCCAATAAAAATAACTATAATAATAATATTAATAATAATAATTTAAAATTAAAATGTAAAACTTGCAAACTAAACAAACCAAAATTGGGACAAGGACAATATAAAGTCAAATTAAATTATCAAAATCGCTATGTGGAAACAACGTTTACTAAAATGAAAATTTTATATACATTTAATGTTTGGTCTTGTCACTTCTTGAATAGGTAGTATTCATTCATGACTGTCTAACTTATGGAATAGTTATACAATACAATAATTCCGAAGGGAAATTGATTGAAATCTAGAAGAGAGAATTCATGCTGTTTGTGATTTTGAAATGGCCAAGATTATTCCAGGAAGAACGCAGGAGAGGAAGGTTTTTCATGGCAACGAATATCCAGGCTCCAGCATCAGTAAGGTGGAGAATCGGTAAGAAATAAGCCTACAGTTAAAGTATCCTTCTACCTGCATATATTATCCACCCATCCACAATGAAAATTAAAAGAACATTAGGCTTCCTTAACTATTGGAACTTGTTCGACTATTTCGATTTAGGGAATGTTTGACCTTATAGTTTCTGCATGAGAGGCTGCAATTTTTAAATATATAAACTCCCTACTACGCTACTTACCAAATTTAATTGACTATTATAAATGCATAATTAAAATTGCTGTACTAATTCGTATCTCCAAATCATTTTCATTTGGGCAGCTTTCCAGTCAAACAGTAGGCTTTCCCTAATGATAGGTCTTGTATTAAATTAGGCCTACTATCTTAATACACTTTAATTGTATGTATATTATCAATGATTATGCCGTATTATACACCATTGTACATAATTTTTGGGTATTCTTTTATGGCCCTATCATATTATTTCTGGAAATCTCCGATATATACTTTAGTCTAAAGCATACATATAATTCAAAGCTACCGCCTGACCGCAATATTCATTAGTACAACAATTAAAGACTTTAAAAAGTAATATATTTGAGTTATAATTTGACCATGGATTGCTCACTAGTTAAACAAAAATCTGTACCATTGCCTTGCTATGCATGTTATTATTAAACGAAATATAAATTTGTAACTTGACACATCTAGCCTATGTTGTTGAACAGATAATAATACGTTATAGACGCCATCTTGGATGCTCAGGTTCCAATAATCTCTAATTCTTATCAGTCCAAACACAGTCCCACAGAATCTTATCTCCTGAAATCCTGCTGGTCTAGTATTGTAGAACATAATCCTATATTTTACACTTATTAAGGTAAGTAGAGCTAGTATTGTTATCTTACTGAACGCATTAAGGGTCAGTGGTTGTATCCTAGTCAATAGCATGGTAAATCAAGTTCAGAAACTATATAATATTATAATATTTATGACCTGAAACATAAATTATTTTTTGCTACGACCTAGCGTCCTAGCTCCTAGGACATTCCCGCCTATTAGCGGCCTATATACAGTAGGGTCTCACATAAAACGAGTTTATGGTCGATAAACGAGGGCGTTTTATGTGAACACAGCATTTTGGTGGCGCAATATCGTCAATGTTCGCTGTAAGCGAATTTTTTCGTACAAAGCGAACGATATTTCATACAAAGCTAACTATATTCCGTACAAAGCGACGATATTTCGTACAAAGCGAACGATATTTCGTACAAAGCGACGCTATTTCGCAGTCCTAGCTGGCTGCTCCTAGGACCTAGTGGGCTAGGCCAGAATGCCAGTGCAAATGTGCAATCTTCAAAGTTCAAACCATTTTCAGAATAATCAGAATTTGTCTAAGACTCTAAGTCACTAAGACAACTAAGTTTGCATCATGCATGAAATGATGAAAATCATGATGTTAATAGTTAATTAGGATTATTAGGCTAATTATTTGTTTTAAATTGTTTAGGCCTAGCCTAGGCCTAATTTATTTGTTTTAAATTGTTTAGGCCTAGCCTAGGCCTAGGCCTATATATTTTAGACAATTTGACTTTCGTCTTACTTACAGTCTTTGCCTAGCCTCCTAGCCTAACAGGCGCTGAGGCGGCTAGGCCAGGTCTACCGTCAGAAATTACCGTCTACCGTCTAACCTCTAGGCTCTAGGTCCCTAAGGACTCAAGGAGTAAGGCCTATTAGGGCCTAACGGCAACGCCAAGCCCTAAGCTATGCCTTCCCTGCGGCCTGCCGCCCAGCGGCCCAGACTCCAGTCTCCAAAGCCTCGGGTCTTCGCATTTCGCAAGTCGCGTCTCCAAAAATAAATACAAATCCTGGGATCAGAGTTCCCGGGATTTTTAATAATTTTTAAAAGTTATTTAGCATAATTTATGCCTACGGTGCCGCCTACCCTATATATTTTTTGTTTCCCCCATCTCAAATTCTCAATTCTCATGATTGCCATGCAGCCAATCTTCATTGATGATGAGAGCCTTGAGAGGAAATTGAGTTATTGAGGATTTGAGGAATCATGAAAATCATGACATGACTGACTTAATATTAATTTGATTTAAAAGATTATTGTATATTAATTTTTATTAAATTTCCAGGTTCAGCAGATGAGCTGCTGAGTAGATAGCTGCCAATCCTGCCATTGCCGAGACTCGAGACTCGAGTACTACAGTCCGTCGAGTCAGACTCCTGCCGGCTGCCGCCCTTGTGATACCGTTGATAACTTGATACGGCCCACTGCCCACGCCCAGCGGCCCATGACAGGTCAAGACTCAAGTCACGAGTCACACAGAACAAGCATTGAAGCGTAAGTGTTAAAACTATCCCCTTTTTCTCTTATTTACCGCTATTTATTTATTTTTATATTAGGGATTTTGCTTAGCATATTAAAAAAATATATTAACGGTGGCCCTCATGGTGGGTGACTCCGGGTGACCGGGGTGAGGGTGGGGTCCCTGCCGCCCAGAGCCTCGGGTCTTCGCAAGTCGCGTCTCCAAAAATAAATACAAATCCTGGGATCAGAGTTCCCGGGATTTTTAATAATTTGTAAAAGTTATTTAGCATAATTTAGGCCTACGGTGCCGCCTACCCTATATATTTTTTGTTTCCCCCATCTCAAATTCTCAATTCTCATGATTGCCAATCTTCATTGATGATGAGAGCCTTGAGAGGAAATTGAGGAATCATGAAAATCATGACTGACTTAATATTAATTTGATTTAAAAGATTATTGTATATTAATTTTTATTAAATTTCCAGGTTCAGCAGATGAGCTGCTGAGTAGATAGCTGCCAATCCTGCCATTGCCGAGACTCGAGACTCGAGTACTACAGTCCGTCGAGACGGTCGAGTCAGACTCCTGCCGGCTGCCGCCCTTGTGATACCGTTAATACGGCCCACTGCCCACGCCCAGCGGCCCATGACAGGTCAAGACTCAAGTCACGAGTCACACAGAACAAGCGTTGAAGCGTAAGTGTTAAAAATATCCCCTTTTTCTCTTATTTACCGCTATTTATTTATTTTTATATTAGGGATTTTGCTTAGCATATTAAAAAAAAAATATCAACGGTGGCCCTCATGGTGGGTGACTCCGGGTGACCGGGGTGAGGGACCTGAGGGTGGGGTCCCTGCCGCCCAGAGCCTCGGGTCTTCGCAAGTCGCGTCTCCAAAAATAAATACAAATCCTGGGATCAGAGTTCCCGGGATTTTTAATAAATTTTAAAAGTTATTTAGGCCTACCCTATATATTTTTTGTTTCGGGCAGGTTAATAGCCTTTACACTCTACCGCTGAACACGGGGTGAGGCCCGTGAGGTCTTGCTCCAATCTAGGGAGTGAGACATGCGAAGCTTCACGGCTCGAAGCAACTCCATCTCTGAAGCCGCCTTGCCTCCGCGCCTCCGCACTTCACAGTCTAATTTAAAAAAAAAAAAAAAAAAAAAAAAAAAAGTAGCCTAAATTGACACAATTTTGGTCTCTATATTTTCCATCTTGATTGATTTTAGATTGCAGGAAATGCTGTTTTAGACACCTAAATTCTCAAGTTTTTCCGGGGGGGCATGCCCCCGGACCCCCCTAGAGCTCGCGCCTCTGCGTCGTTCGCGCTATAATGATAACGAAATAATAAACCATAATGATACCACAATTCATATTTTGTGGATTGACACCCTGGGCCACCAAATCCAACTGTCCAACATGAGATTTGTGGCCTCGTGTAAGCCATGACCCGTCAAATGACACCTCTATATTTAGTATTCCATGCTCATCGGGATATATTCCAAGGTCTTTGTAACATTTGGCTATACACTCCTTCATTAGTTCTGTACTAGGCCTAGACTGTTGTTTGTTCAATATAATCTGTCCAAAATTATCTCTTACCTTATAATAATTCTTTTTATCAAGGGGTTTAGTTGAAATGGCAGATGCAGCTGAACAATATCCTGAATAACCTCTGCCATTTGTCATACTTTCATAGGCTAGGCCTACACCAAAAAATGAATTATTCACAGTGTAGGCCTACCTAGGCCTATTTTCAACTTTTTTAGGTTCATATTCATATGCAATACTTTTGCATACTAAGCACCTAACTTGAATTGAGGTGTCTGCTGAAAAAGTATGTAGATCCATTTGTAACTTACCACCACACTCATCACAAACTCTTGCAATAGTCTGGAAAAAATCCTTCATGACACCCACGTCCATCAATACTTTTTCTCCTTCACATCACTATCTCCATCATTGTCAAGGCTCAGATGCTGTTTTTCACTCTGTATTTGTTCTAGGCGGGTTTCTCTCAACTGAAAAGGTTTTGTTTTCTCTGTAGATTTTATAAGATTCTCCCCCGATAAATCTACAGTTATACTAGCCTACCCCTATTTTGTGGCTATTCTGTTGGTACTAATGGGCTAATATTATTAGTAGTAGACTTAGTATGGTTTGATGATGTGCGGAAATGTATATTTGACTTGAAATAGATACATTGAAGTATTACAAACCTTAGCAAACTCATAAACAGGGAACGTGAGGGGGAGTTTAGACCGTCGCGGAGACAGGTTACTTTTCGGTTAGGTTAGGTTAGGCTAATGTTAAAAATACTAAAATGCGACGGTCCTCGGTATTAAACAACACTGTATATCAAAGAAAACATTAAAAACAACTACAAATTACCTGAAAAACTCTTATCTGGTTGGTGATATTTGTTATCAAAATACGTTTTTTTCCAGTTTCCGCGTCTGCTGAACCATCCAAAAAACAGCTAAAAGGCGTGTTTTGAAGGGGGGAGGTGGTGGGGGGTAGTGGGGGAGGGGTAGTATAACTGTAGATTTACCTCTCCCCCTAGGGCCTCGTCACGAATATCTACCTCTTCTAGCGTCTGTGCAGTTCCTGGATGTCTCCTTACCTCTCCCTTTTCTTCTGCTCCCTCTCAAGGGCTAATCTGCTCGCCTTTGACCTCTTTGGCATGATTAATTTGGCCAATAACACACGATACACAGTAACACAGGATAATGCGGCCAACTAAACCACCAAAACACGTGAACTTGCTAGACTGAACAGCTGATTCTGCAAAATGATAATTCGATAATTCGTAGCTTATCAAAATTCGGCCTGAAATAGCCTACTTGGGAAACTTATGCTTGTAATTTTCAATTAGCTAATAATAAAGTGGCTAATATTTTTAGTACTACATATACGTATAATGAGCGAATATTCCTCTTCAGCAAAAGGTATGAGATGAATTTTACCCAAAAAAAACAGTCTAGCCGAAATTGACACTCGGCTTCGTTTTCTCTTTCTCATTGAGGGGGCCGATACTTAAGGCTATCCCTCAACAACATCATCATCATGATCATCATGATCAAAGAAAACCTATATTTGATGGGTAACAACAGTAAAAAAATCAAAGTTCCCAGGTACCTTTCCGATCTTTTTCTCGCGTATCGGCGTCCGTCGTCATTTAGCGCGCTACCCATGTCCACTAAAAAATCCAAAATACCTATTTCTAAGCAAAATATGGCTATAATATACATGGTAACTATATCTAGAAGAGTTAAATATTGAAGATATGCAAAAAAACGAACTTGAAATTTTTTACCAATTTTTCGTGAGAAATTCCCCAATAGAATTATGAAATAAGTTGAATGACAAAATACAAGTACGGTAGTAATACTAAATATAACAGAAAACAAGTAAACAAATCCACTGAAAAGAGGTGTAACTAAATTATAATGTAAAACTTGCAAAATATAAAAATATAAAATATAAAATAGTACCCAGTATGCTTTTATTGGATGCCTGGAAGAAATATTATATATACTGAAGGTTATTCAATCAGTAAACACAAATGTATCAGAATTTATGACCTTGACTTTACATACCCCACGGCATATATTGATACAAAAATATAAACATACACACACGCAACAGCAAGGGATACATAACGATGGATAATACCAGGCCAACGACCTACAAAAGCTGGCACAACTTTGGGTTTTTTTGTAGGTCAAGCTGCTACTATGCACTACTCTACAAGCTTAAGAAAAACAACATAACGCACTACAGCAACTCTTAACCTAACAAGTGCGCATGGGGGTAATTAGAAACGTCCCCCTGTGCTGACATATTTGAGCTGTTTCCATCAGTAAAATATTCATTTTACCATAAATAGCATTAATACTTATCCATACGTGCCTATTATGGGTTGATTATAAAGGTATTAACCTGAAACAACAATAAAACAAGTGAAAACAGCGTTTGGATGGTCAAAATCGGAGATATAGGCCGCGAGTTATATAATGTATGGGTGAGGCAACCTGCTTTCCCGCCAATTTCCCCCAAGGCCACTGAGACACAGTCGATCGATATTCTCTCTCTCTCTCTCTTGCACTCGCTTGCTAACACTGATGACAATGCCCTGCTTGCAACTCGCTAATGTTAGCACGAAAATATACCTCAGAATAAGGGAATAACAGGGAAAATAGGTGATAACTGAAGGAGGGGAGGAAAGTGGGGAAGGAGGGGAGGTAGAGGAGTGATATTTTGCATGGCCCAGGGACCCCCCCCCCCAAAAAAAAAAAAAAAATAGATGTTTAAAGTTGATTTTTTTTTCTCTGACTCTTAAGAGTCTTCCCGCAGTCCGCTGGGGGAACTCTTAAGAGTCTCCCCGCAGTTCCCAGGTTAAGCAGATACATACAGTATGTATGTACAGTATGTATACACTCAGGTACAATACCCCACAGCTGGGGGTGGCCAACTCGAGACAGAGGCCGAACAGAAACACATTTAAAGTTCCAATTCTTAAGGTCCGGGACCACTTTCTCTGTCTCGTCAAGTAGGTGAATTTTACAAGGGGAAGAGGAATCCTAGCTTCCCGCCCCTGAAGTAGGAAAAGTAGGACAGTAAATGAGACAGACAAAAATGTAAAATAGATATACAGTATTCATATTTGTTTTCACCAATTCACCAATTAGTTTACAAATAAACCTAACTAGTGAAATCAATGAAAGTAATGAATACATGTGGTACTCCACGGACTCGAACCTAGGATACTCACACCGAAATTAATACAAAATAATTAAACAAGCAAATTTAAAAATCATATAAATAATAATATTTATAATATAAATAATAATATTTATAATATAAATATATATCACAAATAGGCATATATATATATATATATATATATATATATATATATATATATATATATATATATATAAACTAATGATTAAAGATGGGGTTCAGTTAGTCAAATAGTAGAACATCTATAATAATAATAATAATAATAATAATAATAATAATAATAATAATAATATTTATTCAGTCAGCAATTTACAGAGTTGGTACCACATAGTTTGTTACAAATATGACATGTACCAGCCTTGCATAATTCCAACCAAGGATAGCCCAATAAGGCCGTTAGGCGTATTTCCATTGGGGTCCTTGTGGGATTAGGTTAGCTGGGGAAAAGGGGAGGATAAAGAAATAGATACTTTAGAGAAAGTATTTCTAGGGGGTTATTTTAAGATACCTTACATCCTATAGTAAATATCCGTAATCCGTAATCAGTAATCATTTCAGTTTGGTTTGTCTATCTCTTATGTCGTATTTAGTAGTAGACATAAGCTTGGTGCTCCCTTCTCGCAGCTGTCCGGTTCAGGTGTTCCTTCAGGCTACGTCTGAAGGAATACAGTGTTCTCTTTTCACGGACTGACTGGGGTAGGTCGTTCCAGTCTTTGATGGCAGTGAAGAAGAATGTTTGCTTACCCTGTCCTTGGATTCTCGGGACCTTAAAATTAAACATCATGTTTCTTGTATTATGTCCACTCCTCTCATTTGCTTTAACAAAATCATTCTTTAGATACTCTGGAGCTCTGTCATAGAAAATTTTGAAGGCATTAGTTAGCCTGATTTGTTTGGCCCTGTCAGAGACATTGAGCATACCTAGTGACTGAAGTTGTTCCTGGCCAACATGTGATCTGGGTCCTAGCTTCAGCATGAACCTAACCATTTTATTTTGAGTGACCTGAAGTTTGTGCTGTGCTAATTTAGATGATGCAGATTACCAGGGTGACACAGAATAGTCAAAATGACATTGAACAAGCGCTTGGCAGAGGGTCTTTTTGGTCGCCGCGGGCAAGCATCCCACCTGTCTATACAGGTATTTTATACGTGCTCTACACTTACTCAGGATAGAATCCAAAATTGTTTCACCTGACAAACTCGCGTCCAGTTTCAGTCCGAGATATTTAACTTGTGACACTGTTGTTATAGGAATATCATTACAGTTGACCGAGAAGCCCACAGTGTCTTTCAGTTTGCGTTTTGTTCCACATAAGATGGCTTCCGTCTTGCCCAGGTGAAGAGATAGTCTATTGTCCACTAGCCATTCACTACATGATGCTAGTTCTTTGGAAAGTGAAGCGGCAATACTTATTGGGTCTTTTCCTGAAACCAGAAGCACACTGTCGTCTGCATACAGTAATAATTTACACGAGACGCTCAGTTCCATGTCGTTCACATAACAGAGAAAGAGTAAGGGACCAAGGATGCTTCCCTGCGGGACCCCACAGTTAATTGGCATAGGATCAGATATATTATCATCAATTTTGACTCTTTGGGTTCTACCACTAAGATAAGATTTAAACCAGTTCACAGACCCTATGCCCATAGCTTGTAGTTTATTACATAGGATATCATGGTCTACTGTGTCAAACGCTTTTTGTAGATCAAGAAGAACCATACCGGTGTAGTTACCTTTAGACATTTCTTTACGAATGTGATCCGTTAAGTGGATGAGACAGGAGTCTGTCGAGTACATGCATCTGAAACCTGATTGAAACTTATAGATAATTTTGTTTGAGGTAGTGTTCAATTTGGGTGTATACCGCTCTTTCAAGGATTTTAGATACAATACATAATATGCTAACTGGTCTGTAGTTGCCAACTTCTAGTTTATTTCCTTTCTTGAATAGAGGGGTTACAATAGCTTCCTTCAGTTCAGCAGGTACTGTGTTGGTGTTAATTGACAAGTTGATGATGTGGGTTAGGGGGCCTGCTATACCAATGGCTCTATCTCGTAGAAATTTGGCAGGAATTTTGTCTGGTCCTGTGCTCTTATGTACATTTAGGTTAGACAGCTCGTCAAAAGTGTATTTTGGTGTAACATTTTGCAATCTAAATGTGTTCGGGTGTATGTCTTTATCTCTGTAGAAATTACGAAAGGTGGCCGTTGTTGTCGTGTATTTATTGAGAGGTTGAGGTAGGTTCTGTGCAAGTGTGTTTGCTATGGAAGTGAAGGAAGAGTTGAAGTAGGTTGAAATTTGTCGTTTATCGTGGCAAACCTGATCATTAATGGTGAGAGCAATATTAGTGTTAGACGAATCCCTTGTCTTGTTGCTGTAGCCTGTTGTTTTTAGGTGCCTCCATAGTTTCTTTGGGTTATTCTGATATTCCTCTGCCTTATTGTGAAAATAATTATTTTTCGCTGATTTCATTTTCCTACTTGGTTTATTCCTGGCCCTGTTGAACTCATGTTTCAGACCTTGATCCTGTCTATGTTTCGCTAGCCTTTTTAACAGATTGTCTCTGTGTTCCAGATGGTGTAGTATGTCATTGTTGATCCATGGGTCTGACCTTGCTTTAATTCGTATGTCTTTCAGAGGAGCTATTTCGTCTAGGATGTTTGTGATGATGGTTCTGAAGCCAACCCATGCGTCATTAACGTTTGTACTTCCAAACACTGGAGACCAGTCTGTATTCCATAAAATGTCCAGAAGTGTTTCCTTATTGTAGTTTCTGAGTGACCTTGTTTTGATAATCTTGTGATACAGTAGTTAGAAAATTGCTACGGTACAAATACAGAACAAAATCAAATGTGCAGGAAAAGCAAAAATATGAACATGCAATCAAAAGTAAACTCACCATGCAGACACAAGGCAAAATAGCATGCATTTCAATATAAAAATTAATATACTGGAATCACCTGAATTAATTTTTGAAAACTCTCCGTTTCGAGAGGATTCCAACGATATGGTCACAAGTTAAAATAGAACAACTTATTTGAAAAAAAATAGATTTGGACGCGAGGATACTTTTGGAATCCTCACGACGCGCTGAATCCAATGGTGAAATCCGTTTTTAATTATATTCATTTTTGTAGAAATGGGAGCCTATTATAATTTTAAAGTTCTTAACACCTTATTGGCGGGCTAGGCGGTAAATAATATGTAGCCACCAGCGGGGTGTTTTTAGCCAAAATAGGGCTGTTTACGTGATCATTTTCATGCCTAAATAAAACCCAGAGCGTAAAACAAGTATCTATCCCTGAAAGGGCATAAACAGAGCTTGCCAATGACACCACAACGATCCTTGTATGACCGCTAGTTTTCTTGCAACAACCGCGCAACACGAGTGCAAAAAGCATGTAATTCGGTACTTTCCCCATACAATTCAGTATGTAGCGAGTGAGAGAGGGAGGGAGGAGGTGGGATTCGTGTCAGTAGGTTCGCCGCGGTGGTCTGGAGCAGTCATACGCTCGCTACTCTCCTGCCACCACTTGTCTCGCTCTCTCTCTCAGCAACATTACGTGCTGAAAATGCCACACGACCTATGTCGCGCGCGCCGCCAGATAGTCCAAATTTATTATACTCGACTTATGTTGTGGGCCGCTAGTTAAGGGTTAACAATTAAATTAGTATAATCATAAGTCTAGGGTAAAGTATACCCAAATTTCAAAAACTTATAATGGGGACTCTAATTAAAAACTATTAGAACTTTAATATGAATTACTACCACTGAAATCTGGGTTTACTTTACCCTAGACTTATATATAATATATAATTATTATGGGAGCCTATTAAAATTTTAAATAAAATATATACAAATATTGTTTTAACTATTATATAAGTCTAGGTTAAAGTAAACCCAGATTTCAGTGGTAGTAATTCATATTAAAAGTCAAACCTGGGTTTACTTTACCCTAGACTTATATATAATATATAATTATAATGAGAGCCTATTATAATTTTGAATAAAATATATAGGCTAACCATCCTTGATTTTGGTCGAATTTTGACTTGTCATTATTATTACATATTTGGATTAGTCTCGCCGTTGCAGTTTCAACGGTATAATTTTTTTTTTTTTTTTTACCAATCTTTAGGCCCAATAGACCCATTTTAAAGATTAAAAACTCCATAGAAGTTATTTATCTACGGATTGTGTTTAAATTTATACCATAAGTACACTTTGGCACGCTGCATCGAATGGCTCAAACAATTAAAATCGGACCATTAGTTTAGGATTTTTATTTTGACTTGGCCTTCCTGGAGGGCCCAGGGGGACCGTTTTTTTGGACTTTAAAAGTCCTCTGTAGCCCAAACTATAAGTCCTAGAGAATTCTAACTGGTGCCATTCGTTTTATCTCGCCGAGCCGCTTCTAGACATGGTCGTAGATTTCATTTTCGCCAAGAATCGAAAATATTTGTTTCCAAAAACCTTGGTCCAAAAACGTGGGCCTTTGGCCCATAAACATAAACATAAGCCTTTGGTCCAAAAACACCCATGGACTATAATATCCCAATTTCCCAAAGGAGGCATAAATAACAGAACCAGGAAAAATCTTGTTTATGATTCACGAATAACTCATTACATCGACCCTGTACACAAGACTGGCCACTGTATGTGTGACAGAACATGCACACTATGGCTATGAAAAGGAAACCTGCCTATTCATATTAACTTCTAAAATATTATGTAACAAATTAAGCATTAAATAGAAATCTACCTGTTCATTTTCCATTCTAAATAAAAGAGATAACAAGCTATATATAGGAAAGTCCTAAAATTTACAGTTCTAAAAACATGAAAACATAATTTCAATATAAAAAGTGTTACAAATGTTCTAAATACTGAACTCGGTACATACTGAAATGAGATCTACTCATGACGTCGATGGAGAGGAAACGGGCATTGAAAAGACTATAGAGTGTAAGAGATGGTTTGTATTGTGTTCTCAGTCAACACACAACCCAATTAATTGGGAACACCGAGTTAATTAATGTCCACATAATCTAATACAATTGATCGGTTTAGCCAGTCTTCTGGTTTGTACAGCTTACCGCACAAGTTCCGTTCCTCAACCATCCCGGTGGGGTCGTGATTTGGCAGCACTGCATCTACCTACACAACCCCCTCCTTCGCTCGATCTCCTACCTTCCACCCCACCTTTCCTCCCTCCCTCCCTTCCACTGTTGGTAGGAGGGGAGGTGGGGTGCGACTCAGCCAAGTTACGATTTTATGGGATGATTGAGGAACGGAATATGTACAGCTAACGGTAGCCTACATGAAGGCAATCTTGTTAAGAAGTTTCATGACCAAACAATCAGAATGATACCCCTCCTTATCAATACCATGGTCTCATATACCACATAGATACAATGGATCATAACTTTAACTTTAATAAACTCGAGGTGACGAAGGCTATATGGCACTAAATTTAAAAACTATACGAGTCAGTAAAAACGGAACTCAAATATTGTTAAGGAGGCGGAGATGAGTAAGGAAAGACATGACTTGGGCCAATGGATCATAATCACTATCAGGAAAAGTGTAGCGTGGTGACTGATGATGATGAGAGATTTTAAACTAGCCTTCTGAGCGAATGACCATTGATGTGTTGAGAATGTGGGGGGACAGATCAGAAACAGGTCAGTCAGATTTCATTGAACATATGTATAGCGTTTAGATAAGTGCGGATTGGAGCAAAGGTAAAGGTAGGAGTATCGCATAGCAGTACAGGAAGAGTCTTGTTACAAAGATAACGCAGTCGTTCAGAAGTGTATTTGCGGCATTCGCACAGCAAATGGGCGACAGTGAGAACAGTTTGACAGTGATGACAATAAGGTGGTGGAGGCCTAGGTGTAGTCATTAAATAGCCATGTGTCGTCTTGGTATAGCCGATGCGAAGGCGGGTGAGAACAACCTGGTCAGCGCGATCAGTAGAGGGAGTCGATAACCATGGGGAGACATGGTCTTTGAAGGAACGGAGATGGATAGTGGTAGGGATATTATACCATTCCTCATTCCATGCAATACGGACCCTGGACCCGAGCACCGGAAAGATGTCAGGGAGACGAAGCAATGTGTTCTCAGGAGTACCACGTCTCGCTAACTTAGCAAGAGAGTCTGCATGTTCATTTCCATCAACCCCAATGTGGGCAGGGATCCAACAGAGTGTTATGCAACGACCTGCAACCAGAAGGCCATGAAGGACGTACAATTTCGTGAACGAGAGGGTCGCGGGGTGCAAAGTAATGCAAAGCCTGTAGCGCACTCATGGAGTCGCTACAGACGACAGTGTGTGGGACCTTGCAAGGAAGACCACGTACCATATTCGGTGCACCCCTGATAGGTAATAGTTCAACGGTAAATATGGAGGAATATGGGTGTAATGTGCGTCGATTCGTGCCAAATTCTGAAACAGCAGCACAGCCCACCATACCATCTTCCTTTGAACCATCCGTGTAAATGAAAATAGCAGGGCGATGTGCAAACAGGTGGATTAAGGCAAGAGTACGCAAGATAAGTGGGTTACTAGATTTGCTGATCGATGATAGGTGAAAGCAAAATGTAGGACGAAGCAGGCACCAAGGTGGCACAAAACATCCATCCTCTGAAGTATTCAGGAACTGGACAGTGTAGATGGAAAAAGAGACTCTGGGCCACAATGGGAAAAGTTGGTGACAGACACGCAAGTGGATCGTCAGAATGGAAATACGTAATTATAGTAGGTGATGACAATAATTGGATGGCTGAGCGCATAACTAATTGACGATGATAGCGGAAGGACATCTCACCAGCCTCAGCTAGTAAACTACTAATGCGGGAAGATCTAAACGCACCAGAGCTAAGTCGAATTCCTAGGTGGTGGACAATGGTGGGAACCTGGCCACGGGTGACTGAGGATACAACCCTTAGTCTTGGATACTGGAAAGGGGCTGGTTCTCCCCTTCCCTATACTATACCCTTTTCAGTATATATAGGCTACTAATGTCCTTGGTTTAAACGTGAATGCTGAACTGTGATCGTAATTAAAAACTTAAAAAATGGTACCTACCAAATATTAAGAAAATACTAGGAGTGTTATAGTATTTTCTTCTTCTGTTGTAAAACAGCAACAATAGAAAAATTGTATTAATTATTAAGAAAGTATATTGAAAGGGGGATGTATTAGTATCTTCTGTCTTTAAATGTTAACATATTGGTAAAACAAAGTAAAGATAAGTGAATGGCAACTTAAAATTAACAAGACATAGTTGGCATCCAAATTACAGACCCAGATAATTCCATAGTGTCTTGTAAGTCTCCCACGGGCTACTTGTGTCTGTGACTTGGACGCACACAGGGTAAAATCAATCAGAATTATTTGTAACCCCCATATGTTTGTCATTATACAAGTAAATTGGTAGAGATAACCAGTAATGTAATGGTATGTAAATTAATTACTAAATCTTGTTTGTCATTAAATATAATAGCAAATTACATCTATAAATATATCCTTAACCCACTGAGCCCCAGCTAGTTATAAATAAATGTACCACCAGGGACCGGCAGGATTTGATTTTTTTTTTATTCCAGAAACAATAGCGAATGGGTTAGGAATGAAGGGGGGGGGGGGAAAAAAAAAAAAAAAAAAAAAAAAAAAAAAAAACGATCAAAAAGGTAAAAAATTGGTCCTACGGAGCCCCCGAAAACGGATTTTAGAAGTGTAAAAAATTGAAGGCAAAAACACCCAAAAACCATGTTTTTGCGCGCTCACGTGCACGCGGTTGGACTTTGAGTTTTCAACCATCGCCAAGGTTGCGTGGGATACGTACACAGTTCCCATACAAATCTGAGCCCTCTAGGTGCCATAGGACCGGAGTACCAGTGATGACACGTTGTCGTCGCTGGGGTTTAGCGTTACATACATTGCTGACGACACGTTGTTGTCGCTGGGGTTCAGTGGGTTAATTGCTATATTTGCATAATGAGAATTTTTAGGGGTCACAAACTTGTCCAAGTGAGAGTGCCTAGCTTTGAAAATGGAATAAACAAGCAGTTGTATAAAGCAATACAGTATATGACAACAAATTCTTACACTATTGATGAAATACAAAAGATGCCTATGTGCACTTTAAGAGCCATTAATTAGATCAGAAATAAATACTTATCCAAAACAGGAACTTATCTTCACAATACTTAATGAGCCTGTACAGTAGTTAGTTAGTTTCAATGTGTACAATTGGGGGAATTAGTTCTATTATTTGGGATCACACAAATGCTTTTAACCCTTAAATTCCCAGGCCTGAGTTTATTCGTCAGTAGATAAGTAACTCCCCCAGTCCCAGGCCTGGGTATCTTCGTCAGTAATGTACTTTCCTTGTAACTGCCTGTACAACCCTGTAGTTGGTAACACAACTGTTTAAGCACTGCTACCGGTCTGGCAACACTTCTCAGCTTATATAAGACCCGCTGAAGGGTGACTAGGCCAGTCTTGCTCCATCTCTTGAGGTGAAAAGGTGGTCTCCTGCCAGTTTTGCCACAGTGCTTGGGACTGCAGGGGATTTTATTACTGTATCCTACGGTATGGTATGGGTTAAGGGAATTTTCTCTGGATCCCCTTCTGCCTCATGTTTAGCCCCATTAGTTTTAAGATTTAAAGGCGTTCGCCTCATTTGTTTGGCGATTTTAATACCTTTCGCCCCATCTTGTTGTCAATTATCAGACTTTTCATGCCATTTAGGTATAAATTATTTCATGCGAGCCTGCAATTCAGGAAAGAACAGCCTTTGGCCGCGGTATATTTATACCGAAAAATGCACAAATTTATCTTGAAGGGGAATCTTGAGGGTATTTATATTTAAGCTTGATAAAGGACAAGGGGTGAAACAAAAAATATAGATAAATAAGTAAACACTTTCCCCTTAATTGCCCCCCACACACATCAAATAACAAATCTCCCCCACACACACACAATGTTATTAAATCAAATTGTGGTGTTCTTGACGTAAACAAACACTCCTATGATTTGTTGCCATGAATTGTGTGGCAAGTCCCAAAGCATTCTTGTACACCTCTACCTTCCATAACCAATAATTCAACAAAACTAAAAGGAAGCTAAAAAAAGAAATTAATGGTCTGGATACCATGCAGTATTAAATATTTACCCTTACAGTACCAGCGACGTGTTTTTGTTCTTATTTCAGCTGCATTTAGACTAGTTCAAGAAGCATAGGAAGGATATATGGTAGCTAAAAGGATTAATTGAGATTTTCTGTAATCTTTTAACGGGTAGACATCCTTCCTAAGCTGAATAAAACTGTCTAATAGATGCAAGAATATAATGAAAATTATATACTGTATGTCACTAGTACTGAATATTTTAATGATCTTGATACCATCCAATGTTTAATCTTAAACCTTTCACGCACATGATGCAATTTTGAGCCTATTGGGGATACTTTAAAGCCTTTCTTACCATCAGGGGTATTTATAAACCTTTAGTTTAGTTACTTCAACCTCTGCAGTTGTCTTTGAGTTAGCTGTGGGCAGAAAACTAATTTTGGAGAGGTAATTATAAGAGTGAGAGAACTCTATTTCTTATTGCTAATCTAGCAACCTCTGCATCATAAGTGCGTGACAGTGTTAAGTTTCTTGTGGTATAAAAAAAAATTAGATGTATTGTGGTACTTTCTCGGCAAGGACCATGATTAGGTCAAAATTTAGAATTGCGGTTTGGATGACCATGACTGACCTCAGTACGGTACGTATTCTATGAAATGTTAAAGCTGCTAATTAATTTTTGTTCCATCAATATCTTACATGTCAATCGTTAAAAATTCTTATAAATATTTACCTACAGTATTAAGTGTACTAATTCCTAGTTCTAGAAAGATACTTCCTATGCAGTACTTATATATCAAATTCAAATTTCTAAGAAGTTGTTTCAAATTGTGTATCAAATTCAAAGTGCAAAGAGGTACTGTAGACAGTTAAAGAGGAACTTCTGAATGAAACTGTAGTGGAAGAGGAACAACAGATCAAGACAACAAATTTAGTCCATGGATTTTAATCTGGTTCAATGTAAAAAGTGATAAAGTGAAAATAATTGATGTACAGGCAAACTCAAATGTTCAACCGCAGCGTTGATAAGAAATATTGTAAGATGATTAAACATACATTATCTCCTGGCTCCAGAATATCACCCCAAACTTTGGACAAATGAGTGTATTCATGAACATGTTGAATGAGTGTTGTCTATACAGTGCAATATAAATGCTAAGGAACCAAGTTCTAATATATGGAAAAGAACTCTATATCTCACAGAATCTTCAATATTAATGTATATTTCTACTCTTTTGTTCATCAATACATGCCGATTCGCCATGGTAAGGTTTAAGAATATTGTCAAAAGTCCTAAAGAACAAGAAACTTCCTGTAATTCTCACTTCAGACAGAAGGCCCAACTTACAAGACCAGGAAAAGCCGACGCATCGGTGAGAGTAAGAAATAGAAATATACTGCAATATTTTAGATACAGTACTGAATGATATTTGGTTCTCTTCCAGAAATTTGACACAAAGTTACGGTCTTCTTTACTGTGGTACAGACAGCGCCATTCTCACTTGTTCAAGAATATGGCCCAGGTCTCTCTTGATTAGTGTGAAATTTAATGTTGTTACTGTATATATTATAAGCCTTCCAGTTGGTTTCATTCAACTGTGACAGTTGGCCTCTTGACGATACATAAGTCAAATTGTATGTACTGTAAGGTATTGTCTATGTATTTTAAAAATCTCACTCTCACCCACACAAATACAAATTCACACACACACACACACACTGACTAGAATGGGAATAACACAGCCACTACTGGAATGACTGATACAGGTTTATAAAAAGATAACCATACATTGTTTTGAAAGCAAGCTCTGTTGATGTGTACAGTATACAAATTAAGTATGGATATTTGATCAATGTATGTAGTGTACAGGAGCAGTTACTGGATGATTTGAAGAGTTCCCCATAAGTTCTATAGCATGAAGATATGAAAAAAAAGCTATATAAAGAGATTTCTACATTGATCATAAAAAGGGTCTATACTCTATAGAGTTCTACCCAAAGCAAACTATTCATTGATAGAAGTCTTTTATCGAGCTCAGCCTTATCCTGGAATGTTGTAACTAAAGGTATTATTAATTGACAGTTAAACAATGAAGATAAACTTATGTCTACAAAAAATTCTATGGTTTTCCAGCAAATGGACTGATGATGCCCCGATCCCATTATTAGCTGACACAGTGCCAAGTGTTTTTTTGGCACTGTGTGGACTACAGATACAGATACTATAAAATACTACAGTACTGCTATTGTTTTTTTTTTTTTGGCAGCCGACGGTAAATCTCATCCCTTAACAGCTAATTTCTCGATAAATAATGAACTATGAAACTAGTCTCTTCATTATATCAATGCCAAGTTCTCATACCTTTATTACGATGGCAGTACAGTATTCATATTTTATGCAAGCTAATATTCGATTACTTTACTTAGCTTAGTAAGGATTTTTAGAGATCAAAAGGGGATGATTACCATTATAAAATTAGTTCAACCAGACTACTGAGTTTTGGTCAAAATTCTCATAAGGCTGGCCCAAAGGATATATTCAGTTTGGCAAGGAAATTGCAATATACAGTACTGAGAGGGAGAGGTAAACCGAAAGAGAGGTGGAAGGATGGAGTGAGGAAGTACAGTATATGGATGAAGGCGGTGCTGGTTGGGAGGAGGGGCGTCGACTGACTGGGGGCGGTTCGTTCGTGGCCACCCCTTCGGGTATCACGTCAGGCAATAGATAGACGTATAATATAACAAAGTATGAACAGAAAAGATCGGAGAATCGGACAGAATCACAGCAAACCATTTATTACAAAAGCAAGCAGTACGGGAAACACCTTTTTGCGAGTTTCATGCTACTGTATAAGGAAGTTGGCTCTGTAGACATCGATATTTAGTAGAATTACAGTACAAACAATATATGAGTTTTAGATAGATATAATGTTTGCAGTATATAGTTCTAACTGTGTTGGTGGTGTAATAGATTAGATGCTCATGTTCTGGGTGTGGTGTCCCGAGTTCGAATCCCGGGAGGATCATATTCTTTCATTAGTTTATGCTAGTGCATTGAGGTTTGTAATAAAGGATTAATGTTAAGAACGTGGTGTTCCTTAAATTATATATGCATTACAACCATAAGCTGGTAATGCCACTAAATATCAATGTTTACAGCTCCAACTTCCTCATAGCTCAAAACTCGCAAGTGGTCGATTAACCTCAGACTCGTTTTGGCTCTCTCTAAACTGAATATAGTACAGTAATATGGTCTTGATAGCCAGAACATAAGGTGTCATTGTACTGTAGGCGGTGTCAGACGAGCGATTTTCCCGTTAATTTTTATGGGCCATTGTAGTCTGGTAGCTTCAAAGATTTAACCCTCTCCGACATAAGATGCAATTTTGAGCCTATTAGGGATACTTTAAAGCCTTTGTTACCATCAGGGGATTTAGAAACCTTTAGTTTAGTTACTTCAACCTCTGCAGTTGTCTTTGAGTTAGCTGTGGGCAGAAAACTAATTTTGGAGGTAATTAAAATGTAAAACTTGCAAACTAAACAAACCAAAATTGGGACAAGGACAATATAAAGTCAAATTAAATTATCAAAATCGCTATGTGGAAACAACGCTTACTAAAATGAAAATTATTAAATAAAAGAACACAATCCACCACATAGGGTGTACATTACTACATGAGCAAGTTAATCTGTTTCCCAAGCAAACTAATCGCACATATAACAACGCTCTATCGTCACGTTAAAGGAATTAGTCAAGTTTGGGAAGTTTATAAGAGTGAGCGAACTCTATTTCTTATTGCTAATCTGGCAACCTCTGCGTCATATGTGCGTGAAAGGGTTAAGTTTTCTAAGCATTAAGCTACCCAACACAATCTACCTTCAATCTAGCTTCCCGATTCTAAAGCGAAAGAGCCTCAAAATGGTATGAGAAAAACTTGCACATCGAAAATTGCTGGAAAATGTGCATGTGTAACACCACGTTTACAGCTCCTGTAAATGGGAGATCAGTGGTATTATGAGATAGTCCTCTACATTACTGAACACTACACCACAATAAGTTACAATCTGCAACACATATATATTATGGTAGATTCGATCATTACGGATGTTCCAATAAATACAACATTAAAAAACCTAGTGAAAGTATTAATCAACATCATATTATAAAAAATTCAATCAATAGGTATACAAAAATAGAAAGTTGGAAGGAAAAGATAAAAAAATATAAAAATACAGTGTCAATGTATGCAATACTAAACGCTCAGTAAAAATTGGTCTGAATATTGAACATTCTACATAAAATTAAAAGGCACCTAGCTAGCTATCACGGAAGTCTGAATGTTGGCAAACATTTTAAAGAATAGCTTAGGGATCTCTCAATGTTGAAACTAAAATGCAATGTAGACTACAAAATAAAATAATTGGTCGGAAAGGCGAAGCTCTTTGCTTAACTATGAATGTCGCTAATTAAATATAGGATCTATAAATTATATATGGTGTACAAATTGCTATATAACTAATGAGGACGATTTGAGTAGGAAACACTAAGCTTGCATCAATAGGTGGACTCACAGATGCAAATATTGTGTTCGAATCATGTGATAAGTAACTTGAAATAAGGCAAAAGTGCTAATCGAGCCCATTCAAAAGCTTACATTTGTTCAAAGTGGCCACGATCTACAGAAAGGAGAATAAGCTAGTGTCACACAAGCATTTTTCTGTAAATTTTTATGGGTAATTGTAGTCTGGCTGTTTGAGATTTAATCAGAAGTCAGCTACCTAACATAATCTATATTCAGTCTAGGTTTCACTTGCAATGCTAGAGTCTCAAAATATTACAAGAAATAATTTGCTCATAGAAAATTGGCCTAGAAAGCATGTGTGTGACACCGGCTTTAGATGCCATTTATGAAAGTGTTTGGATGGTCACTATGGCCAATATCTAACCATCAATCAAACACAAATCGGGTAAAAATATCGGACATGTGGCTTCTGTGAGCATACCTATTCCTACAGTGACAAGGACCAATCATATACAAACACAAGTAATACCTCGTTAAACTAAGGATATAGAATATACAAAAAACTTCCAACAAGACCTAGTGACAGTTCCCGATAATTGGTATTTACACTGTACATCATGATAGTAGCCTATTTACAGTTGTGATTCAGCGATAGAAACGTCTACACCTCTATAGCTTACGGTAAGTCAGAAAATGTATAATCTATTATATTCATATACAGGCAATCCTCAATTAAAGTTTCAAAATTTCAAGCGAATATTACATTATTTATTAACTGTAAACATAATTAACTTTAAGCAGCTATGCTTCATTTCTTTGTTCATGAATTTGGGACCAAAATTTATTTAAAACTTTGTATGCTTCATTAGTCAAATATATAAGAGATAATAAAACAGCATTACTGTATCATAAAACTTAATCAACACAGAAAATGGATTCACTAAAAGAATTGTTGTGCTTAAAGTCTCATTTTCAGTACAGAATTGTAATTGCAGTCAAACTTTAAGTGAAGGATTACTGTACAGGGTATTAGAAAAATCCCCATGTGACCATAGCTCATGAACCCATCATAAAAGTTGCCGATAAAGAAAACAGAAAACTTAATTAGCTTGATTTGATTCTACTCATACATTTTAATTTGCAATCAATGATTGGGTGCAGGTGCTTGGGTCTCATGGAAGTAGAAAACAGGAGCTAAAGATGAACCTCTTCGGTACAATGACGTCTTCTTCATACTCATCGGGCCGATATCAGATCTTTTTATTAAAGTTAAGAAGGACATCTCATAGTCAAGTGGCCATATAAAGTGCCTGCAAGAAGCCTCTTATATATACAGTATTGTAAATACATACATACACACATATATTTAAAGACCGAGTGCTCCACACGAAGTGCGGTTCCAGTCTCATGTTCTAACGGCGGCGCTCCAGGCAAACCTGTTCAGAATTGCCTCATTTGTCGGGTTATTTAATTCAAAATCAGACTATATGGTCTAATTTCTCATCTTTCTTGATCTACCCCTTGGTGCAGCTCCCTCAAAGTTCATAGACTTGCATCTTTTCACTCAACGTAGTTCATCCAACATGCCCAAACCAACCAAGCCTGCATGTACGGATCTCATCACTGATACCCTTGATACCTAACCGTCTTCTCAGCTCTTCACTAGATATCCTCAAATTTTCGCATTTATAGTTGATGAAAATCATCTGACAGCAGCCCAAGTAATGTCACTGTACCAAAAAGATTTAATGAGATCATTGTTGTATCTTCTTCTGCAGCACAGGCTGCATCGTCTTATATTGTCATAGTCATGGTCACTGATTCAACTGTCAGGATGCTTTTACCCCTTCAATCAGATGACAGCTTCTTTATTTCATTAATGCCACTGCCATTACTGCACTTGGGAATAACCTCTAGAAATCAAAGGTATAAGACAATCTCAATTAATCCTCTAATTCTGTCAGGTTCTTCCTAAGTTTATCTAAAAACTGGAGATAGCCAGAATAAAACAAAAACTTGAGTCATCTGTTTGAAAGGGCTAAACTTGTCAAATTGCTGAAATATAACATATGAATAATTAAGCTAACATAAATTCCTGCATCTCATATTACAGTATACCATCAGTACAGTACTGTATTATGCTATATATTACAGTATACCATCAGTACAGTACTGTATTATGCTATATATAATTCAAAGCCCAATAATTGACCACTTGCCAGTTTCAGGCTATAAGGATGTTGGAACAATACACATCCATATTAAGCAGAAATGCAATAATAATGTTTACTTCCAATTAATAGAAAGTATGTCTATCTATCTATCTATTTATTTACTCAGGCCCAATCCCCACTTTGTTTGTTAATATGTGCACTACAACCACATGCCACAGTCCGTGGCATGGTTGGCAGCGTGTCTGGTTGCTGATCGAAGGGTCGGCAGTTTGATCCCAGGCCGTGACATTGGTATATGTCAAGAGTTTGGACAGCTCGATTGAGCAATCTGTGCAAATGTCCAGTTAAGTCCCTGTAACAAGGGCATTCCCTAGCCCTGTTAATTAATCAAGGGAGTGTACGGCGTTAAAAACTGCAGCAACCTTATTTTAACTGGTACTTCTGTTAAATATATGTCTACAGGTCCAACTTCCTTATAGCCTGAAACTCGTAAGTGGTCAATTACATTGAATAAAATATACATTAGAAGAGTAGAAGAAAAATACGAAGAGATTCAACGCTGATATTGATAACACTGAAAGTATAATTAGAGCAGTGTGCATTAAGTATAATTAGAGCAGTGTGCATTAAGTAGTAAATTGTAAAACTGTCCCTGTGGCTTTCCAGTTTTATGTTAATTGACAATGGTGGCAAATAGGAAAATTATCTACTATTCCAATGGATAACCTGTAAATTGTCAGATTGTTGAGAGAGAGATTTACAAAACGTTATCTAACTTACAAATTGTCAATGTAGGGCTTAATCTGGTGCAAGTCATTCATTAAGTATAAATATCATGACATATGCAAAAGGAGACAAACACAATACAAATTATGACACAATAAGTATACTCTACAACACAACCTAATGACAAACAAAGAATCCTCGCTCTTTCTAGCATTAAAAATTATTACTAAAACTCACAGTATGGTAAAAAAAAAACACCCACTAATCTAAAATGCATAGTCACAAAAGTTTTTCATTTTTAATGCAAGACAGCTGACAAGGTTGCTATAGCTCTTCTTTATGAACATTATTGAGAGAATATTATAATGTAAAACTTGCAAAATAAACAAACCAAAACTTATACGAACACAGTAAAAAGACAAAATAACTAATCAAAATTGCTATGTTGAAACAAAGCTTAAGTAAAATAATAATTTATAAATAAAAGAAGAATGTGATCATTTGGCTCGCCTAAACAGCCAACTTTTATTGAAATGCTTAGGAGCAATTGATTTTTTTTTTGGCAAGAGCACTAGTGAACTCTGAGAGAACTGGCACTTTTAAGAAATTAAAGACCACATTATTATCATTATTATGATTGAAATTATTATAGTTATTAATTGAATTAATTGTATATGATAACTATCGTATAAACATTAGGATCATTGAATAGTTACGTAATGTGAGCACCCGTAGATTCACTGATGTGAAGACCTGATGCTCATGACAATAGAAAACACCATCTTTATTATTATTAACATAAACTGGAGCATCCTATTACCAGGTACTCCTTCAATTAGATAACTTTGGTAGTCAAAATGTAATGAAATAAGCTATAAGAAATATTGTAAAGTTTTATCAATATTACGTCAGATTTAATGCTAAGGCCAGTAGTCTTTAACATTGGAAGGATATCAATTCCTCTCTCCACATTTAAATTAACCCAGAAAAGCAGAAAGTGAACACCTACCCTAAGTTCATGACTAAAGCCCCTAAGTTCCTAAATTGACTTTATGTAAAACAATTGTCCTATTTTTTAAAAGGCCCCATACACACTCAGGTTGGCTTTGCTGCTCACTCGCACATGTCCAATGTAGACAAAACCGAGTGTGAATGTGGTTGGTTCAGTCCAATATCTGGCCTGAACAGCCTAATTCTTTGACAAATCCCCTCACAATGCTCAGTTTAATCTGATCGGGCCTAATTGTGTAGATGACCAGAAAGGTTGCCCAAGTGTGTAACAGGCTTCACTTTTTCAGTTCTGGGTCATAAAGCCAATTTTAATTCTGGACAAGGAGTATAAAGAACTTTTGATTGTAACATAGCAACCTTCTACTTACAGCTACTAAACTACCTGTACTGGGAAAGCAAATCATACATACTGTAGTGATATATATTAAATAGTTTGGCACATAGAGAGTTACTGTATTTAAGGAATGAAGAAGAGTAAGACACAGCTACTGCGCTAACATGTTAGTCAGCACTGCATTTATGTTGTCACCTGTCAAAAACTATCCTCGATTTACCTTATTAAAGACACTATTCAGATAATTTTCATTCCCCCCCTCCCCCCTTTTAAAGGTAAGATGGTCTTCATACTTCATCATTTACTGGAGGAAAAGCTACTATGCTGCGAATATTCAACTGTGTATCATACAATGTGACTATAGGGGATGGTGGCGATAGTTTGGACCTACAATCATCCTATACAGTAAAGTCTTGGCTGGCATGGTGGGGATAAGTGCTGCAGGGGAACTTTGTTGACTCTTACTGAAGCACAGTAATTACTATGCCAGAATCAGCCACAGTGATATCATGGTGGAACAGTATTATGGCTGAATTTTATAGCACTAGTCCAACTGCCGAAAGGCAACGTGTAAGCCGTTTACAATGTAATTGAAAAGAATTATACACCAATATATGTATAAATGTAAATTATTTAGTAATATTATGATAGCTTTTATTTTTTAATTTATTGCCAGACGTCTCAATCCCCAAAGGGGTGGTCTCAAATGAGCCGACCTCATATGCTTTCATATCCCGAGGCAACTCATTCAATTATCTAGCTTGTTCCTGTTCACAGGAGAGGGTCGCTTAAGCCTAACTGCCAATTAGTATGGTAGCATTAATGACAGTATCAGTATTTCTACACAGGTGGCGATATAAATGCAGTAGGCTAGTAACTTTAATGTTATTTATGTTACCATGGTCGTGTCTTCAAACTTTACAGAGGTAACTTAAACATTTCCTATGGCACCTAACAAAGCCGTTATTTGGTTCCTCTTGACATTCCTCCCTTATTATGTCATTAATAACATTCTTACATACTGTATACTCAAGCTAATTTTAAAATGTAAGTATGCAGCATACAGTTGTAGTGCAGAATATATAAGATGTCTTGCAATAGTAATGTCCCAATGTATATACAGTAAATGGGTCCCTCCATAATGATTTTGTAATGGCACATAAATATTAAAGGTCTGAAAATATGGGAAAACATTGCTGCAAAAACACCATATGCAAATTATCACATAAATCAGTCACTCACAATTAAGTATCAATATTATACTAATTCCTTGAACATGACAAGGTGCATAGTTATATGTGCGATCAGTTTGCTTGGAAATAAATTGACTTGCTCATGTAGTTGTGTACACCCTATGTGGTGGATTGTGTTCTTTTATTTCAAAATTTGTTGACTTGCTCATGTAGTTGTGTACACCCTATGTGGTGGATTGTGTTCTTTTATTTCAAAATTTTATTTTATTAAGTGTGGTTTCCACATAGAGATTTTGATTAGTTCTTTTGCATTTATCTAGTGGCGTCCCTATTTTGCAAGTATTACATTATAATACTATATTGAAGAACTATTCCAACAATCGCAAAATGTGTCTAAATCAATCATGAACCACAAAGAATGCTCAAGTCATCGCTACCTGCTGAATTAGTTAAAATAAGACTTCAGAGGCTATCAACCTTTTTGGATCGACTACTTCCTTGAACGTGACGATAGTGTGTTGTTATAATTATGTGCGATTAATTTGCTTGGGAAACAAATTAACTTGTTCATGTAGTGATGTACAGTACACCCTATGTGGTGGATTGTGTTCTTTTATTTCATAATTATATTTTGCTTAAGTATTTTTTCCACATAGCGATTTTGATTACTGTAGTTCTTTTGCCTTTATATTGTCTTTATCCTAGTTTTGGTTTGTATATTTTGCAAGTTCTACACTTTAATTATTAAGCCAGCACACTGAGTCAAGAATAGCTTCCGGACTAGAGCCCCTTTTCGAGAACTCCAGTCCCTTGATGGCTTGCTGAATTTATTACTAATTTTTGTATATACTGTATGATACTACTGAAATGATGTAGGCAACTAACTGATTACTGGAGCAATACCAAGTAAATTACAAGGTAGTGTATAATGATGTTCTGAATTACTTGTTAAAGAACGGGGTGTTACTTATTACTAGTCTCATAACAAAGTCGTTTTCAGAAATCACAGTCTGCTCAGGATACACAAGGTTCTTTAGTCTCATTAAAGGGGGTTTTCTGGATCTCCTTCTCCCTCATGTTTAACCCCCTTAGTTTTGAGCCATTCACTCCATTAAATTGGTGATTTTCAGACCTTTTGTGTCATTTAGGTGTCAATTTTTTCCTGGCGAGCGAGTGTGCCTGCAATTAAGGAGGGCCGAAGCATTTTTCTACCGAAAAATGCACAGATATATCTCTAAGGGAAGTTTGGGGGTATTTTTTGAAGCTTGATGGTATGGAGGAAACTTGACATAAATAAGTAAATAAATAAATTAAATAAATAAGTAAAATAAATAAATAAACAAATATAAACAAATTTCCCCTTAATCTGATACAAAAGTGAAGTAACCCTTTCATATTGATAACATACACTCGGTCTTGTTCCTTATATCAAACCCTAGAAGTGTGCAGTGTAAACAAACATACATACATGTACAGTATATGACATCCATCTATCTATGGATATATCTACCCATCCACATCTCTTCCTGTGGTCTGGTTAATCTGCTCTACATAACTAACTAACATCTCTTCCTTTCCCCAATACATACACATACAATGACACACATATATATATATACTGTATAGCCTATATACAGTATATGATGCCTTTTTTACCACCATGCACTCCCTGCTCAAGAGCTAAGCTAGGGTGGGTGCCCTGATGATCAGGGATTTCAGTGAATGGTTGCCACAGATTGCTAGACCGCGCAGTCCACCAACAGCACTGGCGTCGGCCAATAACACACACTGGCTGGCCCGAGACTTGAACTGTCAACCTTACGGTTTGCAGGCGAGTCGCTCTACCAACCGCACTACAGCCTATGGTATATATATATATATATATATATATATACCAGTATATATATATATATATAAATATATAAATATATATATATATATATATATTTTGTACATGTACTGTATATACAGTACAGTATATACATGCATACATACACAATCAGATTGGAACACACTACACAAAGCCAATCACTCACTGCCTGGTAGCATTAAGGGAGCCCACCTCACTTTTTTTCTCTTTCTCTCCCTCTCTTTGGCTTGTATCCATTCGGCCCCATTCAGCCTCCTGTTTTAAGACGTTTGAGCCAGCATATATATATTTTTGTTTTGACAGCAAGCTAAATTTGTACATTTTTTATAGAAAAATGCTTCCGGCAAAGCCGGATTTCTCCATACAATGCTGGCTCTCTATCGCTCGCCAGGAAGAAATCGACACTTGGATGGAGAGAAAAGGAGAGAAAGATAAAAAAAAAAAGCCGGTGACCCCCCTTCACACTATTCGATCCTGTTCATTATAGGTTGGCCAGAAATTGTGACTTCTAACCTCTGTAACTCAAAAAGGGCTAGAGCAAATGGGCTGTAATTTGCCACACCTAATCCCTTCTTCCCATTATAAAACATGCTAGAAGTATTATACCCGGTTCCAAGTAGGTAGGTCAGAAATCATGAAACCTAATCTGTGCAACTCAAAAAGGGCTGGAGCAAATGGGATGTAAATTTCCAAACTTATTCCCTGGCAGACAGAGAGGGAGAGGTAAACCGAAAGAGAGGTGGAAGGATGGAGTGAGGAAGTACATGGATAAAGGCGGTGCTGGTGGGGAGGAGGGGCGTAGACTTACTGGGGACAGAGGTGCATGGGAGCGGTTCGTTCGTGGCCACCCCTTCGGGCATCACGGCGTCAGGCAATATAGATAGAAGTGTCCCAAATGTTATCAAGTGGATTACTCTAGGCGTTGGTTAGTCATAGAGGTTAAGGGGAGATACCTACTGGAGGGATTTTTTTTGGACTCCTTTCTCCCTCATGTTTAGCCCCATTGTTTTTCTAGTTTTAAGAAGTTTGCCCCATTATTTTGATGATTTTAAGGACTTTCAACCCATTCTGTCCATGTTATGACTTTTCGTGCCATTTAGGTGTCGATTTTATCCTGGCGAGCGATAGCGAGCCTGTAATTTAAGAGGAACCGGCTTTCAGCCGGGACATTTTTCTACCGAAAAATGTACAAATTTATCTTGAAAGGGGCTCAAGGGGGTGTAATCTTAAGCTTGAAGGATATCTAGGGACCAAACTAAAAACCTCCCCTTAATGGTCAAGAGTTTAGGCCTACTACTTGGAACAGGGTATAGCTGGATTACTATAGTCGTCTTTATTAGTTATAGAGGTTAGTGGTCGAGATGTTTGGCTTAAATATTATAACCAGACTTAAGGGGAGATGGGTCATTTTTCTGGTCCCTCTTCTCCCTCATGTTTAGCCCCATTAGTTTCAGATTTATGACATTTGACTCGTTAGGTTGGCGACTTTAACCCTTGTCTAGCGGGGTGTTTTGGGCTCATTTGGGCATATTCAGGCCCTCCTGAATGATCAATCAAGTATCTGCATGAAAAGAAATGTATTCAGCAAAAAACTAGGCGCTAAAAGCTTCAAAATGAGACCAGAACGAGCTACGTAGCACTCGTGGTTCTCTTGCAGTGGTGCCACGAACATGGGAGTTTAGCGTATAGCGGTATATTTTTCCCAGCTATGCTCACTACTGGCTACACTGCCGGCCTCTCGAGAACACAGGGAACATGAGTTAATGGGCGGCGGTAAGCCCTGGGAGTCGGCTGTCTGGCCCGCTGCGCTCCCGGCCATTTGCACTCGGTTTTAACCCTTTAAAAGCCTTAATAATGCTCCTAACTTGCTGCAAATTGGTGCACAACTTAATTCGAGCGCTGCCAATAAGGGGTTAAGACCATTTCACCCATTTCTTTGTCAACATTATGACTATTTGTGTCATATAGGTGTCGATTTCTTCCTGGCAAGCAATAGCGAGCCTGAAATTTAAGAGGAACCGGCTTTTGGCCGGGAAATTTTGTTATCGAAAACTGTACAAATTTATCTAGGAGGGGGGTCTTGGGGGGTGTTTTTTTCAAGCTTGATGGAGGTCTTGGGAGGAAAATATATATAAATATATATAAATGAGAAAATATATATGCCCATCCCCCCCTTAACATTACATCCATGTGGTCAAAGCTGATATACAGTTATATAAAATCTCATCATATACATAAATGACTCTATCTACCTCTTCACTAAATACTACTCTAATGTATGTAGTAAACACTTCAAATATGCTGGCATCATGTTCATCAATATTCTGGTTATTATTAGATGATTGTACACAGTTTGGGAAGGATCTGTGAAAGCTTTAGAGTTAAGGGGAGGTTTTTAGTTTGTTTCCTATTCCTCCAGCAATCTTAAAATTTCACCACCCTTGACCCCCTTTCAACATAAATTTGTACATTTTTCGGTAGAAAAATTTCCCGGCCGAAGGCCGGTTACTCCTAAATTACAGGCTCGCTATCGCTCACCAGGATAAAATCGACACCTAAATGGCACGAAAGGTCTTAAAGTTGACAGACTGGGCCGGAAATTCTTAAAATCACGCAACTAATGGGGCAAACGTCTTAAAAATCTCAAAAATAATAATAAATAATAAATAATAAGCAATGGGGCTAAACATGAGGGAGAAAGGGGTCCAGAAAAAAATCCCTCAAGTGGAAATCTGCCCTTAATTGACAGTTTTATTCCTTCGATTACTATACGTCCTTATTAAATGAATCAATATATGTAGCATTAACCAGAACAAGATGAAAATGGAGCCATCATTCTATATGTATCGTAAACGCACAAAATTCACGGAACAGCAACATGACATACACCAAAGTCTAGGTGCACAGTATTAGGGAGCAACCCGCAGCACTACTGTTATGTACAATATAGATCAACGTATTCAGTCACCCGGCCATAGAAAATTATTGTCTGTATTCGATCAATGGTCATGGTTGCTGCATATGCAAACTCTTTGGGTGTTACATATGCTTTTGTTTTTTTAAGGGGATATAAGAATCCTTAATTACTGGTTATTCTTATATGATTTTATATAATACACCATCATATTATCACATCATTTAGGTATTGTCAATCACTTCTTAATGAGTGTCAATTTAACTTTCTGAAATCAGTTGACACAAATTTTTCCCCCTTAATTTGCAAAGACAAGTGAAACAACACACTCAACACATATTGGCTTTCTAAATCGTCGAAGCATAATGACTGCCCTCAATACTGTAGGCTACACCTGTGTTCTGAGCTCGCAAGGCTAAGAACACATCCCGTAAGACCCTCAGAGTACCTCGCTGCTTGCCAACTCCACCCCAACCGCAACCAAAAGCAGTGCCATGAATGCTTTGATAATTACATAATACAGTAGTCATGACTCGCATATCAGTACCTCATTGCCTTGCCATAAATACTATACTGTAGATAAATATTCACTTGCGGTGGCCAACATATTACCTTGCCAGCCATATACTCGACCCCATATGCACAACATAAACTAATGCTGTGAAAACTTTCAATAAATAAACGCTTGTGGCTACCAAAGTCACATATTTGATTCGCAATATTTAAAATAAATAATTACTTGCCGACAGTCTACCTCGCCAGCCGTCTACTAAACCCCAAAAGCAAAAATATAAGCAGTGTTGTAAAAGCTTTTGATAAATAAACAGTTGTGGCCGCCGAAGTAACGTCCCAGATACACGGTGGGTCGGAACAATTCTGGAGCAGCTTCTGTGCTCCGGCAGGGTCATGCTCCCACAGGTCCCTTTGAGCTGCCAGGGCTGCCAGCCGGAAGGTTTTGTCGCCGGTCGTCACCAGGTCGAAGATGCAGGCGTCCAGGTAATAGTCCGTCACGTTGTACTCCTTGCAAGATTTGACGGCCTGCAATACAAAGATGGAGTTAAAATATGCTTATTTGTAAATTTTAAAGTAATGTTTTCCATACAGCCACCAATATACATATCTCAACTGTATTTTCTTTACCTTAATGCCTCAGGAACTTTCATGAGCACTCTTCAGACTTCACAAAACTAGCCCCAGTCAATGTGTGAACCCAGAGGCATTTCATATCACAGCTTATGAAAGATTAGGTCCTCTTTGGGAATATTCTTCTGAGGTCTCTGTATCAATAGTGGGGCTACAGGCAGGTGCTTCTTGACAGTATACAGAAAGAACCCTCTTGCACACAAAACAAGCTTAATAAGTTTTTCGGTCCATAATTCTGCAGCTGCCAAACAAGACCCCCTGATCTTCATAGTTTTAGGAATATTTTCCCCCCAGAATTATATGATAGGCAAAAAGTATGAATCACTGGTTCTGCAACACAGTTCTTTGTGCAGGGAAGGACAAATGCTGTCAGACCGGGTATATATGGGATGGGTTCTGATAATATTTTGAGATCTGAATTCCGAGTTATGAGACAATAGAAATACCACATTTCCCTTCCTCATCTACCATGGGTGATTGTCTTGAGTTTTCCATATATTAAACTAATAAGTATATCCTCCATGCACCTATGAGTTCACGTTGTTATGTCAGTAAGTACACTCCTCTCTACCTAGTCGAAGGCTGAGTTAATAAATGCTTGATGTACACAATATGTAAACCAAGCAGCAAGATTATATAGTGAGGGACTCATACAAGCTTGAAAACTGTCTTTCAAATTAAATACATATTCTGTATGCAGTATGTATTATATAATAATAATAATAATAATAATAATAAGCATGTTACTTATTTCTCACAAGCGCCAATTTTTCCCGCAGAATTCACTGGCGCTCGTAAAAACAAAACAAAAACACAAATAACTTAAATCAATGCAACACAAGACCTATGCGCATCACCCAGCCACCAGCAGCGGAAAATAGCTTACACCCTATAGCCCTTCATGATGACACCCATCTCGAGATCGTAGCTTCTTACAAAGAGAAAAGTCTTAAGTTGTCTCTTGAAGCACTCAACAGAACTTAGTTGTCTCATGGTCAGTGGCAGTCTGTTATATAACCTTGGAGCCATGTAAGAGAATGATCTCTCAAAGAACGATGACTGCCGGAAAGCCCATGGCTCATCAAGACGCAGGGGGTCATCGTCATGGCGCACGACTACATCATGGCGTGCCAGTGGACGCCTGAGCAGCTCTGCAAGATACCCGGGCTCACCAAATTTGAGGACCTTGAAAGTTACCAGACACAACTTAAATTCTATTCTAGCTTTTATTGGTAACCAGTGCAGTTCGATGTGATAAGAAGTGGATTCCAGGTGGAATTCCAAAAATGAGTCTTGCAGCTCTATTCAGAACAGATTGTACTTTCTTTAATATGTAATTTGGAAGACCCACAAATAAGGCATTGCAATAATCAACACGAGAGAATATCAATGAGTGGACCAGTGTCAGAAGGCAACGTCTAGGTATAAACTGCTTCACCGAGTAGAGATTTCTGATGTGTAGGTAGCAACTTTTGACAATCTGATTTACGTGCTCCTTAAAATCCAGTCTTGAGTTCAGGTACACTCCCAGATTCCGAACAAAGTTAACTGGTTGTAGCTGTGAGTCATCCGTATCAATGGAGAGTGCATTTACTGCGTCAGTAGCCCTTCTGTTTCCTCGAATGATGAGAATTTCAGTTTTGTTATCATTTAGTTTAAGTTTTCTTGTCCTCATCCACTTCTTGATATCGGTCATCAGCATTTCCACCTTCCTCTGTGTATCAGCTATGCCTGTGATCTTCACATAAATTTGGGTGTCATCAGCATAGAAATGATAGGTGACACGAAGCAGAAGAGATAAGCCACTAGTGTATATCGTGAACAGGACAGAACCCAACACTGATCCCTGCGGAACGCCATAGAGCAGGGGTGCCGAGTCCGAGACTATCCGATTCATCATCACACTCTGGGATCTACCTGACAAGTAATGACCTGAGAAGCAAGAGAGCAGAGTCACGCACACCACAGTCATAAAGATCACTCAATAGCAGCTCATGGTCCACTGTGTCGAAAGGCTGCAGAGAGATCAAGTAGAACCAACAATGATATCTCACCGTCGCAAGTGTTCTTGACTAAATCATTATGTATTCTGATCAATGCTGTCTCAGTCGAATGATGCTGCCGATAAGCAGACTGAAAAATGGGAATAGTTTCATTTTGCTGAAGTAGCGGCAGCAGTTGATCAAGTATGGCACGCTCTAATATTTTTGATAAAAAAAGACAAGTTGGAGACAGGACGGTAGTTCGACATGTTCTCTACATCAAGTCCAGGTTTCTTAAGGATAGGCCGGAGCAAGGCATGTTTTCCAGACACTGGGAAGTTGCCTTCGGAGAAAGAGTTGTTAACTATTTTGGAAATAAGCTCCACTGCATGATCATATACACCAGGTAGTTTGGAAACATTTATAGGATCCAATGGACAAAATATTTTATTAAGGTTTCTTATATAGGATGAAACAACATCAGCCTCTACCGGATGGAATGATGAGAGGACACTATTAGGATTATGTCGTGGTTGGGGTACAATTGAATATTCTTCATTAGAGGGGCCTTCATCCAGTTCATGTCTCATACGCGTTATCTTGCTAGTAAAGAATGTGACAAAGTCTGCAGCTAACTCTGCATCAGGTGCAGAAGGTCTTGAGTTCACATGTTTTTTTCCAAGTAAGCCACTGACAACCGAAGCCAACTTTCTTTGATCACCACCACATGAGTCGACTTTCCCCTGGTAAAACGCTTTCTTTTCGTCTTTGATTGTGTGGACTACGGCTCTTTTCGCCAACATGTATGGCAACCATGTGATGTCAGTTTTATTTTTCCGCCATTTACGTTCGGCTCTTCTACGCTCTCTTCTAAGAAATTTGACTCGAGGGCTGTACCATGGTGAGTCATCTCGCACTATGATTCTCTTTTCTACCTCCGGATAGTGATGACCAAACACACTTAAGTGTGCCATTGTGTACCTCCACCAGCTCGTTTGAAGAAAGATTGGAAGTATCAATACTTGCAAGATGCTGTCTTATTTCATTGCGAGCAATATTCTGGTCAGTGTTTCTGTAGTTTCTAAACCTGATAACTTTCTCATATATGGGCGGCTTAGGGAAATCAAAGCCGAAAGTAATCAGAGAATGATCAGAAATAGAAGAGTCTAGAACCTCCACTTCAACATCCAGAAGACCATCACAACCGGTGGGAGATACAACCAAGTCAACACAACCCCGAAAGGGGTTGAAATAGGGGAGCTATCCCCCCGCCAAAGGCGGCTTTCTAGGGCCTTTCCTAGCTGATGCTGAGAGGATTGGGTTCTAGTCATGAGATGATGGGCTGGTCTATCAGAGTGAGAACTGAGCGATCTCTGCCATACCCATAGCTTACTCTGACTGTTCCTTTTACGTATATATTTTCTAGATCTCAAGTGACGGCGTCTCTTCCGTGGATTGACCTCCCAATCTACCAATGTTGGAAGCCAAAGCATCACATTTTTCCTTTGCCCCTCAACTTTCTCTTCATAATTGCTGAGGGGCACAGGGCCCTGGGTGGGGCTTTGGTTTCCCGGGTGTTTCCGCACCCTCCTCAGCTCCCCGCCATGGAGTGGCTTTGGTCACCCAGGCTTTATTGTGGTCGGCAGGGAGGGTTCTGTGAGGGCGCTCGGTTATGGCCTTGGACTTGCTCGGGGCCTTGGGGCTGTTCGGCCAGGCAGCTTGGGGAACAACAACAACCAAGTTAAGGGTGTGTCCTGAGATATGAGTTGGGTTGGATACGTGATTTACAAAATTATTCTGGTCAGTCAATTCAAGGAACTCTGAGGAAAATGGTTTCAGATGAGGGTTGTCAATCCAGTAATTAAAGTCTCCGCATATCAAGAGTCTTCCGGTTTTGGCAGAAAACTCCTCAAGAAACTGTCCAAACTCATCCATAAAACCTCTATCTGTTCCTCGATGGCCAGGCCTATAAATAATTGCTATTCTTAGGATTTGTTAACGAACTTTTATTTCCAATTCTAACAGTTCATAAAAAAAAAAAAAGAGGGGCTGGGTTAGGACTTATCTGAGAGATATTTATTAGCGACGCAGAGTATAAAAACGCTACTCCACCATAGTTACAACAAAAGCTGAAAAAATACAAAAGTTTGAAAAGATAAATAGAAAAAAAAATTATGGGAAGAGATTGCCATAATCAGTAATAATATTTTGTGTTATGAATATGATGCAGTTATACTCTGGGGTAAAAAACTAAAATGATCAAAGTCAATATGAAGACCACATGAAACCTCTACCTCTACCTCTTAGACCATGTAAAGTAAATATATATAAAACCAATGAGCAAGGAGAGGTAGATCAAGAAAGACGTGGGATCAGGTAGTACAAAATGATCTCGCAGACTGACTAAGAGGGATGCCAGAGACTGAGTTCCCTGGAATGCCATCATAAGGTGAACACAAAGACTGACCTACACATGCATAGATCATTGTCTTTAATACATACATAAATTTAAAGACCGAGTGCTCCACACTGAGTGCGGTTCCGGTCTCATGTCCTAATGGCGGCGCTCCAGGCAACCCTATTCAGAGCTGCCTCACTTGTCAGGTTTTTTATGAAAGATCAGACCATAAGGTCTGATCACATATGTTTCTTGGTCTTCTCCTTGATACAGCTCCCCCCATGTTTATGGACTTGCATATTTTCACCCAACTTAGTTCATTCATCCACTACACATGCCCGAACCATCCAAACCTACTAGTAAACATCTCATCACTGATACTCTTGATGCCTAACTGCCTCCTCAACTCTTCACTAGATATCCTATCTTGCAGTTTGGCCCCCACACATCCATCTCGCCATTCTAATATCGTTGCATTCCATTATGTACATATCATCGGCTTTGACAGGCCATGTTTCAGAAGCATATGTAATTTGCACTTCTAACACATGAAGCGTAGACCTTTCCTTTCAAGGGGAGAGGGAGTCTTCTCATAGTGAGTAGTGGCACAATTCTCTGAAATTTCCCAGCCGCATCTATTTCTGGCGATAGTGGCGGCCTTGGCCTGAGCCCAGATTTACTAACCAATTACATATAATACAAATAAATGTGAGCACAAATGGGTACTATTATTGCACTTGTGGTCAATTTTGTTCATATTGTAGGTTGTTGTTGTTCCCCAAGCTGCCTGGCCGAACGGCCCCGAGCAAGGCCAAGGCCATAACCGAGCGTCCCCACAAAACACCTTCCCTGCCGACCACAATAAAGCCTGGGTGACCGAAGCCACTCCTTGGCGGGGAGCTGAGGAGGGTGCGGAAACGCCCGGGAAACCAAAGCCCCACCCAGGGCCCTGTGCCCCTCAGTAATTATGAAGAGAAAGTTGAGGGGCAAAGGAAAAATGTGACGCTTTGGCTTCCAATCTTGGTAGATTGGGAGGTTAATCCACGGAAGAGACACCGTCACTTGAGATCTAGAAAATATATAAGTAAAAGGAACAGTCAGAGTAAGCTATGGGTATGGTAGAGATCGCTCAGTTCTCACTCTGATAGACCAGCCCATCACCACATGACTAGAACCCAATCCTCTCAGCATCAGCTAGGAAAGGCCCTAGAAAGCAGCCATTGGCGGGGGGATAGCTCCCCTATTTCAACCACTTTCGGGGTTGGGCACCCACCCATTGCATTGGTTACTAAATATGTCTCTCTATGGTGCCTTACCTCCTCCTTGCTCATCATCCAGTGTGTGATGCCCTTGAGTCTCTCATTTTCCGGACAGCCTTGGAGACACAGCTGCATCTCTTCCTTCTGCTCCTCCTCCACCACCAGGATCTCTGGCACTCGCACTAGCACCGTCAGGTACCTGCGGAAAATAGACTTTGTAGATTTTTTTTTTTTTTTTTTTTTAAATATTAAGGAAACCACCCACCAATTTCTTTCATTATTATTAATATTTTGTTTCTATGTTTACTTTACAGTATATTTATCAATATACAGTACTGTATAGTGATTGACATTAGTTTCAACAACCGCAAAAATGGTTTTCCCCTTTATCCAGCTGTTTTAAGATATAACATAAGAACATAAGAAAATGGGAGTCTGCAGAAAGCCGATTGGCCTAAGCAAGGCAGATCCCTGTCCCACACAACCCCAATTACAAAGCCCAATTATAGGCTCAACACTCTAATACCCTGAGGATCATCTTACCAAAACGGTTAGAGATTAACGCAGGATTATGGGGGTCTGCAGAGCGCTGATTGGCCCAACCCTGCTGATCCCCCTTCACACCCAACCCTTCTCGTCCATATGCTTATCCAATTTTATCTTAAAGCTCCCTATCGTTTTTAATCCCACTATAGCACTTGGTAGTCCATTCCACCCATCTACAACTCTGTTACCAAACCAATATTTGCCTATATCTTTTCTGAAACGAAATTTATCTAATTTGAAACCATTGGTACGAGTTCTTTCGCTATCACTGAGCTTTAGTACATTTGTCATGTCCCCTTTGTTAATCCCACTAAACCACTTGAACACCTCTATCATATCCCCTCTAACTCTGAGTCTCTCTAACGAATGTAAGCCTAATTTCTTCAACCTTTCTTTATACGGAAGATTTCTAATATTATGGATCATTTTTGTCATTCTACGTTGTACTCTCTCCAATGAATCTATGTCCATTCTGTAATAAGGACACCAAAATTGAACAGCATAATCCATATGGGGTCTCACTAATGACAAGTAAAGTTTTAAGATAACATCAGCAGTTCTGTTACTCACACTCCTAGAGATGAACCCGAGAATCCTGTTTGCCTTGTTTCGAACGCTTATACACTGTTGTCTAGGCTTCAAATCATTGCTAACAAACACACCTAGATCTTTCTCACAATTCGAGTTTTCTAATTCCACATTAGCTAGTTTATATTTAACATTTGTATGCATCTTCCCTATCTTTAATACCTTGCATTTGTCAATGTTAAACTTCATCTGCCAATTTACTGACCATTCGTGTAAGGTATCTAGATCCCTTTGGAGGCACTCTATATCTCTATCTGAATCAATTGTTCTCCCCATTTTGGTATCGTCTGCAAATTTACTTATCCTACTAGTTATACCTAAATCAAGGTCATTTATGTATATAACAAACAACAGAGGACCTAATACAGATCCCTGGGGGACACCACTTTTGACTGCTCCCCATTCTGACTTCGTACCATTTATGCCGACTCTCTGCTTCCTACCAATTAGCCATGACCTAATCCATCCCAACAACGCCCCACCTATTCCATGCGCCTCAACCTTTCTCATCAATCTCTCATGGGGGACTCTGTCGAAAGCTTTACTGAAATCTAAATATATTATATCATATGACTTGTCATTATCTACTGCTTCATATACCTCTGAGAAAAAACTAAGCAAATTAGTAAGGCAAGAACGTCCCTGAGTGAATCCATGCTGAGAAGAATTTATTAAATTAAATGCATCTAAGTGGTTTCTAATTTTACTAGCAATAATTGACTCTAGTAGCTTTCCTATGATTGATGTAAGACTAATGGGACGGTAATTGGATGCTATTGATTTGTCACCTTTTTTGAAGATCGGAACTACGTTTTTTTTTTTGTTTTTTTTTTTTTTTTAAGAGACAATGAACGGAGGAAGGAAAAACACAGATAAAACAAAAAGGTCCATGTGCCTAAAGGCATCCTCCATTCATAAAATGTTTGTAACAACTGGATTTAAACATTTGTAGATTGTAAGTTTGTGGAAAGCAATTCGAGGGAAGTGAATTCCAAAGAGTAGTAGCTCTGGGGATAAATGAATTCTGATAAGCAGAAGTTCTGCATTGTGGAGGAGAAAGTGTAAATTCATGGGCGCTCTCAGCTGCCCTAGTTCTACGGGGAAAGATGTGGAGAGGCGGCACAATTGAAGCAAGTTCCTCGGAACAATTGCTGTGAAAATATCTGTAGAATAATGCAAGGGATGCAACGTTTCTTCGTATGGATAATGTAGGAAGGTCCTGTGTGATTGCAGGGTTATTGATTAATCTAATAGCTTTATTTTGAATTTTGTCCAACTGCCTCAATGCAACCACTCCACTTCCACCCCACAGAGGTGAACAGTAATCCATCTGAGAACGCACATGACTTTTATATATCACGGCCAACTGCTCGTCAGTAAAGAATTCTCGAACTCTGTACAGGAGTCCCAGTTTTTTAGAGGCATTCTTAGCAAATGCTTCTAACATAATGTGTCCAGCTCAAGTTAGTAGTTAATGTTACACCGAGAATGTCAATACTAGGGGAAGTGGGAATATTTACATCATTAAAAAATATATGGGAGTCAGTGAGATTCTGTCGGTTAGAAAATTGAATGTACTTGGTTTTCTGTGCATTAAAGGAAACTAGATTCTTTTGTCCCCATCCATTAATTCTAGAAAGGTCCTGGTTTAGAGAAATTGCAGTGTTTATTTTTGAATTTATAAGATCGGGTTGGGTGAAAGAATTGGTAAATGTGAAGGAACTGTGGAGTGTTGAGTCATCTGCGTAGGAATGTATTGGATTATGAGTGGTAGATATGAGATCATTGATATGAATGAGGAACAGAATTGGGGCCAAAACTGATCCCTGGGGAACACCAGCATTTATTGAGTGAAATTGAGAATAAAGGCCATCTACCATTACACATATTTTTCTGTTATGAAGATAAGAAGAAATTAGTGGAACTAATGATGCAAGGCCGTAGTGTGACATCTTCGACAATAAGGATTGATGCCAGACTCTATCAAATGCCTTTGATATATCCAGTGCTATTGTATGTGTTTCACCATGTTGGTCTGTAGCTTGGTTGATTTGATGCGTAAGAAGGCAAAGCATGTCTGCAGTTGATCGACATCGTCTAAAACCATATTGTCTATCACTGATTAATTTATTATTCTCAAGATGCTTAATTATGTGATTATTTAATATAATTTCAAAGACTTTACCAAGAGTGGAAGTTATAGCTATTGGTCTGTAGTTTGCAAGCTTCCAAGCTTCTGGAACTATACCTGTCTCCAATGACTTGTTAAATAAAAATGTTAATGGGTAACTTAACTCATCCCTACATTCTTTTAATACTCTAGCATATACCTCATCAGGACCAGGCGATTTATGAGGTTTCAGTCTGTCAATTTCCTTAAGCACATCATTTCTACTTATAGTAACCGTACTTAACCTATTTTCTATACTATCGCTATATACCTTACGGACTTCTGGAAACTGTGCCAAATTTTCATTAGTGAAAACGGAAAGAAATTGACTATTTCATGTACTGCACATGTCTAAATAATTTTTCTGTCATTTCTCCTATCGAAGTTTTAAGGGGACCAATTACATCTCTAACCTTGGATTTATATAGTTGGTAAAAAGCTTTAGGATTATTTTTTGAGTCATTGGCAACCTTAATTTCATAATTTCTTTTTTCTTTCCTAATATCCTTTTTGACCTGTCTTGATAGATTCTGATAGTAAGCAAGTAGGTGAATTTCGCCTTTCCTAATTTTTCTATATATTCCTCTCTTTTTTCCTAGAAGATCTAATAGTCTATTATTCATCCATTTGGGTTGGTTCTGTGTTGATCTAAATTTTCTTTTGGGGATGTATTTATTTTGTGCATTGAATACTGACTTGATAAAATTATCGTATGTATCTACCAAGGTTGACGTCTCTTCCTGACTTAAGATGACAGGTGCCTGAGAAGGGGTACACTCATTTGGACACCTGGATCGACTTAATTTTTTGACCATAGGGTCGGCTAATAGGGCTCTTCTTAACCGATATGGCCCCCGATAGTGGGGAGGGCTATGAAGATCAGGGAAAATGTGGGGTTAAAGACGTAAAAAGACGATATCATGGCTTTTATGATGAAAGTTGGCTTGGGTTTTCTTGTTTTCAACTTCAGAAAACCACAAAATAAAAAAAAATAAACCTAAGCCAAGTTTTGTCAAAAGTTGGCTCGGATTTTAAGATTTTTTAGTTTCATAAAAGGCAGAAAGTGCTAAAAAAGTTAGCTCGGTTTTTCTTGTTTTTCAGCTTCTGGAACCACAAAATGAAAATACCTGAACCAAGCTTTGGCAAAAGTTGGCTCGGATTTTATGATTTTTCAGTTTCATAAAAGGCAGAAAGTGTAACAAAGAAAAAGTTGGCTGGGATTTGGCTATTTTGTAGTCATAAAAGGCAGGAAGTGGGGGATGGATGTAGATTCCGGGCGTACGGTCGTCATTGTTTACGCGATCGCCGCGGTTAATTCACGTCTATTTTGACGGCGACTTTTTTTCGGTTATTTGCCCCCTGCTGGCAATATATATGATGATGACAATATGTCAGGGGAGGGTGAAGGGGGGTGGGCAAAGCCCCCCCTCAGCATATTGTTGTATCCAATGGCATTCAAAATAGACGGGAACATGATTGCAAACGTCTGACACCACCCCCCCTGCCGTCATGTTTACATTTGTCGATCGCCGTGGTTAAGTTCGCTTATATTTTGACGGCGATTTTTGTCGGTTATCGCCCCCCTGCTGGCAATATACATGATTATGACAATATGTCATGGGGGGGTGAGGCTTAACATATTATTGTATCCAAAGGCAATCAAAAGAGACGGGAACATGATGGCAAGCGTCCCGACGCCGGTCCGTGTAGTGTACACAAGGCTGGCGGTACGCCCGAACTCTACATTCTACCCGGAAGTAGAAACAAAGTTGGCTCAGATTTGGCAATTTTTCAGAGTAAAAAAAAAAAAAAGAAAGTGCACCAAATTAAATTGGCTCGGATTTGGCAATTGTTCAGCTTCATGAAAGCTGAAAATTTAGAAAATGCGAGCAAACTGTTCGCCATTGGATACAGGATGAGTTGTGGGGCGCACCCCCCCCCCCCCAGACCCAGCAGGTGGCCTAATTAAGGTTGCCATTGGATACAGGATGGGTTGTGAGGGGATTGCCCCCCCCCCCCATGATTTATTGAAATCATCATCTATGTTGCCAGCAGGGGGCCTAATTAGGGTTGCCATTGGATACAGTGACGTATCAGAAGATATGGTAACGTATACAAAAAAATAACCAATGATATGGCAGCAAGGGCTGGGGGCAATTCATTTTTGTCAATTCAATTCAATTCCAATTCAGAATAACATTTGAATCAATCAATTCCAATTCAATTAAATTCATTCGTAAAAAATAAATCTTCAATTCCAATTGACCCTACCAAGAATTCACCAGAGACCTCTGGTGGACGCTTCCGAAGTAGCACCAGAGCTACAACTGTCGACATCAACAATACCAAACACCTACAGTAGGATATACACAGTTTATCTTGATTTTTTTGTGATTCTACATGTTTTTATTTTACAGTATACGACTACACTATTGTCCTTATATAGTATAGTAATAAAGGCAAAGTCCATATGTAGCTGATAATGACTACAAACATAATTATAAGCTGAATAATTATCACAACAAAATAGGCACGAAAATACTTGCTGACGTTGTATTATAAATATACGTTATTAATGAATATGGGTGATTTTATAATATAAACAACAGTATGCATAGACCAAAGTATATGTCAGCTACAGAAATTTCGACTAACTGCTTATAATAAAGAATTGTTGAAGGAGAGGGAGGGTGGATAGGTCCACGATGTCGCCAATATCACATAATGCACCGCGGTAAACATTGCGTTCAGCGCCTCTATCGGCCACTGTAGGCATTTATTGGTAGGGAGAATTCAATTCACAAGCTTTTCAATTCCAATTCCAATTCAATTCATTGTGCCAATCACACACCAACAGGGCAGGGCAGGCAGGGTTACCAAATAAAGACAAAATACCACTAGATTCGTTCTCAAAAGTCGCTAGACGGCCTACAGATCGTAATTACATGCCGAAAATCACTATATTTTATTGTTTATTTGAAAATACTGTAACTTACCGGGTAATTATTGTACAATAATTAATTTGCATATTACAGTATAAAATAGTATTTTATCAATTCACATCAATTCCAATTAATTTTGTTTTATATTTTCCTCAATTCTAATTTAATTCCAATTCACAGTTTTTTTAATCAATTCCAATTCAATTCATAATTGACCCCAGCCCTGGCAGCAACATAGTGACATTTAGAACATTAGTTCATGAATAGAAAGGCAGAGGGCAATATAGTAGACTGAATATCCTCGATAAAAGAGCTCCTGAATTAGTATCATCATGACTGACATGATGACTGTGGGAAACATTGGACAAAAATCATTACAGGTTACAGGGTTGTGTATCTCCCTTAATATAATTTGTTCAAGGGTTGACACTTATTTTAACATGGAGTATAGGTTACCGGTATATGGATTCCAAAATGAACTTTAAAATATTTTTGAAAATTCTTGGGTTGTTTAGGTAAATCTACAGTTATACTACCCCCATCCCCCTTCAAAACATGCCTTTTAGCGTGTTTTTGGATGGTTCAGCAGACCCGGAAACTGAAAAAACCCGGATTTTTTTTTATATTAATGTAACTAATTATCCCATGGATTTATAGTTTACTGTGTTAAATTTCATCAATATATAGGCTAATGTTTGGAAGTAATTACAAGCCTCTGAACAACCGTTTTTCCCATGAGGGGGGGCTTTGCCCCCCTCACCCCCCATGACTTATTGTCATCATCATATAAATTGGGGGGGAGGGGGCTATGCCCCCCCTAAGCCCCCCTGTCACGTATTTCATCATCATCTGTGCTAATCAAAAGGCTCGCAGCCTTATTATACATAAATTATTAGGGACAATGTAGGTCTATGGAATCCATATACTGTACTGTACTCAGCGGCTCGCTTGGTGTAGTGACTAGCGTCTCGGACTTCCACCCAGAAGGCCCGGGTTCGCGCCCACGCTCGGCGCATTAAAGATTTTTCACAAGCACTGAGTCGTTACCATCCCTCATGAGCAAAGGGATGGGGTAGTAGTACAGGACCCCAATGGAAATACGCCTAATCGGCCTTATTGAGCTATCCTTAGCTAGCTTAGCATGCGCTAGCTTTAAGAACTATTATTATTATTATTATTATTATATGTATAATCCACTATGGGAGAATAATTTTGATCACGTTTATAAAACCCGATATTAATAGAAAAAACGCCCATTCTAATCAATCTCAGAGCTCTTTCGGACATCCTCACTGTTTACAAACGCCTTCTTTATGCAGTAGGCTATAATCGATATTTAACATATATGACGATTTAAATAATTCATGAGGGGGGGGGGGGGGGGCAAAGCCCCCCTCAACCCATCGTGCATCCCACATTGGAATTATATGTAAAACCATGAAAAGGTAATTTTTTTGAAAAGTTTGAAATATTTGTCAGTATTATTACGTTGGCAACATACCTTCAAACTAGGGGTCAATAATATATCCAATTAAGACCATTGGTACAATGAAATGCCATTTATTTGACACGAAAACAATGCCGCGCATCCTTAACACAATAACAAACAACACGTGTCGACGTCGTCTGGCGGCGTCTGCAAGTGTGGCAGCTTGGCCTTGGCAGCTTGGCTACAATTGCTAAACTGGCCAACAATCTACCGCCTTCAATAAAATTACAGTTTAATGGATTTTTCTTTGACTTTTACTAATATAAATTTTATTTGGTAAAATGAAATTCAATTCCATAGAGTATAATTATAATAAAATTTTATTGCATACAAAAATAGCTCGAGTTTCGAAACTTTAGACTCCCTACTGATACGGCCGGCAATGCCAGCCACGCAACAATAACACACACGTGTTTTGGTAATGGTGCCGGTACACTGATTTTTCATTTGAACTTATAACTCGTTTTATATAAGTTTATTATGAAATATTATATAGAATTAAGGTAAGTATATAAGAGATATATAGTACTTATGATTAAATTATCGTATTTCGACGATTTCGGTCACTCGGAAAATCAGCTGATGAATCTCGGCGCTCCAAATTCACTTGCATTAAAGTATATTCGTCGTGTAAGACCAAACATGGTTTTGGAGGGTTTATTTAAGGCTTAGAAATTTCTTAAACGCCGGTATATACGGTAAGTCCTATACTCTCTTTTGATACCCTTCCACTATTGAGTATCATTCTACAAGATGACTACATAAAGGGCTGATAAGCTGATGCAGTTGGATGCAGATTTTAACGCCGTGCAATCCCTTGATTGACAGGACTAAGGTGTGCCCTTGTTACAGGGGCTTAACTAGCCATTAGCCACGATTGAGCTGCCCAAACTCATGCCGTATACCAACGGCATGACGTGGGATCGAACTGCCGACCCATCGATCAGTAGTATGTTACCGACAAAGCCACGGCCTCAGATGAAAGTATTGAGGGATAAGCCTTTACAACGGCACCTCGTAGCTACACCTAGTAGCTACTTTCTACTTTTCTTATTTTTTTCTGAAGTGTAGAGAGGGGAGAAAGGGTGTTGGGGAGAGAGGAAGCTGTTGGAGTGGCTTTGTTATGTGTGATTAGTCTGTATACGTCGTCAGGGTCTCCCCTGACTGGGTGCGAGCATGTGAAACATGCTAGGACGTACTACCACACCCACTAAATGTCCGCCGTGGCAGGGATTCGATCCCGGGTCTTGCAGATTCACACGTGAGCGTGCTCACCACTCGACCACTCACTTTCGAATCTTTCTGTTGGCGGAGGTAGCGTGGAAATGTGTGCAGATGTATGAGCATGTATTATATTGATTGCTTGAATAATTGATCTATTGCTATAATGAAAGGTCTTTTATTTACTCATTGATCCTTGTGTTATTGAAAAGTCTTTTATTTATTCATTTACCCCTCTCTATATGCTTAATTATTTGTTGTTTGCACTCACTTGCCAATCTTCCTGACGGCCACAGTAGCGTTGATATAGGAGACCGTGATAAGGACGTGCTCCCCCGGCCGCTCTTCCCTGACCTGCGTGTGGGGCCGCAGTATGGTGCCGCCCGCCCAGGTAGTGCCGTCCACGAAGGCCCTCGGTAAGGCCTCGGTGGACGCCTCATAAGTCCGCTCCGGCCCGCAGGTATCATGGCCTTTAACGATGACTGTAACCTGGAAAGACAATAATAGGATGGTGAGTCGGGAGGTGCTGGGAAATGTGTGATTATAATATGAGAGGGGAGGTGTTGATGAATGGAAGATTAAGGGGAGATTTTTAGTTTGCTTCCTAGACCCCCATCAAGCTTTACACAAAAATACCCCCCCCCCATCCTTCTCTACATCCTCAACCCTTCCTCCTCCCCGTCTTTTCCTCCTTCCTCCTCCTCGGAGTGGTGGGTAGGGAGGAGCCTTCTTCTTTGCTATCCTTTTCTCTACCTCGTAGTCAGTAGATTAGTAGTTTAGATATCCAAACTGCCCCGTAAGGGCCAATTGGTCTGTTGCAGTTTGTACTCCCTTGTATCCCTCCTCCTCTACATCCTCAACCATTCCTACTCCTCTCCCCCCTCCCTCCTCCTCCTCTACATCCTAAAACCTTCCTCTTCCTCCTCCTCTTCACCTCCCTCTCCCTCCATAGCTCAAACCAAATTCGTGGTCCATGAACCGCGCCCACCCGAGAGCCATTGGGTATACTGTATAGATAAGAGTCACACCACCAATCTCTCAGACAATTAACCACTTGCGAGTTTCAGGCTATAGGGAAGTTGGAGCTGCAAACATCGATATTAAACATAAATGTACAAATAATTTAAGGTTGCTGATGGATGGAAAGCAGGATAGCTGATGTTGCTAAATATTGCTGTAGAAAACTCCCACTTCCTTATAACCTGAAACTTGGGTTCAATGTTATTTTAATACCACGAATTTTGTTGATATATTTGAAGATAAATATTGAATCTATATGCTCTAAAGATCCTAAGAAAATTTGTTTTAACCCTCGGCAAAACCTAATAAGAAAGTATGGTACTAAAATGTCTTTTTCGAAACAAGGTTGTCAATACGGTACTTCCAGTTATCAATAGCTCTAAAGATCATATGAAAATGTGTTAAACCCTTGGAAAAACCTAATATAAAAGTATGGTACTAAAATTTAATTTTCGTAACAAGGTTGTCAATACGGTACTTTCCCGTTATCAATGTACAATCAAAGCTGAAGATTGCAGAGTAACCACCGTAGACTTCATCGATTTTTCTTTCACCTTCGTATAATCGACAGCCACCTTTTTTTATTTTTTTTTTACTAAGGGATTAGTACTCGACCAGCGGGGGTGTGGGGGCGGCAGCCCCCTCCCATAATACTAGGTTAGGTTAGGTAAGGTTGTTAGGTTAGGCTAATGTCTTTTCAAATCACTATCAGGCGGGGCTGTGTCTCAACATCGATCGATAGGCCTAATGGGGAAAATAGGTTTTCCCGAGATTTCTAATTAATTACAACCACTATATATTGATGCAAATGAACAAGTTATTTTATAAAAAAACACTGAAAATTCGTGGTATTAAAATAAAAAAAATCCGAAACTTGCAAGTGTTCAATTATTTACCGAGTTTACAGTCTATTGCTTGGAATTAATATATGGGGAGATGTTTTTTTTTTTCTGTTCCTCTTTCTCCCTCATGTTTAGTCCCAATAGTTTTTATATTTTACAACGTTCGGCTCATTAGTTTGGCGATTTTAAGACCCTTTGCCCCATTTTGTTGTCAATATTAAGACCTTTCTTGCCATTTAAGGGTCAAATTTGTCCTGGTGAGCGATAGCGAGGAACCGGCATTCAGCCGGGAAATGTGTCTACCTAAAATGTACAAATTTATCTAGATGGGGGATCTTGGGGATGATTTTTTAAGCTTGATGGAGGTTTAGGAAGGAAACTAAACGAAAGGAAACATACGAACAGGGAGACAGGTACCGGTACTAGACAATAATGGGAGATGGGTCGCTTTTATAGATCCCCTTCTCGCTCATGTTTAGCCCCATTAGTTTTTAGACTTTAAGATGTTTGTCGATTTTAAGACCTTTCGTGCTATTTAGGTGTCTGTAATTTTAGAAGAACCGGCCTTTGACCGAGAAATTTGTCTACAGAGTTTTTGTTTACAAATTAATCTAGAAGGGAGATCTAATAGATTTTTTTTAAACTTTGATGGAGGTCTAAGGAGGAAACTAGAAAAATAATATAGATAAATAAATTATCAAATAAATACGGCCACCTCCCCTTAATTGCAGCATAGGGTGAGTCAGGAAGGGCGGTAGACAGAGGTGGGGCTCATATGCAGGCAGGCAGGAATAGGATTTTTTTTTTTTTTTTTAATGTGGATGAGGGAGACAAAAGAAAAAAATGCATATGACGAGTGCCTCCCCCAGAGTTGAAAGAGTGACAGGGCCAAATCTAGGAATGTTCAAGCCAAATGTCTGGACACACGGAGTTTGAAGCAATTTAAGTCATAGGATGAGGGAAAGATGGATTCAGGGAGAGAGTTCCATAGTTCAGCTGTTGCATAGAAGAAAGATTGGGAGTATCGTTTCACTCTTGGGTTGGAGAGCTGCACAGAGGATTGTGTTGCAAGACGGGTGCTACATAGTAGGTACCCTACATAGAGGAGGTGGTATACAGTGAGAGAGCTCTGAGGAACACTGATTATTGTAATAGCAATAGAATAGCGAGAGAATAGCGGCAAAGAGAGAGAGAGATTGCAGAGAATCGGTGAGTGGACGTGAGTTAATGATACGAGAGGCTTTCTTTACTACTTTGTCTAGAAGTGTTGTGTGAGAGGATCCTCCCCACACATGCGAACAATACTCAATACAAGGACACACTGTGCCCTTGTACAGAGCAAGAAGCTGTACAGAGCAAAAAGTTGTGCAGAGGTAAAGCACCCCCTGAGGCGGTTGAGTACACCCAGCTTCTGGGAAGCCGTTTTAGCAAGAGTGGTAATATGGTCTTTCCAAGAGAGATCAGATGAAAAAGAGGCACCAAGAATTCTGAGAGAAGATGAAGGGTTAATTTTTGTATTGTTGAAGTATAAGGGATAGTCGTCTGGGAGTTCTTGAGAGGTAGATAAATGGAGAAATTGGGTTTTAGAAGCATTGAAAGCAACACGATTTTCTCTGCCCCAATTGGAAATGGTTGTTAGATCAGAAGATAAGTGTTGGTAAAATTCTAGTTTCACGTACACAGCGACAAAAGGGAGGCGCCGTTGTAAAGGCATAGCTTCCCGACCAACTATGAAGATCAGGGAAATTGCTGGGTAAAAGACGTAATATAATGATAATAAACTACATTAACGACATTAGCCTAGCCTAGCCTAACCTAACAACCTTACCTAACCTAACCTAGTATTATGTAATAGCTATGGTGCCGCATATGGGGAGAATTTTTTTTTTTTTTTTACAGTAGGTATAATTCCTTATAATGCATTTCCGCCGCTTTGGACATATATAGGAATTAAGTATGGTATATGACAACTCTAAAGTAGCCATAGAAATTTATTAGTATGCTGTGAAAGCGAAACTAGAATTAAACCTAAGTGTTCTATGGCTTCAGCACATGAGTTTTTGAGTGGTTGCTTGCTGGGGCGTTCTGGAAAACTAGTTGAATAGTGTAAGGTTGAGTCGTCTGCATATGAATGGATAGGGGCGGAGGTACAATTGAGGGTAATTCTGCATAGCTACAACTCCTGTTATTTTAGGTTTTATTTATTTTATTTTTGTACTTTAATGCTTTGTAAGTGTGTATTTTATTGTTAAAAAGTGCGGACAGCACTTTTTATTAGTATTTGCAATGGTAATTTTAATTCAGATACCCCAACAATCTAGGAGTTTACTCAATTTAGTCAACTTTGAAAAGACATTAGCCTAACCTAACAACCTTACCTACCTGCTGATTGGGTATTAAAACTATAAACAATTGATGGGATAAAGTCTAGTTTACTCTGCAATCTTCAGTTTTGGCTGTCGATAACAGGAAAGTACCAATAACAATGTACTGACTTCTTGTAGGTGAAGCTCCACTCTGATTGGCTACTAAACATCAGGGAGGAGCCTAGAATGTAAACATCGTGTCCTGGACTGGCTGTACAAAAATAACTCTGATAATGTTATAGGGGAGTGAAAATCAAATTGACAAAATAAGAAAAGTAGCACTTATCCGCACATCACTAAGGTCCCCTGAGTAAGGTAAAGAGCGAAAAAAAAAATCCATGACAGGAATCCCGTAATCGAGGAGTTGTTGTTCTGCAGAATACCCAAAGAAAGCTTTTGATTTAATCTACGTTAATAAAATTACGTTAAATACATGCCAACATTAATGAAGCCAATATCAAGCATAAACAAATTAATGAAGGATGAAACAAACACCTGTCAACCACCACCCACCTAAGCTTATCCTAATAATCGTTGAGGCGTCCTAAGCCGACTTCAACTCAACGGTTTTTATAATTGTGCCAGTGCGAGTAGAGAAGGAATACCCAGTTAGGCAACACAGCCTACCTGCGGCGCACTGAAACACAACTATAAAATGCCACAATCTATTTTGTCCAGACTATCGGTTTGCTTGGCCGAAGTAATCCACCCTGTAACTGACAGACTATAGAAGTCCACCACCCACTACTTCGAACAAAGCAACCCCAATAGCCTGGACCCCTAGCTAAAATAATGCACATGAAATAAATAAATATCGGCTGGAATAAACACTATAGCCTGGACCCCTAGCTAAAATAATGCACATGAAATAAATAAATATCGGCTGAAATAAACACAGATCACTGCAGGAATAAATATAAGCTATGCCAGCGAGGAATAATTCTCATACTTCTCCACCAATACTAAAGTATACTGGCCCTGCCACACCTTAACAAGGCCAAGGTTTGCGGCACATCTAAGCCTAGCTAAAAAAACAGAAGGAAAGAAAACATATAAATCTGTAGTAAAGTGGGACAATCACCGCCACACACACACACACACCCTTAGAGTCCGTCTAATATTACGTTAAATATGCTTAATTAATAAGTAAAAGAGTAAGATAATAAGGATAAACAATTGCCAACATGAGAGAAACGAGAGCTAGGTGTTGCTCTTTCAATAGTTAAATGCGGACTGACTCGTGTCCAGCTGGTATCCAGTAACACCACCAGATGGCTCCACATGAACCAGCTTGGCAGATGGTAATGCACAATGTAAGTCTTACTTAAATAATGGAAGTAGGACCACATTGGACCAAGGTTGGCATGATTAAAATCAAACGATTTTAATCAAGTGATTTTAATAGATTATAATCAAAGAAAAAAATAATTGATTAAAATCAAAATTGATTTTTTTATTAAAATATCACATTCCAAGTAATTATAAGACATTTTGCGCTAATCTTAATAGTCTACCAACATTGTTACCATCTTAAACATTATATAGTAACCTAAATCAACAATATTTTGCATATTTCTAATAAAGTTTTGCACTACTTCAAGAATTTTAGAAATTAAATAAATTGTGTTCTTTCATAGAAAATTAATCTTTGCTCCTTAACCATCCTTGCCCGGCTGGACTCCATAGCTCCAAATCTAGTTTGCCCTGTATCGCCCGGCTGGCCTACATAGCTCCATAGCATTATTTCATGACTTAAAACCATTTAAAACTGTATAACGGATAGTCCGTATAACCAACAAGAACAAAAACACATAGCCAGTCAGTCAGGTGACTTCTGCTTGCGTGCAGGCCTAACGAAAGCTTCTATTGATTTCGTGAGTCTCAAACGATGCATGAAAACAGTCAACTGTGAAATAGGAATGCTTATAATGGTGAAATAAATCAGTAATCAATAATAATACAGAATACATAATCAATAATAAATTGTTGAATGAATGTAAATAGACCGTAGCCATGGCTGCTAATACTGCATCGTCGTATTCGAACAGTTCTCAGTAGCATCACAAATCAGCCGGTTTTATTTCCCACCTCACACAATAACCACTTAATGTACAGTATTCTAGTCTTCACCCATTGCAAGATAACACTGAGTACTTCCTTTGGTATGTGTATAACCTAGGTTAAGCTATTATTTGCAGAGATATGAGTATCTGTAAATGACGAAACTTGAGAATATACACGGTTCTAGGCTCGCAGCGGCCAAAACTGACCTACTAATTTTCACAATAAAAACTGAACCTCTTGGTCTAGAGACTTCTAGTCTTCAATCACAGCAAGGTGATGAATACTGCCTATGGATATAATATATATACTGTACTGCATAACCTAGGTTAGACCTAGTTGTGGCGTATTTATAAGCGCGCCAAAATCCTGAGAATTCGACGATTCATCCAGATTCAGCATAGGCAGAAAGGTTTAAATGGCTGTTCGGCGAGGGTTAAATGACTTTGATTTACTTGTTTTTCTGACTAATATAATCAAAGTAATAGCCTTTAAGATGTAGGAATATATATACTTACAATATTATACATATTTTGCGCAAAATGGAAGTTTGTCTAAAAAAAATTGAAAAAAATCGATTTTAATCAAATAAATCCGATTTTAATAAAAAAAAAAAAAATCAATGATTTTGATTTTTATTAAAAAAAATCTGATTTTTTTCCAACCCTGCATAGGACTAAACAACTAAATAATACATGCTTACACAACTCATAATATAATATGCGTACTACATCAATATACCGGACAAACCTATTAACCCTTCTCGGGGTGTTTTGGGCTCATTTGGGCATATTCAGGCCCTCCTGCATGATAAATCAAGCATCTGCATGAAAAAAAAATTATTTAGCAAAAAACTAAGCACTAAAAGCTTCAAAATGACACCAGAACGAGCTACGTAGCACTCGTGGTTCTCTTGCAGTGGTGCCACGAACATGGAAGTTTAGCATATATCAGTATATTTTCCCCAGCTATGCTCACTACTGGCTACACTGCCGGCCTCTCGAGAACACAGGGAACATGAATTAATGGGCGGCGGTAAGCCCTGGGAGTCGGGTGTCTGGCCCGCTGCACTCCCGGCCATTTGCACTCAATTTTAACCCTTTAAAAGCCTTAATAATGCTCCTAACTTGCTGCAAATTGGTGCACGACTTAAGTCGAGCGCCGCTCTTAAAGGGTTAATAATAAATGGGTTACATAATTTCGCCACAGTTTAGAGAATGGGAAAATCATAGAGACCACGTCATTGAACGAAATAATATGAACGAAATAATATGAATTTAAATCAAACGATAGTATACGGAAAAATATCGACTTTAATATGAAGCAGGGTTGATCACTGCTTTACGCACTATTGGAATTACCGCCAGACGGAATGATATATTTACCATGTAAATATATCACCAATGCTTATAGTAAGTTATGAACATAATTAACTAAATTAAACTTACGATGGTGGAACATCGTAACAATATGTAGACAGAAATAAAGGTGAGGTATATAGACAGGCAGATAGGAATAGAGGTGAAATACTGTATATATACATATAACAGGAATAGAGGTGAGGTATATAGACAGGAAAACAGGAATAGAGGTGAGGTATATAGACAGGAAAACAGGAATAGAGGTGAGGTATATAGACAGGAATAGAGGTGAGGTATATAGATAGGTAGACAGGATGAGAGGTATACAGACAGGTAGACAGGAATAGAGGTGAGGTATATAGACAGACAGGAATAGAGGTGAGGTATATAGACAGACAGTAATAGAGGTGAGGTATATAGATAGGTAGACAGTAATAGAGGTGAGGTATATAGACAGGAATAGAGGTGAGGTATATAGACAGGTAGACAGTAATAGAGGTATATAGATGGGTAGACAGTAATAGAGGTGAGGTATATAGATTTTTTTTTTTCTATGTGATTGAGGGAGGCAAAAGGCATAACTGCCTATAGCGAGTGCCTCCCCCATAGTTGAAAGAGTGACAGGGCCAAAATCAAGGGACGTTCGAGCCAAAATGCCTGGACACACAGAGTTTGAAGCAATTTAAGTCATAGGAAGCGGGAAAGACTGATTCTGGGAGAGAGTTCCAGAGCTCAGCTGTTGAGTAGAAGAAAGTTTGAGAGTAACGTTTCACTCTTGGGTTGGAGAGTTGCACAGAGTAGGGGTGGGATTGAGTTGCAAGACGGGTACCATGTGCCCTACGTAAAGGAGGTGGTATGCACTGGGATAGCTCTGAGGAACACTGATTATTATAGTAGCGATAGAATAGCGAGAGAGATGCAACATTGCGGCGGAGAGAGAGAAATTGCAGAGAGTTGGTGAGTGGACGGGAGTTAATGATACGAAAGGCCTTCCTTTCAACCTTGTCTAGGAGAGTGGTGTGAGAGGAACCTCCCCACACATGTGAACAATACTCAATACAAGGGCGCACTATGCTCCTGTACAGAGCAAGAAGCTGTGCAGGGGAAAAGAACCCCCTAAGGCGGTTGAGCACACCCAGCTTCTGGGAGGCTGCCTTAGCAAGACTGGTAATATGGTCCTTCCAAATGAGAGCAGAAGAAAAAGAGACACCAAGAATATTGAGAGAAGATGAAGGGTTGATTTTTGTATTGTTGAAGAATAAGGGATAGTCCGCTGGGAGATCCTGACGGGTAGATAGATGGAGAAATTGGGTTTTGGAAGCATTAAAGTTAACAAGGTTTTCTCTGCCCCAATTGGAAATAGTATTTAGATCAGAATTTAAGAGTTCTATGGCTTCATTACATTTGTCGTTGAGGGATTGTTGGCTGGGGCGTTCTGAAAAAGTAATTGAGTAGTGTAAGGTTGAGTCGTCTGCGTATGAATGGATGGGAATTAAGGTACAGTTAAGGAGATCATTTATAAAAATTAGAAAGAGAATAGGAGATAGGAGAGAACCCTGAGGAACACCGGAGTTTATAGGGTGAGGAAGTGAACAATGGCCGTCCACAACCGCGGCTATGGAACGGCCGGAAAGGAAATTAGAGACAAAGGCACAGATGGAGGGATAGAAACCGAAGGAGGGTAGTTTAGAAATTAAAGATTTATGCGAGACTCTATCGAAGGCTTTCGATATGTCTAGTGCAATAGAAAAAGTCTCACCGAAGTCCCGAAAGGAGGATGACCAAGAGTTAGTAAGATATGAAAGAAGATCACCAGTAGAGCGACCCTTAAGGAAGCCATACTGGCGATCTGAGAGCAGATTATGAGAAGAGAAATGCTTAAGAAATTTGGAAGCAAGAATAGTTTCAAAAACTTTAGAAAGACAAGAAATGAGAGCAATTGGACGATAGTTGGAGGGTTGAGAGCGGTCACCCTTCTTTGGGACAGGTTGAATGTGAGCAAACTTCCAGCATGAAGGAAAGACGTTAGAGGATAGACAGAGACGAAAGAGTTTGCCTAGGCAGGGAGTCAGCACGGAAGCACAGTTTTTGAGAACAACAGGAGGAACACCGTCCGGACCATACGCCTTATTAGTGTTAAGCCCAGAGAGGGTAGAAAGTACATCTTTAGAAGAGATTAGGATATTAGGCATAAGTAAGAGAGGGGAGGGCGGAGAGCGAGGAATAGCACCGGAATCATCCAAGGTGGAGTTTCTAGCAAAAGTTTGAGCGAAGAGTTTCGCTTTGTCAGAGGAAGAAGTGATGGAGTGATGAGGTGATGAGAAGTGATGAGGTAGACAGGAATAGAGGTATATAGATAGGTAGACAGGAATAGAGGTGAGGTATATAGACAGGAATAGAGGTGAGGTATATGACAGTAATATAGGTGAGGTATATAGACAGACAGGAATAGAGGTGAGGTATATAGACAGGAATAGGTGAGGTATATAGACAGGTAGACAGTAATATAGGTGAGGTATATAGACAAGTAGACAGGAATAGATGTGAGGTATATAGATAGCCTAGGTAGACAGTAATAAATGTGAGGTATATAGATAGGTAGACAGTAATAAATGTGAGGTATATAGATAGGTAGACAGTAATAAATGTGAGGTATATAGATAGGTAGACAATAATAGAGGTGAGGTATATAGATAGGTAGACAGTAATAGAGGTGAGGTATATAGATAGGTAGACAGTAATAAATGTGAGGTATATAGATAGGTAGACAGTAATAAATGTGAGGTATATAGATAGGTAGACAGTAATAAATGTGAGGTATATAGATAGGTAGACAGTAATAGAGGTGAGGTATATAGATAGGTAGACAGGAATAGAGATGAGGTATATAGACAGGTAGACAGGAATAGAGGTGAGGTATATAGACAGGTAGACAGGAATAGATGTGAGGTATATATACAGGTAGACAGTAATAGAGGTGAGGTATATAGATAGGTAGACAGTAATAGAGGTATATAGATAGGTAGACAGTAATAAATGTGAGGTATATAGATAGGTAGACAGTAATAGAGGTGAGGTATATAGATAGGTAGACAGTAATAAATGTGAGGTATATAGACAGGTAGACAGTAATAGAGGTGAGGTATATTGACAGGTAGACAGGAATATAGATGAGGTATATAGACAGGTAGACAGGAATAGAGATGAGGTATATATACAGGTAGACAGGAATAGAGATGAGGTATATAGACAGGTAGACAGGAATAGAGGTATATAGACAGGTAGACAGTAATAGAGGTGAGGTATATAGACAGGAATAGAGGTGGGTATATAGACAGACAGCCAAGAATAAAGGCGAGGTATATAGACAGGTAGACAGGAATAGATATGTAAACAGGTAGACAGTAATAGGTGAGGTATATAGACAGATATACAGGATCAGGCATACAAACATGTAAGCAGGTAGATCATAAAGACAGACAGGTAAAGAGATGGAAAGGTAAGGCAGATAAGGTGAAGCACATAAGCAAGTAGGCAAGGTGAAATGTGAGGCTAATAAGCAGGCAGGCAGGTAGGGAGAATAATGGCACATGAGTCAGGTAAAGCATAATAAAGTATAGGATGAGACACATATGAAGGTAAAGCATAATACAAAATAAGATGAAACATATAAAGCATAATAACGAATAGCATGAGACATAAGGAGATAAAGCATAATAAAGAATAGGATGAGACATATGGAAATAAAGCATA
>CM064486.1:9006587-9031587 GCA_032716605.1 Paralithodes platypus | reverse complement strand
TAGAGCCCTGTGGTCCACGCCGTTGCGGCGCCGCCACTGTACATCCCATCTACCCTCCTCTGTGCCAGCTGGTCAAGAATGCTGTTGCTGGCAGCACGGAGGTAGTAGTGGGGTAGGATTGGTTGGTCTGGCAGTGATGACAGGAAATCATCCAAGTCCTTTTTGAATTTTTCAACGGTTGGGTAGTTTTGGTTTCTTATTTCTTTTGGCAGTGCATTGTAGAGCTTCGGACCCCGTGTAGTGAAGGCATTTTCTTTAAGTGTCTTAACTCTTGTCAGTGCTCTCGAGTTAATTGACCTGATAATACACATATGGCCCAGTCGTTGGTTTTCTTTTATCTCTATCAACTCCTTTTCTTCCTCTCCCAGCAGGTTTGGGGTTAAGTTGTTGAGAATTTTCCAGGTATAAATGATCAAGTATCTTTCTCGGCGTCGTTCTAGAGAGTACAAGTTTAGAGACTTAAGTCTTTGCCAGTAGTCTTCCTCCTTCACAGACACTATTTTACTAGTGAAGGAGTGCTGGATGCCTTCCAATGCTTGTTTCTCTCGTGACTTCCAGGGATTCCATAACTGGCAACAATATTCCAAGAGTGGTATTACCAAGGCCTTATACAGGGTTAACATAGGTTCGCTTTCACGAGTTCCGAAAGTACGCAATACCCAGCCAACCTGGGCTCGTGTCTTTTGTACTACTGCTAGGATATGGGTAGTGAAGGTGGCATCATCACTGATTGTTACCCCTAGGTCTAGCACTTTGTTGTTACACTTTATTCTTTGGCCATCATGTGCCGAATAGTGGACTTCTTCTATTTTGTTTGTACCATATCTAACCAGTTCAAATTTGTTATTATTGAAAGACATATTATTTGTTTCGGCCCATGTATATAGCTTGGTAAGGTCAGATTTTAATTTGTCCACATCTGCCATTGATTTAGTTTCTTTCATTACTCTGGTATCATCGGCAAAAGACGAGACTTTGGAGTAGAGTGTACCTTGGTCAATGTCGGATATAAGTATGAGGAACAGCAGTGGCCCCAGTACAGAACCTTGATGGACACCACTGTAGACATTTGAGTCATGGGAAATGACACCACCCACAGCAACACATTGCTTTCTCTCGTTCAGGAAGTTATGGATCCATATTCCAAGGCGACCTACTATTCCTAGATTGCGGACTTTATGTAATAGGATTCCGTGGTCCACCTTGTCGAAGGCCTTACTGAAGTCCAAGTAGATTACATCGATGTTGCTGCCATTCTCTAGTGTACTAACAATTTGTTCATGATGGGCAAGGAGCTGGGACAAGCATGATCTACCTTGTCGAAATCCGTGTTGGCTATCATTCATTTTATTGTTTTGTTCAAGGTAGTTTGTAATATTCTTGACAATAATTTTCTCAAAAGTTTTAATGATATTGGATGTGAGGGCAATAGGTCGGTAGTTTTCGGCTTTGCCTCTTGACCCGCCTTTGAATACGGGAGTTACCTTAGCTCTCTTCAGTAATCCAGGAACAATCCCGGAATCCAGTGAAGATCTGTAAAGGATTTTGAGAGGTACACACAACTTTTCTGCACATTTCTTCAGTAGTATGGCCGCAAACACACGTAAACACCACAAATGCACATCAGATGACACACGAACACACATCTAACATATATAAACACACAGATACACCACACACACACCTCCCCGTGGCGTAACGGATAGCGCGTCTGGCTCACAACCAGAAGGTCCCGGGTTCGAGACCCGGGCGGGGAAGAGACATTTGGGCAAGTCTCCTAACGGTGTAGCCTCTGTTCACCTAGCAGTATAATTAGGAACCTGGAATAAGTGGACGAAGTTGTGACGTCCCATCTGGGGTTGGTGATCGGTTACAAGGTGAGATGGGTATCGTACTGGTTAACCTAAGCTACTGGTCAACCTAAGCCTTCGGGTGAGACTGGTACCGTAGCGAGAATGGTACCATACAGATTAACCCTAAGCCTTCGTTACCAGATGTCGCCAATTGGCTAAAAATACAGACTACACACACATCCACAGCCATTCCAACGATACATAAACACTTAACATGCATTTCACGCAATACATTCCCAGTTAAGGAGGCGCGATAATAATGAGCTTAGCTCGCATTGCGTGGATTCCCCTTGACGAACAAGTAACTGAGTAACACACACACACACACACACACACACACACCACAAATGCACATCAGATGACACACGAACACACACCTAACATATATAAACACACAAACACACCACACACACCTCTGTTACCTAATATATGTTGATAGGCGGCTGACCATCCACTTGTTGATGTGTTGGTGTCAAGTTACTGAAGAGAGCGAGAGAGAGTACAAAGGAGTACAAAGGAAATCAAGCAACAACAGATCTAGTGACCCTTCTAGGTTGCTTGTCCTCCAAAACACTGAGGATCAAGTGTCCAAACAGTGGTTTAGAGTGGGTAAGGGAACATTGGAAAGGGAATTACTGCCCTGGAACTAATGTCCGTGGCAGGATTAGGAAGTTAGTAGGGGACAGATGGGTTAGTAACTGAAGGGGGGATAAAATAAAGTTATTCATTTACAAACGCAGTCAGTCGTGGGTTTGATGCGAGATATTTGTCTAGGTGGAGTTTAAATGAATCAACGGTGATGCAGTCTATAACGTTTCGGGGAAGCCCATTCCACAAGTTGACAACTCGATTGAAGAAGAAATTCTTAGATTCGTGTGAGTTAAAAGATTTACCAATAATTTTGCAACCGTTTCCCCGCGTGTAATTAGATTGGTCGATAGTGAAGTACTTACTACAGTTCATGTCGATGCCTTTGATGATTTTGAACACTTGAATTACGTCACCTCTTAATCTGCGCTGGGTTAAAGGAAATAGATTTAATTCTCTAAGACGCTCTTCGTATGGTTTGTTCTTTAGGCTAGGTATCATTTTGGTAACTCTACGTTGAACTCGTTCTAGCTTGTTTATATCTTTTTGGTAATAAGGGCACCAGGATTGAACGCAGTATTCCAGAAGAGGGCGGACTAAGGAATTGTAAAGGGTTAGGATAACTTCTTTGGATTTATGCTCAAATGACCTGCCTATAAAGCCAATTATTTTGTTTGCCTTCTTAACAACTTCTGAACATTGTTGACTCGGTTTTAGGTTACTCGATATTGTTACTCCCAGATCGGTTTCTCTGTTTACATTCTTAAGCTGAGTGCCATTCATCGAATAGTTTGCTTTCCTCATTTAGGTATCCGATATGTAGTACTTTACATTTATCCGCATTGAAACTCATTTGCCAAATTTGGGCCCAACATGACAATTTATCTAGATTGTGTTGCATATCGTCAACTTGTTCTTTTGAGAGTACGCTATTTGCAATTTTTGTATCGTCAGCAAATTTTGAGATTGTACAGGTGAGACCCTCATCTATGTCGTTGATGTAAATTAGAAAGAGAATTGGTCCTAGTACCGATCCCTGGGGTACCCCGCTACTTACATTGGTCCATTTAGATGCCTTACCGTTTATGACTACTCTTTGCTTTCTGTCGCTGAGCCAATTTTCTATCCATTTCAACACGTCTTGTATTCCATGCGCTTTTAGTTTTAGCAGTAAACGTTTGTGGGGAACTTTGTCAAAGGCCTATTGAAAATCAAGGTATATAATATCTACAGCTTTACTCTCATCGTAGAGGTTGAGGATATCGTGGAAGAAGTCTAAGAGGTTTGTTAAACAGGATTTTTTTTTACGAAAGCCGTGTTGAGTATCTTTAAGTATGTTATTTTCCTCTAAGTGATTTACGAGTCTGTCTCGTATGACCGTTTCTAGCATTTTACATACAACTGAGGTTAAGCTGAAGTTAAGAGAGAGAGAGAGAGAGAGAGAGAGAGAGAGAGAGAGAGAGAGAGAGAGAGAGAGAGAGAGAGAGAGAGGATTTGACGATTTTACTCAGCTTGGGCAGGATCTCGTGGGAGAGTCAAGAGGCATAAATGAGTTGGTTTTGACCCCTTTGATTCCTAAAGGTAGTTATCTCGGAAAAGTACACCCCGGCATAATCAAACCCGAAGACATGTGCATGTATCAGATGACGCCAGTTCCTAAGCTGCATAAAATTGCCTAATGATAGCCAGAATAAACTGTCAAAATGCATCATAATCCTCAAAGGGTTAAGGGGAAGTTTTTAGTTTGTTCCCTAGACCTCCATCAAACTTACAAAAATACCCGCAAGAAGAAAGAACTGAAAAAGGAGAGTAAAGAAAAGAGGACTGAGAAAGAGGGGAGAGCGAAAAAAGAAGACTGGGAAAGAGGGGAGAGCAAGGAAAAGAGGACTGAGAAAGAGGGGAGAGCGAAAAAAAAGAAGACTGAGAAAGAGGGGAGCGAAAAAAGAAGACTGAGAGAGAGGGGAGAGCAGAAAAAGTAGACTGAGAAAGAGGGGAGAGCAGAAAAAGTAGACTGAGAAAGAGGGGAGAGCAGAAAAAGTAGACTGAGAGAGAGGGGAGAGCAGAAAAAGTAGACTGAGAAAGAGGGGAGCGGAAAAAGTAGACTGAGAGAGAGGGGAGAGCAGAAAAGTAGACTGAGAAAGAGGGGAGAGCGGAAAAAGAAGACTGAGGAAGAAGGGAGAGCGATAAAAGAAGACTGAGAAAGAGGGGAGAGCGAAAAAAGAAGACTGAGAAAGAGGGGAGAGCGAAAAAAGAAGACTGAGAAAGAGGGGAGAGCGAAAAAAGAAGACTGAGAAAGAGGGGAGAGCGAAAAAAGAAGACTGAGAAAGAGGGGAGCGGAAAAAGAAGACTGAAAGAGGGAGAGCGAAAAAAAGAAACTGATAAATGAGAGCGAAAAAGAAGACTGAAAAGAGGGGATAGCGAAAAAATAAGACTGACAGATAGCGATAAAAAATACTTAAAGAGGGGAGAGCGAAAAAAGAAGACTGAGAAAGAGGGGACAGCGGAAAAAAAGTACTGAGAAAGATAGCGAAAAAGACTGAGAATTGAGAGGTAAAAAGTAGACTGATAAAGAGAGCGGAAAAAGTAGACTGAGAAAATAGAGCGGAAAAGTAGACTTATAAAAGAGGGAGAGCGGAAAAAGTAGACTGAGAAAGAGGGGAGAGCGGAAAAAGTAGACTGAAAAAGAGGGGAGCGGAAAAAGAAGACTGAGAAAGAGGGGAGAACGGAAAAAAGTAGACTGAGAAAGAGGGGAGAGCAGAAAAAGAAGATTGAGAAAGAGGGGAGAGCGAAAAAGGAAGACTGAGAAAGAGGGGAGAGCGGAAAAAAAGTACTGAGAAAGAGGGGAGCGAAAAAAAGTAGACTGAGAAAGGGGAGAGCGAAAAAAAAGACTGAGAAAGAGGGGAGAGCGAAAAATGAGGACTGAGAAAGAGGGGAGAGCGGAAAAAGTAGACTGAGAAAGAGGGGAGAGCGGAAAAAGTAGACTGAGAAAGAGGGGAGAGCGGAAAAAAAGACAGAGGGGAGAGCGAAAAGAGGAGTGAGAAAGAGGGGAGAGCGAAGAAAAGTAGACTGAGAAAGAGGGGAGAGCGAAGAAAAGTAGACTGAGAAAGAGGGGAGAGCGAAGAAAAGTAGACTGAGAAAGAGGGGAGAGCGGAAAAAGAAGACTGAGAAAGACGGGAGAGCGAAGAAAAGAGGACTGAGAAAGAGGGGAAAGCAAAAAAATAAGACTGAGAAAGACGGGAGAGCGAGGAAAAGGGAATAAGCGGGATAAGATAAAGGAAGAGGTGGGCGAAATACCGACGAAGCGAGGAAGAGGGATAATGAATAAAACAAGTGAACAGCGAGGGAGAGATGCATGTCAGGAAGGAGAGAGAGAGAGAGAGAGAGAGAGAGAGAGAGAGAGAGAGAGAGAGAGAGAGAGAGAGAGAGAGAGAGAGAGAGAGAGAGAGAGAGAGAGAGAGAGAGAGAGAGAGAAAGGGAATGCGACATGAGCGACAGGCGAGAGAGGGAAATGAGATAAAGTGAGATATTCCTTTAAGATGCAAAAGAGACGAGGGATTATGTTTGATGTTGTGTAATGTTAGGCACACGCACACATATACACACACAGACACACGCACACATACGACATAAACACACACACCTACGTCACCCAAACACAAACACCTTCGTCATACACACACACAAACAACTACGTCTCACACACACACACACACACACACACACACACACACACACACACACACACACACACACACACTTTGGCAAACACCTACGTCACAGACACACTCACATATGTCATACAAACACTTCCGTCACACACACACACACACACACACAGAATGAATGGCTTAGGTGAGGCAGCAAAAAAGTATGCGTACCCTCCCAGCTTAGGTAATTTGCATGTGTGTGTGTGTGTGTGTGTGTGTGTGTGTGTGTGTGTGTGCGTACCCTCCCAGCGCAGGTCACTTACATGCTCCCAACACCTTCCCTGGTACTGGGGGGGGGGGGGGGGGTCAATGTCTCTTAACACTACACGAAAAGAAAACGGTGTGTCTTGAAAGCTAATTAAAAGTGTCTGGCTAGTTAATCCCGAGTAAAGATATAATGTATGTGTGAAAAGATAAAATATGTCTTTTAAAACCCTTTCGCATTAAAGTAAATCCCGTGAAAAAGTGAATGTGTACACGTATCTTGCAACATAATGCCATACAATTATTAACATAATACAGTATTGTCTCTTGCAATTTGATCTCAGAAAAAGATAAAATATATGATTATTAAGGAAGCCCACCTCGCTTTTCTCTTTCTCTCTCTCTCTCTCTCTCTCTCTCTCTCTTTGGCTTGTATCCATTCGGTCCCATTCAGTCTGCTGTTTTAAGGCGTTTACCCCCATCCAGGTGTCAATGTTTTCCTGGCGAGCGGTAGCGACCCAGCATATACAGTATATATATATTTTTGTTTACAGCAAACTAAATTTGTAAATTTTTCGATAGAAAAATGTCTCCGGCGAAGCCGGATTTCTCTATACAACGCTGGCTCGCTATCGCTCGTCAGGAAGATATCGACACCTGGATGGGGATAAACGTCTTAAAACAGTTGGCTGAATGGGGCCAAATGGATACAAGCCAGGGAAAAAGAGAAAAGGAAAGAAAAAACAAAACGGTGACCCCCCCTTAATCCCGGACAAAATATGCAGTATACGCAGTATAAACAGTATGTGCATTAATCCTGAGCAAACTATATAATATATGTATCTTGCAAGTTAACCACAGAAAAATATAAGATAATTATGTTGTCTTGCACAGTAATCTAAAAAAAAAAATATATATATATATATGTATTGATCCCGGAAAACATCATATATAATTCCTTATGTGTCTTTCAAGTTGATCCTAGAAAAAAATATGACTGTTTTTCGAAATGTCTCGAAAACAATTCACAGCTCTATGCACTTTTCGTGCCATTTAGGTATCGAATTTTTCCTGCCCTCGGCTGCGGCATTTTTATAGGCCTATCGGGAAAAAAAAAAAAAATCTCTCTCTCACACACACAGGAGTCAGTATAGTCGAATGGTCTAAAAGGGAGCATGCTCTGACCGCGAGGGTTTAAGTCCCCCAGAATCCTAGTTTTTTTCGGCTATCCCCATAGAGGGTATTGTATTGTGATTCCTCCCTAGCCAAGGTGCTCAACTATCAGCTTGCATTAGCCTACACGTACTCTCGCAGGTGCACCTGTGTATGTACTACGGTGGGAACTCGGCACCTCACGGTCGCATGTGACCTCGTAGTAAAGGTTGAAGAATCATTGTACTGTACCCAGGTTAAGGAAAATTATGTAGATTTTTAGCCTCACGGTTACAAGTAAAAAAAAAAAAAAAAAAAAAAAAAAAAAAATTATATATAATATATAATATATATATATATATATATAGTATATATAATATATATATAATATAATGTATATATATATATATATATATTCACCAGTATATACAGTATATATATATAATTATATATATATATAGTATATTATAATATAATAACAAATAACCCTGTATGAGACCCCGTCATGCTAGTGCTTACCCCGTCCACAGTGCATAAAAGACACCCTAGCGCAATGTTTGACTTTGGACCGTATTGTACGTGGGGAGAGAGGGGGAGGTATAGAGAGAAGAGAAGGGGGGAGGGGGGGGGGGATAAGAGGGTGAGCGAAAGCGACAGAGGGAATGATCTCGGAGAGTTACGATATACAGTATACAGTATATATGCTCTGTACAAAGGCACAGTGCGTCCTTGTATTGAGTATTGTTCACATGTTTGGGGAGGATCCTCACACACCGCACTCCTAGACAAAGTAGAAAGGAAAGCGTTTCGTACCATTAACTCCAATCACCAACTCTCTGCAACCTCTCTCTCTCTTCGCCGTAATGTTGCATCTCTCTAGTTATTCTATCGCTACTACAATAATCAGTGTTCCTCAGAGCTCTCCCCGTGTATACCACCTCCTCTAGGTAGGGTAAGTAGTACCCGTCTTGCAACATAATCCCACTCATACTCTGTGCAACTCTCCAACTCAAGACTGAAATGATACTCCCAATCCTTCTTCCATTCAACTTGAGCTCTATAACTCTCTCCCATAATCAGTCTTTCCCTCTTCCTATGACTTTGCTTCAAAACTCCGTGTCCAGGCATCTTGGCTCGAACGTCCCTTGATTTTGGCCTGTCCCTCTTTCAACTCTGGGGGAGGCACTCGCTACAGGCAGTTCGGCCTTTTGTCTCCCTCACTCACATAGGAAAAAACAAATATATATATATATATATACGGTATATATATATATAGAGAGAGAGTGTGTGTGTGTGTGTGTGTGTGTGTGATCGTGTTTGTGTCCGTCTGTCCGCGCTAATGAGTGTGTGCACGAGCTGTGTGGCTTAGACTGTTATGTAAACTTTGGGGCGGAGTCGTGTACGTGAGTGTGTCTTTACCTCGACACACACACACATATCTCACATACATCTCTCTCTCTCTCTCTCTCTCTCTCTCACATACAATAGAGAAGGATAACAAGAATGAGGACAGAAGATAATCGCATAATAGACGCAGACAGACAGAGGCTAGAGGGGAGGGATGTGAACAAGACAAAATGAGAACAGAGAGAGAGAGAGAGAGAGAGAGAGAGAGAGAGAGAGAGAGAGAGAGAGAGAGAGAGAGAGAGAGAGAGAGAGAGAGAGAGAGAGAGAGAGAGAGAGAGAGAGAGAGAGAGAGAGAGAGAGAGAGAGAGAGAGAAAATTGAAAAGAGAAGAGAATAAACTGGGTGTAAACTAAGAGGATAAAGACACACCGAGGATAAAGGATGAGGGATAGGAACACGCCAAAAAAAGAGGAAATAAGAGGAATAATAGAGAAGGATGAAAACAATGAGGAATGAAGAGAATAAAATAGACCTCGATAAGAGACTAAAGACAGACAGACAGAGGCTAGAGGATAATGGCGTGGGATAGGAGACAAGACAAAAAGAGTTAATGCGAAAAAAGAAAGAAGAGGAGAATGAGGACAGAAGAGACTAAAATAGACATCAACTAAGAAAATAAGGACAGACAGAGGCTAGAGGATAGAGGCGAGGGATGGGGTGAGGGATAGAGACACACTAAAAAGAGGAAATAGAAGAATTAACAGACAAGAATGAAAGAGAATGAGAAGAGAAGGCAATAATAGAGACATCAACTAAAAGCATAAAGATATACAGAGGTTAGAGGCGAGCGATGGGGTGAGGAATAGGGACACGCCAAAAGAGGAAATAAGATAAAGAATAAATAGAGACTAGAGAACAATGAGGACAGAAGAGAATAAAAGAGACGTCAACTAAGAAAATACGGACAGACAGACAGAGGCTAGTAGAGGATAGAGTCGAAGGATGGGGTGACGGATAGGGTACACGACAGACCAAGGGTGGGCCAGGAATGAATAAGGACACACCCAAAAAAAAAAAAAAAAAAAAAGAGAGTGCTAGGTGACAACGGACCTCTGGAATCCACCCAACACCTTTCAACAGACGCATAGTTATATATCGCTCGCCAGGAAAAAAATCGACACCTACAGGGCACGAAAGGTCTTGACATTGAAAACAAAATGAGGCAAAAGGTCTCAAAATCGCCAAACTAACGGAACGAACGTCATAAAACCTCAAAACAAATATGCTAAACACGAGGGAGAAGGGGGTCCATAAAAAGCGAGTACTACCCACTTAAGTAAAACAAACTACATAGTCCACCACTCTGCACTATGATAACGCCGCCTTCCTTTTAACTCTGGCTGACATTCCAGGATTTTTGTAATGATATTCAGTCCTGATAAAAGTATATTCGTAGGAAATTAAGATACGTTATTTCCGGCTCTTGTAGATAAGTACCATAGGAATAGCAAAACATACATAAATCTATGTGTGAGTGAGAGAGAGAGAGTGTGTGTGTGTGTGTGTGTGTGTGTGTGTGTGTGTGTGTGTGTGTGTTAGAGAGAGAGTGTGTCTGTGTCGGCTCCCCCCTCAGTCCCCCCCCCCCCCCCAATACACACACGGACAGTATCACCTTAGAACAGGTTTTTAATGGGAAATCCGAGATACCTTTTATCTGTATTGTTGTAAATTAGCGAGGGAACTCTAATGTAAAACTACTTAGTGACACCTAAATAGGAGAGGAGCAGAATATTTGGGAACCTGTCTGTGTGTCCTCTGTCTGTCTGTCTGTGTGTCCGGTGTTTGTCTGTCTGTCTGTCTGTGTGTCCGGTGTTTGTCTGTCTGTCTGTGCATTATCTACATTGAACTTCATCTGCTACTTTATTGATCATTCGTGTAGTGTATCTAGATCCCTTTGGAGAATGGAGAGTCTGAATATCATTATCAGATTTAATAACTGTACCTATATTAGTGTTATCCGCAATTTGACTCATCTAACTATTTCCGCCTACATCACGGTCGTTACTTTAAATGGTATATAAAGATACATTAGATTAATTGTGTCGATATTTCTCAGTTGAATACTGTTGGTGGAATAGTTTGTCTTGCTGCTCCTCTTACCTCCAATATGTGAAGAACTTTGAACTTATTACCATTATCTCTCTCTCTCTCTCTCTCTCTCTCTCTCTCTCTCTCTCTCTCTCTCTCTCTCTCTCTCTCTCTCTCTCCTCTCTCGCTATCTCTCTCTCTCTCTCTCCTCTCCCCTCTCTCTCCTCGCCTCGTCTCTCTCTCCTCTCTCTCTCTCTCTATTCTCTATCTCTCCTCTCTCTCTCTCTCTCTCCTCTCAGTCTCTCTCTCTCTCGCTCATCCTCTCTCTCTCTCTCCCACCAGCTCCTCTCTCTCTCTCTCTCCCTCTCCATCATCTCACGCTCTCTCACCAACCACCGAACGTGTCATTGCTGTCGGATTCCCCCACTTACAAAAGATCGAGAGAGAATAAACAAGCAATCAAATTAATGTATTTTAATGCCAGAAGTCTACGAAATAAGATTGACGAACTAAGAATTATGTTACTAAATGAAGAAATAGATATAATTGCGATAACAGAAACTTATATAGACACCAACAATATCGATTTCACACACGAATATCAGATCAATTCCTATAAACTAAGGCACAAGGACATGGTAGGTAAGAGAGGAGGAGGTGTATTGCTGTATATAAAAGAAAATATATGCTCACTTGAGGTTCAAATTCCTTCTAATAACTCAGAACTGTTATGTGTGAAAATTAATAACAAGGATATAGACATTAATGTGGTTGTCGTATATCGTCGTCCAACTCATACCTATCAAGAGGATATAGACCTATACAATAATTTAGAAAAAACTCTGTCAACAAAAGAAACCCTTATCATAGGCGATTTTAATCTTCCTAATATTCATTGGGGAGATGTAAAAGGGTCTGGCCATGCATCCGAAAAAATGACCGAATTTATGAAAGATAACTTCTTATATCAATTAGTCCAGAAACCCACGAGGGGAGATAATATTTTAGACCTAGTAATAACGACCCACGAAAATTTAATTTTTGACTTAGAAGTTGGGGAATTAATATCTAATTGTGATCATAATATCGTCAGGCTCCAAATTAATATGTCGCACACAAACAGCACTAGTGAAACTTTTATTCCCAACTATAATATGGCAGACTTCAATAGCCTAAGAAATGACCTAAAAGATATTAATCTGCATCTCGAAGGTCTCACCAACATTGACGATACATGGGAAAGATTTAAAGAAATATTCATGAGTGCTCAAAAGAAACATATCCCAATGCGTAAAAGACACAGTAAGAAAATAAACAAACCCCTTTGGTACGATATAAATATCAGTAGAGCAATTAGGGAAAGAAATCGTCTATACAACTTAAAGAGATAATACCATATGTAAGCAATACCTGGCCGCCAGAAGAAAAGTAAAATCACTAATAAAAACAGCAAAGAGGAATTATGAAATAAGCATAGCTAAAGATAGTAAAACTAATCCTAAGCAATTTTACAGATACATTAACAGTAGCAAACAAATCAAAAGCGTGATAGGACCCATACTTAACACTCAAGGTGTTCTAGAAACAGATAGCAAAGACATAGCCTCTACACTTAACAATTATTTCAGCTCCGTTTTACCACTGCTGCCAACACGAACACTCCACAAGCTACTAATCAAACAAGCAACATTGTGCTCCCTGACTTCAAAATTAGCCAATCAAGCGTCACTAGACAGATTGAATTACTGAAAATAAATAAATCTCCCGGCCCAGACCTATTCATCCCTAAAATCCTAAAAATGGTCAAAGATGAAGTTGCCGAACCCCTAACCAAAATGTTTAACGTGTCACTCCAACATGGACAATTACCCACTGACTGGAAGACAGCGAATATTACACCGATATTTAAAAAGGGAGATAAAAAACAACCAGGGAATTACAGACCCATTAGCTTAACTTCCGTTATTGTAAACTATTAGAATCAATTATAAGAGACGAACTTGTACTTTTCATAGAGAATAATAATCTTATTAATAATAGTCAACACGGCTTCAGAGCAAAAAAATCATGCCTAACGAACCTTATCGAATTTATGACAACCTATTTAAGATTAATGATTTTACCAAAAGTCTTGATATAGTGTACTTGGACTTCCAGAAGGCCTTCGACAAGGTCCCCCATAATAAATTACTTCAGAAGGTCGAGAATCTAGGAATACAAGGCAACACACTTAATTGGATAAGGAATTGGTTAAGCGAAAGAAAACAGAGAGTAATTATTAATGGAGTCGAATCAGAATGGACTCCGGTGACTAGTGGAGTCCCACAGGGTTCAGTTCTGGGCCCATTATTATTCATAATATATATTAATGATTTATACAACGGCATTAATAACATAATTTCCAAATTCGCCGATGACACTAAAATAGGAAATGCAATAATATCAGAAAGCGATAGAAGTAGCCTGCAATCAGATTTAAACAAGATATCAGAGTGGTCAGAAAATTGGCAGATGCCCTTTAACGTAAACAAATGCCTGATACTACAAATAGGCTCCCGAAACAACAAATACGAATACCATATCCGGGTTCAGATCCCGATATGTCAATGGGAAGATATTGTTGGGATTGAATTTGTGCTGTGCCTAGTGTCAGTGCATTACCACAAAGCCCACCGAAATGCCAAAAAAATACCCTCATTGTTCCCTGATTAAATAACACTGTATGAATATTCCCATATTCAAAATATGTTACAGGGGGACAATGCCTAGTGAGTTCACTGCTCAATAGGTGGCGTTCTGAGAGTGAGGGTCTGAGTCTGGAGGGTGAGACGGTGAAGCACTTGAGCGAAGCAACCGGCCGCTTCAGAGATGGAGCTGCTTCGAGCCATGATGGTTGCTTCACATGTCTCACTCCCCAGACTGGAACAAGACCTCACGGGCTTCACCGTGTTGAGCGGTGGAATGTACAGGCTCTCAGCCTATGCCCGAGAGGGAGTAGTTGGAATATAGAAAAAAAAAGAAAAAAAAAAATATGAATGGAGAAAAGATAAAGAGCGTATCACAGATAAAAGACCTAGGAGTGCTTATCAATGAAAATCTAAAATCTACAAGCCAATGCACTGCAGCATCTAACAAAGCAAATAGAGCGCTAGGTTTCATTAAAAGAAATTTTCATTGTCATAGTAAAGACATAGTTGTACCAATATATAAAAGTATTGTGAGGCCACATCTGGAGTATGCTGTGCAGTTTTGGTCTCCCTACTTAATAAAGACAGAGAAACTCGAATCCGTTCAGCGTAGAACAACAAAGTTGATCCCTTCCCTTAGAAATAAACCATACAATGAGAGATTAAGATTACTCGATCTGTTTTCACTTAAGGAACGGAGAATAGGGGGACAGCTGATAGTGTTTTAAGATGCTAAAAGGATTTAGTAACGTAAATTCTAATAATCTATTTAAGATAGCCAAAGGTTCCACAAGAGGAAACAAATTAAAACTAACAGGCAGGAAAGCGAACCTAGACATAACTAAAAATTTCTTCACCCACAGTATTATTAATGAGTGGAATAAGCTCCCTAATGAAGTTATTGACAGTGACTCGATATACACATTTAAAAAAGGTTAGACACATATCACAGAAAAGTTGGTCTGCAGTAGAAGCTGATCACTGATAAGAGAACCTGGCGGAAATGAAAACGTTTTCAGTTGGGGAAAAAAAAAAAAAAGAAAAAAAAAGTGAAGATGTGCATGCCTTTCCTTTCCATTTCTAACTATACTATAAATTCCTTCAGGCGATTTCCAAGCCCTGCAAGGTTATTCACTTCTAACTATTTTCATGTACGGCATATTGCCGGAGGGAGCGGAGGGTGGGGAGAGAGCCTTCATCTTTGCTATCCTTTCCTTCCACTTTCTCTTAGGGTTGCTATCTATTAGGATTAAGTCCTGGTCACCTCGTAGGGATCGTAAGATCTGTGTGGCCAGTGTATCTATGTAAATCTATGTAAATCTCTCTTTATACCTGCCCCAAAACAGGATGAAAGCGAGAACCAGACGAGTGTTGCTAAGTGATGAAGCTACTCTGTGTGTGTGTGTGTATGAGAGAGAGAGAGAGAGAGAGAGTGAACGTGAGAGAGTGTGTGTGTGTGTGTGTGTGTGACAAGGAAGACCCTCTCCACACAATATGTGAAGAACTTTGAACTTATTACCATTCTCTCTCTCTCTCTCTCTTAATACCTGCCTCAAAACAGGATTAAAGCGAGAACCATACGAGTGTTGCTAAGTGATGAAGCTACTCTGTGTGTGTGTGTATGAGAGAGAGAGAGAGAGAGAGAGAGAGAGAGAGTGAACGTGAGAGAGAGAGTGTGTGTGTGTGTGTGCTTGAATGTGTGTGTGACAAGGAAGACCCACTCCACACAAGTGAACCAACGAGTGAATACACTAAAGGCGAGGTCACCACACACACACACACACACACACAATAATATAAACATACCCACATGTATTCATCCACCCTAATCCATCCAGTCTTACTCACCCCCTCTTACCCACACTAACTCACTCCGCCATCCACTTACCCACATCAACTCACTCACTCATCCACTCTTACTCACACTAACTCACTCCCTCATCCACTCTCTCAGCACCAACACCAACACCACCACCACCAACAACAACACCTTCTAATAAGCTCTCCGATGTTTGTTGTTCCCTTTGTATCGGCCCTTGCTCAATTAACTCCCCCAATAGCCAAGGTGCCATCTGTAATACTGTGTGCAGGAGATGGACCGTTTTTCAGGTCCCCCTTCTTCCTCATGTTTAGCCCCATTAGTTTTCAGATTTTTAGAAGTTTGGCCCATTTAGTTTGGCGACTTTAACACCTTTCGCCCCATTTCGTTGTCAATTTTAAGACTTTTCGTGTCATTTAAGAGTCGACTTTTTCCTGGCGAGCGATAGCAAGCCTGTCATTTGGTCTTGATATTGATAAGGAAATGGGACGAAAGGACTTTATATCGACAAACTAATGGGGCGAACGTCAACAAAATTTCAAAACTAATGGGGCTATACAAGAGGGAGAAGGGGGTCCAGAAAAAACAACTACCTCCCCCTTAAACCATTATAATTCCGACAATTCTATAGACCCGTGTTGCTAAGAAGAGTTGCCGGAAAATGCCCTCGTGTGATATATAACTTACTTTTAGGGGTAATGTGTTTATTCACCTTCACACTCGTTTAATACTCTCTCTCTCTCTCTCTCTCTCTCTCTCTCTCTCTCTCACACACACACACACACACACACACACACACGGTCTCTATCTACCTATCTATCTGTCGTTCTTGCTCTCACTCTCTCAAAGTTTTATTAATATCTCCACATAAGTTCCCTTAAATCCCTCCCCATATAAAATATCTTGCCAGGAAAATAGGAGTTATAATCAATCTCTCTCTCTCTCTCTCTGTACAAAAAATAAAAAATAAAATAATTGAGCATCAGTACAATATTTCTCAACCTCCTTCTTTATTATTAATTTCCAAGTAAAATTTTGTTCATTCTGCTGGAGGCCTGGTTTCCCCAGCTAGTTTCATGCCGACCCTAGGTCGGAGGTAGTGGTGGGTGGGAAGAGAACCTTCTTCTTTGCTATCTTTACCTTCTACTGTGTAGCAAATTCTATGTTAGCATTATGTCCGGACTACCTAGTAGGGACTGCAAGGTCTGTGCAGTCTGTGTATCTATGTAACTCTCTCTCTCATCGTTACCTAAGTTATTCCCGTATAAAGTTAGTATGCTATTATATGGGGACAAGAAATGGGCAAAGTTGAAAGCTGGGTATATGAGAGAGAGAGAGAGAGAGAGAGAGAGAGAGAGAGAGAGAGAGAGAGAGAGAGAGAGAGAGAGCGTGTGTGTCAATATATGTAATCTACGTACAAGTTAATGTATATTTGCCTACGTGCAAGTATGTTTGTGTGTGTGTGTGTGTGTGTGTGTGTGTCTGTGAGAGAGAGTGCGTGTGTGTCAATATATGTAATCTACGTACAAGCTAATGTATATTTGCCTACGTGCAAGTGTGTGTGTGTGTGTGTGTGTGTCTGTGTGTGTGTGTGTGAGAAAGAGAGAGAGTGCGTGTGTGTCAATATTATGTAATCTACGTACAAGCTAATGTATATTTGCCTACGTGCAAGTGTGTGTGTGTGTGTGTGTGTGTGTGTGTGTGTGTGTGTGTGTGTGTGAGAAAGAGAGAGAGTGCGTGTGTATCAATATTATGTAATCTACGTACAAGCTAATGTATATTTGCCTACGTGCAAGTGTGTGTGTGTGTGTGTGTGTGAGAAAGAGAGAGAGTGCGTGTGTGTCAATATTATGTAATCTACGTACAAGCTAATGTATATTTGCCTACGTGCAAGTGTGTGTGTGTGTGTGTGTGTGAGAAAGAGAGAGAGTGCGTGTGTGTCAATATTATGTAATCTACGTACAAGCTAATGATATTTGCCTACGTGCAAGTGTGTGTGTGTGTGTGTGTGTGTGTGTTTGGTTGTGTGTGTGTGTGTGTGTGTGTGTGTGTGTGGGGGTGTGTGTGGAATTGACCTTGTGTGTTTTTTGACCCTTACTGTGTCTATACGACATTCTGGTATCACACTTAATGTATAGGCTACTACTACTACAGTCTTGCTATCACTACTTACTGTATATCTACTACTACTACAGTCTTGCTACCACTACTACTTTAATACTTTTTTTATACTACTACAGTCTTGCTATCACTACTTACTGTATAGGCTACTACTACTACAGTCTTGCTATCACTACTTACTGTATAGGCTACTACTACTAAAGTCTTGCTATCACTACTTACTGTTAGGCTACTACTACAGTCTTTCTATCACTACTTACTGTAGAGCTACTACACTACAGTCTTGCTATCCTACTTACTGAAGGCTACTACTCTACAGTCTTGTACACTACTTACTGTATAGGCTACTACTACTACAGTCTTGCTATCACTACTTACTGTATAGGCTACTACTACTACAGTCTTGCTATCACTACTTACTGTATAGGCTACTACTACAGTCTTGCTATCACTACTTACTGTATAGGCTACTACTACTACAGTCTTGCTATCACTACTTACTGTATAGGCTACTACTACTACAGTCTTGCTATCACTACTTACTGTATAGGCTACTACTACTTGCGTCTTCGCTGTACTTACAAACTTTGTACATAGGCACTACTACTACTACAGTCTGCTATCCCACTGAAATCAGTCTGCTATCACTACTACTGATCCATCACGACTTTATCATTCACCGCTACTATTATCATCACTATCACCACTACTATCTGTTATTATCACCACTATCACAATATCATCACTGCCATCACCACCAATACCTCTCATCACCACAAATATCACTGCCACCACTATGTCACCAATAACATTATATCACTCAGTCTTCATCATTATTTGCGACACTGCCATCACCTCCATTATTATTATCCCAACTAATATAATGATTCTAATACCACCACACCACCGCTACAACAACAATACCATTAATTCATCAGTACCATTTCACCAACACTAATACACTACCTCCAACACTACTCACCCACCACCGCCATCATTACGCCATCACCACCACCACTACACCATAATTACGCCACTACTCCATCAACACCTCTACACTACCACCACCATTAAATCATCCCCCCACCACCACCACTTCTCCATCACCACCACCAACCAACCAACCACACAATTTCCCCAATAGTTTACTCTGGGCTTCACAATTTTCGCTGCGTCACTGGCATAAATTTTAACTTTATGAAAATGTATGAGGTTTCAACTCCGAGTACACGAGATCTTATCGGACAACACATTTATTTGAAAACCAGGTCCGGTATATATACCGGTATATATATATACCCGGTATATAATTATAATTATAAGAGTATAATATAGATATATAATATATATATATATATATATACAGTATAATATTATATATATATAATATATATATATATCTATATATATATATATATATATAGAGATAAGAGAGAGAGAGAGAGAGAGAGAGAGAGAGAGAGAGAGTTACATATAATTCTGACAAAATGTGCTATTAAGTGGAAGGTAAGGCTAGCAAAGCAGAAGGCTCCCTCCCCACCCACCACTCCATGACAGAGAGAGAGAGGTATTTCGGCATTATTTCAGCCTGGCTTCTCAGTGTCAGTTACTACCCATTTAGTTCATTTGATGTCATATCTGTATTTTAATTATTGTGTAAAGGCGGTTTCACACGAACACATTTTCGATCAATTTTTTAGGACAATTATAATCCAGCAACTTCACAATTTAACCCCTTGAGTACCAGCGACGTGTTATATTTTATTCTAGCAATATTTAGATGATAAGAGGTAGCGTAAGAAGGATCTGTGGTAGTCAAAAGGGTTGGTTGAGATAATTTGAAGCCTTATTATTGCTAGAAGTCCTTCCTAAGCTGAATAAAATCGTATAATCATCGCCAGAGTATATATGAAAGGACGTCACTGGTACTGAACGGGTTTAGTTTTGCCCATAATTCAGCCATCTAACGTAATCTACCCTCAGTCTAGTGTTTCAGATACCAGTGAAAAAGAACCCCGAAATAATGCCAGAAAAATAAACTTGCTCGTCGAAAATTGCCGGAAAAAGCGCTCGTGTGACACCTCCTTTCATCATATGGCTTCTGGAGGTCATGGCTGGAAACCAAAAGATAACTGAAATAGTATCTGTTTGACTACCCAATGAAGATAGCCTACTGACCAAGTTTCGTCAATATTTGTTCGTTTTCGAGATCTTTTTACACACACACACACACACACACACACACACACACACACACATACACAAAGATCCACAGACGCACATGAGTGATTACAATACCGCCATCAACCCGCAGGATAAAACAAATAAGATACAAAAATATATAAGGAAAATAAGTAAATACAAAATAAAATGAGTTAAATATACACACTACTTCTACGATCAATTGTCCAACAACAACATCACTACCACCATCAACATCACCGCCTACAACAAAAACAATATCACCCCCTACAACAACTACAGCAATAATAACAAAGCCATCATCAATACCGTAAGGAAAAAAATCCGTCCTATTGATCAATTAGACTGGCCCAAACCACATCTAAATAATTCCGCGATAACACTGCCACCACTATCAAACACCATCACCACCACTATCATGACAATCACATCAATAACACAACCACCAAGAGCAACAATAATAACCACCACCAATAACACAACCGCTACAATCATCACCATTAACACTATCACCATCGCTAATGATAAACATATTACCAATACTATAAGGAACAAACACTCAACCACCAACAACAGCAACAATAACAACCAACAACTACCATCACCACCACAACCATCAACACCATTACTATCTACACAAATAAAGCAACCACCATCACTAACAACAACAATGATGGGCTGGTCTATCAGAGTGAGAACTGAGCGATCTCTGCCATACCCATAGCTTACTCTGACTGTTCCTTTTACATATATATTTCCTAGATCTCAAGTGACGGCATCTCTTCCGTGGATTGACCTCCCAATCTACCAAGATTGGAAGCCAAAGCGTCACATTTTTCCTTTGCCCCTCAACTTTCTCTTTATAATTGCTGAGGGGCACATGGCCCTGGGTGGGGCTTTGGTTTCCCGGGCTTTTCTGCACCCTCCTCAGCTCCCCGCCATGGAGTGGCTTCGGTCACCCAGGCTTTATTGCGGTAGGGGAGGGTTCTGTGGGGGCGCTCGGTTATGGCCTTGGCCTTGCTTGGGGCCTTGGGGCTGTTCGGCCAGGCAGCTTGGGGAACAACAACAACAACAACAATTCCCTAAGGAAAAACAAAAACCCTCCTTTCGATCAAATCAGACCGGCCCAAACCACATCTAAAGAAACCCGAAACCTGCCCCTACAATAAAGGCGGTGTCATACGAGCGATTTTTCCGTCAATTTCTACGAGCAATTGTTGTCTGGCAGGCTTAAAATGTTTAGTTACATCAGAAATTTGCCACCTAACACAATCTACCTTCAATCTAATTTCCGATCCCAATTTCAAAAAGCCTCAAAATATCACGAGAAAAAACTTGCTCATCAAAAATTGACGGAAAAAACACTCGTGTGACACTGGCTTAACACTGCCACTACTACCAATAACAACACCACCACTACCATTACAATAACCTAAGTAACACAACCACCAACAGCAGCAACAATAACCACCACAAACCAACACCACTACTACCACTACAGCAACCCGAACACCGGCAACAACAAACCACAATTCCCACCGCACCTCACACGATAAAATAGCAAACATTACCACCACCACAACAACAACAACCACCACAACACAACCCACCACCAGCAACCACACCTAGAGATCCCATCCATCTTACACGATAAAATAGCAAACATTACCACCACAATAACAACAACAACCACAACACAACTCACACCACTACCCAAACCACACCAGCAACTAAAACAACCCCAACAACAACCCCCCCGCCCCCCACCACCAGCAACCACACCTAGAGATCCCACCCACCCCACACGATAAAATAGCTAACATTACCACCACTGCCAACAACAACAACAATACCATCATCATCAAATAGAGCCGCCACGGACCACCCAGTTGACCACCACTTGCGAGTTTCAGGCTATAAGGAAGTTGGAGCTGTACACATCGATATTTACTACTATTACCAGATACTGAATGGTTGTATTGCATATATAAATACACAACACCAAATGTAGTAATCTTTCTATCCATCACGGCCTACGTCGAACTATTCAAACCAGCCATTATGTTCCAAACCCCTTCTTTCTACCTTCATTTGGGTTAGAATTTGACAAACATACAGGCAATTTTGGTAGGCAATTTTTGGACATGTGGACAATTTATGTAAGTATGATTTATTTTTTATTTTTTTTGATTGAGTATATGATATAGTGTAAGTATGTGTAAGTATGCACTATGCTTATATATACAGTATGTATTCTCTTTCTCTCTCTCTCTCTCTCTCTCTCTCTCTCTCTCTCTCTCTCTCTCTCTCTCTCTCTCTCTCAAGTAATGATGACAAAGCACACGGAAGGCCAGCCCCAGGGATACAAGATGGCGGATACCAAGACAATAATGGGGAGGTCTGTTATCGCTCATCCACACACACACACACACACACCTGGTTGGTTCCTTATCACTTAGTCTGACACACCTGCATTACTTCCTGTTATCTAATAGTAGGTACGCTATCTGTAGGAGTTCATAGGGATGAGAGAGGTTATCAAGTTCTCTCTCTCTCGTTCTCTCTCTCTTTCTCTCACCTATAAATACCAACATGAAGATATAAACATGTACAGTATATACAATATATTTATATATTCGTAAGCCCATAATACTCTGTTATGCGAATATCTAGCACATTAAAAAAAAAAAAAAAAAATTATAATTGTGTTAACCCTTTGGCTGTGGCCATTATTGGGCAATTTAGGACATATTCAGGCACTCCTGAAGGATAAATCAAGCATCTGCATTAAATGAAGTGTATTCTGCCGAAAACTAGGCGAGAATAGCTTCAAAATTACACCAGAACGGGCCCCATACGTGGTCTGGTTCACCCGCAGTGGTGCCAGTGAAATGCGGGAAACCCGCTATTATGTAACACCTCGCCTCGCGTTGGCTACACTGTTGGGAGACACACAGAGAGAGCCCCGAGCGAGACACAGTCAAGCCCTCAAAAATTGAGGGAGCCGCTCGGTGCTTCTAAGGGGTCGGAGTGTGGGCCCTCAGGGGCCTTAACGCTCTCTCTACTCCCAATCTCCACTGACATTCAATTTTTAATTTACCGGTTTTTACACAAGGCTTTATAAAAGCCTGGAAATTACTGTAACTTGCCAGGACGTTCCAGAATGTCACCCGCAGCGAAAGGGTTAAAATGTCAATAATAATAAAAACACGTTAGGTCTTCTTTAAAGTAACCAACAGACGTCACACTTAAGTACCGATAAATTAGCTGCTAAGGAATTCAATTTGCCGTCGGTTGAAATAAAACCGACTTTTGTTTTATATATAGAGCGCTGTTTCCAGCGACCTTCGATTGGCGATGGTATGTGGCATTCATTTTCAGGATTACTTTACGGTAAACTGCATCTGCTGTTACACCTGCAGGAGTCTCGTGCCCTAGGGAGAATTATGGCTTATTTCACATACTGAGGAGTGATTGGACTGCCCGAAGACCATGATACAAGAGAGAGAGAGAGAGAGAGAGAGAGAGAGAGAGAGAGAGAGAGAGAGAGTACAAAGGAATTACAAAAGGGGAATCGCAACAACAGGTCTAGTGGACCCTCTAGGTGGCTTGTACCCTCAGACAAACACTGAGGATCAATTGTCCCAACAGTGGTTTAGAGTGGGTAGGGAACATTGGAAAGGGAACTACTGCCCTGCCACGAACGTGGCAGGGACAGAAAGTTTAGTAGGGGGGAAATATGGTTGTACCGTATTGTATGATTATAGTTTATTCATTTACAAACGCATAGCCAGTAGTCGCGTGTTTGATGCGAGATATTTGTCTAGGGCGGAATTAAACTGATCAGCGGGATGCAACTGTCCTATAACGTCCTCGTTGGATGCCCATAGCCACAAGTTGAACAACCGATTGAAGAAGAAATTCCTTAGATTCTGCGATTTAAAAGATTTACACCAATAATTTTGCAAAACCGTTTTGTTCCCCGCGTGTAATTAATTGGTCGATAGTGAAAGTCTTACTTACAGTCATACTTGTCGATTATGTGTCGATGCCCTTTGATTAGTTTGAACATTGAATTAAGAGAGAGGAGAGATAGAGGAGAGAGAGAGTAGAGAGAGAGAGAGAGTGATTAGATGAGAAGAGCGAGAGAGAAGAGAAGAGAGAGAGAGGAGAGAGAGAGAGAGAGAGAGAGAGAGAACAAAGGAGTACAAAGGAGTCACATGAAATCAACAACAACAGATGTAGTGACCCTCCTAGGTGGCTTGTCTCGCAAAACACTGAGGATCAAGTGTCCAAACAGTGGTTTAGAGTGGGTAAGGGAACATTTGCAAGGTAACTACTGCCCTGCCACTAACGGGTCAGGACTAGGAAGTTAGTAGTGGACATATGGGTTAGTTAACTGAGGGGAGGATAATAAAGTTATTCATTTACAAACGCAGTGCCGTCGCGGGTTTGATGCTAGATATTTGTCTACAGACCTAGGCGGAATTGTAATGAAATCAACGGTGCTGGGCAGTCTATAACGTCTCGGGGAATGCCCAGTCAACAAGTTGGAACAACAATCGATTGAAGAAGAAATTCTTAGATTCGTGCGTGTTAAAAGATTTACCCAATAATTTTGCAACCGTTTCCCCCGTGTAATTAGATTGTTCGATAGTGAAGATACTTACTACAGTTCATATTGTCGATAGCCTTTGATGATTTTGAACACTTGAATTAAGTCGCCTCTTAATCTGCTCTGGGTTAAGGCAAATAGATTTAAATTTCTCTCTCTAAGTATCTCTGTCTCTACGACGCTCTTCGTATGGGTTTGTTCTTTAGTCTAGGTATCATTCATTTTTTGTAACTCTACGTTGAACTCGTTCTAGCTTGTTTATACTTTTTTGGTAATAAGGGCACCAGGATTGAACGCAGTATTTGCAGAAGAGGGGCGGACTAAGGAATTGTAAAGGGTTATTTAACTTCTTTTGATTTATGCTCAAATGACCTACTCCTATAAAGTCCAATTATTTTGTTTTGCCTTCTTAACAACTTCGGAACATTGTTGCCTTCGGTTGTTAGGTTACTCGATATTGTTACTCCCCAGATCAGTTTCTCTGTTTACATTCTTAAGCTGAGTGCCATTCATCGAATAGTTTGCTTTCTCATTTAGGTACCGACATGTAGTACTTTACATTTATCATTTATCCGCATTGAAACTCATTTGCCAAATTTGGGCCCAACATGACAATTT
>CM064486.1:8720740-9006487 GCA_032716605.1 Paralithodes platypus | reverse complement strand
TGTGTTGAGATTGGGTTTAAGGAGATTCTGTTGCTGTGTTTGGGTCAGTGTTGTGTGCATGTGAGTGTCCTTTTTCCTCTGCATAGGAGATAAGTTTATTTGGGGTGTTATTGGGTATAGTTATATGTCGTGCATGTACAGATTGAAGAGTGGCGGGCGATAGGGCGGATCCTTGTGGGACTCCGTTTGGAAAGTTTCTGATGACTAGATGACTGGGACCGGCAAAAGAATACGTGTGCACATCTGCCTGACTAGGAAGTTGGGCCAGCCACCTTTTGTGTTGTTGTGCCATGTTTGTGTTGTAGAATTTTTGTTTGTGTAGGTTGTGGCGGGGGATTGGCATCGAAGGCTTTACTAATGTCGAGTGTGGCTAGTAGTGATCTGTTGTGGTAGGTCTAGCGGAGTTGATGCCGTTCAAAAGCTCGTTGTGCAAGGTCTGTGAGAAGAGTGTTTGTGGAGTGCAGTGGCATGAAGTCATGTTGTTGTGGAGCTAAGGGGTAGGTCGGGGCTGTAATTAGTGTAGTACAAGGCGTTCCATGACTTTGGATGGGGGGAAAGGAGTGTGATGGGGCGGGTGCCACTAGTGTGAGGAGGGTAGCGTGGGGTCTGTGTTGGGTTTGGGGAATGTTAATGATGATACCATGCGGCCAGATGTCTGGTATTGTGTCTTTGTGTGAATAACGGTAGGTGATAATGTTAGTGCATGTGCTTGTAGGCCTTGTGGTCCCAGGTGTCTGAGGTGTATGTTGCTTATGTTGTATAGGCCTACAGGCGGGGTGAGTGCTTGAGATTGTTGATGATGTGCTTGGTCTGGGTGATGTGGTGAAGGGTGTATAATCAGGGTCTGTGGGGGAAATTGTATACTTACGTCGGATGACACGGGTTGTAGTCTTTTGTGGGGGTTTTAGGTGGCTGACACGTGATGAAGTGATTGTTGAGAGTGTTTGCCTTGTTGTTGACATGGAAGGAGTAGAGTCGTGTGTTGTGTTGCTGTTGGAAAGTGTGATTGCTGTTTAGTGTGTTGTAGAGATTTTGGGGGTTGGTCTTGTGATCAAAGGTGTTTGTAGGAAGGTTTTATTACATTTTGTTGTTTTTGTCTTGTATTTTGTTGTTAGTCTGGGTGTTGCGGGCTTGCATTTGGTTGTGTGATGTCTTGAAGTGTGGGGTGCTGGGGCGGGTTTCAGTATGTCGCGGTTTTTTGTCTGATTGAGGTTTTGAATTTCTGGTGTGAAGTTGGGTATGTGTCTTTTCTGTTTTACCTCTTGGAAATGTGTTTTCTTGTCAGCGTTTTGGATAGTTTTATTGAGTATGTGTACAAGCATTGTTGATGTAGTGATGGGTATGCTGTGACAGTTGTGAAGTTGTGGTTCTGTCTCATTTGGTGAATGCTTCCCAGTTAGCTCTTTTAGAGTTGGTGTAAGTGTGTTGTGGCTAGCTGCCCCAGCTAGAGGCACCAGAGTCTGGTTTGGTGCGTGGTGTTAATGATCGGAATGTGGTCAGAGCCTAAGGTTCTAAACCACCCTCCAGGATGTTGTGGGGCGAGTTTCTGGGGGAGAGCAGAAGGTGAGGGCTGGAGTCTGATGATGGGTTATAGAGGGCTCGTGGTGGGGAATATGGGTTAAATGTTGATGGATGTCATTAAGGTGATTAAGGTTATTCTGTTTGGTGTTGTGAAAGTACCAGCCGTCTGTCTGTGCCGGGGTTGTTGACAAACCAGGCCGACGTCTTTGCGTTGAAGTCACACCCAGGATGCTGTGTGGGGTGTTTGTGATCTGTTGTAATAATTGTCGGTCTGTATTCATTTGGTACTGTAAGGGGATTGTTTGGGGAGGGAGTATGTGTTTATGATGGTTTTGTTGGAGTGTTGGCCAGTGCATATTTTAATTGATTGTATTTCTGTTTTTTTTTTTTTTTGGGAATTATCATTTGGGGGGAGGAGGGATTTGGGTATTGTACACTGGTGACTAAATTGTATGATATTTCTTTGTGTACCAGGGTGATGAGTCCACCGGCCGCCACAGACGGCCGGTCTTGTTAATGGTGGTGAAAATCATGGAATGTAGGGGGGTTGTTTGTTTTTTTTGTGTTGTGCGGAGAGTTTTGTTCTGGTAAGATGGCAATGTGTATGTTGTGTTGTTTGATGAAGTGTGCAGGAGTTTGTGTTTCTTTGTGGTGATGCCATCTATGTTAATTGGAGAAATGTTAATGTTATGATGCACGATGTATGTTGGGTGCTGCTGCACGAGGATGGGGTGGGGTGGTGAGGGTTGGGTAGGGTTGGGATGGGTGAGGGGGGGTGGGGGGGGGGGGGGAGTGGTTGGTGGGTGTGGGGATTGGGGTGCAGGAGATGAGGGTGAGAGTGCGATTAGGTTGGGGTTTGGTGCTGTTTGTTGAGGATGTGAATGGTGCGTATATGGGAAGGTTAGGTGGGTTGGGGAGAGAGGGTGGACGGGTTTTAGGGGGGAAAGTGGATGGGTATGGGAAGGGAGGTGGACTTTGGGGAGGAGAGGTGGACGGCTTTTAGGGGAGGAAATGGACTGGGAGAGGGAAGGGGCATGAGGAACAGGTCCAGGTGTTTGTGTAGTGGTTCTTGGAGGCAAGTGTTTGGTGCAGGTGAAATGGGTCCAGTGTCCCACTGAATTGCAGGAAATTAAACTGAACCCTTAGTGTGGCGCCCGAAGTGATGGATTTTTGAGCATGCTTGGACATATGTATGTGTAGGTGGGTCCTGGGTTGCTTCTACAATGTCTTCGGCTAGAAGAAGTCTTGAGAAATGACAGCCGTAGAGTAATTTATCGGGTGTAGGAAAAATTGTGTAATGTGTGAGTGTGGTGTGAGAGGTGTGGAAATTGCCCAGGCGCGGCCGAAAAGCTCGCTCCATGGTTCAAAAACCTCAGTAGGTTGTACCAGACTGGTGCAGTGCAGTCGGAACCCTGGTCAGGGGACCTCACATCGGTTTTTTACCCAGATACGCTCTACTGTACTACCACGGACGTTACAACTAGGATAGCACACCTTAGTACTGTTCTCCTTGAAAGAACCAGGTGATAGTCTCGCGGTGATACACGTGGTGGGTTTATTATACTTGCCACCAAACTACTATTTTACGCTATCCTGGAAGTCAACTCGGGTAGTTTTGTGGTTGTGGGATTTTGCGGATACAAGGCATTACAAAGTAATATTATATATAATGTATATATACTGTATATATATATATATATAATATATATAAATATATATATATATATAATATATATATATAGATATAATATAAAAATATATATATATATATATATTTGCTGAGATCGGAACCTCGCCGGGTGGTCGGGGGCCGGGGGAGTGCTGGAGCGACCTTGGTGACCCTGGTCTCTGGGTCTTCTCCTGGTGACCTGGATGTGTGTGAGTTTGTGCTTTTTATCTGTGTTTATTTATGGTTTTATGTTGTTTTTGTGTTTTCCTGTTCTTGCTCTGTCTTAAGTCTGCTACCCCCAAAATGAAGATTGGGCCTGAACATATAGATAGATAGATAGATAGATATATATTTGCTAGAATCTCACCTTGGATGATTCCGGTGCTATTACTCCCTCTCCATCCTCCTCTCTCTTACATATGCCTAATATCCTAATCTCTTCTAAAGATGTAATTTCTACCCTCTTTGGGATTAATAATAAGAAGGCGTACGGTCCGGATGGTGTTCCTCTTGTACTAAAAAACTGTGCTTCCGTGCTGACTTCCTGCCTAGACAAACTCTTTCGTCTCTGCCTATCCTCTAACGTCTTCCCTTCATGCTGGAAATTTGCTCACATTCAACCTGTCCCAAAGAAGGGTGACCGCTCTCAACCCTCCAATTATCGTCCAATTGCTCTCATCTCTTGTCTTTCTAAAGTTTTTGAAACTATTCTTGCTTCCAAATTTCTTAAGCATTTCTCTTCTCATAATATGCTCTCAGATCGCCAAGATGGCTTCCTTAACCTAAGACGTGCGCATGGGGGTATGAGACACCACACGCCTGTGCGCACGTATTTACATAAGAACATAAGAAAATGGGAGTCTGCAGAAAGCCGATTGGCCTAAGCAAGGCAGATCCCTGTCCCACACAACCCCAGTTCAATTACAAAGCCCAATTATAGGCTCAACAATCTAATACCCTGAGGATCATCTTACCAAAACGGTTAGAGATTAACGCAGGATTATGGGGGTATGCAGAGTGCTGATTGGCCCAACCCAGCTGATCCCCCTTCACACCAAACCCTTCTCGTCCATATGCTTATCCAATTTTATCTTAAAGCTCCCTACCGTTTTAGCCCCCCGTATAGAACTTGGTAGTCTATTCCACACATTTACAACTCTGTTACCAAACCAATATTTGCCTATATCTTTTCTGAAACGAAATTTATCTAATTTGAAACCATTGGTACGAGTTCTTTCGCTATCACTGAGCTTTAGTACATTTGTCATGTCCCCTTTGTTAATCCCACTAACCCACTTGAACACCTCTATCATATCCCCTCTAACTCTGCGTCTCTCTAACGAATGTAAACCTAATTTCTTCACCCTTTCTTCATACGAAAGATTTCTAATATTATGGATCATTTTTGGCATTCTACGCTGTACTCTCTCCAATGAATCTATGTCCATTCTGTAATAAGGACACCAAAATTGGACAGCATAATCCATATGGGGTCTCACTAATGACAAGTAAAGTTTTAAGATAACATCAGCAGTTATGTTACTCACACTCCTAGAGATAAACCCGAGAATCCTGTTTGCCTTATTACGAACGCTTATACACTGTTTTCTAGGCTTCAAATCATTGCTAACAAACACACCTAGATCTTTCTCACAGTCTGAATTGTCTAATTCTAAATTAGCTGGTTTATATTTAACATTTGTATGCATCTTCCCTATCTTTAATACCTTGCATTTGTCAAGGTTAAACTCCATCGCCCAATTTCCGGCCCATTCATGAAAGATATCTAGTTCCCTTTGGAGGCACTCTATATCGCTATCTGAATCAATTGTTTTCCCAATTTAGTATCGTCTGCGAATTTACTTATCCTACTAGTTATACCTAAATCTAGGTCATTTATGTATATAAGAAACAACAGGGGACCTAATACCGATCCCTGGGGGACACCACTTTTGACTGCTCCCCACTCTGACTTGGTACCATTTATGCTGACTCTCGTTTCCTACCAATTAGCCATGACCTAATCCATCCCAACAACGATCCTCCTATTCCATGTGCCTCAACCTTTCTCATCAATCTCTCATGAGGGACTCTGTCGAAAGCTTTACTGAAATCTAAATAAATAATATCATATGACTTGTCACTATCTACTGCTTCATATACCTCTGAGGAAAAAGCTAAGCAAATTAGTAAGGCAAGAACGTCCCTGAGTGAATCCATGCTGAGAAGAATTTATTAAGTTAAATTTGTCTAAGTGGCTTCTAATTTTCCTAGCAATAATAGACTCTAGCAACTTTCCTATGATTGATGTGAGGACTAATGGGACGGTAATTGGATGCTATCGATTTATCACCTTTTTTGAAGATCGGAACTATATTTGCAAGCTTCCAAGCTTCTGGAACTAAACCTGTTTCTAAAGACTTGTTAAATAAAAATGCTAATGGGCTACTTAACTCATCTCTGCATTCTTTTAATACTCTAGCATATACCTCGTCAGGACCAGGCGATTTTTGAGGTTTCAGTCTGTCAATTTCCTTAAGCACATCATTTCTACTTATACTAACTGTACTTAACATATTTTCTATACTATCACTATATACCATATTGACTTCTGGAATCTGTGCCAAATTTTCATTAGTGAAAACGGAAAGAAACTGACTATTTAATGTACTGCACATTTCTAAATAATTTTCTGTTATTTCTCCTATTGAAGTTTTTAGGGGGCCTATTACATCTCTAACTTTAGATTTATATAGTTGGTTAAAAAGCTTTAGGGTTATTTTTTGAGTCACTGGCTATCCTTATTTCATAATTTCTTTTTGCTTTCCTGATTTCCTTTTTGACCTGTCTTGATAGAGTCTGATAGTATATATGTAGATGATTTTCGACTTTCTTTATTTTTCTATATATTCCTTTCTTTTTTCCTATAAGATCTATTAGCTTATTAGTCATCCATTTTGGTTGGTTCTGCGGCGATCTAAATTTTCTTTTAGGGATATATTTATTTTGAGCATTGTGGAGTGAAGCAATAAACTGGTTATATGTAGGTGGCAAGTTTAACTCTGGCATATCCTGACTTAATTGCTTAACAATAGGGTCCACCCTTAAGTCACTTCTTAGCCCACCATAATCGGCTTTTCTGAAATCTGGGATAAGTGTCGTATTCTCTTTGGCATTCCCTGTCCATTGTATATTAAAATAAATAGATTTATGATCGCTATTTCCTAGGTGGTCACCAATCTCTACATCATTTATCATATGTTCATTGTTACTGAAAACTAAATCAAGAATATTAATACCTCTAGTCGGCGTTTCTATGAATTGAAATAAAAAACTATCTTGTACTACCTCAATAAACTCTACTGAATCGGAGTCGCCTATTTGGTGCTGCCAATCAATGTTCGGAAAATTAAAATCCCCCATAATGCACACATTGCTAAACCTTGATGCTATTTTAATTTCCTCCCATAACGATGTTCCGCCATTTCTACTCATATTAGGCGGTCTATATATAACTCCAATAACTATGGTCTCACTACCTTCGTTAACCTCTACCCAAACACTTTCATTATCATTATTTAGTCTAATACCTGATTTAATACAGCTTTTTAATGTACGCTTTGAGCTGTTCCCATCACTAACATCATTATTTTACCTTAAATAGCATTAATACTTATCCATATGCGCCTATTTTAGGTTGATTATGAAGGTATTAACCTGTTACAGCAATAAAACAAGTGGAAACAGCGTTTGGATGGTCAAAATCGGCGATACAGGCCGGGAGTTACATAATGTATGGCTTATGCAACCTCCCTCCCCTTGTCTGGAGAGACACTGTTACGCAATAGTCTCTCTCTCGCTCTTTCCCACGCTTGGTAACAGTGATGACAACGCCCTGCTACCAACTCACTAATGTTAGCACGAAAATAGAACACAGAATAAGGGAATAACAGGGAAAATAGGTGATAACTGAAGGAGGGGAGGAAAGTGGGGAAGGAGGGGATGTGGAGGAGTGATATTTGGCATGGCTCTATCTATCTATCTATCTATTGCCTGACGCCGTGATCCCCGAAGGTGTGGCCACGAACGAACCGCCCCCATGCACCTCTGTCCCCAGTCAGTCGACGCCCCTCCCCCCAACCAGCACCACCTTCGTTCATGTACTTCCTCACTCCATCCTTCCACCTCATATTCGGTCTACCTCTCCCCCTCTGTCCCTCCACCTCGCTCTCATACACCCTCTTAGTCATTCTCTCGCTTTCCATACGTTCCATATGGCCGAACCATCTCAAGTTGTTCCTTTTCACACTTTCCAGCACATCTACCTCCACACCCACCTCCTTCTTACTTCCTCATTAGTCTGTCTATCCCTCCATGTAACTCCGCACGCACTCCTTAAGTAATTCATTTCCACTGCTCTCACTCTTGGTCTGAGTCTCTCAACCAACGTCCATGCTTCGCTTCCGTAAGTCAGTGTCGGGATTACCACACTGTCATGCAAGGACTTCTTCACTTCCATACTGACCACCCTATTTGGCATGGCCCAGGGGCAAAAAAAAAAAAAAAAATTGGGGGGTGTTTTAAATGGATTTTTTTAGGCCCAGGATCTTATGAGTCTTCCCGCAGTCGCCCGGGGAAACTCTTAAGAGTCTTTCCGTACTTGCCGGGTTAAGGGTCGCTCTACTGGTGATCTTCTTTCATATCTTACTAACTCTTGGTCATCCTCCTTTCGGGAATTCGGTGAGACTTTTTCTATTGCACTAGACATATCGAAAGCCTTCGATAGAGTCTGGCACAAATCTTTAATTTCTAAACTACCCTCCTTCGGTTTCTATCCCTCTATCTATGTTCCTTTGTCTCTAATTTCCTTTCCGGCCGTTCCATAGCCGCGGTTGTGGACGGCCATTGTTCACTTCCTCACCCTATAAACTCCGGTGTTCCTCAGGGCTCTGTCCTATCTCTTCTCTTTCTAATTTTTATGAATGATCTCCTCAACTGTACCTCAATTCCCATCCATTCATACGCAGACGACTCAACCTTACACTACTCCATTAGTTTTTCAGAACGCCCCAGCCAGCAATCCCTCAACGACAAACGTAATGAAGCCATAGAACTCTTAAATTCTGATCTAAATACTATCTCCAATTGGGGCAGAGAAAACCTTGTTACCTTTAATGCTTCCAAAACCCAATTTCTCCATCTATAGGAACTCCCAGCGGACTATCCCTTATTCTTCAAATACAAAAATCAATCTTTCATCTTTTCTCAATATTCTTGGTGTCTCTTTTTCTTCTGCTCTCAGTTGGAAGGACCATATTACCAGTCTTGCTAAGGCAGCCTCCCAGAAGCTGGGTGTGCTCAACCGCCTTAGGGGGTTCTTTTCCCTGCACAGCTTCTTGCTCTGTACAGGGGCATAGTGCGTCCTTGTATTGAGTATTGTTCACATGTGTGGGGAGGTTCCTCTCACACCACTCTCCTAGACAAAGTTGAAAGGAAGGCCTTTCGTATCATTAACTCCCTTCCACTCACCAACTCTCTGCAATCTCTCTCTCTCCGCCGCAATGTTGCATCTCTCTCGCTATTCTATCGCTACTATAATAATCAGTGTTCCTCAGAGCTTTCCCAGTGTATACCGACTCCTTTACGTAGGGAACGTGGTACCGTCTTGCTACTCAATCCCACCCCTACTCTGTGCAACTCTCCAACCCAAGAGTGAAACGGTACTCTCAAACTTTCTTCTACTCAACAGCTGAGCTCTGGAACTCTCTCCCAGAATCAGTCTTTCCCTCTTCCTATGACTTAAATTGCTTCAAACTCCGTGTGTCCAGGCATTTTGGCTCGAACGTCCCTTGATTTTGGCCCTGTCACTCTTTCAACTATGGGGGAGGCACTCGCTATAGGCAGTTCTCCCTTTTGCCTCCCTCACTCACATAGATTTTTTTTACATATATACAGTATATATATATATATAATATATATATATATATATATATATATATGTCGTACGTATAACATACGATATATATATATATATATATATATATCTATATATATATAAATATATAGATATATCGTGCGCATAACATATTTTTCTTTCTTTCTCAAGTATGGCGCCGAGGACCGTACTGCTGCAGAAGGCGATGCAGGAGGGGAAGGAGGGCGGGAGGAGGGGGTCATGGTGTTGTCCTTGGATCATCTGCAAGGCGCGTTTTTTGTCTTGGTCTTTCTGTTGGGCTACCTCTGCGCTTGTGTTTGCTGGCGAGGTGGTGTTGGGCTAGTAATGTTTGTGGAGGACTCTCTCTCTCTTTCTCTCTCGCTCTCGCTCTCTCTCTGTGATTATTCAATTATTTATTTACAATAGGCCTAATAAAGTACCTTAATGCATGTATTCCCATCACTACCCTTCCTTGTTTATATACATGTATCAACTTTATCTAACTCGAGGGTGGTCTTTTTTTATCTTAGCCTGGATCACCTTAACCTAGTTTTCTTTTGTTTGGTTAATTTTGGTTAATATTTATGTGTTGTCGAAAACATGTACTGTATAGAAGGTGCAGCCAAACATACGTCCAATATGGTAGCCGGATATATCAATATCGATTAAAAGACTGTCTTTAACCTCTGTAGTGGTAATGGTGACAGACCTCCTGCCTGTATACAGTAGGTTCCAATACTAGCTTTATATTTGTCATCAAATAAACAATATATATATATAGATATATATATATATATATATATATATATATATATATATATATATAATATATATATATATATATATATATAAATATATATATATATATATATATATATATATATATATATATATATATATATATATATATATATATAATATTATTTATATATATATATATATATGCAGTATATACAGTATACAGAGAGAGGAGAGAGAGAGGAGAGAGAGAGAGAGAGAGAGGAGAGACTTAATAAGACGTTAATTAGTAAATGTATTGTGAGGGAGTCGTTAAGGTGACAGTCTGTTAACGAGCACAGACAACGGACAACAGGGTTTTAAAGGCAGATTTTCACTTAAGGAGGTGGGGGGTTTTCTCGACCCCCCTCTTCTCTAGTAAGCCCCATTAGTTTTGAGATTTTAAGATGTTCGCCCCATTTAAGGGCTTTTGGTCCCATTTCTTTATCAATGTTAAGACCTTTCGTGTAATGGAAGTGTCGATTTTTGTCATGGCGAACGATAGCAAGTCTGCAAATTAGTTAGAAATCCGCCTACGGCAGAGACATTTTTCTACCAAAAAAAAAAAAAAAGTACTACAAGTTTATCTGGAAGGGGTGTCTAGGGGGTATTTTCACCCATACAGTACCGGTGACGTTCTTTTCATTATATTCTGGCAACTATTAGACACTTTTATTCAGCTTAGGAAGGACCTCTACCTCTTAAAAGGCTATCGACTATCTCAAATAATCCATGTAGCTACCATATATCCTTCCTTAGTTTCATAAAATCGTCTAAATGTAGGTAGAATAAAGTATAACCAACGTCGCTGGTATTCAAAGGGTTAATAAGCCTGCGTTTTCCCTATCCTTATGTTCCATTAGAGCAACATGAATTGATGGAAAATGTAATACAAATTTCTATCTATCCATCTATCTGTTGCCGGACGCCTTACTACCCTTTATGAGGGTGGCCATTTACAAAACGCCCACAAGTAGACCTATCCCCTGTGATAAGGACAACTTATGCCAGTTTATTTAAGGACTTACAGGATTAACCACTCAATTTAGGGTCCGTCCGATTCCGAAGCCTTCTATGTAACTGTTTAGCACTATTTTTCAACAATGGTGTGCAGCTAGTTCATCCGCCAACCTGCTTCACCCTTAGGTAAACAGTACGGATTTGTGTAAGGTATATTCCCCTAGACAGGTTGCTGATCAATTCTGACTAGTCCTATCCACCCGGATTTTTATAAGGTTGTCTCCCCTAGATGGGTTGCCGATAAAGGCTAAAGAGTCCCATACTCCGGTGTGGGATAAACTATTGAATATTAGGATTAACACTAACGAGAGAGAGAGAGAGAGAGTGCAAAGGAGTACAAAAGGAAGTCAAAGCAACAACAGGTTTAGCGACCCCCCGAGGTTTCTTGCCCTCTAAATCACTGCTGTTCAAAGTGTCCAACAGTGGTTCAGAATGAGTATTAGAGTAAGGAACAATTGGAACGGGAAGCACTGCCTAAGACCAATGTCCTTGACAGGGTAAGATGTTAGTAGGGTACAATTTGGGTTAATAACATAACGCGACCTATCTGAGAAAATTTAGGGGCATTCATTTACAAATGCAATCAGTCGCGGGTTTAAGGCGAGGTGCTTGTCTAGGCGATGTTTAAAGGAATAAACGGTGCTGCAGTCTATTACATCTCGAGGAAGCCCATTCCACAAATTCACAACTCGATTGAGGAAGAATTCTTAGATTCGTGCGAGTTAAAAGATTTACCTATAATTTTGCAACCATTTCCAATGTGTAGTTTGATTGGTCGATCGTAATTTCGTAAAGTATTTATTACAGTTCATATTGTCGATGCCTTTGATGATTTTGAAGAAGAAGAAGAAGAAGAAGAAAGAAGAAGAAGAGAGAGAGAGAGAGAGAAGAGAGAGAGAGGAGAGAGAGAGAGAGGAAGTAATTTGTGGTTAACAACCGAGAATATTTGCATATAAAGGGATTTTAATGACTTACAAGGACACACATTAATGAGGAAAACAATTACTGTGTGTCTAGGCAGATTCACACGAGCTGATTTTTCCAGCAGGAGTATATAATTATACAGTATATATATATATATATATATATATATATATATTATATATATATATATATATATATATATATATATATATATATATTATTAAATCAGTTCGTGTGTCTGTTTGTCTGTCTGTCTGTGTGTTCTTAATAGGCGGCCGCAGTTTTTGGACCTGGGGAGCTGAAACTTTGCATGTGGGTATCAATTGACCTGGGTCAGGTCATGAGCGAGGCCACGATCGGAGGTCGTTTCGAGGCCGAAATTGAAAACAAAAATGAATAAAATTGCCGTTTGGGGCAAAAGGAGGCCTCCGATCGAAAAGGTGTATGGAACGAAAGTTGTTCGCAGCCCCCCAAAATGGGGATACGGATGAGGTCAGATCCAAAATCGGAGGTCATTTAGCGGCAGAAATCGAGGTCGCCGTTTACAGGGAGGTCGAGGCCGGTGATTATGGTAGTAGTAGTAGTATTGTGATGGTTGTGGTAGTAGTGATTGATGATGGTGATTATGGTAGTAGTAGTGGTGGTAGTAGTGATGCTGATTATGGTAGAATTTAAACCCGGGCAACGCCGGGTACCCCTGCTAGTATATATATATATATTTTTTTGTTTAGTTACATAGAGTTACATAGGTACACAGACTACACAGACCTTGCGGTCCCTACTAGGTAGTCCGGACTTAATGCTAAAACATAATTTGCTACAAAGTGGAAGGAAAGGATAGCAAAGTAGAAGGCTCTCTCCCCACCCACCTCTCCCTCCGACCATTGGTCGGCATGAAATGTAGTTGGGGAAAGAAGTCCCCCAGCAGAATGAGAGCAACTTCTACTGGGACATTTATAGTTGTTATGCCCTGTTTTTCTACAGGTTTAACTTGGGTAATGTGAGTTCTAAATTGACTGGGTATATAAGGCTGCATGCACAATACAAGATATGAGGAATAGAGAACACAAAGAAACACATGGTAGCAAGTTACATGATCACGTTTATTGTTATACCACTGCAGAATACTTGTGTAAGACAATATAATAGAATTGAACAACACTAGCATAAGTGGATCTGGATGGAGCCTAGTCTCCCACTTCCAACGTTCAGGTATTAATCTTCTGATCACTGGCTTTGATTTCACAGGTTTATATACCGAAGACCATCAATGTTACTTATAGATTCATATTCACTGTTAGATTTATTACTGGTAGCTCTGGTGCACAAGTAGTTCACAGACTAGATTAGACACACGTATTTTTAGAGCACGGGAATTCTAGTAACCTCAGGGGGTACTGATCTAAGTTTTATATCCTTGTCTCAGAAATACATAGAACGCAAATCAGTGGGCGAACGTTAGATATCACTAGAGTTTTAATATCTGAATAAGGTAATTACGAGAGTCAAGGTCGCCTGTTAATTAAAGAGCACTGATCGCTTAGTACGTCCCAAATGGAATGGTTAAGTATGAATTACACTGGGCAAGGTCTTAGCCACTTCGTAGAAATATTAATTAGTGAATCTAAAACAGCACAGTAATATGTAGTACTGCTAAAGGGAATCTTGGGTAGTATCTGATGGGTCTGGTCCTGGTTATCTTGCGTCCATGATGTTGGGGGCTAACGACTGGTTCCGCGGCCGTCCAGGGGGGCCATATGTGTGAAGTTCTTCAATACGTGGGCAGGTCCTTCTATCCAAATCTGCCACGGAGTCTGCCGGTTCTGGGATCTCACTCCGGAACAACACAAGGGCAGAGCTAGAAATTAACTGCAGGGTAGTGACCCCTGGTTGGTGTCTAGCTTTCAACTGATTTGACTGGGGGCGGGAGTTAGATTTATAGGCTCGGTTCTGGACCCTGTAGACAGTAGGGATCTCGAGTCTTATGGACTTAATTGAGCTCTCAATAGATATGGGGACTAGGTAAGATGGTATTTACTGTTGTGGCACAGGGCGATAGGAAGCCTTTATATTTTCATATAACTGAGCCTTAGTAAGAGGTACTATTTTGGCTATACTGGACGTATTTAGGGGAGAGAGACTGGATCTACTTTGCGAGGAGGATGGGGACAGCTGTGATAGGAGCGTCTCTCTAGATTGTTCAATCTTCATTCTATGGTATAGCGGAGGTGCTAATTTAGTGATCAGAGCATGCAAGAAAGGTAAATGGTTTATTGTGAGTTAATAGCGGTTAGTAAAGGTGTTAGTCATTCATGGTTAGTTCATTGATAGGAAGAATTCCTGTGCTACCTGGCATGACTCGAAAGTCAAAACAGGGGCCAGGTATACCTCCGCGGGGGTGGGGGTCTCCCTCCTCGGGTGGGCAAAAAGGGGGAGCTGGGCGCCCTCTCTCTGATATATTCGTCCGGCGGCTGTGGCTAGGGGCTTGCCATATCACCAGTGTTTGTAATAACCCTCTGTGTATGAGACAGATGTGAGTGTCTTTAATACCAAAACCGAAGGTGCCTTAGCTAGCTGGTTTTACTCGGCTGGTTGTTAATTGTAGGGTTTGCTGGATATGGTGGAGACTGGGTTGCTAACTCTGCCACATTTATCTGGAAGTATGACAATAGAAGTTAGTTACTGGCGGGGCGGCTAGCCTCGCACCGACGACCATTGGGTGCAGGGTTGTGAATGTGTTGTAAGAGAATAGATGGCATGCAAGGGGCTAGTAAAGTTCTAATGTTGTTCTGGCCTACTAAGTGAAGGTAGGCTGGATAGGAGTATATATATAAAAGGTTGGAGAGCGTTAGTAACCGTACATTCAAGGATCTTCAAGAGGTATGAGAGAGAGGCTAGGTCGGACAAGAGTCGAGAAGCGCGGGTGTCCTAATGAGAGGGGGGGGAGAGTTCAAGGGCTACAGGGAAATTTTGCCCCTAAGGTCCCTGGGCGTGGGGGTGGCATTAGGCTACAATTTATATGGAAGTTTGAAAAGGCAGTAGAATACGTTAGCCAAATGCTACCGGGGAATGCAACTATGGGGTGGTATATGAGTCTGGAAAAGATAGAGTTATGTGATCAGTCAGAGGGTTATGGATACTATTAGTTGGCCCTGGGAACTGCGTTTTCTATTAAATATAAAATACCACCCACCAGCAGCAGTTCGTAGGGGTACTTAGTTATTGTTTCGGGGTACTTATGACAGATACTGATAACCAGGTTATCTTATACAATCTCTGGTTGGGGTAAGAGGTGTAAGACACGAAATAAATTGGCGTAGTGTGGGCTGTGGATACGAAGGAGGCAAGGGGAAGACGTATGACAATTGTGGAAAGTAAATGGAAAAAGGTGAACACAATGGCGGATAAAAATACTTAACCTAAGGATTGCATACATAGATTTATGGGGCGATGGGTCTTCAGAAGCTTAGTCTGGCAAGACAAGATGTTAGGGAATGTTAATATTAATACTTAGTTACTAGAGGAACAGTGCAAGGGGCGACTGGGCACGGGTTACATATATCTATACTCGTCATGGAAAATTATATACGAGGTCTAGGGACAGCGTGGGTGTTTTAACTTCTAAGATATATAACATCTACTTCTCGGATGCAAGAACATACATAGATATAATTATGGCTGTCTGATGTGTTGGCATTGGCTCAACGTCGGGACAGGCATGGGTGTTTTTAATATGAATGTATATTCCTGTTCATCATCTTTGTAGTTAGAAGTGTAGGACACGAGGGGGTTAGTGTACGTGAGATGTGGAAAATGGTCAGTTTTAGAAAAGGTAAATGGGTGTGTCCTGGAGCTGTTTAGCCCTGCGGGCTTGGGCCTGGCTGAAATGGCTGGCTCGGTCGGCTGGTCCTTTCGTTCTGTGGACCTTTCCTTTGGTGTTTCTGTGTGGTGTTCGTTCATGGCTTCTGTGGTGGGCTTCTCGTTCTGGGGCATTTTAATAGTAAAGAATGAAGATGACACATATTATACACTAGCAGGGGTACCAGTTGCCCCGGGTTTAAATTCTACTACCATAATCACCATCATCAATCACTACTACCACAATCATCACAATACTACTACCATAATCACCGGCGTCGACCTCCCTGTGCCTCATTAAACGGCGACCTCGATTTCGGCCGCTAATTTTTAAATGACCTCCGATTTTGGATCTGACCTCATCCATACCCCCATTTTGGGGGGCTGCGAACAACTTTAGTTCCATACACCTTTTCGATCGGAGGCCTCCTTGCCCCAAACGACAATTTGTTTTTAAACCAAAAGCGATTTTTCCGATTTCGCGCCCATTTTCTCCGTCCTTTTCACCCTGAGGAATTATTTTTTCACTAAAACCTGCCTAGGGACCCCCTTACTATGCATACCAAGTATGGACGCTCTAGCTTAAAAAAATGTAGCCATGCATAAAGAACAGACACACAGACACACACAAACAGACAATCGAAAATATTATATAGACTACTGATGCTTAACTTTTTGTTTTGTTTACATATATTATTCTCACCTCAAAATGAATGTCTAGACTTCTTTTGAATGTGTCAATTGTCTAACATTGTACCACTTTCTCTGGTAATTTGTTCCACTCGATGACCACACTGTAGGTGAAGATCGAAGTGCTTTGTGACATCGAGATTCGCCCTCCTGGTTTTTAATTTACTTCCATTTCCCCGAGTTAATGAACTATTATCGATTTTGAAGTTAATCTACATCAATTTTGTCAAAGCCCTTTAATATCTTGAAATACTCGATTAATTGACCTCGCAATCTTCTTTTCTTAAGTGAAAGCAAATTTAATTTGTTTAATCTTTCGTGATATAATTTATTTCTTAGTAGCGGTATCAACCTTGTCGCTCTACGCTGCACCGACTCGAGTTTCTCACAGAGAGAGAGAGAGAGAGAGAGAGAGAGAGAGAGAGAGAGAGAGAGAGAGAGAGAGAGAGAGAGAAATGTGGACCATAATTGCCGAAACTAGCTGACTATATAAAGACCTTACTACCAACCTAAACACTCATTCCGCCTCCAGCCCTTGTCTCTACCCATCTCCCTCTCCCAACTTCTATCTCTTCCGCCCTAAACTCATCCCCGGATTCCACTATGTTGAGTTCTCGCGGTGTCTGCTCCATGGTGATGGTACTGCTGGTGTGTGCCTCTGCTGCCCCACTCCAGCAGGACCCCAGACGGTACCTGCTTGGTCTGCTGGCACCCCAAGAGCGCCAGGGAGGTCTAGAGGAAGGTAAGCTTTAGGGGGAGTCACACGAAATGTCTTTGTCAATTTTAAGACCTTTCGTGCCATTTGTGTCGATATTTTTTTGCTGGCGAGCGATAGCAAGCCTGCAATTTAGGAAGAATCGTCCTTCGGCCGGAGCATTGTTATACCAAAAAATGCACCAAAAATACCAGCCTCTACTTGTGTAGGGTTAACCCTTAAAGATCCAAATGACGCATTTATTTGTGTTTTTTAACTATTATTAAACGATTATATTCAGATTAGGAAGGGTATGTGGAATTAAACGATTATATTCAGATTAGGAAGGGTATGTGGAATTAAACGATTATATTCAGATTAGGAAGGGTATGTGGAATTAAACGATTATATTCAGATTAGGAAGGGTATGTGGAATTTCATGGGTTGTTGATATTGTAGTTCCCCAGACTTTCTGGACGAAAAGTCCCGAGTCCGGTAGACCGAAGCTGCTCCAGATGCTCAGGCTCCCAAAGGGGCCAGGATGAAATGAGATCTGTCTCTGAGAGGGCAGCGGGGGAGGAGATCATCAGTCCACGGGCTTGCACCCTCGGGCCAATGCCCCCACCGTCCGCAGTTCCCCTTGCAGTGCCACCCAATTGGGCGATCTTGCCAGCTCCTAGAAGGAAAAGTATTACAGAAAAAGATAAACGGCTAAGGTTGGGTAGAGGATACCAAACTTCACTCTGGATAGGACCAACCCTCACCTTGAGATAGTCTATGCTTTCATAATTTCCACAGCCTTCTTAAGCTGCATAAAATCGTCTAATGATAGCCAGAATAACTGCCAAAATGCGTCCTAAAGTTGAAAGGGTTAAGAGGAATGGGTCGTTTTTCTGCTCTCCCTTCTCTCATATGTTTAGCCCAATTAGTTTTGAGATTTTAAGATGTTTGCCCCATTAGTTTGACAAGGAAATGGGTCGAAAGGTCTTAAACCTTTCGACCCATTTCTTTGTCAATATTATGACCTTTCGTGCTATATATATACTGTAGGTGTCGATTTTTTCCTGGCGAACGGTAGTGAGCCTGTAATTTTAGAAAAATCGGCCTTTGGCCGGGATATTTTTCTAACGAAATGTTTTCAAATTATTCTACAAGGGGGATTTAATGGATCTTGTTTTAAGTTTGATGGAGGTCTAGGGAGGAACTAGAAACATAATGAATAAATTAAAAAATCGACCAAAAAGTGAAACATGTCCCCTTAACCCCTTCTGTACCGGCGAATTCTTCTTAATTTTAGTCTAGCTATATTTAGACTTTGTGCAGCTTAAGAAGGATCTGCGGTAACAAAAAGGGTTAAGTGAGATAGTTCGAAGCCTGTGATTACTGGAGGTCCTTTTTAAACTAATTACAATCGTGTAGTAGTTGCCAGAGTCAAGGGAAAATACGTCGTCGGTACAGAAAGGGTTAAGGGGGTCACCTGCTTTTTTTTTATCTTTCTCTCCTTTTCTCTCTTTCTGACTTGTAATAATGTGGCCCCATTCAGCCAACTGGTTTAAGACTTTTATCCCCATCCAAGTGATTTCTTCCTGGCGAGCAATTGCGAGCCAGCATTGTATGGAGAAATCCGGCTTCGCCGGAGATATTTTTCTATCGAAAATTGTACAAATTTAGCTTGCTGTAAAACAAAAATATATATATGCTGGCTCGCTACCGCTCGCCAGGAAAATATTGACACCTGGATGGGGATAAACGTCTTAAAACAGTAGGCTGAAAGGGGCCGAATGGATACAAGCCAAAGAGAGAGGGAGAGAAAGAGAAAAAACCCGAGGTGGGCTCCCTTAAGTGTATGTGTTCCTCTCTCTGCCAGGTCTGTCACCCCCGGCCCTGGACTATGGGAAGGCTAGGGAGGAAGAGGAGGAGGAGGGCAGGCTGGAGGTAAGGGAGATGGCCGAACTACTCCATAAGGTCTTCAGAATACCCAACCAACAAAGACTGCAACAGTACCTCGCTGGAGGAAATTTCAAGGTCAGTAGTAGTAGTAGTAGTAGTGTGTATGTATGTATGTATGTATGTCATACTCAGGCACATACACCATTGCTGGGGGTGGCCGACACGAGACAGAGCCCGAACAGAAAAACATTTAAAGTTCCTATTTCTGGGTTCGGGACCACTTTCGCGTTCCCTCGCCCCTTTTTCAGTCTTGTCGAGTAGTAGTAATAATTAAATAAAGTTAAACAATGAATAAAGGGTAGTAGTAGTAGTAGTAGTGGTAGTAATAGTAGCCCTGATGCTCGTTAATCATACCTAATAGTTAACACTTTAAGTGCGGGTGGCGGTTTGTTGTATATTGGCTGAGCTGGGCAGTAGGTACTTTCTCCTTCCGGGCGGCTTCTTTGATCTGTTCCTTTACTTATCTTGGCTTCCCCTCGCCAGAATACTATCCTGGCAGTTGTCTATTGTTATTTTTTGATGTTTTCGGTGACAGGGATCTTGTGGGTATGCATATAACCATTTTCATCGGGATATATGCAGTTGGGAGCCAAATAGGATAAAAGATTCACTACCGACCAATAAGCGCACACGTAGGCGATGTGTAGATCAGATTGAGTTATCTCTCTTAGTTCCCCTCATGGCAATCGCAATGCACTGATTGGCTGGTGGGTCTATATCCCTGGCCCTGCAACATTGCCTATTTGTTGATTTCATTAATTGAGTTTAGGAGTAAAGTCGGTTGGTGGAGGTAACATAAAAATTCATTCAGGTTCAGGGGTAGTTTATAGAGAGGCCTTCCTTTGGGTTAAGGCCCCATTAATTACTCCTTCCATCTATCCATAGCCTATGATAGCGCAGTTGGAAAGTGTGTACATGCTTAGATTGATATGCAGGATTCGAAACTGCATAATAAATCGTAGGCTTGTCCACCATTCTTTAACTGTCTTCGTAGCGCAATGGATAAATACACTGAATTTCGGTGTGAGCATCCTAGGTTCGAATCCCTGGACTGCCACATGTATTTGTTGATTTCATTAATTGAGTTTAGGAGTAAAGTCGGTTGGTGGAGGAAACATAATAATCCAACAATTTCCTTACTCGGTTTCCCTAAAATTCTTGCCGCTGGTTGGTCCACTCATTTGTCAATACAATTATAATTAATATTATCACATTATTATTATATTATACTGTATATGTATATATAAATGGCATAGTCAGTAGAGAGTCGGCTGCTCAAGGGTCAACGAATAGAGCCCTCACTGTCAAAATGTTATTGGTAGATGTTAAGCCCGGGTCACTTGACCTAATGATTCGTGACAAAACGCCTAATGTTCTTGAGAATTACGGCGTCTGGCAAAAAAAAAAAAAAAAAAAAAAAAAAAAAAAACTAGGCCGAATTTAAAAAAAAATCTAATATTATTACAGTACTAATTAAAATGTTTGTGTTTACAGGTGAACAGAGGACAACTGATGTAAGTAACTCAACAGTGCATGTTACTTAACCTGTTGAGTACCAGCGACGTGTGTTATGTCTTCTAGCTATATTTAGACGATATTATGCAGCTTAGGAAGACTTGGGGGCAGTTAAAGTTGGGTTAAGATAATTTGAAGTCTCATTATTGCTAAACGTCCTTCCTAAGCTGAATACAATCATCTTATAGTTGCCAGATGATGAAAAGGACGTCCCTGGTACTCAACGGGTTAACCCCTTCACCACCATGACGTTTGTTCACCACTTATTCTGACTAAAATGTTATAATTTATAGGTCAATTTATTTATTCATTTATTATTTTATATATTTTACTCCCTTGACCTCCATCTAGCTTTAAAAGAACATCCCCAAGATCACCCTTCTAGATTTATTTGTACATTTTTCGATAGAAAGATGTCCCGGCCAGAAGGTTACTACTATATCACAGATGTCCCGGCCAGAAGGTTACTACTATATCACAGGCTCGCTCTCGCTCGCCAGGAAAAAAATCGACACCTAAATTGCATGAATGGTCAAAATATTGACAAAGAATTGGGGTGAAAGTTCTTGAAATCGCCAAAATAATGGGGCGAACGTCTTAAAATCTTGTAACTAGTGGGGTTTAGCATGAGGGAGAAGGGGGTCCAATATAGCCAACCATCTTCCCTTAAGGGGGAACACCGGATTTATTTTATCTTTCTCTCTTTCCCTGGCTAGTATCCATTCGGCCTCATTCAGCCTACTGTTTTAAGACGTTTACCCCCATCCAGGTGTCAATATTTCGAGCGGTAGCGAGCCAGCATATCAATATTTTTGTTTTGACAGCAAGCTAAATTTGTAAATTTTTCGATAGAAAAATGCCCCCGGCGAAGCCGGATTCCTCCATACAATGCTGGCTCGCTATCGCTCGCCGGAAAGAAATCGACCCCTGTATGGGGATAAACGTCTTAAAATAGTTGCCTGAATGGGGCCGAATGGATACAAGCCATGGAAGAGAGAAGAGGATAGAAAGATAAAACACATCCGTGTCCCCCATTAGAGGTTTATTGGTGGTAATACTCTGAGACTTTACCAATTTGAAAGCTAAGTTACTCAAGCTATGAATTTATATATCGTTTACATACTCTTTGTTTTAGGTATATATTTCAAAGGTATATTGGTGGTAATCAATTTCAAAGGTATATTGGTGGTAATCAATTTCAAAGGTATATTGGTGGTAATCAATTTCAAAGGTATATTGGTGGTAATCAATTTCAAAGGTATATTGGTGGTAATCAATTTCAAAGGTATATTGGTGGTAATCAATTTCAAAGGTATATTGGTGGTAATCAATTGAAATATACCAATGTGAAAGCTAAATCTCTCAATATACCCTATGCATTCATGTAACTTTGACATAAGCCTTTGTTTTAAGTATATTGTCAAAGGAATATTGGTGGTAATATTCTTAAATATACCAGTTTGAAAGGTAAACAACTCTCATTCTACTCAATGACTTTACATAAGCCTTTGTTTTAGGTATATTTTTAAAGGTATATCGGTGGTAATAAACTGAAATATACCAGTTTGCAAGGTAAAGCAATCTCAATCTACCCAATGAATCAATATATAACTTGTACATTAGTCTTTGTTTTTAAAGGTATATTAACCCCTTCAGTACCGGTGTCGTACTTTTAACTTTACTCAGGCTACTATTAGACGATTTTATTTAGTCTAAAAAGTGCCTCCATCAATTTAACAGGCTTCGAAGTATCTCACTTAACCAATATTACTACCACAGATCTTTTTTAATCTGCACAAAATCTTCTAAATATAGCTAGCATAATATTGAAAATACGTCGTCGGTACAGAAGAGGTTAATGGTGATAATCTGGACATTTTACCGGTTTGAAAGGTAAACCAATCTACTCAATGACTTCATATATCTTTTACATAGCCTTTGAAATCTATAACCCGTTTCTTTTACATAGCCTTTGAAATCTATAACCGTTTCTTTTACATAGCCTTTGTAATCTATAACCCGTTTCTTTTACATAGCCTTTGTAATCTATAACCCGTTTCTTTTACATAGCCTTTGAAATCTATAACCCGTTTCTTTTACATAGCCTTTGTAATCTATAACCCGTTTCTTTTACATAGCCTTTGTAATCTATAACCCGTTTTTTACATAGCCTTTGTAATCTATAACCCGTTTCTTTTACATAGCCTTTGAAATCTATAACCCGTTTCTTTTACATAGCCTTTGTAATCTATAACCCGTTTCTTTTACATAGCCTTTGTAATCTATAACCCGTTTCTTTTACATAGCCTTTGTAATCTATAACCTGTTTCTTTTACATAGCCTTTGTAATCTATAACCCGTTTCTTTTACATAGCCTTTGTAATCTATAACCTGTTTCTTTTACATAGCCTTTGTAATCTATAACCTGTTTCTTTTACATAGCCTTTGAAATCTATAACCCGTTTCTTTTACATAGCCTTTGAAATCTATAACCCGTTTCTTTTACATAGCCTTTGTAATCTATAACCTGTTCTTTACATAGCCTTTGTAATCTATAACCCGTTTCTTTTACATAGCCTTTGAAATCTATAACCCGTTTCTTTTACATAGCCTTTGTAATCTATAACCCGTTTCTTTTACATAGCCTTTGTAATCTATAACCCGTTTCTTTTACATAGCCTTTGAAATCTATAACCCGTTTCTTTTACATAGCCTTTGTAATCTATAACCGTTTCTTTTACATATTTGTAATCTATAACCCGTTTCTTTACATAGCCTTTGTAATCTATAAACCGTTTCTTTTACATAGCCTTTGTAATCTATAACCCGTTTCTTTTACATAGCCTTTGTAATCTATAACCGTTTCTTTTACATAGCCTTGTAATCTATAACCCGTCTTTTACATAGCCTTTGTAATCTATAACCCGTTTCTTTTACATAGCCTTGTAATCTATAACCGTTTCTTTTACATAGCCTTTGAATCTATAACTGTTTCTTTACATAGCCTTTGTAATCTATAACCTGTTTCTTTTACATAGCCTTTGAAATCTATAACCCGTTTCTTTTACATAGCCTTTGAAATCTATAACCCGTTTCTTTTACATAGCCTTTGTAATCTATAACCCGTTTCTTTTACATAGCCTTTGTAATCTATAACCCGTTTCTTTTACATAGCCTTTGTAATCTATAACCCGTTTCTTTTACATAGCCTTTGTAATCTATAACCCGTTTCTTTTACATAGCCTTTGTAATCTATAACCCGTTTCTTTTACATAGCCTTTGTAATCTATAACCCGTTTCTTTTCAACTGACGGTAAATTGTAAAGTTCCCATCAAGATTTATCAGTTCTTTTGAAGATTTTGTAGTGAAATATGGTGCTAGTTATGTAAACCTGGTCTAAATATGGTGCTAGTTATGTAAACCTGGTCTTAATATGGTGCTAGTTATGTAAACCTGGTCTTAATATGGTGCTAGTTATGTAAACCTGGTCTTAATATGGTGCTAGTTATGTAAACCTGGTCTTAATATGGTGCTAGTTATGTAAACCTGGTCTTAATATGAAGCAGAGACATTGTGGATATAGATTTTTCCATTAACGGGGGATCACATTTGTTTTTATCTTTATCTCCTTTTCTCTCTTTCCGTGGGTTGTATCCATTCGGCCCCATTCAGCCAACTGTTTTAAGACGTTTATCCCCATCCAGGTGTCGATTTCTTCCTGGCGAGCGATAGCGAGCCAGCATTGTATGGAGAAATCCGGCTTCGCCGGAGACATTTTTCTATCGAAAAATGTACACATTTAGCTTTCTGTCAAAACAAAAATATATATATATGCTGGCTCACTACCGCTCGCCAGGAAAATATTGACACCTGGATGGGGGTAAACGTCTTAAAACAGTAGGCTGAATGGGGCCGATGGATACAAGCCAAAGAGAGAGGGAGAGAAAGAGAAAAAAAGCGAGGTGGGCTCCCTTAACCTCTGAAGTGCGCATGGGGGTAATTGGAAACGTCCCCCTGTGCTGACGTATTTGAGGTGTTTCCGTCACTAAAATATTCATTGTGCCATTAATAGCATTAATATTTATCCATATGCGCCTATTATGGGTTGATTATAAAGGTATTAACCGGAAACAACAATAAAACGAGTGAAAACAGCGTTTGGATGGTCAAAATCGGAGATATAGCCCGCGAGTTGTATAATGTATGGGTGAGGCAATCTGCTTTCCCGCCATTTTCCCCAAGGCCACTGAGACACAGTCGATCGATACTCTCTCTCTCTCTTGCACTCGCTTGCTATCAGTGATGACCACACCCTCCAATCGGATTTCTAATGTTAGCACGAAAATATACCTCAGAATAAGGGAATAACAGGGAAAATAGGTGATAACTGAAGGAGAGGAGGAAAGTGGGGAAGGAGGGGAGGTAGAGGAATGAGATTTTGCATGGCCCAGGGGCCAAAAAAAAATAAAAAAATAAAAAAAAAAAAATATAAAAAAATTTTTTTTTTTCGATGTCAAAAGTTGATTTTTATTTTCTCTGACTCTTAAGAGTCTTCCCGCAGTGCGCCGGGGGAACTCTTAAGAGTCTCCCCGCAGCTCCCGGGTTAAGTATCGATAAATTAGCTGCTAAGGGATTCAATTTACCGTCAGCTGAAATGAAACCAAGTATAGCTTATGCAATACGTAATGACACCAAGTATAGCTTATGCAATACGTAATGACACCAAGTATAGCTTATGCAATACGTAATGACACCAAGTATAGCTTATGCAATACGTAATGACACCAAGTATAGCTTATGCAATACGTAATGACACCATGTATAGCTTATGCAATACGTAATGACACCAAGTATAGCTTATGCAATACGTAATGACACCATGTATAGCTTATGCAATACGTAATGACACCAAGTATAGCTTATGCAATACGTAATGACACCAAGTATAGCTTATGCAATACGTAATGACACCAAGTATAGCTTATGCAATACGTAATGACACTGAACTGTTCATGTTTCATATACGTTTTATGTGAGTAATGTGTACCTGTTTCTTTCCCTGCCTCACTCCAGCAATGCAAAGTAAGTATATGCCCGTGGTTTTAATGTGTATATATTATTATAACATATACACACACATACACACACACACAGCTAGGCTGGACGATGGAAGAACCAGAGGGCATATGTATAAAATAAAAAAGTAGAGGTGCAAGTCCAATGTGAAAATGTTTAGCTTTCCGTATAGAACGATAGATCGGTGGAACAACTTAGTGCGGAGGTTGTAGAAGAAAGAAATATCCACAACTTTAAAAGTAAACTGGATAGTTAACAGACACTGAGACAGGACAACCCGAGCACAGCTTAATTCCTGTAAACTACAAATAGGTGAATAGAAATAGGTGAATATACACATACACACATACAGACTCACACACATACAGTATATGTATATATCGGTACTATTATATGTATATATCGGTACTATTATAGCCCAAACAGTATTTGTCCAACAATATTTAATCAACAACAATTAAGCCCCTTCAGGTTACGATGACACGGTTCTTCATTATATTATGGCAAATGTAACAATGTTAGAGGATTTTATGCAACTTATCAAGGATCTCTAGGACTTTATGCAACTTATCAAGGATCTCTAGGACTTTATGCAACTTATCAAGGATCTCTAGGACTTTATGCAACTTATCAAGGATCTCTAGGACTTTATGCAACTTATCAAGGATCTCTAGGACTTTATGCAACTTATCAAGGATCTCTAGGACTTTATGCAACTTATCAAGGATCTCTAGGACTTTATGCAACTTATCAAGGATCTCTAGGACTTTATGCAACTTATCAAGGATCTCTAGGACTTTATGCAACTTATCAAGGATCTCTAGGACTTTATGCAACTTATCAAGGATCTCTAGGACTTTATGCAACTTATCAAGGATCTCTAGGACTTTATGCAACTTATCAAGGATCTCTAGGACTTTATGCAACTTATCAAGGATCTCTAGGACTTTATGCAACTTATCAAGGATCTCTAGGACTTTTAACTTCCACAGATCCTAACTTTATGAAAATCGTCTAACCAAAGCCAGAATTAAGAGAAAATTGCCTCCTCTTAATACGAAAAGTTTACTATTCCAAATCCATAGTTACTATCTGTCAGAAATATATAGCTTACGTCATAATTATTACGGCTATATTTTATCATAAGCTACCAAAAACATAGCTGTTATAACTTACCTGATCTTATAGCTAACCCAGGACCCCACTGATTGCATATTAACCCTCTCTGCTGCCTTGGTACGTTGGAACTTCTGCAGGTCGACTTTCGCGTAAGTATATGTCTAAGTATGTAAGTATAAGTATGTAAGTATGTATGTATATGTATAAGTATATGTAGGCCTACAGTATGTCACACCACCGCCTTTTCTTGCTACTCTCTCCGGCAATGGGGAAGCTCACACGTAGAACATGTCCGAAGTAGTATGTTTGCAATAGTATGTCTGCAATAGTATGTCCCCAATAGTATGTCTGCAATAGTATGTCCCCAATAGTATGTCCCCAATAGTATGTCTGCAATAGTATGTCCCCAATAGTATGTCTGCAATAGTATGTCCCCAATAGTATGTCTGCAATAGTATGTCCCCAATAGTATGTCTGCAATAGTATGTCCCCAATAGTATGTCCCCAATAGTATGTCCCTAATAGTATGTCCCCAATAGTATGTCTGCAATAGTATGTCCCCAATAGTATGTCTGCAATAGTATGTCCCCAATAGTATGTCTGCAATAGTATGTCCCCAATAGTATGTCTGCAATAGTATGTCCTCAATAGTATGTCTGCAATAGTATGTCTGCAATAGTATGTCCCTAATAGTATGTCTGCAATAGTATGTCCTCAATAGTATGTCTGCAATAGTATGTCTGCAATAGTATGTCTGCAATAGTATGTCTGCAATAGTATGTCCCTATAGTATGTCTGCAATAGTATGTCCTCAATAGTATGTCTGCAATAGTATGTCTGCAATAGTATGTCTGCAATAGTATGTCCCTAATAGTATGTCTGCAATAGTATGTCCCTAATAGTATGTCTGCAATAGTATGTCTGCAATAGTATGTCCCCAATAGTATGTCTGCAATAGTATGTCCCCAATAGTATGTCTGCAATAGTATGTCCTCAATAGTATGTCTGCAATAGTATGTCTGCAATAGTATGTCCCCAATAGTATGTCTGCAATAGTATGTCCTCAATAGTATGTCTGCAATAGTATGTCCTCAATAGTATGTCTGCAATAGTATGTCTGCAATAGTAGGGTCCCCAATAGTATGTCCATCATATAACTAGTTTACACAATTTAGGAAGGCTCTGTTGACATCAAAAGAGTATATACTATCTCAATTAACCCTCTGACTTCCATATGTCCTTCCTAATCTGAATACAATCGTCATTACTAGCCAGAATAGACTTCCAAAACGAGTGAAATTTAGTAAATGTAAAAAAAAATAATAAGTGTTTTGAAGTGTAGTAAGTGTAAGAAAGTGTAATAAGTGTAAGAAGGTGTAAACAAGTATATTAAGTGTAATAAGTGTAAGAAGGTGTAAACAAGTATATTAAGTGTTATGAAATGGTATAAATTAAAAAGTGTAATATGAGTTATGAAATGTAGTAAATGTAATGAAGTGTACTAAGTGTAAGAAAGTGTACTAAAGTGTATAATAAAGTGTTGTGGAATTTAGTAAATGTAATAAAATGTACTAAGTGTTATTAAATGCAGTTAATGAAATAAAATGTATGAAGGTGTAAGAAGGTGTACTAAAGTGTATAAAGTGTTATGATGTGTAGTAAATGTAATACAGTTTCAGAAAGTGTACTAAAGTGTATAATAAAGTGTTCTATCTCTCTCCCTAACAGCAATGCCACTAAGAGAGAGGCTCACACTTGGCTATCTGAGGACAGTTTTCACCTTCAGTCTACACTATACTGTATTTATTATAATTAGGCCAAACATCTTCATCACTAACCTATACAACTAAGAAAGGACTAATGTAATCTATCTATCTATCTGTCTTGCTATCTATCTAGCAATATATATGTCTGTCTATCTATCTATCTACAGTATAATATTTATCTATCTATCTATCTATATGTCTCTCTGTATGTCTATCTTTCTATCTATCTACAGTATATATCTATCTATCTGTCTATCTATCTATTGCCGGATGCCTTACTCCCCTTTATGAGAGTGGTCATACACAAAACTCCCTTAAGCGGACCTGACCCCCGTGAGAAGGGCAACCCGTACCAGGATTGACCACTCAACTTAGGGTCAGTCCGACTCCGAGGCCTTGTATGTATCTTGTTAGCACTATTATTCCAAAGTGATGGGTGGCTATAGTCGGTTTATTTCAGTTGATGGTAAATTGAATCTCATACTATCTGATTTCTTGATATTTAATAGAAAAATATGAATCTGCTATGTCTCTATGTCATATTAATGCCAAGTTTTCATAATTACCAACACATTTTGCTATCAAATCTACGTAATAGCTGAGTTACCAAGATAGTAACAGCAATTTACCATCAGCTGGGAAAAAAATAGTCCGTCCACTAACCTGCTTTACCCTTACGTGGGCAGTAAGGATATGTATAAGGTTTACTCCTCTAGACGGGTTGCCAACCAAGGCTGATGAGTCCCATCCACCGGATGTCAATAAGGTTGTCTACCCTAAATGGGTTGCCGACCAAGGCTAATTGATCTAACTTCTACCATTTGGGAGGAGGCAGTCAGAGACTAGGTGTGGAATTGTACAGCCTATTTGCTCTAGCCCTTTTTGAGTTACAAAGGTTATTGGTCAAGATTGTTGGCCTAACTCTAGTGAACATACTATATTAGGGTTTACAAGTAGGATGTTAAATTTATCACTCATATAATGCAAATATATACAGTATTCACATCAATAATGTATTCATGTTTATCCAAGTAAATAAATCAATATTATTATAATGTAAAACTTGCAAAATAAACAAACTAAAACTGGGACGATACAAGATAAATGCAAAAGAACTGATCAAAAGCGCTATGTGGAAACAACGCTTAATAAAATAAAAATTTGAAATAAAAGCACACAATACACCACATAGGGTGTACACAACTACATGAGCAAGTCAATTTGTTTCCCAAGTAAACTGATCGCACATATAACAATGCACCTCGTCATGTTCAAGGAATTAGTCAATTTGGGAAGTCCGGGACGATCTGGTAAATTTTACTAAATTCTGTATGAATAAAGAAACTACAATTTATATCAAATTTTATATTAAGCTAAATTTGCAATTTGACAAGATATCAACACAATTACAAAACACATAATCACTCACTAACGATAGTGCTATCGGGTAGGTACCTGTAAGCAAAGCATGCTTCAACTGACCCATAACATTTATTGTACACATAAACTAAGGAAATCGCAAAAGCAAGCAATTGATCCTATCGACAATGAATAGATACAGTAGGCCTATAATAAATAACAATATTTGAAAATATGAAGAAGGCACAATAGATTTAAACAAAAGAGTACTCTTTTAACAAGAACAATTAATTATAAAGAATAATAATAATAACAATAACAATAGACAAAATTAAATATTAATACATACAGACAAAAAGTAAGCAGAGGTTATAATAAAAACTTCAAGTTAATAATGCTTGATTAAAATTATTGATATCAAATTTTAAAATACAGTCACAATAATTGACCTTAAAAAGATTAAATTTATGCAACAATTTACTTGCAACAACACCTCTGTCTACTAAGAGTCTGTATAGTAACCTAGCTCTATCCCAAAAGTCTTCTACTCTGGTACAAATTTTACAAAATCTTATTAGCTGGGAATAAAAACAATTATAAGTTATTTTACTATCGATATTACTATTAGGGAAAGGAAAGTTTATTACGTTAACATTAACATCGTCAACTAATTTGTGGTATATTTTAAGTGTGCACTGTTCATTAACAATCTGTATATTTATATCAAGAACATTTTCAACTTCATCTTTTACGTTACCTTGTGTGAGGGGGATGGAATTTGGATAAATTTGTTTAGCGACTTTATTAAAAAATTAACATATTACAAACAAGAATATCATCAATATATCTACTATTATTATTTAACAATTTAGCAAGTGCTAATTTTTCTGGGATTTTATTTTTCTTGCTACTGTCAACTAAGTTTTTCATAAATTTAAATTCTAAAGCAAGCAAGAATATGTCTGCAATTAAAGGGCTAGCATTTCCACCCATAGGAATTCCTAATATTTGTTTGAAAATGTAGGGCCCGAATCTAACATAAGTATTGAAAAGGAGGAATTTAAGGGCATCTTTAAGTTTAGTTCTATCAAAATATAGTGAACTAGTGGGATCAAAGCTATGTGACGCATTATTAAAATATGAATTAACATTTATGTAACGATTACGACTACTTTCAAATCTGTCAAAATGCAAATCTATAATAAAGCAAAGTTCTGAAAATACTAAATGTAAAAAGACAAATTGGTATACAAAGTTGAACAGTCGAAGCTATGTACTGAGGTAACTTTCCGCATGGTATTGCGTTTATCAATAACTTCTACTGAATTGTCAACACTCCAATAATAGATAATGCCAGTTCTATTCTATATAAACAGAATATCAATACGTTCGAAAGCTCTTAAGTACACGTGAATACACACAAATGTTTGGGAATCGAACTCAGGATCTTATGACGTAAAGGCCAGGCATCTTATATACTATATACAGTATATATATATATATATATATATATATATATATATATACACGGTATCATGAACACCACATATAATTAATGTTATTCTATATTCCAAATAACATGTGTAATATCAATACAAATATACCCAACTGCACAAAGTGATGAATGTTTACTTCTTGGACCAGCATCCCTTTATACTTTATGAATTGTTAATTATTGTTGTTGTTGTTGTTGTTGTTCCCTAAGCTGCCTGGCCGAACAGCCCCGAGTCCCTGAGAAAGGCCATGGCCACGATCGGGCTTTCCCACAGAGCTCTCATTGAGTGTAGATTGTGTTGTTGGCGTAAGTGGTTGTGTGAAATGCAGTCTTCTATGATGTGTTTAATGGCATGGGGTGCTGTGTTACATCCCGGGCAGGCGTCGACAACGGAGTCATCCAGTCTCTTCTGATAGCTCAGGAGAGCTGGATGGTGTCCGCATCTCAGCCTGGCCAGGTGGACTCTGTCCTCGCGAGGAAGGGAGGATTCGGAAGGATGGATTTCGGGAGGTCGTGCATGCAGCTGCGTGTTGTCTGTGAGTGAGTGGATGGATCGGTGAGAGATATGAGTATGGATGTGCTTCTGGAAGTTGGTTCGGGGTGGGCAGGGAGGGAGAGAGGACAATAATTGTGTGTGATACCGTGTGCTGGGTGTTGTTTTGATATTTCTTGGTGTCTGTGGGTGTGTTGCCATGTAGTTTAGTGGGTGGTCTTGGTTCGTGGAGGCTGCTGCCAGGAATTGAGTGCCTCTCATGTCCAGATGGTCTTTGACTTTGAGGATTTTGGTTTCTTGATGTAGGTGATCTGTGGGTGAAGTAGCTGTGCAGCCTGTAATGATCTTCAGGGCTTTGTTTTGAATAGTCTGTAAGGTCTTATGATGTGTTTCAACTAGGTTAGAAGCCCAGGCTGGGCTTGCGTATTCCATCACTGATCTTATGTATTGTTTATATACTGTGGTGGTAGTTTCTTTGTTGTGTCCAAATTTTTCTGTGAGCAAGTGACCTGAGGGCGTTAAGTCTGGGTGTCAGTTTCTTTTTAATGTTTGTGGTGTGCTGTTTGAATGTCATATGAGTATCATATGTTACTCCTAGGATTTTGGGTGTGTGTGTATGTGTTAGGGGTGTGTTGTTTATGGTGAGTTGAGGGATGTATTCGTGTTCTCCTGTCCAACTTGTGAGCAGGGTTAATTATTGTTAATTATTGTTATTATTATTATTAGGGGTTCCCTGCAGGGAACCCCTATTGTAATAATTAAATCTTCTTATTCTTTCAAATTATTTTTCCACGCCGGTTTTTACGCATTGACTCCAGAACCGTTTTTTGGATCGGAATCAACTTTCCACAAGGTGCGTTTTTGTATTGGGCAACTTTTGATATGCTAAACATCCGAAATGGCGGCCAAACAGGTCCGTGGCAGCCGATTTCCCGAAAAATTTGAAACCTAAATACCGTCTCTCCCACTCATAGGAAATTATTGGGCTTTGGCATATGGACTCCACTACTAATGCTCCGCAAATATTATGGAAAAGGTTTTGCTTTGCACGTGTTTTTTTTTTTTCGTCAATCTTGAAAAAAACTCGAAATACATTTAAAAATCCACATCTTGAAAACTACACTGATGATCAAAGCCATGTTTGTGTAGTTGAGTGATGCTCGCAATTCCGAACGTTTTGGTACCAAAAGAATAGAAATTGGTGGAATAGTTTGGCCGCAGCATTGAAAACTGTATATTCTTAAATTACTTTAAAACCATATTCGGTACCCACACGTTTTCAGTCTTCCATCTATAGGTTTCCCCGCATACCCTAGTTTTGCTTAATAATTCTTAATTTCATCATTCAGATCCATACATTTTATTAAATTTAACTCTCTCAAAATAGTTCCGAGTCCCTACGAATTCTACCAATTATTTAACCAACCTACCTATACGTACCTATCCTACCAAATAATGATAATGATAATTCAAATTAATTTTGGTGAATAGCAGAGTATTGACTAAGGCTTTTAACAATTCCTTCCTTTGCCAAATGCTTACTTTAAAGACAGATGTGAGTGGAAATTTATTGCACCAAGAGCCCCATGGCAGGGTGGCTTCTACGAGAGGATGATTGGGGTGGTGAAAAAATGCCTACGGAAAGTCCTTCACAACAAAAGAGTGAGTGTAGATGAACTTCGCACACTACTAGTGGAGGTAGAAGCTAGGATTAATAATCGTCCTCTCACATATATCAATGAAGCTATAGACGAACCAGAGGCACTAACACATAATCATCTACTTCATGGAGGTCTCATAGAAACAATACCACCTGTAATCAACAATGAGAGAAAAGTAGACCCAGATTATCTCTCTAGGATAGGAACTACAAATAGAAAGAAGTTAATTGATAGATTCAACCACTTAAACACGGTACTGAAACAGTGGAATAAGACATGGCATCAGGATTATCTCTTATCACTTAGGGAACATTTTTATGGAAATAAATCTGCACAAAGACCAAATACATTAAGGGTAGGTGATATAGTTATTATTAACATTGACTACCCCAGATCAACATGGCCGTTAGGAAAAATAATGTCTCTACTCCCTGATAAATCTGGTGATGTCAGAATAGTTAAAGTGCTGTCCAAGGGAAGTTTATCTCTTCGAACAGTAGACAAATTAATTCCATTAGAAACATCAAGTGAACAGGCATCTGACGAAAGTGACGAAGCGGAGAGAACAAAAAGCAAACCCAAACGTAAAGCCGCGTTAGATGCGCGTAAACACTGGCAGTACCAACAGTTTGAAAGAGTGGAGGATTAAGACCATAAAAACATAAAAAATGCAACCACTCTCCTTCGTGAAAGCTCAATTAACCAGGTGTATACTTATAATGTAGATCTTAATGTCTCGTGGTTCCCCAGGATGTGAAAATATTTCCCACAGAATTTAGATTGTCTAATTATCGTTAAAAATAACGATAAACTAACTACATTTACAAGTATAGTTACAATGTAAATAGGTATAATTGGTGATGGGATATATGGTTTAAATATAGTAAAAATATGTCTATATTATAGTATAGTATTTAATTAAATAGGTTGTAAGATTTATGGACTAGAAACAAAGAATAATTAAGATAACAAACTGTATATTAAACTCTGAGAATATTCATTTAAAGGTTTCACTTGTGATTAATATAAACGAAGCTTCGATCCTAAACGAAGCTTCTATCCTAAATGCTAGAATAAGCCCTCCAAGAAAAGGGACGGGCAGTTACCTGATAGCCACCGAGCTGTTCACACGAGTGGCGAAATTACCGAAATACCGTACCATAAACGGCGAGAATATAACCACGGTTCCATTAACCATAGGAGTCCGCTACCTTAGGTTAAGTATACCTGTATATAGGATATTTCTGGCCAGTAAATAAACTAGTAGGGTTGCTTATACTTTTGGTTGGCGTTACGCGGTACGACGATAATAAACTAACAGTAAGTGTCACAATAATATAATATAGAGTTATGATAAATAATTACATATATTGATTCTGGATAAACTATATAGGGTCAATATACAGGAGGCGCTACAATATTGGTAAAAAATTAAGCTCAATAGCATGTGATTAAGCGATTTTTCTCCAAATTGTTGATGTAGGTGTCATTCCCGGGAAACTAACATAATACATATTATATGGATATTTACGTTTTAAGGGTTTGTTTACACTTCTTCTTTTTCGTCTTCATCTGGGAGACTTCTTTTTCGTGACTGTCAGTCAACAACTGAGACATCTGGTGGCGAATGCAATGAACTATACTGGTGGCGTCATAGCCAAAGTAATCACCCTACCTAATTCATGCCAAGAGTACTCGAGTTCACTGACACGTGATGTCTATCGACCAATCAGGTGATGCCATGATTTGGAAAACAGGTGGCCCAGGATATAAGCTGTCAGTTTGACTCTGGCCAGCTTGTGTAGAGGGTGTGAGCCGATCAAAGCTTTTTCCACCGTCTTTAAAAACACTGAGGCTGCTTAAGACCTTTTCGCCTTCCAATAAGTGTAAACTGTCCAAAGTGCAATAACCAGTGTTCCAAATACAGCTGGCGAGGACAGCTGGTTTTGAAATGCACATACACTTGTTTTACATGGAAAAATTCGAAACAAAAATCCACCAGCTGTTGACCAAGATGAGTGGTGATCGAGCCTCCAGCGGCCAGCCAGGCAGCCCAGTACCTCCTCTGTTCATTAAGGTTAGTTGGTTGGTTGGAACAACATAAAGGAGCCGGACCACAGCTAGCTAGGGAATCTTAATGGGTCATCGCAAAGTAACAAAGTAAAAGATTTTTTCGCATAGGATTAAACTGGCATGCAAGGGCTAGTTGGTTACCATACTGATGTTTTGGACCGACAGTTAGCCCATCGATCTTTTTAGGCCTAATAGGTCCGGTAGAGCATAGGCTATACATCATTGCTATATATGTCATTAAGAGCTGAAATGTATTATAAGGGAGAACAAAAATAAAATAAAATACATAGGCCTACTGTAAAACAATAAGTTTTTCAGCCAGTACCCAACCAGCGGAGGTGTGGGGGCGGCAGCCCCCACCAATAATACTAGGTTAGGTTAGGTAAGGTTGTAAGGTTAGGCTAATGTTAACCCCATTCTTACTAGGTTAGGTTAGGTAAGGTTGTTAGGTTAGGCTAATGTTAACCCCATTCTTACTAGGTTAGGTTAGGTAAGGTTGTTAGGTTAGGCTAATGTTAACCCCATTCTTACTAGGTTAGGTTAGGCTAATGTTAACCCCATTCTTACTAGGTTAGGTTTGTTAGGTTAGGCTAATGTTAACCCCATTTTTACTTCGTTAGGTTAGGCTAATGTTAACCTTATGAAAACCCAAACAAAGATTTTATTAGGGTTACTGTGTAATTTTAACATGAACATTAGTAAAATCCGAGCCAAGTTTCGTCAAAACTTGGCTCGTGTTTTCTAAATGTCGGGTTATATGGGTATGGAAATTTACAAAACCCGAGCCAACATGTTAATAAGGTTACTGTGTTATTTTCATTTTTAAATTAGTTAAATCCGAGCCAAGTTTCGTCAAAACTTGGCTCGGGTTTTCAAAAAGTCGGGTTTTATGGGTCTGGAAATTGACAAAACCCGAGCCAATAATTTACCAAGGTTACTGTATTTTTTTTCATTTTTACATTTGTTAAATCCGAGCCAAGTTTCGTCAAAACTTGGCTCGGGTTTTCAAAAAATCGGGTTTTATGGGTCTGGAAATTGAACAAACCCGAGCCAAATTTGGGTTACAAATGTGTATTATCGTGTTCTATACGCTTTTTACCGCTCAATTTCCCTGATCTTCATAGCCCTCCCCACTATCGGGGGGCGTGTCTTTAGATTGATGGATAATGGGTAAATGCTTAATTCCCATTCAATGTCATCACTAGATACGACTAAAACACCAAAAACAAAATCAAAATACCAAAAAAAATACCTGAAAAACACATTGTTGCGTCTCCTGTATATTAACCCTATATAGTTTTAACTTAACAGCAAAGTTATATAAATATTATTTGTTTCAGTTTTGTTGCTAGAGCGGGAAAAAATAGCGATTCGACCGAAGTTGGTGAGTATGTGACACAGTATAGCCGAACTTAAACTTTTATGATCTGCCTAGTTAAAACATTAAATTGTGGTTAATTTTCGTATTTCTCGGGACGACTTGGGCAGTCGTAACGGATATTTTCCACAGTTTTTGTGGTTCCCATACACCTACAACAAATAACCACATTCCCCGGAGATGAAGAATAGCTCCACCATACACGTTAATCACCACACACCCACATACACACCTTCATGTTTTGATCACCGTGTATCGCTCTTTCCCATAAAAATCAGACAAGCCACACATCATGCCTGTTTCACAAGTAGGGAAACCTCACCCCTATGCCTCTGTTGTTAAGGTTAAGCTCTATATTATGTATGTGAGCAGGAAGAACCCTGCGTTACAATGTTCATTACTCCTTTTATTATCATTATGTATGTATAACTTTTCCCTATGCCGTGATATAATTATATGCTAAGTATATAGGTATGCAGCCTGACACGAGTAATGAAAATCCCCAAGACTTATATATGTATCTTAGGACTCGCTACCATCTTTACACCTACAACACCACCCATATACATGCCTTCCTTTTGATCACCCTGTATCGCCCTTTCCCATAAAATCAGACTAACCACATACCTATCCCTGTTTCGCAAATAGAAAAATCTCACCCCTATGCCTCTGTTAGAAAGTTCAGTCCTATAGGTATGTAAGAAGTAAGAACTCCATTGTATAATGTGCATTACTCCCTTCTATAATCATTATGTATGTATAACTATTTCCCTATGTCATAATTTACTTATAGTCTAGATGTATAGGTAGGTAGCCAGAATACGAGAATAAGAACCCCAGTACTTAGATACATATATCTGATATCTTAGGACTCTCACTACCACCATCTCTACACCTACAACAGAAACCCTGTGCAGGTCCTCCCTCTTGATCACCCTGTATTGCCCTTTCCCAAAATAAAATCAGACCAGACACGTACCTGTGGCCGGCTAACAGTAGCCTCGCTCGAGGCCCCCCTCAGTTCAACCCCCGACCCCTTATTCCCTTGAACATGCTTATTATAAATGATTTATTTAGACCCCCACCGTCCAGAATATTTTCTGACCATTTATGTTATTCCTCACACTACCCATTAAGAATATCAACCCCTCTATCCTCTAACCCTGACCCACGAATGGTGGGCCGTGCGAGGCTAGAGGCCTCTTAATCCCTAAACCACCCTACTACCCCCTTGACCTTGACACTGAAGAAAATCAACCCCCACGATCAACCCCAATCAACTTCAGCAGAACTGAGTATAAAAACCTATCAACATCAGCCAAGGGTACCCAGAGATCAAAAGTAGAACCCTTGAACAGAATAAATTAACCTAGAAAACTAGATGCCCCATATCATACAGGTGCGGCCCCCACCATGCCACAAGGGACCTATAAAGCCCCAAGCACGCCATCCACGACCTTGACCCACAGGCGACCCACCGCCATTCTTGCCAAATAACAGGTCAGCTGTAATCTGATTATGAACCAACCCCCATTCTTATCCAAGTCTGCTATACTTCCTGACTATTAGCAATGCCCAAAAACCATATCTAAACTCCCTTCTATACTCAAAACCATATCTAAACTCCCTTCTATACTCAAAACCATATCTAAACTCCCTTCTATACTCAAAACCATATCTAAACTCCCTTCTATACTCAAAACCATATCTAAACTCCCTTCTATACTCAAACCATATCTAAACTCCCTTCTATACTCAAAACCATATCTAAACTCCCTTCTATACTCAAAACCATATCTAAACTCCCTTCTATACTCAAAACCATATCTAAACTCCCTTCTATACTCAAAACCATATCTAAACTCCCTTCTATACTCAAAACCATATCTAAACTCCCTTCTATACTCAAAACCATATCTAAACTCCCTTCTATACTAAAACCATATCTAAACTCCCTTCTATACTAAAACCATATCTAAACTCCCTTCTATACTAAAACCATATCTAAACTCCCTTCTATACTCAAAACCATATCTAAACTCCCTTCTATACTCAAAATAGCTTGTCAGTTAAAAGAGAGAAATAAGACTTGTGTTTAACGCTGACAACATCACCCAGCTTTGGCCTGTATCGCGCCACACAAAGTAGTTCCCTCCTTGCACCATATATCGCTCTCCAAGACGATACTACTAACTCTTGTTAAAACTAAATGTCTATAGAAGAACCCCTATAATCAAGACCCCCTTGTTAAAAGTACTAAGACCCCCTTAAAGTTCCCCCTAAGCTCAGCAGAGAAAATAAACCCCTTCATAACTCTGATATCCAGCCATACCCCAGTTCACTCCCCCCTTGACCAGCCCTATAAAAGCTTCCGTCAGGACCAAAAGACGGCAGTTAATAATTAACTTTCAATCACCGGCCTCCCGCTCTGCAGAAAGTCTAGTTATACTCCCCACCTCAAGAATAGTTACTGATAAACGGCATCCCGTAGTCTATAATCTATCTGTGAGCTATAGCTAAATCTTTTGTGAATTCAGTATTACTTACGGCATCCTGTTGGGTAATATTGGAAACTTAGATAACCTAGTTATATACAAACATTAACTGTATTACAAACTGATAGTGGTATGTCCTCTGCTACTTTAGTTTATAACCAGTTATAGAGTGTGCAGTAGCTCCTTGAGTAACCCATTAATTCTGGCATCCCAGAATCCAATAGTTACCCATACGAGTACGTTTTCTATTATAGTTAAATTCTTGATCGTAGCAGGCTTCCCTTCCGGCCGATAACTTAACTAAATAGATTATACCAACCACTTGACTCCCGTAGATCTAGGACAGAAAGATCTTTCGTGTTAGAAGGGATTATGCGAGAAACTCTTAGTTGAGCACTCTGCATGTATGATTCCTAGGTACCAGTTGTCCACTGAATTACTCGTGAGGGAACAAGGTTTGACTACCAAGTTGACCTTGAATCCTAGAGATTTGACATGGTTTAACGTAATGTTGACATGAGTGATGCATAACTTTTCTGTCTCTGCCACCACCAGCCAGTCGTCCAGATACCACAAGATCCTGATCCCCTGTTCTAAAATGGGCATCGGGGCTTGCCGGACTAATTTTGTGAATATGCGTGGCGCTAGGTTCAATCCAAATGGCATCCTTTGAAAGACATAAGTCTGATGCATTATTCTTAAAGCCAGACATTTTTAAAATCTCTTGTTTACCGGGACGTGCCAATACGCGTCTGTCAGGTCTAATGAACACATCCACCCTCCCGGCGGAAGTGTTAGCCTGATTTGATTCACTGTCAGCATCCTGAAGGACACGTTGTGAATGTGGAGATTCAAATAAGACAGGTCTACGACCGGTCTCATCTGAATACTGTCCCTTTTTGGTACTAGAAATAGTTTGGATGTAAACACCGGGTAAGTGTTTAATGACACTCTGGGATAATGACACTCTTGGTAATCATCTCCTGAACTAGTGACTCCACCTCTAAAGAAACATGATTGGCCTTTGTCGGCTGACGTAAGCGAGGTCGCCGGAGCCACTGCCAAGTGATGCCTTTGCGTACCACAGTCCTCGCCCATGTTCTTAATGGCCATGCCTGATGACACGCCCGGAATGACCCAGTTAGCAGACTGGGGTTTGCCGGCTGGACTACTCTCTGTTCCAACACGCCTTTGACTGGCCCCGGGAGTGAGAGAGACCTTAGTTTTTTGCTGGTGGTGGTGTACCCTTGGACGACTGGCTGGGTTTGGCTGGAGGTGGGCCCTGACCTGGTCCTTGGTGAAACCTGTGGCCTTTACCTGAGAATTTACCCTGTTTATACCTGACTTGAGCCTGACCCTGGGTGGAAGGGGATTTTGGCTGATGAAAAGGCTTAGACCCACTAGCTTGAGCTTTCGAAACTGGTTTGGGCTTAGGGAAAGTGAAGGTAGGCTTCTTAGGTTGAGAGGGACTTTGTTTGAATGCTTGTGCCATATTGAAAACAGTCTTCCAAACTGCTGGCGAAATCAAAGAAGGAGTTAGAACTGGAGACAGAACTACTTGGCTTGCAATACGGTCAGGAAGTTTCTTTACTAATAACATCCTCAGATCCTGCCTTGCTCGAACTGCCTCTAATAAGGCTGTCCGAATATCTCCTAAAGACTGAATGGAAGTTTGGAGAAGCAAGCGCCGGGAAAGTTCAATGGCCTTCCTGACTTCCGCAGCTTCGATCGCCTGAGAAGAGCGTAACATAGACTTCGTTACTTGCTGGGTAACAATATATTGTGAAAACAGTCTAAACGCTTTTCCTCTTAACCTAAACTCGCGGTCTAGGTGAGCTGGGGAAGGCGTGCTAAAAGGATCTTTTAATTCGCACAAATTGATTTTAGGGGTAGCCAAGAAATCAAACAAAGCAGAGGGGACTCCTCCGGCACTAAAAACCGGAAGAGAGAACCAAGTATGGTGTTCTTGAGGGATTTGGTGAGAAGATTTTGAAGTGAAAGTAGTGGCAACATTTTGAGCCTCTGTTTCCCATTCCACCCAAGGTTCCGTACCCAACTGCCCCACCTGCAAGACTGGATTAGAGGCGGAGTCTGTGATCGGAAACATATCCAACTCCGGCGTCAAAGCAGAAAGTGCCTTGATGTCGTTAAAGCCATCATTCTTAGTCCAGTCTTTGAAGCTGAGGCAGGGGTAGGGCTGGTGCTGATGCATACACAAAAAAGTCATGGTTATAATAACTTGGAATGGCCTTAATATGAACATCTAAAACATTTCCTTGACTATCCAATGCTCTGAGTTTTCTAGACTTATTGCCTTGGATTACCCACTCATGTGGTACAGGGAACTCCCCCGAAATAGTAGCTTGTGCTGCCTCTGGCTTAGTTGGTAACATTGCTACCCATGACTCATCAGGCCCGTATAAAAGAGGCATAGCTCCTTTTCTGACTGGTGCCTTGTCTAAAGGGGGGGGGGGAGTTATGTCTGATATGACTCGCACATTGGAAGTAGTGAGAGCTGCTGTGCCTGGCACATTGGAAATTGGATCTGACACAAGAGGAGGGTTAGGTATTTTAGCTAAAGCAATGGATGTAGCCAGAGGTCGCACATTCTACGACATCGCGAGAGCTCCCATACCAACTGTAGGAGTTTCCGGCATAGGGCCAAAGAACTTATTAAGTGCATTTGATAGTAATCCATCAATCTCTTCTGTAGTTACATACCTAGCAGATGACGAACTCCGTGGAGATTCGACAGTACCCTGAGAGTCATCTAGATGGTGACCTGACTCTTCAACTTCCATCTCTGAGACCAGAGAACGCTGTTCTTCATCCCTTAAGTCTGGCCTATCATGGGAAGATCCCGCCGAAGCCGGGACCTCCACATGCCGCCATGTTAAATCTGGGATAGAAGATGGTACATTGGCATCCCGGTGGACTACTTGAGTCACAAAAGGATGTGTGCCGTCCTGCCAGGGCTGTGAGTATCACCATACAACTTGGCTGTGGCTGTTACTCGCTTGCAAGCCTGGTATACTCTCCAATTGGGAGCCCTCACCCGAGCACCCTAGAGGTTTATAGTTTCCGTAAGATACTTCTAAATCTGAGGCTGACACACGTGACCTGGTAGAGAAAGCATGAATATCAGGTGATGAAATGTCCGCCGGGGCATCCTCCACCACATTCTCTGACTCCACCCCCGACCTGTCAGATTGGACGTTAGACTTGGAGGGGGTAGAGGCAGAGAGCGGGGTACCAGGCTCCGGCGACAGCCGTGAGTCCTTTCGCGCCGGAGGATCCCTTTTGGATGATTTATGACTCCTACTAGACTTATGTTTAGTTCTAGTAATGTCTTTAGGTCCCCTACTCTCTTCCTTGTCCTCTTCTGTGGAGGTGAAGCAGAGTGGCCCGAAGCTTTCACCTGCTTCCTCAGGGGTGACCTTGATTTGGACCTCGTCGCCGATGCCGAGGGTGACCGAGAGCGATGCCTCTTAGATTTGCCAGGGGAGGGTGTGGTAACCTGTCCCCGCCCAGTCTCTGAGGTCTTACGTGCACGTATCTTACTGTTAGGGGGGGCATGTTTAATAATTAACAGCTCCCAAAGCTCAAGGTTATCACATTGCAATGCTTTATGTGCTACATTTGTTGAATAAGTAGAGAGAAGTTGTTTCAGTTCTTGCAAAGCCACCGCCGCAGTATTATCTTTTTGAATTAAAATGTTAACACTTAAGAGGTTACAAATAGTGCAATTCTTTGTCACCCATATCCCCCGTGACCTATCGAGGCATTTAACACATTTAATGCACAGCTTGTGTGCAAAAATAGGGATACCCGAGCATAACGGCGTTGAACATAAAGCAATGAGAGGTTCTAGTGCCGACATGACCGAGACTGGCGGAAATCTACCCACCCCCGGGATCTACCTGGTCATCTGGCGCCACGCCGGTACTCCGCCCTGGAAAGATAAAATTTCCAGGAATTAATGCTCATAAGGTTACCCCAAAATGTTTCAAAAACATGTGTCATAAAACCGCTGGTCAACGAACCGTAGCCCTCAACCACTACTTTTTTGTTGTCCTGTAGTTTCATATTAAAGATTTCAGCATATCTTTACCTGTCCAAAAGATTGAAGCATATCTTCTGAGTCTTCATAAAGATGAAGCATATCTTTATTAATGATGAAGTCTTTCAAGTATCCCTTTACACTTGAAACACTAGTAAGATTCAGGCATCTTTTTATCCCATAAAAAGTCTAAGCCTATCTTAATATCTAATCCGACTTCTACCAGAAGCCCTCATAGATCGCCGTCTTGAAGACCGTGATACCTTATTGTATCAATCAATTGTTTGGCAAACCATAGCGAATTGCAAATCCGTTAATATAACCACCCGAAGGTACAACCGCCGGGTTTCATATTAAATGTCAAACCAATTGTACCTGCCCCAGACCTCTTTGTAAAAAGGTTGCCGGGAGGGAAAGACCAAACAAACAAACAGCATTGTTTCAATGGCTTTGAAAAGCCGAGAAAACCATATCCAACAGGTGTCAGCATGATCACCTAGATAAATGTGTGGGGCCCACCTCGCCGGGAAAACACAGGAAGCCTGATCACAGGCTCGACCACAGAGAACGCAGTTTCTGATGAGCCCTCAAGCTACCAAACTCGCCGGGGAAACTACCGATTTTAACCAACTTGACTAAAACCCGGTAAACAAAACGCTTTCTCGGAGCAATCGAGAAAAACCGCCGGGAAGGCAACCCACACCATTGACGTAATCACCCCCTTAATCATTGACGACTGGGGCCCTCCCGACCATCCCCTTCCCATTCGTTGATGTATTAAGGATTTTGGTATACTTGATATTCCGACGGTTTTTCTCGATTGCTCCGAGAAAGCCGTTTTGTTTACCGGGTTTTAGTCAAGTTGGTTAAAATCGGTAGTTTCCCCGGCGAGTTTGGTAGCTTGAGGGCTCATCAGAAACTGCGTTCTCTGTGGTCGAGCCTGTGATCAGGCTTCCTGTGTTTTCCCGGCGAGGTGGGCCCCACACATTTATCTAGGTGATCATGCCGACACCTGTTGGATATGGTTTTCTCGGCTTTTCAAAGCCATTGAAACAATGCTGTTTGTTTGTTTGGTCTTTCCCTCCCGGCGACCTTTTTACAAAGAGGTCTGGGGCAGGTACAATTGGTTTGACATTTAATATGAAACCCGGCGGTTGTACCTTCGGGTGGTTATATTAACGGATTTGCAATTCGCTATGGTTTGCCAAACAATTGATTGATACAATAAGGTATCACGGTCTTCAAGACGGCGATCTATGAGGGCTTCTGGTAGAAGTCGGATTAGATATTAAGATAGGCTTAGACTTTTTATGGGATAAAAAGATGCCTGAATCTTACTAGTGTTTCAAGTGTAAAGGGATACTTGAAAGACTTCATCATTAATAAAGATATGCTTCATCTTTATGAAGACTCAGAAGATATGCTTCAATCTTTTGGACAGGTAAAGATATGCTGAAATCTTTAATATGAAACTACAGGACAACAAAAAGTAGTGGTTGAGGGCTACGGTTCGTTGACCAGCGGTTTTATGACACATGTTTTTGAAACATTTTGGGGTAACCTTATGAGCATTAATTCCTGGAAATTTTATCTTTCCAGGGCGGAGTACCGGCGTGGCGCCAGATGACCAGGTAGATCCCGGGGGGGGTAGATTTCCGCCAGTCTCGGTCATGTCGGCACTAGAACCTCTCATTGCTTTATGTTCAATGCCGTTATGCTCGGGTATCCCTATTTTTGCACACAAGCTGTGCATTAAATGTGTTAAATGCCTCGATACGTCACGGGGGATATGGGTGACAAAGAATTGCACTATTTGTAACCTCTTAAGTGTTAACATTTTAATTCAAAAAGATAATACTGCGGCGGTGGCTTTGCAAGAAGTGAAACAACTTCTCGCTACTTATTCAACAAATGTAGCAAATAAAGCATTGCAATGTGATAACCTTGAGCTTTGGGAGCTGTTAATTATTAAACATGCCCCCCCTAAGAGTAAGATACGTGCACGTAAGACCTCAGAGACTGGGCGGGGACAGGTTACCACACCCTCCCCTGGCAAATCTAAGAGGCATCGCTCTCCGTCACCCTTGGCATCGGCGACGAGGTCCAAATCAAGGTCACCCCTGAGGAAGCAGGTGAAAGCTTCGGGCCACTCTGCTTCACCTCCACAGAAGAGGACAAAGGAAGAGAGTAGGGGACCTAAAGACATTACTAGAACTAAACATAAGTCTAGTAGGAGTCATAAATCATCCAAAAGGGATCCTCCGGCGCGAAAGGACTCACGGCTGTCGCCGGAGCCTGGTACCCCGCTCTCTGCCTCTACCCCCTCCAAGTCTAATGTCCAATCTGACAGGTCGGGGGTGGAGTCAGAGCCGCATCGACAGTATGAACTGTAGTAAGTACTTCACTATCGACCAATCTAATTACACGCGGGGAAACGGTTGCAAAATTATTGGTAAATCTTTTAACTCACACGAATTTAAGAATTTCTTCTTCAATCGAGTTGTCAACTTGTGGAATGGGCTTCCCCGAGACGTTATAGACTGCAGCACCGTTGATTCATTTAAATTCCGCCTAGACAAATATCTCGCATCAAACCCGCGACTGACTGCGTTTGTAAATGAATAACTTTATTTTATCCTCCCCTCAGTTACTAACCCATATGTCCCCTACTAACTTCCTAGTCCTGCCACGTTAGTGGCAAGGCAGTAGTTCCCTTTTCAATGTTCCCTTACCCACTCTAAACCACTGTTTGGACACTTGATCCTCAGTGTTTTGGAGGACAAGCAGCCTAGAAGGGTCACTAGATCTGTTGTTGCTTGATTTCCTTTGTACTCCCTTGTACTCCCTTGTACTCCTTTGTACTCCTGGAGGGCCCAGGGGACCGTTTTTTGGACTTTAAAAGTCCTCTGTAGCCCAAACTATAAGTCCTAGGGAATTCTACTTGGTGCCATTCGATTTTTCTCGCCGAGCTGCTTCTAGACATGGTCTTAGATTTCATTTTCGCCCAGCCATTCGGCCAGAATCGAAAAAAAAAATCTAAAAAACCTTGGGTTAAGCCCAGGCAAATCGGTGATTTTGGTCGAATTTTGACTTGTCAATATTATTACATATTTGGATTCGTCTCGCCGTTGCGGATTCAACGGTATATTTATTTTTAATTTTGACCTATTTTTAGGCCCCCTAGGCCTATTTTAAAGTTTAAAAACTCCATAGACGAGTTATTTATGAACGGATTTTGTTTAAATTTATACCATAAGTACACTTTGGCAAGCTGAATCGAATGGCGCAAACAGAATTAAAATCGGACCATTAGTTTAGGATTTCGATTTTGACTGGGCCTTCCTGGAGGGCCCAGGGGACCGTTTTTTGGACTTTAAAAGTCCTCTGTAGCCCAAACTATAAGTCCTAGGGAATTCTACTTGGTGCCATTCGATTTTTCTCGCCGAGCTGCTTCTAGACATGGTCTTAGATTTCATTTTCGCCCAGCCATTCGGCCAGAATCGAAAATATTTTCTCAAAAAACCTTTGCCCAGGCAAATCGGTGATTTTGGTCGAATTTTGACTTGTCAATATTATTACATATTTGGATTCGTCTCGCCGTTGCGGATTCAACGGTATATATGTTTTTAATTTTGACCTATTTTTAGGCCCCCTAGGCCTATTTTAAAGTTTAAAAACTCCATAGACGAGTTATTTATGAACGGATTTTGTTTAAATTTATACCATAAGTACACTTTGGCAAGCTGAATCGAATGGCGCAAACAGAATTAAAATCGGACCATTAGTTTAGGATTTCGATTTTGACTGGGCCTTCCTGGAGGGCCCAGGGGACCGTTTTTTGGACTTTAAAAGTCCTCTGTAGCCCAAACTATAAGTCCTAGGGAATTCTACTTGGTGCCATTCGATTTTTCTCGCCGAGCTGCTTCTAGACATGGTCTTAGATTTCATTTTCGCCCAGCCATTCGGCCAGAATCGAAAATATTTTCTCAAAAAACCTTGGGTTTAAAATTAAAAGCCCAGGCAAATCGGTGATTTTGGTCGAATTTTGACTTGTCAATATTATTACATATTTGGATTCGTCTCGCCGTTGCGGATTCAACGGTATATATTTTTTAATTTTGACCTATTTTTAGGCCCCCTAGGCCTATTTTAAAGTTTAAAAACTCCATAGACGAGTTATTTATGAACGGATTTTGTTTAAATTTATACCATAAGTACACTTTGGCAAGCTGAATCGAATGGCGCAAACAGAATTAAAATCGGACCATTAGTTTAGGATTTCGATTTTGACTGGGCCTTCCTGGAGGGCCCAGGGGACCGTTTTTTGGACTTTAAAAGTCCTCTGTAGCCCAAACTATAAGTCCTAGGGAATTCTACTTGGTGCCATTCGATTTTTCTCGCCGAGCTGCTTCTAGACATGGTCTTACATTTCATTTTCGCCCTGCCATTCCGCCAGAATCGAAAATATTTTTCTCAAAAAACCTTTGCCCAGGCAAATCGGTGATTTTGGTCGAATTTCGTTGCCCAGGCAAATCGGTGATTTGGTCGAATTTTGACTTGTCAATATTATTACATATTTGGATTCGTCTCGCCGTTGCGGATTCAACGGTATATTTGGTTTTTAATTTTGACCTATTTTTAGGCCCCCTAGGCCTATTTTAAAGTTTAAAAACTCCATAGACGAGTTATTTATGAACGGATTTTGTTTAAATTTATACCATAAGTACACTTTGGCAAGCTGAATCGAATGGCGCAAACATAATTAAAATCGGACCATTAGTTTAGGATTTCGATTTTGACTGGGCCTTCCTGGAGGGCCCAGGGGACCGTTTTTTGGACTTTAAAAGTCCTCTGTAGCCCAAACTATAAGTCCTAGGGAATTCTACTTGGTGCCATTCGATTTTTCTCGCCGAGCTGCTTCTAGACATGGTCTTAGATTTCATTTTCGCCCAGCCATTCGGCCAGAATCGAAAATATTTTCTCAAAAAACTTCTGCCCAGGCAAATCGGTGATTTTGGTCGAATTTTGACTTGTCAATATTATTACATATTTGGATTCGTCTCGCCGTTGCGGATTCAACGGTATAATTTTTTTTTAATTTTGACCTATTTTTAGGCCCCCTAGGCCTATTTTAAAGTTTAAAAACTCCATAGACGAGTTATTTATGAACGGATTTTGTTTAAATTTATACCATAAGTACACTTTGGCAAGCTGAATCGAATGGCGCAAACAGAATTAAAATCGGACCATTAGTTTAGGATTTCGATTTTGACTGGGCCTTCCTGGAGGGCCCAGGGGACCGTTTTTTGGACTTTAAAAGTCCTCTGTAGCCCAAACTATAAGTCCTAGGGAATTCTACTTGGTGCCATTCGATTTTTCTCGCCGAGCTGCTTCTAGACATGGTCTTAGATTTCATTTTCGCCCAGCCATTCGGCCAGAATCGAAAATATTATAAAAACCTTGCCCAGGCAAATCGGTGATTTTGGTCGAATTTTGACTTGTCAATATTATTACATATTTGGATTCGTCTCGCCGTTGCGGATTCAACGGTATATATTTTTTAATTTTGACCTATTTTTAGGCCCCCTAGGCCTATTTTAAAGTTTAAAAACTCCATAGACGAGTTATTTATGAACGGATTTTGTTTAAATTTATACCATAAGTACACTTTGGCAAGCTGAATCGAATGGCGCAAACAGAATTAAAATCGGACCATTAGTTTAGGATTTCGATTTTGACTGGGCCTTCCTGGAGGGCCCAGGGGACCGTTTTTTGGACTTTAAAAGTCCTCTGTAGCCCAAACTATAAGTCCTAGGGAATTCTACTTGGTGCCATTCGATTTTTCTCGGCGAGCTGCTTCTAGACATGGTCTTAGATTTCATTTTCGCCCAGCCATTCGGCCAGAATCGAAAATATTTTCTCAAAAAACCTTGGGTTTAAAATTAAAAGCCCAGGCAAATCGGTGATTTTGGTCGAATTTTGACTTGTCAATATTATTACATATTTGGATTCGTCTCGCCGTTGCGGATTCAACGGTATATATTTTTTTAAATTTTGACCTATTTTTAGGCCCCCTAGGCCTATTTTAAAGTTTAAAAACTCCATAGACGAGTTATTTATGAACGGATTTTGTTTAAATTTATACCATAAGTACACTTTGGCAAGCTGAATCGAATGGCGCAAACAGAATTAAAATCGGACCATTAGTTTAGGATTTCGATTTTGACTGGGCCTTCCTGGAGGGCCCAGGGGACCGTTTTTTGGACTTTAAAAGTCCTCTGTAGCCCAAACTATAAGTCCTAGGGAATTCTACTTGGTGCCATTCGATTTTTCTCGCCGAGCTGCTTCTAGACATGGTCTTAGATTTCATTTTCGCCCAGCCATTCGCCCAGAATCGAAAATATTTTCTCAAAAAACCTTGGCCCAGGCAAATCGGTGATTTTGGTCGTAGGCAAATCGGTGATTTTGGTCGAATTTTGACTTGTCAATATTATTACATATTTGGATTCGTCTCGCCGTTGCGGATTCAACGGTATATTTAATTTTTATTTTGATCTATTTTTAGGCCCCCTAGGCCTATTTTAAAGTTTAAAAACTCCATAGACGAGTTATTTATGAACGGATTTTGTTTAAATTTATACCATAAGTACACTTTGGCAAGCTGAATCGAATGGCGCAAACAGAATTAAAATCGGACCATTAGTTTAGGATTTCGATTTTGACTGGGCCTTCCTGGAGGGCCCAGGGGACCGTTTTTTGGACTTTAAAAGTCCTCTGTAGCCCAAACTATAAGTCCTAGGGAATTCTACTTGGTGCCATTCGATTTTTCTCGCCGAGCTGCTTCTAGACATGGTCTTAGATTTCATTTTCGCCCAGCCATTCGGCCAGAATCGAAAATATTTTCTCAAAAACCTTTGCCCAGGCAAATCGGTGATTTTGGTCGAATTTTGACTTGTCAATATTATTACATATTTGGATTCGTCTCGCCGTTGCGGATTCAACGGTATAATTTGTTTTTAAATTTTGACCTATTTTTAGGCCCCCTAGGCCTATTTTAAAGTTTAAAAACTCCATAGACGAGTTATTTATGAACGGATTTTGTTTAAATTTATACCATAAGTACACTTTGGCAAGCTGAATCGAATGGCGCAAACAGAATTAAAATCGGACCATTAGTTTAGGATTTCGATTTTGACTGGGCCTTCCTGGAGGGCCCAGGGGACCGTTTTTTGGACTTTAAAAGTCCTCTGTAGCCCAAACTATAAGTCCTAGGGAATTCTACTTGGTGCCATTCGATTTTTCTCGCCGAGCTGCTTCTAGACATGGTCTTAGATTTCATTTTCGCCCAGCCATTCGGCCAGAATCGAAAATATTTTCTCAAAAAACCTTTGCCCAGGCAAATCGGTGATTTTGGTCGAATTTTGACTTGTCAATATTATTACATATTTGGATTCGTCTCGCCGTTGCGGATTCAACGGTATATTTATTTTTAATTTTGACCTATTTTTAGGCCCCCTAGGCCTATTTTAAAGTTTAAAAACTCCATAGACGAGTTATTTATGAACGGATTTTGTTTAAATTTATACCATAAGTACACTTTGGCAAGCTGAATCGAATGGCGCAAACAGAATTAAAATCGGACCATTAGTTTAGGATTTCGATTTTGACTGGGCCTTCCTGGAGGGCCCAGGGGACCGTTTTTTGGACTTTAAAAGTCCTCTGTAGCCCAAACTATAAGTCCTAGGGAATTCTACTTGGTGCCATTCGATTTTTCTCGCCGAGCTGCTTCTAGACATGGTCTTAGATTTCATTTTCGCCCAGCCATTCGCCCAGAATCGAAAATATTTTCTCAAAAAACCTTTATGTTTGCCCAGGCAAATCGGTGATTATGGTCGAATTTTGACTTGTCAATATTATTACATATTTGGATTCGTCTCGCCGTTGCGGATTCAACGGTATATATGTTTTTAAATTTTGACCTATTTTTAGGCCCCCTAGGCCTATTTTAAAGTTTAAAAACTCCATAGACGAGTTATTTATGAACGGATTTTGTTTAAATTTATACCATAAGTACACTTTGGCAAGCTGAATCGAATGGCGCAAACAGAATTAAAATCGGACCATTAGTTTAGGATTTCGATTTTGACTGGGCCTTCCTGGAGGGCCCAGGGGACCGTTTTTTGGACTTTAAAAGTCCTCTGTAGCCCAAACTATAAGTCCTAGGGAATTCTACTTGGTGCCATTCGATTTTTCTCGCCGAGCTGCTTCTAGACATGGTCTTAGATTTCATTTTCGCCCAGCCATTCGGCCAGAATCGAAAATATTTTCTCAAAAAACCTTGGGTTTAAGCCCAGGCAAATCGGTGATTTTGGTCGAATTTTGACTTGTCAATATTATTACATATTTGGATTCGTCTCGCCGTTGCGGATTCAACGGTATAATTTTTTTAAATTTTGACCTATTATTAGGCCCCCTAGGCCTATTTTAAAGTTTAAAAACTCCATAGACGAGTTATTTATGAACGGATTTTGTTTAAATTTATACCATAAGTACACTTTGGCAAGCTGAATCGAATGGCGGAAACAGAATTAAAATCGGACCATTAGCTTAGTATTTCGATTTTGACTGGGCCTTCCTGGAGGGCCCAGGGGACTGTTTTTTGGACATTAAAAGTCCTCTGTAGCCCAAACTATAAGTCCTAGGGAATTCTACTTGGTGCCATTCGATTTTTCTCGCCGAGCTGCTTCTAGACATGGTCTTAGATTTCATTTTCGCCCAGCCATTCGGCCAGAATCGAAAATATTTTCTCAAAAAACCTTGCCCAGGCTAATCGGTGATTTTGGTCGAATTTTGACTTGTCAATATTATTACATATTTGGATTCGTCTCGCCGTTGCGGATTCAACGGTATAATTATTGTTTAATTTTGACCTATTTTTAGGCCCCCTAGGCCTATTTTAAAGTTTAAAAACTCCATAGACGAGTTATTTATGAACGGATTTTGTTTAAATTTATACCATAAGTACACTTTGGCAAGCTGAATCGAATGGCGCAAACAGAATTAAAATCGGACCATTAGTTTAGGATTTCGATTTTGACTGGGCCTTCCTGGAGGGCCCAGGGGACCGTTTTTTGGACTTTAAAAGTCCTCTGTAGCCCAAACTATAAGTCCTAGGGAATTCTACTTGGTGCCATTCGATTTTTCTCGCCGAGCTGCTTCTAGACATGGTCTTAGATTTCATTTTCGCCCAGCCATTCGGCCAGAATCGAAAACAAATCTCAAAAAATCTTGCCCAGGCAAATCGGTGATTTTGGTCGAATTTTGACTTGTCAATATTATTACATATTTGGATTCGTCTCGCCGTTGCGGATTCAACGGTATAATTTATTTTTAATTTTGAACTATTTTTAGGCCCCCTAGGCCTATTTTAAAGTTTAAAAACTCCATAGACGAGTTATTTATGAACGGATTTTGTTTAAATGTATACCATAAGTACACTTTGGCAAGCTGAATCGAATGGCGCAAACAGAATTAAAATCGGACCATTAGTTTAGGATTTCGATTTTGACTGGGCCTTCCTGGAGGGCCCAGGGGACCTTTTTTGGACTTTAAAAGTCCTCTGTAGCCCAAACTATAAGTCCTAGGGAATTCTACTTGGTGCCATTCGATTTTTCTCGCCGAGCTGCTTCTAGACATGGTCTTAGATTTCATTTTCGCCCAGCCATTCGGCCAGAATCGAGAATATATTTTCCAAAAAACCTTGCCCAGGCAAATCGGTGATTTTGGTCGAATTTTGACTTGTCAATATTATTACATATTTGGATTCGTCTCGCCGTTGCGGATTCAACGGTATAATTTATTTTTAATTTTGAACTATTTTTAGGCCCCCTAGGCCTATTTTAAAGTTTAAAAACTCCATAGACGAGTTATTTATGAACGGATTTTGTTTAAATTTATACCATAAGTACACTTTGGCAAGCTGAATCGAATGGCGCAAACAGAATTAAAATCGGACCATTAGTTTAGGATTTCGATTTTGACTGGGCCTTCCTGGAGGGCCCAGGGGACCGTTTTTTGGACTTTAAAAGTCCTCTGTAGCCCAAACTATAAGTCCTAGGGAATTCTACTTGGTGCCATTCGATTTTTCTCGCCGAGCTGCTTCTAGACATGGTCTTAGATTTCATTTTCGCCCAGCCATTCGGCCAGAATCGAGAAAAAAATCTCAAAAATTTGCCCAGGCAAATCGGTGATTTTGGTCGAATTTTGACTTGTCAATATTATTACATATTTGGATTCGTCTCGCCGTTGCGGATTCAACGGTATAATTTATTTTTAATTTTGAACTATTTTTAGGCCCCCTAGGCCTATTTTAAAGTTTAAAAACTCCATAGACGAGTTATTTATGAACGGATTTTGTTTAAATGTATACCATAAGTACACTTTGGCAAGCTGAATCGAATGGCGCAAACAGAATTAAAATCGGACCATTAGTTTAGGATTTCGATTTTGACTGGGCCTTCCTGGAGGGCCCAGGGGACCGTTTTTTGGACTTTAAAAGTCCTCTGTAGCCCAAACTATAAGTCCTAGGGAATTCTACTTGGTGCCATTCGATTTTTCTCGCCGAGCTGCTTCTAGACATGGTCTTAGATTTCATTTTCGCCCAGCCATTCGGCCAGAATCGAGAAAAAAAATCTCAAAAAACCTTGGGTTTAAGCCCAGGCAAATCGGTGATTTTGGTCGAATTTTGACTTGCCAATATTATTACATATTTGGATTCGTCTCGCCGTTGCGGATTCAACGGTATAATTTATTTTTAATTTTGAACTATTTTTAGGCCCCCTAGGCCTATTTTAAAGTTTAAAAACTCCATAGACGAGTTATTTATGAACGGATTTTGTTTAAATTTATACCATAAGTACACTTTGGCAAGCTGAATCGAATGGCGCAAACAGAATTAAAATCGGACCATTAGTTTAGGATTTCGATTTTGACTGGGCCTTCCTGGAGGGCCCAGGGGACCGTTTTTTGGACTTTAAAAGTCCTCTGTAGCCCAAACTATAAGTCCTAGGGAATTCTACTTGGTGCCATTCGATTTTTCTCGCCGAGCTGCTTCTAGACATGGTCTTAGATTTCATTTTCGCCCAGCCATTCGGCCAGAATCGAGAAAAAAAATCTCAAAAAACCTTGCCCAGGCAAATCGGTGATTTTGGTCGAATTTTGACTTGTCAATATTATTACATATTTGGATTCGTCTCGCCGTTGCGGATTCAACGGTATAATTTATTTTTAATTTTGACCTATTTTTAGGCCCCCTAGGCCTATTTTAAAGTTTAAAAACTCCATAGACGAGTTATTTATGAACGGATTTTGTTTAAATGTATACCATAAGTACACTTTGGCAAGCTGAATCGAATGGCGCAAACAGAATTAAAATCGGATCATTAGTTTAGGATTTCGATTTTGACTGGGCCTTCCTGGAGGGCCCAGGGGACCGTTTTTTGGACTTTAAAAGTCCTCTGTAGCCCAAACTATAAGTCCTAGGGAATTCTACTTGGTGCCATTCGATTTTTCTCGGCGAGCTGCTTCTAGACATGGTCTTAGAATTCATTTTCGCCCAGCCATTCGGCCAGAATCGAAAAAAAATTCTCAAAAAACCTTGGGTTTAACTTAAGCCCAGGCAAACCGGTGATTTTGGTCTAATTTTGACTTGTCAATATTATTACATATTTGGATTCGTCTCGCCGTTGCGGATTCAACGGTATAATTTGTTTTAATGTTGAACTATTTTTAGGCCCCCTAGGCCTATTTTAAAGTTTAAAAACTCCATAGACGAGTTATTTATGAACGGATTTTGTTTACATTTATACCATAAGTACACTTTCGCAAGCTGAATCGAATGGCGCAAACATAAAAATCGGACCATTAGTTTAGGATTTCGATTTTGACTGGGCCTTCCTGGAGGGCCCAGGGGACCGTTTTTTGGACTTTAAAAGTCCTCTGTAGCCCAAACTATAAGTCCTAGGGAATTCTACTTGGTGCCATTCGATTTTTCTCGCCGAGCTGCTTCTAGACATGGTCTTAGATTTCATTTTCGCCCAGCCATTCGGCCAGAATCGAGAAAAAAAATCTCAAAAAACCTTGCCCAGGCAAATCGGTGATTTTGGTCGAATTTTGACTTGCCAATATTATTACATATTTGGATTCGTCTCGCCGTTGCGGATTCAACGGTATATATATTTTTTTAATTTTGAACTATTTTTAGGCCCCCTAGGCCTATTTTAAAGTTTAAAAACTCCATAGACGAGTTATTTATGAACGGATTTTGTTTAAATGTATACCATAAGTACACTTTGGCAAGCTGAATCGAATGGCGCAAACAGAATTAAAATCGGACCATTAGTTTAGGATTTCGATTTTGACTGGGCCTTCCTGGAGGGCCCAGGGGACCGTTTTTTGGACTTTAAAAGTCCTCTGTAGCCCAAACTATAAGTCCTAGGGAATTCTACTTGGTGCCATTCGATTTTTCTCGCCGAGCTGCTTCTAGACATGGTCTTAGATTTCATTTTCGCCCAGCCATTCGGCCAGAATCGAAAAAATTTTCTCAAAAAACCTTGGGTTTAAGCCCAGGCAAATCGGTGATTTTGGTCGAATTTTGACTTGTCAATATTATTACATATTTGGATTCGTCTCGCCGTTGCGGATTCAACGGTATAATTTTTTTTAATTTTGAACTATTTTTAGGCCCCCTAGGCCTATTTTAAAGTTTAAAAACTCCATAGACGAGTTATTTATGAACGGATTTTGTTTAAATTTATACCATAAGTACACTTTGGCAAGCTGAATCGAATGGCGCAAACAGAATTAAAATCGGACCATTAGTTTAGGATTTCGATTTTGACTGGGCCTTCCTGGAGGGCCCAGGGGACCGTTTTTTGGACTTTAAAAGTCCTCTGTAGCCCAAACTATAAGTCCTAGGGAATTCTACTTGGTGCCATTCGATTTTTCTCGCCGAGCTGCTTCTAGACATGGTCTTAGATTTCATTTTCGCCCAGCCATTCGGCCAGAATCGAGAAAAAAAATCTCAAAAAACCTTGCCCAGGCAAATCGGTGATTTTGGTCGAATTTTGACTTGCCAATATTATTACATATTTGGATTCGTCTCGCCGTTGCGGATTCAACGGTATAATTTATTTTTAATTTTGACCTATTTTTAGGCCCCCTAGGCCTATTTTAAAGTTTAAAAACTCCATAGACGAGTTATTTATGAACGGATTTTGTTTAAATGTATACCATAAGTACACTTTGGCAAGCTGAATCGAATGGCGCAAACAGAATTAAAATCGGACCATTAGTTTAGGATTTCGATTTTGACTGGGCCTTCCTGGAGGGCCCAGGGGACCGTTTTTTGGACTTTAAAAGTCCTCTGTAGCCCAAACTATAAGTCCTAGGGAATTCTACTTGGTGCCATTCGATTTTTCTCGCCGAGCTGCTTCTAGACATGGTCTTAGATTTCATTTTCGCCCAGCCATTCGGCCAGAATCGAAAACAAAATCTCAAAAAACCTTGGGTTTAATTAAGCCCAGGCAAATCGGTGATTTTGGTCGAATTTTGACTTGTCAATATTATTACATATTTGGATTCGTCTCGCCGTTGCGGATTCAACGGTATAATTTATTTTTAATTTTGAACTATTTTTAGGCCCCCTAGGCCTATTTTAAAGTTTAAAAACTCCATAGACGAGTTATTTATGAACGGATTTTGTTTAAATGTATACCATAAGTACACTTTGGCAAGCTGAATCGAATGGCGCAAACAGAATTAAAATCGGACCATTAGTTTAGGATTTCGATTTTGACTGGGCCTTCCTGGAGGGCCCAGGGGACCGTTTTTTGGACTTTAAAAGTCCTCTGTAGCCCAAACTATAAGTCCTAGGGAATTCTACTTGGTGCCATTCGATTTTTCTCGCCGAGCTGCTTCTAGACATGGTCTTAGATTTCATTTTCGCCCAGCCATTCGGCCAGAATCGAAAACAAATCTCAAAAAACCTTGCCCAGGCAAATCGGTGATTTTGGTCGAATTTTGACTTGCCAATATTATTACATATTTGGATTCGTCTCGCCGTTGCGGATTCAACGGTATAATTTATTTTTAATTTTGAACTATTTTTAGGCCCCCTAGGCCTATTTTAAAGTTTAAAAACTCCATAGACGAGTTATTTATGAACGGATTTTGTTTAAATGTATACCATAAGTACACTTTGGCAAGCTGAATCGAATGGCGCAAACAGAATTAAAATCGGACCATTAGTTTAGGATTTCGATTTTGACTGGGCCTTCCTGGAGGGCCCAGGGGACCGTTTTTTGGACTTTAAAAGTCCTCTGTAGCCCAAACTATAAGTCCTAGGGAATTCTACTTGGTGCCATTCGATTTTTCTCGCCGAGCTGCTTCTAGACATGGTCTTAGATTTCATTTTCGCCCAGCCATTCGGCCAGAATCGAGAAAAAAAATCTCAAAAAACCTTGGGTTAGCCCAGGCAAATCGGTGATTTTGGTCGAATTTTGACTTGCCAATATTATTACATATTTGGATTCGTCTCGCCGTTGCGGATTCAACGGTATAATTAATTTTTAATTTTGAACTTTTTTAGGCCCCCTAGGCCTATTTTAAAGTTTAAAAACTCCATAGACGAGTTATTTATGAACGGATTTTGTTTAAATGTATACCATAAGTACACTTTGGCAAGCTGAATCGAATGGCGCAAACAGAATTAAAATCGGACCATTAGTTTAGGATTTCGATTTTGACTGGGCCTTCCTGGAGGGCCCAGGGGACCGTTTTTTGGACTTTAAAAGTCCTCTGTAGCCCAAACTATAAGTCCTAGGGAATTCTACTTGGTGCCATTCGATTTTTCTCGCCGAGCTGCTTCTAGACATGGTCTTAGATTTCATTTTCGCCCAGCCATTCGGCCAGAATCGAGAAAAAAAATCTCAAAAAACCTTGCCCAGGCAAATCGGTGATTTTGGTCGAATTTTGACTTGCCAATATTATTACATATTTGGATTCGTCTCGCCGTTGCGGATTCAACGGTATAATTTATTTTTAATTTTGAACTATTTTTAGGCCCCCTAGGCCTATTTTAAAGTTTAAAAACTCCATAGACGAGTTATTTATGAACGGATTTTGTTTAAATGTATACCATAAGTACACTTTGGCAAGCTGAATCGAATGGCGCAAACAGAATTAAAATCGGACCATTAGTTTAGGATTTCGATTTTGACTGGGCCTTCCTGGAGGGCCCAGGGGACCGTTTTTTGGACTTTAAAAGTCCTCTGTAGCCCAAACTATAAGTCCTAGGGAATTCTACTTGGTGCCATTCGATTTTTCTCGCCGAGCTGCTTCTAGACATGGTCTTAGATTTCATTTTCGCCCAGCCATTCGGCCAGAATCGAGAAAAAACTCTCAAAAAGCCCAGGCAAATCGGTGATTTTGGTCGAATTTTGACTTGCCAATATTATTACATATTTGGATTCGTCTCGCCGTTGCGGATTCAACGGTATAATTTATTTTTAATTTTGAACTATTTTTAGGCCCCCTAGGCCTATTTTAAAGTTTAAAAACTCCATAGACGAGTTATTTATGAACGGATTTTGTTTAAATGTATACCATAAGTACACTTTGGCAAGCTCAATCGAATGGCGCAAACAGAATTAAAATCGGACCATTAGTTTAGGATTTCGATTTTGACTGGGCCTTCCTGGAGGGCCCAGGGGACCGTTTTTTGGACTTTAAAAGTCCTCTGTAGCCCAAACTATAAGTCCTAGGGAATTCTACTTGGTGCCATTCGATTTTTCTCGCCGAGCTGCTTCTAGAGATGGTCTTAGATTTCATTTTCGCCCAGCCATTCGGCCAGAATCGAGAAAACAAATCTCAAAAAACCTTGCCCAGGCAAATCGGTGATTTTGGTCGAATTTTGACTTGCCAATATTATTACATATTTGGATTCGTCTCGCCGTTGCGGATTCAACGGTATAATTTATTTTTAATTTTGAACTATTTTTAGGCCCCCTAGGCCTATTTTAAAGTTTAAAAACTCCATAGACGAGTTATTTATGAACGGATTTTGTTTAAATGTATACCATAAGTACACTTTGGCAAGCTGAATCGAATGGCGCAAACAGAATTAAAATCGGACCATTAGTTTAGGATTTCGATTTTGACTGGGCCTTCCTGGAGGGCCCAGGGGACCGTTTTTTGGACTTTAAAAGTCCTCTGTAGCCCAAACTATAAGTCCTAGGGAATTCTACTTGGTGCCATTCGATTTTTCTCGCCGAGCTGCTTCTAGACATGGTCTTAGATTTCATTTTCGCCCAGCCATTCGGCCAGAATCGAAAGAAAATTTTCCAAAAAACCTTGGTTTTAAGCCCAGGCAAATCGGTGATTTTGGTCGAATTTTGACTTGTCAATATTATTACATATTTGGATTCGTCTCGCCGTTGCGGATTCAACGGTATAATTTTTTTAATTTTGAACTATTTTTAGGCCCCCTAGGCCTATTTTAAAGTTTAAAAACTCCATAGACGAGTTATTTATGAACGGATTTTGTTTAAATGTATACCATAAGTACACTTTGGCAAGCTGAATCGAATGGCGCAAACAGAATTAAAATCGGACCATTAGTTTAGGATTTCGATTTTGACTGGGCCTTCCTGGAGGGCCCAGGGGACCGTTTTTTGGACTTTAAAAGTCCTCTGTAGCCCAAACTATAAGTCCTAGGGAATTCTACTTGGTGCCATTCGATTTTTCTCGCCGAGCTGCTTCTAGACATGGTCTTAGATTTCATTTTCGCCCAGCCATTCGGCCAGAATCGAGAAAAAAAATCTCAAAAAACCTTGCCCAGGCAAATCGGTGATTTTGGTCGAATTTTGACTTGCCAATATTATTACATATTTGGATTCGTCTCGCCGTTGCGGATTCAACGGTATAATTTATTTTTAATTTTGAACTATTTTTAGGCCCCCTAGGCCTATTTTAAAGTTTAAAAACTCCATAGACGAGTTATTTATGAACGGATTTTGTTTAAATGTATACCATAAGTACACTTTGGCAAGCTGAATCGAATGGCGCAAACAGAATTAAAATCGGACCATTAGTTTAGGATTTCGATTTTGACTGGGCCTTCCTGGAGGGCCCAGGGGACCGTTTTTTGGACTTTAAAAGTCCTCTGTAGCCCAAACTATAAGTCCTAGGGAATTCTACTTGGTGCCATTCGATTTTTCTCGCCGAGTTGCTTCTAGACATGGTCTTAGATTTCATTTTCGCCCAGCCATTCGGCCAGAATCGAGAACAAAATTCTCAAAAAACCTTGGGTTTAATTAAGCCCAGGCAAATCGGTGATTTTGGTCGAATTTTGACTTGTCAATATTATTACATATTTGGATTCGTCTCGCCGTTGCGGATTCAACGGTATAATTTGTTTTTAATTTTGAACTATTTTTAGGCCCCCTAGGCCTATTTTAAAGTTTAAAAACTCCATAGACGAGTTATTTATGAACGGATTTTGTTTAAATGTATACCATATGTACACTTTGGCAAGCTGAATCGAATGGCGCAAACAGAATTAAAATCGGACCATTAGTTTAGGATTTCGATTTTGACTGGGCCTTCCTGGAGGGCCCAGGGGACCGTTTTTTGGACTTTAAAAGTCCTCTGTAGCCCAAACTATATAAGTCCTGGAATTCTACTTGGTGCCATTCGATTTTTCTCGCCTAGCTGCTTCTAGACATGGTCTTAGATTTCATTTTCGCCCAGCCATTCGGCCAGAATCGAGAAAAAAAATCTCAAAAAACCTTGCCCAGGCAAATCGGTGATTTTGGTCGAATTTTGACTTGCCAATATTATTACATATTTGGATTCGTCTCGCCGTTGCGGATTCAACGGTATAATTTATTTTTAATTTTGAACTATTTTTAGGCCCCCTAGGCCTATTTTAAAGTTTAAAAACTCCATAGACGAGTTATTTATGAACGGATTTTGTTTAAATGTATACCATAAGTACACTTTGGCAAGCTGAATCGAATGGCGCAAACAGAATTAAAATCGGACCATTAGTTTAGGATTTCGATTTTGACTGGGCCTTCCTGGAGGGCCCAGGGGACCGTTTTTTGGACTTTAAAAGTCCTCTGTAGCCCAAACTATAAGTCCTAGGGAATTCTACTTGGTGCCATTCGATTTTTCTCGCCGAGTTGCTTCTAGACATGGTCTTAGATTTCATTTTCGCCCAGCCATTCGGCCAGAATCGAGAACAAAATTCTCAAAAAACCTTGGGTTTAATTAAGCCCAGGCAAATCGGTGATTTTGGTCGAATTTTGACTTGTCAATATTATTACATATTTGGATTCGTCTCGCCGTTGCGGATTCAACGGTATAATTTATTTTTAATTTTGAACTATTTGTAGGCCCCTAGGCCTATTTTAAAGTTTAAAAACTCCATAGACGAGTTATTTATGAACGGATTTTGTTTAAATGTATACCATAAGTACACTTTGGCAAGCTGAATCGAATGGCGCAAACAGAATTAAAATCGGACCATTAGTTTAGGATTTCGATTTTGACTGGGCCTTCCTGGAGGGCCCAGGGGACCGTTTTTTGGACTTTAAAAGTCCTCTGTAGCCCAAACTATAAGTCCTAGGGAATTCTACTTGGTGCCATTCGATTTTTCTCGCCGAGCTGCTTCTAGACATGGTCTTAGATTTCATTTTCGCCCAGCCATTCGGCCAGAATCGAGAAAAAAAAATCTCAAAAAACCTTGCCCAGGCAAATCGGTGATTTTGGTCGAATTTTGACTTGCCAATATTATTACATATTTGGATTCGTCTCGCCGTTGCGGATTCAACGGTATAATTTATTTTTAATTTTGAACTATTTGTAGGCCCCTAGGCCTATTTTAAAGTTTAAAAACTCCGTAGACGAGTTATTTATGAACGGATTTTGTTTAAATGTATACCATAAGTAAACTTTGGCAAGCTGAATCGAATGGCGCAAACAGAATTAAAATCGGACCATTAGTTTAGGATTTCGATTTTGACTGGGCCTTCCTGGAGGGCCCAGGGGACCGTTTTTTGGACTTTAAAAGTCCTCTGTAGCCCAAACTATAAGTCCTAGGGAATTCTACTTGGTGCCATTCGATTTTTCTCGCCGAGCTGCTTCTAGACATGGTCTTAGATTTCATTTTCGCCCAGCCATTCGGCCAGAATCGAGAAAAAAAAATCTCAAAAAACCTTGCCCAGGCAAATCGGTGATTTTGGTCGAATTTTGACTTGCCAATATTATTACATATTTGGATTCGTCTCGCCGTTGCGGATTCAACGGTATAATTTATTTTTAATTTTGAACTATTTTTAGGCCCCCTAGGCCTATTTTAAAGTTTAAAAACTCCATAGACGAGTTATTTATGAACGGATTTTGTTTAAATGTATACCATAAGTACACTTTGGCAAGCTGAATCGAATGGCGCAAACAGAATTAAAATCGGACCATTAGTTTAGGATTTCGATTTTGACTGGGCCTTCCTGGAGGGCCCAGGGGACCGTTTTTTGGACTTTAAAAGTCCTCTGTAGCCCAAACTATAAGTCCTAGGGAATTCTACTTGGTGCCATTCGATTTTTCTCGCCGAGCTGCTTCTAGACATGGTCTTAGATTTCATTTTCGCCCAGCCATTCGGCCAGAATCGAGAAAAAAAATCTCAAAAAACCTTGCCCAGGCAAATCGGTGATTTTGGTCGAATTTTGACTTGCCAATATTATTACATATTTGGATTCGTCTCGCCGTTGCGGATTCAACGGTATAATTTTTTTTAATTTTGAACTATTTTTAGGCCCCCTAGGCCTATTTTAAAGTTTAAAAACTCCATAGACGAGTTATTTATGAACGGATTTTGTTTAAATGTATACCATAAGTACACTTTGGCAAGCTGAATCGAATGGCGCAAACAGAATTAAAATCGGACCATTAGTTTAGGATTTCGATTTTGACTGGGCCTTCCTGGAGGGCCCAGGGGACCGTTTTTTGGACTTTAAAAGTCCTCTGTAGCCCAAACTATAAGTCCTAGGGAATTCTACTTGGTGCCATTCGATTTTTCTCGCCGAGCTGCTTCTAGACATGGTCTTAGATTTCATTTTCGCCCAGCCATTCGGCCAGAATCGAGAAAAAAAATCTCAAAAAACCTTGCCCAGGCAAATCGGTGATTTTGGTCGAATTTTGACTTGCCAATATTATTACATATTTGGATTCGTCTCGCCGTTGCGGATTCAACGGTATAATTAATTTTTAATTTTGAACTATTTTTAGGCCCCCTAGGCCTATTTTAAAGTTTAAAAACTCCATAGACGAGTTATTTATGAACGGATTTTGTTTAAATGTATACCATAAGTACACTTTGGCAAGCTGAATCGAATGGCGCAAACAGAATTAAAATCGGGCCATTATTTTAGGATTTCGATTTTGACTGGGCCTTCCTGGAGGGCCCAGGGGACCGTTTTTTGGACTTTAAAAGTCCTCTGTAGCCCAAACTATAAGTCCTAGGGAATTCTACTTGGTGCCATTCGATTTTTCTCGCCGAGCTGCTTCTAGACATGGTCTTAGATTTCATTTTCGCCCAGCCATTCGGCCAGAATCGAGAAAAAAAATCTCAAAAAAACCTTGGGTTTAAGCCCAGGCAAATCGGTGATTTTGGTCGAATTTTGACTTGCCAATATTATTACATATTTGGATTCGTCTCGCCGTTGCGGATTCAACGGTATAATTTATTTTTAATTTTGAACTATTTTTAGGCCCCCTAGGCCTATTTTAAAGTTTAAAAACTCCATAGACGAGTTATTTATGAACGGATTTTGTTTAAATGTATACCATAAGTACACTTTGGCAAGCTGAATCGAATGGCGCAAACATAATTAAAATCGGACCATTAGTTTAGGATTTCGATTTTGACTGGGCCTTCCTGGAGGGCCCAGGGGACCGTTTTTTGGACTTTAAAAGTCCTCTGTAGCCCAAACTATAAGTCCTAGGGAATTCTACTTGGTGCCATTCGATTTTTCTCGCCGAGCTGCTTCTAGACATGGTCTTAGATTTCATTTTCGCCCAGCCATTCGGCCAGAATCGAGAAAAAAAATCTCAAAAAACCTTGCCCAGGCAAATCGGTGATTTTGGTCGAATTTTGACTTGCCAATATTATTACATATTTGGATTCGTCTCGCCTTTGCGGATTCAACGGTATAATTTATTTTTAATTTTGAACTATTTTTAGGCCCCCTAGGCCTATTTTAAAGTTTAAAAACTCCATAGACGAGTTATTTATGAACGGATTTTGTTTAAATGTATACCATAAGTACACTTTGGCAAGCTGAATCGAATGGCGCAAACATAATTAAAATCGGACCATTAGTTTAGGATTTCGATTTTGACTGGGCCTTCCTGGAGGGCCCAGGGGACCGTTTTTTGGACTTTAAAAGTCCTCTGTAGCCCAAACTATAAGTCCTAGGGAATTCTACTTGGTGCCATTCGATTTTTCTCGCCGAGCTGCTTCTAGACATGGTCTTAGATTTCATTTTCGCCCAGCCATTCGGCCAGAATCGAGATAAAAAATCTCAAAAAACCTTGGGCAAATCGGTGATTTTGGTCGAATTTTGACTTGCCAATATTATTACATATTTGGATTCGTCTCGCCGTTGCGGATTCAACGGTATATATTTTTTTTAATTTTGAACTATTTTTAGGTCCCCTAGGCCTATTTTAAAGTTTAAAAACTCCATAGACGAGTTATTTATGAACGGATTTTGGCAAAAAAACAAAAATGGAGTTAGAACACTATTCTGAATCCTCTCGACGTGTGCCAACCGATATTAATTCCATCCATTTCTGCGGCCTTGAGAGCCGTTTTAAGATTTTCCAAAAATGTGTTTTGTGGGGTTATAATTGGTCGGAATCACCTTTTTGGGAACTCTGCTTCGGGAGGATTCCAACGATATGGTCACAAGTGAAAATAGAACAACTTTTTTGGAAAAAATAGATTTGGACATGTGGGGATACTTTTGGAATCCTCACGACGCGCTGAATCCAATGGTGAAATCAGTTTTTAATTATATTCATGTTTGTAGAAATGGGAGCCTATTATAATTTTACTTTAGTTGTCTTGAGCATCCAGTCATTAAGATATCTGTTGATGCTTGATTTCCCTTTAATTTTGTTGCTCAAGCAGTTTCCACAATGTTGATAAGTTCTTTTGTCTTTATATAGTTAGTTTGTTTATTGTGCAAGTTTTACATAACAATTAGTTTTGATTATGGTAATATTTGTCTGATGAATGATAGGCTATATAATTGATGTTTCCACAGCAATTGTGCCTTTGTCCCAGTTTTGGTTTGCTTAGTTTGAAATTATAATTTATTGCTGAAACATTGCTTAGCAATAATAGGTATGGCATATTTACTTAGGTCCTTACAGTTGTATTTCTCAGTACCAATAATAGATGCCTTCTTTTATTTGTATAATTAACCATCAGTATATGCTCAGGCAGGTCTTTACTATGTTGTATTTCCCATTACCAATAATTGATGACCTTTATATAATTAACTATCAGTATATGCTCAGGCACATTCCCTTTTATTTAGTTATACTTTTATTCATGTTTACTCAGTTTAATGAGAGACTCCATATTATTGGTACATGTACACTCTGATGACTGCCACTCAGACATTTATATTCTTGTTAAGTCCATGATTATTTATATGCATCAGTCACTTAAACCAGTTGTCCATTGTATCCATGAAGTTTGGAATTTTATTAAGTTATTTCCATAGCAATTTTGATTAGTTCCTTTGAGTCTATCTTGTGTAGTCCAAGTTTTGGTTTGTTTATTTTGAGTTAAATTATAATTTGGCAAAGCCAAATGTTAAAAGGTTTATTGAGAAACATAAGTATACAGTCAATTTTATTATACAAATAACAATAAGTGTTAAAGGTTTATAATAGTTGTTCATTATAATAATCATTCATAAAACAGTCACATAAAAAATATCCAGTAACCAAAGAAATTACATTACAATCATTTAGTAACTTCAGTTTCAGAGTTATTTTGCATGTCCAATGACTTTAGTCAATGCTGCTTTATAAAGTTATATCATAAGTTGTATAGTAATCAATTGAAAGTATATCATTGTTGTGATATTACTAAAGTATTGAAAGTGATCAAATGTTATCAATTTAAAACAGCATAGACTTTAGTTGTTGATAATCCCAAAGCCTAATGTTTTTAAGTGATGGAACTAGTTGAGTTACTATAAGTAAAGTCCATTGAAAGGGGCTTGAAGACTTAAGTAATTCTATCCCAAATAGCCGGCTGTCATGTAATATTTGGAAATACAGTAAAAGTTTTGAATACCATAATATCTTTATTGTTTTATTATAATACATGTAATAGGATACAGTTCACCTTAGGTTCATACCAAAGGCTAGACTCTGAATATATAAATCTCATTCAGTAAAGTAAAAAAAAAAAATATATAATAATAATTACAATTCAGAAAAAAAAAGTCAAAACAATGAATGGCATTTAGAATTCAGTTAGCTTTGTCACTTTGCAAAATGTTGCCAGTCCGAGCTCCGAACATATCAGAACTGTGGACATGCAAAATTTTCTAAAGTCCAAACCACCAAATGTTTTCAAAGTCCAGTCATAGACTGGACTCTGGGAAAAATGTCATTGGTTTGGACTTTGGAAAATTATGAATGTCCACAGTTCTGATAAGTTCAGAAGTCGAACTGGCAAAATTTTGTTAAGTGGCAAAGACTGAAATTTTTCAAAGTCCAGTGGAACTTTGCAAAATTTCAGTAGTGTAGACTTGGGAAATGTTCCCAAGTATACACCACTGAAATTTTGCTAAGTTCCACTGGACTTAAATTTTAAACCCAAACATTTCACACAGCGAAAACTTTTCTATCTAGATTCTTGCTGGCAATTTGTGGATAGGTTCTACTTGCCCATCCAGGATTGGCCCAGCAACTCTGTGCATTTCAAACCTCACATAGTCAGTCTTGTCATTGGCTCAATTAACCCTTTCACTACCTATTCTGGCTAACCTCAAAAATATTTACTCAGCTTAGGAAAGAGGTCCTTTCTAAGCTGATTAACCCGTGGAGCCCCGGCTAGTTTTGTAATGTTTGTTCACCAGAACCCGGCCGGTTTTCAAAAAAAAATTTATTCCAGAAACAATAGCGAATGGGTTAGGAATGAAGGAAAAACCACGAAAAACCGCTCAAAAAGCTTAAAGAATGGTCCTACAGAGCCCCCGAAAACGTATTTTACAAGAGTAAAAAATTGAAGGCAATTACCCCAAAAAAACAGGTTATTGCGCGCTCACGCACACGCACGTGGACTTTGAGAGTTTTCAACCATCGGCACGGTTGCGTGGGATACGTACACAGTTCCCATACAAATCTGAGCCCTCTTGAGTGGCTACACCTGAGGTTACGGTCGGCGCAATTAGGGTGACGCGCCAGGCGCGTCTCTGGGGCTGTGCGTTACATACATCGCCGACGCGTCAGGCGCGTCGCTGGGGCTGTACGGGTTAAAATCATCTGAGGCTAGCCAGATAGTGACAGTACCGAAAGGGTTAATAGAGCTAATGACAAGCATGGGCTATGGAAGTTATGTTTGAAATGCACTAAGAACACATGCAACCCAGGGGAGGTGTGGTGGAGTGGTCTTGCCACTGGCCTGGTAATCCAAAGGTCCCGGGTTCAAATCCCGATGTATCAATGGGAAGATATTATTGGGATGGAATTTGTGCTGTACCTAGTATCAGTGCATTACCACAAGCCCACCGAAACTTCAATAAAATACCCTCATTGTTCCCTGATTAAATAGCACTGTATGAATATTCCCATATTCAAAATATGCTATAGGGGTGCAATGCCTGGTGAGTTAGCTGCTCAACAGGTGGCGTTGTGTGTGTAAGTGTGAGAGTCCGAGTGTAGGGGATGAGACAGTGAAGCACGGGAACGAGGTGGCTTCAGAGATGGGGTCGTTTCGGGCCATGAGTGAGCACCGTGCCTCATGTGAAGGCAAGATGGCAGGTGCTCGTTGTACTCTACGTGCTTCACATGTCTCACTCCCTAGACTGGAACAAGACCTCACGGGCTTCACTGTTCATTGTAAAGCGGTGAATGTTAAGGCTCTCAGCCTATGCCCGAGAGTAAGTGAGTTGGAATATAGGGGGGGGAAAAAAAAAAAAAAAAAAAAAAAAAACAGTACACAACCAGAGACTCAGTCCTTGCCATCTTAAGAGACTTTAAGACCAGACAAATAATGAAGGCTCTGAACTTTATCATTATACTTCTAGAACATTCAACCAAATTACTTAAAACAACTTGGCTACCATATAGACTTTGGTTTAGCTCTTTTAGTAATGGTTGAACATATCCAGAGTTCATAATGATCTTTGGTTGTCAAACTGTTCATTCTAGCTTGCTAAACTTTATATCTTCAGTGTGCAGTATATAAATATGGTCAACTATCACATAACAGCCAAAGACACTTTTAATGATTTATAAAGTCAGTAACCAAATCTTTGTAAAAAATATCTGTATACAGTAACAAATTTATTACTTTTATTATGCAGGTTATTTATGAAAATCATATATTACTTTCTTTGCATGTTAAGTGATATTTTCACTTAACATGCAAAGAAATTTATTTCCATAAATGGCATATGCATAAGTAAAATAATTTATTTTTACCAATTTAAATACTTTACATTGACCAGCAATTTTTAAATCTTTAAGGTACTTTGGCAGATTTTTTCAGTCAGTGATAGACAAACCAACATTTAAATATGCAAACCAGATATAAAGTTAAACCTACATAAATGCAGCCAAACCATTGCTTACATTATACAGTACACTCTTGAGCAAAAATAAGTACACCAATGGAATCCTGAACCTTTAACCCTCTCATAAAATAATAAGTCATGCTGGCTAAGAGAAATTCTATTCTAATTAAGAGCATAAATGCCAAAATAATTCCAAAGCAACATAAAATAATCAAATATCCAGAATCAACTTAATCACTTTCAGTAATTATTGCAGTAAATATATAAAGGACAAAATTCTAAACTAATTCAAATAGGATGCACTTTGGGAATATTGGCTAGCATTCAATTATATTCAGCTTAAGAAGAACCAGATCAATCTCAAGGGTTAATAAATTACTATTAACCCTCTCATTGCTCAACAGTCTTCCTAAGCTGCATATAATAGTCAGGTAACCAAAATTAATTTAGTGATTCATATTCATCAATGGGTTAACTAAAAAGGTTAAAGTAAATAAACTGCATTACCACACCTATTTCCTGGTCAACTCTTCCAAAGTCATAGAACTCTCACATAAAGAGATTACCCATTATTAATCTTAGTGGCAAAGATATCTGGCTTAATTATAATAGAATAGTCTTTTATAATTGCCCAATATTCTTTACCATTAAAATCAATAAACGGTAATCAAGCATGGGATTTTCATAATTTGGGAACAGTCACCCAGGGAATAAGATAGGAAAGTGTCAGCCCATTTCTTCTAGCCTTTTAGAGTTTCAAGAAGGTTGGCCTATCTTATATTAAAATACAGAACCAGATTTGTAAGCAGTATTTTCTTTGCAATATCAATATAAATACCATCACAAAAATCAAGGGACATTAATATATATCAAAATGCACAAGTACATTTCCATAAATATTTAATCTCAGTGGGCATTTTCTATTAATATAACTCGTTACAACACTGCATACAAATCTTATGCTGTACCCTAAATTAATTTTTCTCCAATAGGTTCAATAGATTCCATAGCATGTACTTATTCATGGCTAAAGAGTATCTCAACAGAATAAATTTTAGAATGTGCAAACTTTTAGTGATGTCAAGTACAGTCCTTGACAAAATCTACTAAAGTATATGGAGTAAAATAATTTCTACTGCATATATTTTCATTTTTGTATATATATTAAAGATTATTTTAAGTATCAATTTGTTTAAGTCCCCAATCATCAGGGTATGGTGGTAAAAACTGAATAATTTTGAAAGCATATATACCCTGACTTATATTTTCAGAGGAATTACATTGCCTTCATAAATCAATACTTAATTAGTCTTCAAACATATACAAAATAATGCACATTCTAAAACATCATTCCATTAAAGATTTCATTACTGTATTATGCAGTTGTAGAAAAATATGCATAACTTCTATATCCAGTATTAATAAAGACAACTTTGAGTCGACAATAGAAAAATGAAAACTTAAATATTGCAAAATTTCTAGTACTTCTATTTTATTTTTATTTTTTTAGGAAAATTGCAATTGGGCCTGAGTATATAGATAGAATTTTTCCTGCGGTCTCAAGTTGGCCAACCCCACCTATGGGGTTATGTGCCTGAGTATATACAAATTCCCAAATGAATTACTTTAATTGCAAAGTATTTTGACAAACGCTAACATTTAATTAAATTTTAATTTCCATTTGGGCTCTGTCTCAAGTCTGCCAACCCCAGCTATGGGGCATGTGCCTGAGTATATACATAAATACCCAATTTCATTACTTTCAATTTTCAGTCTTTGGACAAACGCTCAAATATTCCAAAAATGATATTTATTTAAATGTTAAACTCTGTGTGCGGGCTCAGTCTCAAGTCGGCAAACCCAAACTATGGGGTGTATACATTTAATTACTTTAATTTCAAAGTCTATTTTGCAAGCAATATTTTGTTATGAATTTCTTTCTATTGAAGTCTCAAGTTGTCAATATTAAAACTCAATCAGAATAATTATGAATCATCTACAACTGCATCTCAAAAAATAAACTTTAATCATCTATACAAATAGAACTTGCACCTTAAACTTTCAGTATACAATTACTTCCTTTATTCTGGCTAATAGATTATTTATTCAGCTTAGGTAGGGCCTGTGAGAGTCAGAAGCTTGATCTAGTCATTGCCCTTTACACTCTCAAACGTCCCTCTTAAACTGCTCAAATTTGTCAAAAAGCCAGAATATGTAAAAATATATTGCATTCCAAAAGGATTAATACACCATGGGTTAGTGACATTTTTAGCTCCATGTTAAACAGACAAATAAATACATAAATCATAAATATAACAATTAAGCCCTTTACAAATTTAGTAATAATTGTATAAAAACTATGTACAGTATGAACTAAACTTATACCAATCCTACTAATCATTCAATAAAACTATGAACTAAAAGCCTATTGATTATACCTATAACTAAAATCTAACTTTAGTAATCTAACTTAGTTTGCAAGTTTTACATTTTAATTTAGTACTATAGACCAAGGCATCACTATCTCCATCAGTCTTCCCTAGTACCATAAATGATAATCCTTATTACCATATATACTGTAGGTGCAGTACTGTATTAATAACTACTCTTCTCATAACCTATAACCAAGTTTGAGCCATAAGAAAAAATAACACAAATGTAACCTTCCGATTACAAGTATTTTAAGGATATATACCGTAACATTTATAACTATTTTTCAATCCTCACTCCTAAATGCAGCTATATATCCCATATATATATTCCCAATTACAGTTTACGGAAATCTACAATAATCTGCCCACAAATTTACTTTCAGATAACTGGTACTGTACTAGAGTAATAAAGCTAATATTTCTAGCATTTGGGAAGAGTCAGTCAGGGTATCTTATTTTATAGGCAAATTCCTCAGAGCATCAAAGTAACATTTTCAGCCCCAATTATATAGATTACACTATTCTTAGACTTCACTAGACTTAATATAAATGACCAACAGTTACTTTCTTCAGGCTAACATTTGTTAAAGAATTCTTAGCCTTCCAGCCTATTAAACTACTTTTCAAAATGTATAGAGACCATTAATCCACTTTACTCAGCTTAGGAAGGATCTAAAGTTATAAATGGACAATTAAGGTTTGCTTCCATTCCCGTAGTATTTTTTAATTATTTCAGGTAATTTACTCTTTACACTATTAGGTAAATCTTTTACTTATACATTTAATTTATAATTTACAAGTTCTATACCAACACTTCACTTAGGGATACTGCATTTGCAACTATAATATATAGTACTGTATATTCTTGAAGAGAGTACCGATCAAATCAACAAATTTACTGCAAACTTATTTCAGTTATTTGCCATTAGTCTCACAAACTAGAAAGGAGTTTCACTTAAGCCACAATTATTTGCTCTTGCTTTATACCATTTAATTTCAAAATGTATTGCTAATTGCTATTTTGACAAGTACTTTGACTTTATAGTCTTTGTATTTTGCTTGCTTTTGCAAGTTTTACATTCAAATTTCTAACTAAGCTGCCAGACTAACTAATTAAAAAAACATTAAAGATTACAGTTTAACTGACTACAGTATATAGAACCAATCATTAGCAGATCTTTTACCAAACTTATTCCTAGCATATTTTACTATTTATAACTAGTCCCTACTACAACTATGTACTTCGATTTTCAGCCTAACCTATCCATTGAACAATACAGCATATCAAAATGTATAAAGGGCTTATATGGTATATACTATTCACATTTCATATTTTTCTTTATTTACCAATGGAGCAAAACATTTAAAAAACTTACAATAGTGCATTAAAATCAGTGTAGGTAAAATAAATTAGGTTAAAGCTTGGATACTGCAGATAAATTCCTTTCCTCAACTTAGGGAGTTAACGAAAGCAACTCTAATCAGTAACCAAAGCTCTCCCATTCACTTTTACCTTGCCAAGTTCGGTTTGTATAAATTTACTCCGTTAGCAATGTTTACAGAACCCTTACAAACTTAAAATATTTCCAAAACACCACGGTGGAAATTCTTTAAAGTTTATAAACACCTTCAGGATTAGGAAGAGTTTCGTTTATTCGATGCTTTTATTCACCTTAGGAAGGATCTATGGATTCATATTTTTTCACCAACAAACTTTACTTCTAAACTCAATGAAAACAAATACGTGTGGCACTCCAAGACTCTAACCAAGGATACTACTAAATTCAATTGAATGAAAACAAATTCTGTACATGTGACACTCCAAGGACTCTAACCAAGGATACACAGAAATTCTGCGCATTTATGCATTACGCTATCAAGACTTTAAAAATTATGCACACGCCTGTGATATATTGGGCAGATTTGAGTTGCCCAAGACTCAAAGACCTTCCTAAACCGCAGAAATTATTTAACGATCGAATAAACTTTATGCGCATCTTAATCCCAAGGGTGAAAGACTCTCCAAACATTGCTTCCGAAGGAATATAAACGATACCAGTGGAACAATCAATACCCCGAAGCTAAGCCTACATAAACAAACTCTCGCTCTCTCCGTTCATCCATATATCCCGGGCACCACAGGGGCAGGACCTGACTTTCGGAATCACTACTTGTTGACAACCTTGTTGCGTGCTAGCAGGAGACAGGTTCATGACCTTACTAGCTTTCAGGCTGCAGTCGTGGGCCCGGAATATACTCAAAAAACAAATAAAATAAAATTTCTCCAGCTAAACAAAAATAATTTAAAGTGACCCTTCCTAGCATAATCCCACCTCCACCCCCCAAGAATATACTAAAAAAACAATTAAAATAAAAGTAATAAATCTAATAAGTAACACTCCATTCTTAACATCAATTACAAACTCGCATTTACTTTAATAAACTGATGAAAGCATATGGTCCTCCCGGGATTCGAACCCGGGACACCAAACCCAGAACATAAGCCTTTACACCACCAACTTTACTTTTCAATGAAATCAACAAATACAAGTGGCACCCCAAGGACTCTAACCTAGGATACTCTCACAAAATTTTACTTTAATTTTTAAGTTAATTCCCCCCACCCCCATATCCCCCGCCCCGAGAGATATGCTCCGCGGTTCCAATATCAATTTGTGAACTAACTTACTGCATTCAATCCCTATTTCAGGGTAGCAGTACTGTACAAGGGGCAGATCCCTTCTGGCACTCCTCCATTCACATTCTGGATTAGTAGATAGGTTACGGGATTTAATATTTGGCAATATTTGGATATTATCTAAGAACTTTAATTTTACCTTCATCACAGCTACCCTTACAGTTTTATTAAGCTTAGGAAAGATCAGTACGAATCAAATACTCTTTGATGCCATAGACCCTTCATAAACTGAATAAAATTGAAGGAAAACTACAATAAAGCAGGAACTAAAGTCTGGATTTAAATTTTGTGAACACTTTTCTATAAATCTGTGATAACCGTTTACCGAAATCCCTGATCAGGGCACCCACCCTAGCCCAGCTATTCAGCAGAGAGTGTATGGTGGTAAAAACTGCATCAAGTTAAATACTAATCACTGTTAAAAAGATGGTTAAACATTATGACATTTGCCCATTTTGTTTGGCAATTTTCAGATTATTCATACAATTTAGGAGAAACCGGCCTCTGGCCGAGCCATTTTTCTACCGAAAAATGCACAAATTTATTTTGAAATTGTGTCTTTGAGGTAAAAGCAAAATTATAAATTCATATTTTTTCATCAACCAACTTTACTTCTAAACTCAATGAAATCAGCAAATACCAGAGTCACTCCAAGGATTCGAACCTTGGATACTCACCAAAATTCCGCGCAGTTATGCATTACGCTATAAAGAAAATTAACATTAAGCTCATTGTTTAATCATTACGCTATCAAATCATGCCAAAATATTACAATCCTTCGTAACCATACCTATTCCATCACTATCACACACCGTTAATAAAGTATCCCAAGATGTTCCGAACTGGTTTATCATTTGTTAAAGTTTACCCTGTAAGCATATCATTTGGCTACATTCATGTTTATAGAGGATTCAGGGCACCATGGGACAGACCTTTATAGTTCGGTACAGTACTAGAAGCGGATACTTTTTCCAACATGTACTGGTGATAAAGTTGCCGTCATGGGCACAGATTATAATATAAATAGGGACATTTTTCTATCGAAAAATGTACAAGGGGTTCATTGTTTCAAGCTTTATTGAGGTCTACAGAGCAAACTAAGCAAACTTAAGATTTTGGGGGGTTTAATTAAGCAAAAGGGATTAAATTTTACTTTTTAAACCGCTTCAGTATACCCACACAAAACTGTCTACCTGTTTAAGCATTTGAAGGGCGAAAACTTTTAAACTTTTGAGTTACAGGTCCTTCTTAAACTAATAATTGATTACAAAAAAGTTTAAAGACAGTTTTGTCCACACAGATTGTGGTTACAGTTTCTAGTCTTAAATGGCAGCCCCATCAAGGGCTACCTCGGTTATCAAGTAATTTTTGAGATCGGGCCAAAGTACCTGATCAAGTCATTCTAGGTAAACGGTAAAGGTGCGGTCATACTGAAGTTACAAAAATAGGTTCTTTGCTGTATGGAGTTTCATTGCAGGTACGCTTAAATTCTTTGACAAGGAAATTTTATTTTAAATTTAAAACTAGATTAATTTACACTTTATAAATAAATTAACTTTGAACTTCAACTTGCTAATGCAATAGCAAAGTATTAAAATTATGTATATTTTATCAAACTTGAACGCAATATTAAATTATTTAAATGGTGTATGCCTCTATTTCGGCAGAACTTATTACTTCAAAACTATTTGCTAATGTAATAGCAAAGCATGTACTGTATTTATATTTAAAACTAACACATTAAACTTTAGCAAATTTAAAAACTACTTTATTCCATTAGGATTATTTTCTTTATGGTGGTGGGAAAGGGATACTATATACAGTACAGATAATTTTCAGTTTTAAAAGAGGGGCGAGGGTAATTTTTAACCAGCATATGCAAGACAGACTCCAACAGTTCGAACAAAAAAAAATTATCGCAAAAGACTATCATTTATATAAAAACAAAAAATCCAGCATAACATTGACATATCCTATCTAATTTTCCAACCTTATTTACAGAAGTGGTGTGTAGTGGTGAGGCGAAGATGTTGAGAAGTTGATTCCTTGTCGAATTGGAGATTTCTTGTTACTTGAAGGATTTATAGAAGATCTTTGTCGATATGAAGATCTTTCTCGATATTTAAGCAAAGTCTAGCTCTGTAGAAGAAGAAAAAATAGGTTAGTTATACAGAAGTCATGCCATTTTCTATCCTAGCCTTTTATACACTACATTCTTTGAAAAACTTACTTTTCTATACTTCATGGAATAATCGCAATGTATTAGGTCTCTGCATTATCTAATTACTGTACTGGTAATAATCGCAATGTATTAGGTCTCTGCATTATCTAATTACTGTACTGGTAATAATCGCAATGTATTAGGTCTCTGCATTATCTAATTACTGTACTGGTAATAATCGCAATGTATTAGGTCTCTGCATTATCTAATTACTGTACTGGTAATAATCGCAATGTATTAGGTCTCTGCATTATCTAATTACTGTACTGGTAATAATCGCAATGTATTAGGTCTCTGCATTATCTAATTACTGTACTGGTAATAATCGCAATGTATTAGGTCTCTGCATTATCTAATTACTGTACTGGTAATAATCGCAATGTATTAGGTCTCTGCATTATCTAATTACTGTACTGGTAATAATTGCAATGTATTAGGTCTCTGCATTATCTAATTACTGTACTGGTAATAATCGCAATGTATTAGGTCTCTGCATTATCTAATTACTGTACTGGTAATAATCGCAATGTATTAAGTCTCTGCATTATCTAATTACTGTGCTGGTAATATAAAGCAAGTCTTTTTAATGGGTAGACGTCATTTGCAAGCTGAATAAAATAGTATAATAGTTGCCAGCATATAATTTAATTAACCCCTTCTGTACCGGCAAAGTCTAATATTTTTTCTAGCTATATTTAGACTATTGTGCAGTAAATATATTAGTTATACAGATCTCTTCCCATTTTCTATCCTAGCCTAGCCTTTTAACCCTTCCAGCCCGGGTGTCCTTTTAAAATGACACCGCGAAAGAAGGGCCAGAGCCCGGGTGTCCTTTCAACAGATAGCAAGCTTTCAAGCCTATTCAGCTTGGTCTGAACGCTGTGCGTCCGACGCATGTAAACAAAGCCGATCGTTGCGTCACCGCACCTCCGAAAACAAGAAGTCGGATCAAAGGTTATTGTTGTGACGTAAGACTAAATTAGTGTCTGAAAAGCTCAGATATTGTCAACATCGTGGCAAAATTTGCTCCACTGAAATAGTCATCACAACTGAACCAGTTGACTTACAGAGCTCTACTCAACGCCAGTCTACAGATTGAAAACCGCACTACGTTTATAGATGCATGGGAAATTTCTATCAGTTAAAATAAACAAAAATACGGTAGCCTAGGCCTAGAAGTTTTTCGGCCAGATAGCCCGGATACGACCTCCGTCCTTTGGAAAGGCAGCCCGGGTCACGAGGGTTAAACTGTTGGTAGTGTAATGGTTTACATGCTAATGTTCTGGGTGTGGTGTCCAGAGTTCAATCCCGGGAGGACCATAGGTTTTTATTTGAGTTTGTAATTTAGGATTAATGTTAAAAACTGAAGGTTACTTATACGCTACATCATTTAGAAAAACTATAGTGTTGGTTATAATTAGGCCAATATTCTTTACCACTAACTTATAGAACTCAAACAGTGTCAAACTAAAGGTGAATTCGTAGTTTTCAGGCTTATTGTATATGTATAGCTAAAATTATAGTTTATACTTAACCCATTCTGTACCACCGAAGTTCTAAATTTTATTCTAGCTATATTTACAAAAAAATAAAAATAAAAGAAAAGTGGGGATTGAGCCGGAGTATATACATCGATATAGATATTTACAAAAACAAATTGAAGTTTGGGAGAGTTTTGGTAGCTAGGGGGGTTAAAAGAGAGAAGTCTTGTTTTTTAAATGGTTAGAAGTCTTTCATAAGCTGAATAAAATAGTGTAATAGTTGCCAGCACATAATGAAAAGGATATCACCAGTACATAATGGGTTAAAATACCAAAATAACAAATACTAACTGAAGATTAGTCTTCTAGAATTCTTCCTCAGCGTCAGTCACCGGATTCCTTGGGCCCTTTATTTTTATTTCTGCCGCCTTGGATGCGAGGCGAGGGGAAGGTGGATTCAAATCAGTCTACAACATGCCCAACAAGTCTTCCATCAACACTAGGCCCACATCTGTCCATCTCCAACAAGTTCTTCGTCCAATACCACCAGGCCAACATCCGTCCAACAAGTCTCCCTCGGCAGTCCACATCATACCTGATAGAGCAAAAGATTTACAATTTAGAGGGATATTTGAAAAAATATAAATAAAATATATGGGGAATATGCCCAAGTATAGATACTTATTTAGATAAAGTTGATCCTAGTCAGTGAGAATTACTAGTCTTGTTAATTCAAGGCAGTTGGAAGGATACAAAAGTTTTAATGTCAAAGCAAAGTACCAGTTCTCGATTATTGCAGCATTAGCTATATGTAGAACATTTTAATAAGCTTAGGAAGGATATATGGTAGCCAAGAGATCTTTCCCTTTAATGGGTAGAAGTCCTTCGTAAGCTGAATAAAATTGCCAGCATATAATTAACCCTCTCCGACATAAGACGCGATTTTGAGCCGATTAGGAATACAGTACTGTACTTTAAAGCCTTTGTTACCATCAGGGGTATTTAGAAAGCTTTAGTTTAGTTACTTCAACCTCTGCATTTGTCTTTTGAGTTAGCTGTGGCCAGAAAACTAATTTTGGAGAGGTAATTATAAGAGAACTCTATTTCTTATTGCTAATCTGGCAACCTCTGCGTCATAGGAGTCTGAAGGGGTTAAAAGAAAGTCACCAGTACTGAATGGGTTAAAATATATAGCCACGCAATACTAACCTATTATTGGTGTTCTAGAAGTCTTCATGGCCACCACAGGGCCCCTTATCATTATCTCCGTCTGTCCATACCATGCCCAAGTCTTCCATCCATCTGTCCAACACATCCTTCGTCCATACCATGCCCAACATCCATCAGGGCCAACACATCCATCTGTCCACACCAGGCTAAACATAGTCCTTCGTCCAATACCATGCCCAAAACTTCTATCCATCCAACACCATGTCACTTCCGTCCATAACCCCATGTCACTTCCGTCCATAACCACCAGGCCCAAGTCCGTCGACAAGTCTCCCTCGGCAGTCCACATCATACCTGATAGAACAGAATATTTACAACAATTTAGAGATAGTTTAAGTATAGGCTTGGATTCCTTAATAAAGTTTATCCTAGTCTGATAATTACTATATTTTCTTTAATTTTCTATTGCTAAAGCGTTATTGCCACAGTGATTTTGATATGGGTCTCTTGCCTTTATATAGTCTTGTCCTCGTTTTAGTTAGTTTATTTTGAAAGTTTTAACTAAAATTCAAAGGAAAGTACCGGTACTGTATTATTGCAGTACAGTAGACAGGTTCCGTTCCGAAAATACCCTGCGCAGAGCGAAATTACGTTGGGCGAAACGACAGCCTTATGGGATTAATTAGTTTGGTTCTAGGACCCCAATTTTTTCCCCTATCCACCTATATTACCCACCTTTTTGCTCAAACCTAATCAATATAAGAGTATTTTATGTTATATTGCTGATGTAGTTAAAAGTACATATGCAACATAACATACAACTGGCCAATAAAACACATAAGTACCGGTAACACACAAACGGTAACACACAAACGGAGTCATTCATGGGATCGTAAGGGAAGCAGCAAGAGTGTTGTCAATTTTGCTACTTTTCCGCTAGACCTAGGTTTATATTTTTATCTAGCGGCAAATATTTACATCTAGTGACACAAATTCTGGCGATATTCTGTAGATTCAAGCCACATTTGATTGATAGTCTAGAGGCTTGCATTATTCGGAAGATTTTCGGCACAAATTTACTATCTAGCAGCCTTCTAGCAACATTTGAGAATGGATCTGGCGGATTATTTTTATTTGGTAACCCTGAGCTTTGCTGTCTTCTGCTCCCGATGTCGGCATTCACTATCTGGCCATTTTTGTCTAAACAGGCAGACAAACGTTATCTTCGGTGTGTTCCAAGGTTGCTTTAATGAATACAATATCAAGCTATGATAAGAGTTCTAGATTGACCATTAAATTTGCAGATCAGGAAAAAAAAACTACAAATCCCAAAACGGACTTGTAAACGAAACAACAGTTAGGCTAGGCCTAGGCTAGGCTAACTAATATTAGTCTTTCGAAATAACGAGTTGATGATGCCATACGCGTATAAATGACAAACTTATGAAAACAAAATCAGATTAGCAATCAAATGGGTAGATCTAGGAAAAAGTAATGAACCAGGAAGCCACTGGATTGTGAGAGCGGGCGAAAAATTGGTAGCGAAATGACACAAGGTTAGGCGGCTAACCAATTGAAGTATTTTTCGCAACCATAAATAAATGCTGCTACTGTATAGCATATACATAAACTGTCCTGGAGTGGCGGCGTCTACCCAGTGGGACCACCTCCCGGAACTGCCGACCATGGATGGCAGCCGACCCTCCCGTCCGGGGACAAGATCACCGACAGTGGAGGACAGCAGGCTGCCGATCGTGGGGAGCAGCTTCCGGGAGCCAAACCGCCACAACTATCCCCTGCCCCCTCCCTGGGGGCACGCGTCCTTGGAACGGCTGCGGTCGCGCCGGGCAATTCTCACACCTCTCACACCACACACACACACAATACACAGTTTTTCCTACACCGAGAAATGACTCTCCGGCTGTCATTTCTCGAAGACTCCTAGCCGGAGACATTGAGAGCAACCCAGGACCCACCTACAAATACACATGTCCAACTTGCTCAAAACCCATTACAGTAAACCCTCGCTATCTCGGACCTCTACAAATCGGAAACCCGCACTACTCGGACTGGCATCGGCCTCTCGGACATTCACTTCCGTATTTCGGACATTTCCGGCATCGTTCCGACCGTCTCTGACGTTGTCGGACTTTATATAAGTATTCGGAATATGTCCGTCATAACCGTCCTCTGATATCTTGAATATTTCCGAAATGTGTCGTAGCGGTGTCCGACAAAGGATGACGTGTTGGACGACCCCCTCACGTAACCGGATAATAAGGGTGAATATCCGAGAAACAGAAGGGAGGTCCGACGCCATCTTACATCCGGGGCCCAAGCGCCCGGCTCGGATGCTGGGAGCGTCAGTCCGCACCAAGCTCTGTTGTGTTACACATCGACGCGTGCCATTATTTAGTTCACCATGCCTCCCAAGGATAAGCCTAAGCGTAAGGTGACTTCTGTATCACTTGAAACAAAGCTACAGATGCTAAAGGATCTGGACAGTGGGATGAAAGCCAAGCAGCTTCAGGAGAAGTATAGCTTAGGCAGATCAACAATCTACGACTTCATCCGAGACAAGGAGAAAGTCCGACATCATGGCGTAGCTGTGCTTTATGGTCCTTCCACCGCCAAGATCTTTCACAAGGCTAAGCTAGCCTATCAAGACATCGACGACGCAGTGCTGAAGTGGTACCAACAACTTCGTGCTGAGGGCGTACCAGTGAGAGGCATAGAGATCCAGCATAACGTTTCGGCCAGCATCTTCATCACCAAGACTTCAAGGCTAGCGAGGGGTGGTTGTGGAGGTTCCGAAACCGCCATGGCCTCTCAAACAGGAGTATTTGTGATGAAATCTTAAGCGCCGATACTTCGGCCATAGAACCCTTCACTGATCGCTTCCACGCCCTTATAACCGAGGAACACCTTCAACATTGGCAGCTCTATAACGGTGACGAGACTGGCTTATATTGGCGTTCTCTACCCTCCAACACACAGGCCCACCGAGAAATCACGTCCACACCTGGCCACAAAACTGTGAAGGAGCGCATTTCAGTGCTTTGCTGCGCTAATGCCGACGCAAGCCACCGTGTGACCCCTACAATCGTCGGCAAATCTCAGAAGCCGAGAGTAATTAAGGACCTCATCATTACCAAGCAACTCCCAGTCGACTATTATGGATCAAAGAAAGCTTGGTTTAACCAGGTCATCACCGAGGATTTCTTTCACAAGAGATTTGTACCCGACGTTCGCTCGTTCCAGAATCGAGTGTATGGTGTACCCTATGACGAAGCTGTTGCCATTTTGTTGCTCGACAACGCACCTGCCCACCCTTGTACCACGAAACTGGAGAGTGCAAACGGCAAAATTAAGACAATGTTCCTGCCTCCTAATACCACAAGTGTTATTCAGCCTATGGACCAAGGAATAATTGAAGCTTGCAAAAGGCGATACAAGAGGAAGTTCCTGGAACAATGCCTTGTCATCATAGAAGATGGGATGGACGAAGAAGGTTATGTGGATACACGCGGAAAGAAATCTCTACAAAAACTGAAGCAGTATACCCTGAAAGACTGCATCTACAATTGGGCAGAGGCGTGGCGCGAAGTGTCTTTCAACACACTGAGGAATGGTTGGACCAAGGTCTTAAATATCCCGAATGTGCAAGATCCGGGTTTTGAAGGGTTTGGGGCAGCTGACTTCAGGAACCTCTTGAACCAGGGTAACCAGGGTGACCTCCCCGAAGAAGAAGTTGACGACTGGCTGCAAGAGGACAGAGACCTACCTGGACACGAGCATAAGACTGACGAACAAATTGCAGCCGAGGTGTTGGGGGTAGCCCAGGAAGAGACCCAGGATGAGTCGGACGAAGAGACAGAGGGGGGGCCCAAGATATCAGTCTCGCATGCCCTGGACTCCTTTGACACCATTCTTCAGTATCTGACTCAAGTAAATGACTCAAAGTTGCAGTCCCTATACGAACCACTCCGTAATGGTCGATTCCATATTCAGAGGGCACACCTTGATCGGAAAAAACAACAGAAAATCAGCTCCTTTTTTGTACCCTCTGCTCCTCCCAGACCTCGTACTTCGTCTGCTACCAGTGGTGTGTCGCTTGCTAGCACCACCTCCCTCCCAAGTGTTTCCTCAGTTGCTAGCACCTCGTGGAGCACTGTAGACACTGTGCCACTCTCAGACTTAGACATGGATTTGGATGAATTAATGAGTAGCACGCCTGTGCCCATGGATATACCTGAACCTGACATTGTTTGTGAGGTGGAGAAGGACAGTGTGGGTAAGGGTAAAGGTAAGGGTTCCATGACAGGCAAGGGATATGGTCCTAAGAGTGGGGGTGTGAAGAACAGGGAGGTGGAGAAGAACAGTGCGATGGACATTGAGGTGGAGAAGAACAGTGAGGTGAAGAAGGACAGTGAGAAGGGGAGTGAGGTGGTCATGGACATTGAGGTGGAGAAGAACAGTGAGGTGAAGAAGGACAGTGAGAAGGGGAGTGAGGTGGTCATGGACAGTGAGGTGGAGAAGAACAGTGAGGTGGAGAAGGACAGTGAGAAGGGGAGTGAGGTGGTCATGGACAGTGAGGTGGAGAAGGACAGTGGGGTGAAGAAGGACAGTGAGGTGGAGAAGGACAGTGAGGTGGAGAAGGACAGTGAGGTGGAGAAGGACAGTGAGGTGGAGAAGGACAGTGAGGTGGAGAAGGACAGTGAGGTGGAGAAGGACAGTGGGGTGAAGAAGGACAGTGAGGTGGAGAAGGAGAGTGAGGTGGAGAAGGACAGTGAGGTGGAGAAGGACAGTGAGGTGGAGGTGGGGGGTGAAAAGGGGATGCTGCAGTAATTAATGCAGTGTTGGGGAGGGGGGAGGGAGGACATCAAGACTACAGACAAGAGCTATGAAGGGGTAAGTGTAATATAGCCTACTGTACAATACATATTGTAAAACTAAAATACATGTACTGTGTTTTCGATTACAGATTATAGGGTTCGAATAGGGTTGTCTTCGTTTTCTAGGTTGACGCGGACGTCTCTCTTGAGGTCGGATTTTTTCCGTAGTCTCCGATTTCATTGTTGTCTCGGACGGACATTGGTTAGGTTGGATTTTATCCTCTCTTAAGTCGGACATAAGTCGGACCCCGGACATCTCGGATTTTCGGTCATCTCGGACTGGGTCTCCCCCCAATTAGTCCGAGATAGCGAGGGTTTACTGTACTTCAAGCCGCCAAACTAAGGGTTCAGTTCTCTGCAACTCATGCGGGAGCTGGACCCATTTCACCTGCACAACACTTGTCTCTATGAAATACTACACAAACACCTGGACATGTTCCTCATGTTCCTCATGCCCCTCACTCTCCCAGTCAAATCCCTCCCCTAAAGCCCGTCCACCTCTCCTCCCCAACCCACATAACCTTACCATACCATCCACTCCCTCTCCCTCTCCTAAAACCCATCCACCTCTCCTCCCCAACCCACATAACCTGCCCATAACATCCACTTTCACTCCTAAAACCCGTCCACCTCTCCTCCCCAACCCATCCACACCCCAACCTAATCCATTCCTACCCTCATCTCCTGCACCCCAATCCCCTCCCCCTCCCCCACCCCCACCCCATCCTCGTGCAGCAGCACCCAACATACACCGCACACACAACATTAACATCCTTCAACTAAACATAGATGGCATCAACACAAAGAAACACGAACTCACACACTTCATCAAACAACACAACATACACATTGCCATCTTACAAGAAACAAAACTCTGTACAACACAAAAAACACCTACATTTCACAACAATACGACAAGCCCGGGCCATCGGCATTGGCGGTGGACTAATCACCCTGGTACACAAAGATATAACATATATAGACACTAGTGCACATACCAAATCCGTCCTCCCCCCAACCGATAACACAACAGAAATACAATCAATTAAAATACGCACTGGCAACAGCTCCAACATTACCATCATAAACCCATACATCCCTCCCCAAACATCCCCTACAGTACCAAACTATTACAGACCACACATACAACACATCACAAACACCCCACACATCATCCTGGGTGGTGATTTCAATGCAAAGACGTCGACCTGGTTTGTCGACAACCCCGACACAGACAGAGGGCTGGTCCTACAACACCAAACAGACAACCTATATATCCTCAATAACATTCATCAGCATACCCATACTCCCCACCAAGCCCTCTACACCCAATCATCTCCTGATATCACCTTTTGCTCCCCCGAACTCACCCCCACAACATCCTGGAGGGTGGTCAGAACCTTAGGCTCAGACCACCTCCCAATCATTATCACCACCAAAACAAGACTCACCCCAGCTAGCCACAGACACACTTACACTAACTATAAAAGAGCTAACTGGGAAGCTTTCACAAATGAGACAGAACACTTTGAAACTTTAAACAGTACACCCATCACTAACATCAACAATGCTGTACACACATTCAACACTACTATCCAAAACGCCGACAAGAAACACATTCCAAGAGGTAACATAAAAAAACACAACCCCAACTTCTCACCAGAAATTCAAAAACCACATCATACAACGAGACACTGAAACACTCCCCAGCACCCCACACACAAGACATCAATCAACAAATTCAAGCACTCAACATCCAGATTAACAACAAAATACAAGAACAAACACTAAATTGGAATAACTTCCTACAAACACTTTATCACAAAACAAACTCCAAAAAACTCTACAAAACACTAAACAGCATCACACTTTCCAACAGCAACACAACACAATCACATGCTGCAATCACAACAGACTCTACTCCTTCACGTAAACAACAAGCAAACACTCTCATCAATCACTTCTCTCATGTCAGTCACCTAAAACCCCACAAAGACGACCGACGTGTCATCCGACGCAAAAGACAATTCCCCACAGACCCTGACTATACACCCTTCACCAACAACCAGACAAAGCAGATCATCAACAATCTCAAGCTCTCACCCACCTGTGGCCTAGACAACATAAGCAACATTCACCTCAGACACCTGGGACCACAAGGCATACAAGCACTCACACTAACATATCAAACTACAGCTACTCACACAACACAATACCAGATATCTTTTGCCGGTCAGTCATCTAAAATCAGAAACTTTCCAAATGGAGTCCCACAAGGATCCGTCCTATCGCCCGCACTCTTCAATCTGTACATGCATGATATAACTACACCCAATACGCCCCAAATAAACTTAGCCTCCTATGCAGATGACATAACACTCACATGCACACACCATGACCCAAAAAGAGCAACAGATCTCCTTCAACCCTATCTCAACACACTACATGGCTGGTGCACTACAAACCGACTTAATCTAGCCCCAGCCAAATCCACCGCAACCCTGCTCACAAGTTGGACAGAACACGAATACATCCCTCAACTCACCATAAACAACACACCCCTAACACATACACACACACCCAAAATCCTAGGAGTAACATATGATACTCATATGACATTCAAACAGCACACCACAAACATTAAAAAGAAACTGACACCCAGACTTAACGCCCTCAGGTCACTTGCTCACACAAAATTTGGACACAACAAAGAAACTACCACCACAGTATATAAACAATACACAAGATCAGTGATGGAATACGCAAGCCCAGCCTGGGCTTCTAACCTAGCTGAAACACATCATAAGACCTTACAGACTATTCAAAACAAAGCCCTGAAGATCATTACAGGCTGCACAGCTACTGCACCCACAGATTACCTACATCAAGAAACCAAAATCCTCGAAGTCAAAGACCATCTGGACAGGAGGCACTCAATTCCTGGCAGCAGCCTCCACGAACCAAGACCACCCACTAAACTACATGGCAACACACCCACAGACACCAAGAAATATCAAAACACCCAGCACACGGTATCACACACAATTATTGTCCTCTCTCCCTCCCTGCCCACCCCGAACCAACTTCCAGAAGCACATCCATACTCATATCTCTCACCGATCCATCCACTCACTCACAGACAACACGCAGCTGCATGCACGACCTCCCGAAATCCATCCTTCCGAATCCTCCCTTCCTCGCGAGGACAGAGTCCACCTGGCCAGGCTGAGATGCGGACACCATCCAGCTCTCCTGAGCTATCAGAAGAGACTGGATGACTCCGTTGTCGACGCCTGCCTGGGATGTAACACAGCACCCCATACCATTAAACACATCATAGAAGACTGCATTTCACACAACCACTTACGCCAACAACACAATCTACACTCAATGAGAGCTCTGTGGGAAAGCCCGATCGTGGCCGTGGCCTTCCTCAGGGACTCGGGGCTGTTCGGCCAGGCAGCTTAGGGAACAACAACAACACAATACCAGACATCTGGAAGCATGGTATCATCACATTCCCCAAACCTAACTAAGACCCCACGCTACCCTCCTCACACTCCTTTGCACCCCCTCCAAAGTCATAAGAGTGCCTTGTACTACAACTGATGACACCTGACTTACCCCAACACAACACGGCTTCAGGCCATTGCACTCCACAAACACTCTTCTTACAGACCTTACACAAAGAGCTTTTGACGGCATCAACTCAGCTAGACCACCACACAGATCAGTACTTGCCACACTTGACATTAGTAAAGCCTTCGATGCCATCCCCCGCCACAACCTAACAAACAAAATCTACAACACAAACATGCACAACACAAAAAGATGGCTGGCCAACTTCTTAGCAGGCAAATGTGCACACGTATCTTTTGCCGGTCAGTCATCTAGCATTAGAAATTTCCCAAACTGAGTCCCGCAAGGATCCGTCCTGTCGCCCGCACTCTTCAATCTGTACATGCATGATATAAATACACCAAATTCACCCCAAATAACCATAGCCTCCTATGCAGACGACATAACACTCACAAGCACGCACCAAAAACCAGACACAGCAACAAGACTCATTCAAGACTATCTCGACACATTACATGAATGGTGCACTACAGACTCAATTTAGCCCCAGCTAAATCCACTGCAACCCTCCTCACAAGCTGGACAGGAGAGCACGATTAAGTCCCGGGACTCAACAAACAACACACCCCTAACACCCAAAATCCTAGGAGTAACATAAGACACCCAAATGACATTCAAACAGCACACCACAAACACGAAAAAGAAACTGACACCCAGACTTAACGCCCTCAGATCACTTGCCCACACAAAATTTGGACACAAAGAAACCACCACCACAGTCTACAAACAATACATAAGATCAGTTATGGAATACGCAAGCCCGGCCTGGGCTTCTAACCTAGCTGAAACACATCATAAGACTTTACAGACTATTCAAAATAAAGCCCTTAAAATCATCACAGGATGCACAGCTACTACACCCACAGATCACCTACATCAAGAAACCAAAGTCCTAAAAGTCAAAGATCATCTAGACATGAGAGGCACTCAATTCCTGGCAGCAGCCTCCACGAATCAACATCACCCACTACACGGCAACACACCCACAGACACCAAGAAATATCAAAACAACACCCAGCACACGCCATCACACACAAATACTGTCTTCTCTCCCTCCCTGCCCACCCCAAACCAACTTCCGGAAGCACATCCATACTCATATTACTTGCCGTTCCATCCACTCACTCATAGACAACACGCAGCTGCAAGCACGACCTCCCGAAATCCATCCTTCTGAATCCTCCCTTCCTCGCGAGGACAGAGTCCACCTGGCCAGGCTGAGATGCGGACACCATCCAGCTCTGAGCTATCAGAAGAGACTGGATGACTCAGTCGTCGACACCTGCCCAGGTTGTAACACAGCACCCCATACCATAAAACACATCATAGAAGACTGCATTTCACACAACCACTTACGCCAACAACACAATTTACACTATTTGAGAGCTCTGTGGGAAAGCCCGACCGTGGCCATGGCCTTCCTTAAGGACTCGGGGCTGTTCGACCAGGCAGCTTAGGGAACAACAACATAAACTTATGGAAAAAGATTCAAGAATAGCATTTAAATCAGCAGTTCTTATGAGTTATTCAATTAAATGTGTTCATGGTAAAATGGGGAAATCCACTGTGTACGAAAATGACTTCTTGAGTGCATGAAACGACTTTGTAAACATGTGGAATCTATCCTAGTTTTGAACTAATAATTTTTAAAGAGAGTTCTCACTAGAAGTAGTTGTTTGAGTGTTAAGGTTTGGGGTTAGGCTAGCCTTCGGTATAAAGTTCGTAAAAGTGATCTATGGTATGTTAAGTGAGCAAATGGTAGTAATTTGTGATCTTCGTACAACCGAAATTTCGCTGAATGGACGTTCGCAAGTCAACTGTACTAGCTCTATTTAGAACATTTTGTGAAGCTTAGGAAGGATATACGGTAGCTAGGAGGATTAATAGAACTCTTTTAATGGGTAGAAGTCTTTTGTAAGCTGAATAAAATAGTCTAAAAGTTGCCATCATATATTTGAGGAAATCACTGGTACAGAATGACTTGCAATATCAAATTACAAAATACCAACCTATTATTAGTGCTCAAGAATCCTTGGGTCCCTTATCCTCATCTCAGTCCCTTTGGTTGCGAGGCGAGGGTAGATTAAAGTCAGTCTATCACCATGCCCGACACGCCCTCAGATTGTCCAACACCATGCCAGACACTTCTTCCGTCCAATACCACCATGCCCGCAACACCAGGCTCACATCCGTCCACACCAGGCACAAGAAGTCTTCAGTCCATACCAGGCCCAATATGTCAAACGTCCAGCTTTCCAACACCAAGCCAAATACTTAGTCCATCAAACTCCACCAGGCCCACATCTGTCAAGAGACCACGAGGCAGAGCACATCCGTCCAAAACACCACCAGGCCCACATCTGTCAAGAAGTCCCTCTCGGCAGTCCACACCACACCCGATGAAACAGAAGATTTACACAAATTTAGAGATATTGAAAGTAGGCTTTAATTTCTCAATAAAATTAATCATAGTCAGTGATAATTACTGTACAGTAGTCTTTATTTCTAGGCAATCGGTAGGTTCCGCAAATTTTTATGTCTAAGCAAAGTACCGGATTATTGCACTACTAGCTATATTTAGACAATTTTGTGAAGCCAAGGAAGGATATATGGTAGCAAAGAGGATTAATAAGAGTTTTTAATGGCTACAATATTTGCCACCATTAAATGAAAACCAAATAACCAGTACTAAAAGTTTAAATATCAAGCTACGCAATACTAACCGAATAATAGTCTTCTAGAATAGTTCTTCCGGGCTCTCCACAGGATTCGGGGTTGAAATAGGGGAGCTATCCCCCCGCCAAAGGCGGCTTTCTAGGGCCTTTCCTAGCTGATGCCGACAGGACTGGGTTCTAGTCATGTGGTGATGGGCTGGTCTATCCGAGTGAGAACTGAGCGATCTCTGCCATACCCATAGCTTACTCTGACTGTTCCTTTTACTTATATATTTTCTAGATCTCAAGTGACTGCGTCTCTTCTGTGGATTGACCTCCCAATTTACCAATATTGGAAGCCAAAGAGTCACATTCTTCCTTTGCCCCTCAACTTTCTCTTCATAATTGCTGAGGGGCACAGGGCCCTGAGTGGGGCTTTGGTTTCCTGGGCGTTTCCGCACCCTCCTCAGCTCCCCGCCATGGAGTGGCTTCGGTCACCCAGGCTATATTTTGATCGGCAGGGAGGGTTCTGTGGGTGCGCTAGGTTATGGCCTTGGCCTTGCTCGGGGCCTTGGGGCTGTTCGGCCAGGCAGCTTGGGGAACAACAGGAACAACACCAGGCCCAACACATCCTACACCATGCCCATGTCCGTCCATCTCGCCACCATGCCCAGCAAGTCCTCCGTCCAAAACCAAGCCCACCGTCCATTCACCACTTGGCCCAGCAGATCTGTCCAATATCATCAGGCCCACATCCGCCAAAGTCTCCATCCGGCCCACATCCGCCAAAAAGTCTCCCTCGGCAGTCCACACCACATGGAGCAAAAAATGTACAACAATTAAAGAGATATTGAAAGTACTGTACAGTATAGACTTTTATTCCTAGATAAATTTAATTCTAGTTAGTGATAATTGTCTTTATTTCAAGGCAATCGGTAGGATACGCAAAAGTTATTGTCAAAGCAAAGTACCGGTACTGGATTATTACAGTACTGTACTAGATATATTTGGAAAATTTTGTCAAGCACAAAGTTAATTAGGCTACTCTACCAGTAATTTAACTTTTAACTTTCTACATTAGAACTTCTGTTTAGTCAGCTTTAATTTTAATTTAAAAATAGAAACTAAATTTACTCTAAATTCCCACATACAGTACTCACCAGTCCCGAACCATGATCTCGGGGTGAAGGTATGGAGGGATAAGCCTTTATAACGGCACCCCTTAAAAACTTCCGTTCCTAATTTCTGAAGGGTGTAGAGAGGGGAGAAGGAGTTTGAGAGAGAGAGAGAAAAAGCGGTTGGAGTAGCTTTATATTCTTGATTGAAGGGCTGTTAGAGTTTGACTAATAAACCCTACCACAGTCCACCACCGAGAGGGAGTCCCAGGCAGCCAAGCGGACCCAAACAGCACAGGTAGGGAATCACAGGTGCCGAAGTAACCCAACACCACAGGAAGATCTTTGTGCACTTGATACCAGTCATGGAGGCCAGAGTCCACGTCACAGCCACCGCGAACAAGGAGGGTGAATTAAAGATTCCAAAAGAGACTAGGCTGCAGTCCGATTCCAAACAAGATGAAGCTACGAGAGAGAAGTCAGATTCCAAACGAGGAGGCTGCAGGGAGTGTAAAGTCAGATTCCAAACAAGGAGGTGGCTGTAGCGATGAAGGGTCCGATGGCAATAGAAGAGAGGGGGCAGTTAAGGTAGTGCTCAACCGTCTCTTACACCGTCCAGCATTACGGGCAGGAGGAATCTGGCAGGGCGTCCAAGTAGGTAAATTTGGTTTGAAGATTATTAAAAGGAATAAAGCAAAATTAAATTTTAGGAAGGAGCGTTGCGTACAGATATTACAATCCCCATTTCTAAGGGCAACTTTAATTTTCCAATTTATTTAATTCATTATCAGCACTACGAAACTAAAGAATTAAGAGTAAAGGGGCAAATCAAAAGGATTCTTTTAACTTAAAACAACTAAAATAATACTGGTCAAAATTAGATTACAGTACAATGAATTCCCATATTGGAGTTACTTTGCGGTGAATATTGAAGTTATGCAAATTAGATAGTTTTATCAATTTGTTAACCCTTTCAGCACAAGGATGGCTTTTTAAATTAGACTATGGCTAAAATATACTTATGCAATATGCAGTTTAAGAAGGACCTGTGTTACAGGAATTATGGAGATAGAAATTTACCCCTTTGAGTTCTAAAGGTAGATAAGCTAAAAATAGTCTAATGGTAACTAGAATAAGTCAGTGCTGAAGCCTGAAGGGGTTAAGAAAATTCAGTTAAATGCTTATAAATTACCTATGGCTCTGGCTGTCAGCAGCATCGGCGAATGCCGAGTCCCGAGGAAGCGTTACCAGTGCTTGATAAACCAGACTATCCGAGGGAACAGCTCTTCCTCCCGGAACACATGGCTGATTAGGCACAGTATTAACCATGGCTCTTCAAGACTTCCGTTGGCACATCCATCAGGTTTCTTGCGTTCTGGTATTAAGTCTAGACTACCCCCTCAGATGGATTATGGAAATACTTAACCTGACAAGCGCGATATAGACCTAGGTGCTAGGGTAGTTATTTGTGTATTTCTAGCCTTGGATTCTGACAGAATTAGTTATATTTACAATATAAAGCATTATTTGTTTTCGGTATGCTTTTATTTTACATATATGATGTATATATGAACCTTCAAGAGTGCTAAAATAAGTTGGAAAAGCATTTGGGTGGTGAAAAACTAAGTTATTGGCCACCCGGTCATAATCTCAGGCGAGAGAGAGCCACAGGCAGCCCTCCCCTCTCGCTGTCTGGGAGTCCACTGAGACGAGCGGGGCGGTGTGTGCCAGTGTGTTGCATAACGATCTTTTATGCAACCCACTTGTGCTACATTATCGCGGGAGAGAAAAATAACCGATAAATGATGATAATAAGAGGAAAAATAGGTGATAATTGAGGAGGGGGGGGGGGGAGGGGGGAAAGAGGTGGGGAAGGAGGGGGGGGGGGGGGGGGAGGGGGAATAAGGTGGGGAAGGAGGGGAGGGGGAGTGGTGAGAAACACATGAGTGAGTACTGGAGGGGAATTATCTCACCTAGACAAATTCCTTTGTTTTGATAGGCCCTTTTTTTTTTGGAAGGCTTTTTTTATGGTCTTGCTTCCGTGAGGCCTATCGCGTTCCCTATAGGAAGCCTTCCGTGAGGCCTATCGCGCTTGCCGGGTTAAAAAGACCAAAGTCATAAACTTTTATTTTCCTCATATTAAGCCTGATAAAATTGTTCAGTATACAAAAGCTGCATAGTATCCAATACAGGCATGTTAAATAAAAGTTAAAAAGGGAAAAAAAGTTATGAAAGACTTTTTAGCCAATTCATCTACATTTAGTCTGAAAACTACATGCTCAAAAAGGGGAGCCTATTTGTAAACTGTTGTTTGAAAGTTTTAAAGATAAATTTAGCCGATACACTACTAATAAAGTACAGTACAGTATGCTAACTTTCCAAAATAATTTTATAAAGTTAACTGAAAATTAAGTTTATCAGTTACTGTGTATTAGACATGCCTAGAAACTGAGCTCAAATAATAAAACTTACCGCCTTCGTATTCTGTAAAGAACTTACCGCATTCAACAATCTGCAAAGGTGAAGTTACCGAATTTCACTATCTGCAAAGAACTTCCTGCCGCTGAGAATCCAAAATGAAGAACTTCCTGGACTTTGACAATCAGCAAAAGAATTTCCCACCTCACAATCTTCAAAGAACTTCCTGCCTCGCTATCTGCAGAGAACTTACCACCTCGCAATCTGCAAAGAACAATTTACCGCCTCACAATATGTGAAGAACTTACAATCTGCCAAGGCGAACTTACCGCCTCGGGATTCGGAAATTAAGAACTTCCCGCGGCTCCATCTGTAAAGAACTTACCGTCTCAATCTGTAAAGAAGAACTTATCACCTCACAATCAGCAAAGAACTTACCGCCTCGGGGTCCAAAGAACTTACCGCCATACAATCTGTAAATAAGAACTTATCGCCATAGTCTGTAAAAGAACTTATCGCCATAGTCTGTAAAAGAACTTATCGCCATAGTCTGTAAAAGAACTTACCGCCACGGGATTCAAAGAACTTACCGCCACACAATCTGTAAATAAGAACTTACCGCCATACAGTCTGTAAAAGAACTTACCGCCACCGGGATTCTGTAAAGGACAACTTACCACCACGGGATTCTGTAAAGGACAACTTACCACCACGGGATTCTGTAAAGGAGAACTTACCACCACAGGATTCTGTAAAGGAGAACTTACCACCACAGGATTCTGTAAAGGAGAACTTACCACCACGGGATTCTGTAAAGGAGAGCTTACCACCACGGGATTCTGTAAAGCAGAACTTACCACGGGATTCTGTAAAGGAGAACTTACCACCAGGAGAACTTACCACCACGGCATTCTGTAAAGCAGAACTTACCACCACGGGATTCTGTAAAGCAGAACTTACCACCACGGGATTCTGTAAAGCAGAACTTGCCACCACGGGATTCTGTAAAGCAGAACTTACCACCACAGGATTCTGTAAAGCAGAACTTACCACCACAGGATTCTGTAAAGCAGAACTTACCACCACGGGATTCAGCAAAGGAGAACTTACCGCCTCGGGATTCTGAAAAGAACCGCCATACAATCTGTAAAATAACTTACCGCCACGGGATTCACCAAAGAACTTACCGCCACAGGATTCAAAGCAAAAATTTTATGCCACAATCTGTAAAGAATTAAGAACTTACCGCCTCACAATCTGTAAAGAATTAAGAACTTGCCGCCTCACAATCTGTAGAGAAATTATCGCCACACAATCTGTAAAGAACTTACCGCCACGGGATTCAGCAAAGAACTTACCGCCTCAGGACTCAGCAAAGAACTTACCGCCTCGGGATTCTGAAAAGAACTTACCACACAATCTAAAAAGAACTTACTGCTACGGGATTCAGCAAAGAACTTACCGCCAAGGGACAACAAAGGACTTGCCGCTACACAATCTGTAAAGAAGAACTTACCACCACAGGATTCAGCAAAGAACTTACCGCCTCTGGGTTCTGCAAAGACGAACTTACCGCCACGGGATTAACCCTCCTGGCCCGGTTGTCATTTTAAAATGACACCACGAATTAAGGGCAGGTGCCCGGGTGTCATTTTAAAATCTGTAAGCTTGAAAGCCTATTCAGCTTGGTCTGAACGCCGTGCGTCCGACGCATGTAAACAAAGCCGATCGTTACGTCACCGCACCTCCGAAAACAAGAAAGAGAAGACTCGTTTGTTATTGTATGTCTGTATGTCGTTTCAGTAGTGAAAAGATCGTCATATTGCTAACATCGCCTGCAAGTGCTCTCCACTGAAATCGTCATCACAACTGAACCAGTTGACATAGAGAGCTCTACTTAACGCCAGTCTACAGATTGGAAACCGCACTACATTTATAGATGCGTGGGAAATTTCTAGCAGTTAAACTAAACAAAAATACGGTCGCCTAGGCCTAGACATTTTTCGGCCAGATCGCCCGGGTAGCCCACACTGTCATTTTGAGAGCCTGCCCGGGCCAGGAGGGTTAAACGCAAGAAGAATTTTCCGCCACAATCTGTAAAAGAATTAAGAACTTACCGCCTCACAATCTGTAAAGAACTTACCGCCACGGGATTCAGCAAAGGAGAACTTTCCGCCTCGGGATTCAGCAAACAACTTACCGCCTCGGGATTCTGAAAAGAACTTACCACACAATCTAAAAAGAACTTACTGCCACAGGATTCAGCAAAGAACTTACCGCCAAGGGACAACAAAGGACTTGCCGCTACACAATCTGTAAAGAAGAACTTACCACCTCTGGGTTCTGCAAAGACGAACTTACCGCCACGGGATTAAATGCAAGAAGAATTTGCCGCCACAATCTGTAAAAGAATTAAGAACTTACCGCCTCACAATCTGTAAAGAACTTACCGCCACGGGATTCAGCAAAGGAGAACTTACCGCCTCGGGATTCAGCAAACAACTTACCGCCGTGGGATTCAGCAAAGAAGAACTTACCACCGTGGGATTCAGCAAAGAAGAACTTAACGCCGTGGGATTCAGCAAAGAAGAACTTACCAACTCTTATCTTCAGAAACATAACTAGCTAACCTGAAGAAAAAATATTACCGGTACTGTATATACAATACAGTACAGTATAAATAAAACTGGCTCAAAGGCTACTGTAATCTCCAGAATAATTAAAGACCTTTTTGCATAGCCTATGTTAACCCTCTCGTTCACCAGAAAATGCACTAGTCTTTTAACCCCTCTAAATGCAGCTTTCAAAACAATAATTGACAAATCACCCAAGGATGTTAATCTCATTCTCCATTTAAGAAACAAGGAATTCAGTGAGAACTCTACACTTAAGCCAAAAACAAAAGCTTGACTTTCTTATTTTATGCCTCAGAATAGGAAATTCTTTGATCTATTATTTTTTAGGAATCTCTACTACGGTACGTACAATGTGTCCATATGCGATTGGAATCCAATACTTTACAGTATAGTAAGACAGAAATGCTTTGATATAATCATGTGGTGAAGAAATTATCCGATACTCCTATTTTTAACCCTTCCAGTCCGGGTGTCCTGTTAAAAGGACACCACGAAACAAGGGCAGGAGCCCGGGTGTCTTTATACCAGGCAGTAAGCTTTCAAGCCTATTCAGCTTGGTCTGAACGCCGTGCGTCCGACGCATGTAAACAAAGCCGATCGTTGTGTCACCGCACCTCCGAAAACAATAAGGAGACGTCGGATCAATGTTATTGTTGCGACATCGGACGAAATTAGTGTCTGAAAAGCTCCGATATGGTCAACATCGCGGAAAAATTCGCTCCACGGAAATAGTCATCACAACTGAACTAGTTGACTTGGAGAGCTCTACTCAACGCCAGTCTACAGATTGGAAACCGCACTACGTTTATAGATGCGTGGGAAATTTCTAGCAGTTAAACTAAACAAAAATACGGTAGCCTAGGCCTAGAAGTTTTTCGGCCAGATCGCCCTGGTACCCCACACTGTCATTAGGAGAGCTAGCCCGGGCCCGGAGGGTTAAACAAGTTCCAACTGCCACTGGTACATTACTGGTATACTGTATACACCTATGAAAATATTCTTATAACTTTTTTAGTGATACTTTGTTCTTGCTTAAAGTTTAATTTCTTTATATATTGCCGTAAGTCCAACATTTTAAGCCGCATAGTGAAGTGAAATGCGAGCATAAAGCGAAATTTTCAACGATCCCTCATTACAATTTGAGATTAAAAATATTCATATTAATTAAATTATTTATGGGAGAAATTGGATAGAAATGGCAAGGGCATACAAAATTATAGTACAGTACTCTCAACAAAAAACACTGGTCATTTAAGTTTTCAGTTAAAAATAGTCAGTTAAATTAATGCAAGGATAAAAAAAAAAATCCCCATACATTTGAGATATTTAGACGTTTATATTCTTCTTATACGCGATTATAAGTACACAGTACAGTAAACCCCCGCTAACTCAGACTCTTTTTAGTCGGAAACCCGCACTTCTCGGAAATGTCCCTGTATATCTCTGAAATTTCAGAGTTGGACGGGTTTTGTGTCCGGTTTACAATGTTCTCTCACTCGGTTTTAAGTGATTTTAGGATGAATTGAAGCCTGTGCCTTTTAATTATTGTGTTAATATTAATTACTATGAACTGTACTGTCCCTGAAAACATAAGGTTCGTATTTGTCATTAATATGATGAATTTCACATTTAAAAAAAAAAAAAAAGTAATCTCAATTTTCTCTGACCCGGACTTTCCTCTTCTAATTCGGAATTTTCCCTCTCTTAAGTCTGACATAAGTCGGACTTCGGACATCTCTGAAAATCGGCCTTCTCGGAAGTGGTCTCCCCCCAATTAGTCCGAGTTAGCGAGGGTTTACTGTATATAAGAAAAAACAAAGTGGGGATTGGGCCGGAGTAAATAGATAGATAAAATGTATAACTAGTAATTCTTATACCGGTACTAAAAAATAGATTAAATTTTTTTGGTTCGACAGCATACTCATTACGCCAAAACCTAAAATTTGGAATACGTATTTACAGTAGGCTACTGTATATAGAATGCAATACTGTATTAGAATACCATATTTCCGAATAAACCGACAAGCAGAAAAATGCTGGATCGGCCAGGATATACTTTATAAAAACAAAATACTGCAATTAACTATAGTAATAAACCATATGAACGTATGGGAAGAGAGAATGACAGGTGTAAGGACAGAGGGAGAGGTAAACCGAGAGACGTGGAAGGATGGAATGAATGCAGTGCTGGGAGGAGGGGTGTAGACTGACTGGGGGACAGGGGTGTATGGGGGCGTTTCATTCGTGGCCACTCCTTCAGGGATCACAGTGTCTGACAATAGATATATAGAACTCTAGTAATGCCCAATGAGAGGGTTAATATCCCCCCACAAATTCCATTTCCAAAATGCAAGTGCATTACTGTAGGCTATGAGTATATACTACAGTACAATCAAATATATTATTAATTTCACTCAAACACCAAACTCACCAACAACCAGACAAAGCATATCATCAACAATCTCAAACTCTCACCCGCCTGTGGCCTAGACAACATACGCAACATTCACCTCAAGACACCTGGGACCACAAGGCATACAAGCACTCACTAACATATCAAACTACAGCTACTCACAACACAATACCAGACATCTGGAAGCATGGTATCATCATCACATTCCCCAAACCTAACAAAGACCCCACGCTACCCTCCTCACACCGCCCTATCACACTCCTTTGCACCCCCTCGAAAGTCATAGAGCACCTTGTACTACAACTGATGACACCTGACTTACCCCTTTCTCCAACACAACACGGCTTCAGGCCATTGCACTCCACAAACACTCTTCTTACAGACCTTACACAAAGAGCTTTTGACGGCATCAACTCGGCTAGACCACCACATAGATCAGTACTTGCCACACTCTACATTAGTAAAGCCTTCGATGCCATCCCCCGCCACAACCTAACAAACAAAATCTACAACACAAACATGCACAACACAAAGTGGCTGGCCAACTTCTTAGCAGGCAGATGTGCACACTTATCTTTTGCCGGTCAGTCATCTAGCATTAGAAATTTCCCAAACGGAGTCCCGCAAGGATCTGTCCTGTCGCCCGCACTCTTCAATCTGTACATGCATGATATAAATACACCAAATTCACCCCAAATAACCATAGCCTCCTACACAGACGACATAACACTCACAAGCATGCACCAAAAACCAGACACAGCAACAAGACTCCTTCAAGACTATCTCGACACATTACATGAATGGTGCACTACAAACACTCAATTTAGCCCCAGCTAAATCCACTGCAACCCTCCTCACAAGCTGGACAGGAGAGCACGATTACGTCCCGAGACTCAACATAAACAACACACCCCTAACACACACACACAAAATCCTAGGAGTAACATACGACACCCAAATGACGTTCAAACAGCACACCACAAACACGAAAAAGAAACTGGCACCCAGACTTAACGCCCTCAGATCACTTGCCCACACGAAATTTGGACACAACAAAGAAACCACCACCACAGCCCACAAACAATACATAAGATCAGTTATGGAATACGCAAGCCCGGCCTGGGCGTCTAACCTAGCTGAAACACATAAGACCTTACAGACTATTCAAAATAAAGCCCTGAAAATCATCACAGGATGCACAGCTACGACACCCACAGATCACCTACATCAAGAAACCAAAGTCCTCAAAGTAAAAGATCATCTTGACATGAGAGGCACACAATTCCTAGCAGCAGCCTCCACGAATCAACACCACCCACTACACTATAGACTGCATCACCGTTGATTCATTTAAACTCCGCCTAGACAAATATCTCGCATTAAACCCGCGACTGACTGCGTTTGTAAATGAATAACTTTATTTTATCCCCCCCTCAGTTACTAACCCATCTGTCCCCTACTAACTTCCTAATCCTGCCACGGACATTAATTCCAGGGCAGTAATTCCCTTTCCAATGTTCCCTTACCCACTCTAAACCACTGTTTGGACACTTGATCCTCAGTGTTTTGGAGGACAAGCAACCTAGAAGGGTCACTAGATCTGTTGTTGCTTGATTTCCTTTGTACTCCTTTGTACTACATGGCTACACACCCACAGACACCAAGAAATATCAAAACAACACCCAGCACACGCCATCACACACAAATACTGTACGGTCTTCTCTCCCTTCCTGCCCACCCCAAACCAACTTCCGGAAGCACATCCATACTCATATCACTCGCCGTTCCATCCACTCACTCATAGACAACACGCAGCTGCAAGCACGACCTCCCGAAATCCATCCTTCTGAATCCTCCCTTCCTCGCGAGGACAGAGTCCACCTGGCCAGGCTGAGATGCGGACACCATCCGGCTCTTCTGAGCGATCAGAAGAGACTGGATGACTCCGTCGTAGACACCTGCCCGGGTTGTAACACAGCACCCCATACCATTAAACACATCATAGAAGACTGCATCTCACACAACCACTTACTCCAACAACACAATTTACACTCTTTGAGAGCTCTGCGGGAAAGCCCGACCGTGGCCATGGCCTTCCTTGGGGACTCTGGGCTGTTCGGCCAGGCAGCTTTGGGAACAATAACAACAACAAAAGGGGTAAAGTCTTAACCATCATCCATTTAACTGTACCGGTATTCAGTAATTTTGACCAAGGTAATAGGTCTAGTTTGACAGCCGGATTATGGTACTTTACTTTCATAGTTTTCACACGCACCAATTTTAAAATAAACATAACTAATGAAATCAATGAAAATAATTAATACAGGTGGTACTCTATCTATTGCCCGACGCCGTGATCCCCGAAGGGGTGGCCACGAACGAACCGCCCCCATGCACCTCTGTCCCCAGTCAGTCGACGCCCCTCCCCCCAACCAGCACCGCCTTCGTTCATGTACTTCCTCACTCCATCCTTCCCAGGCTGGGAAATTAGGTATAGCCCGGCAGCCCGGACTACACCGGACATGTAGCCGGGCTAGTGATTTTCAATGTTAGTCTGCCCGGCAGTTGCCTGGGGGACAAGTGAAAGTTTGTAATACTTTCTTACATAACGCTGTAATAAAATATATACATACATATATAATATCAAATACCGGTATATAATTAATGTAGGAAAACATCGCTGCGGTAACCCTTTAATAGACAGAGTCTGAGACCGACGACACTAGTTGTGCGGTGACCCTTAAGTAAACAGTTAATCGGTTGTCGAATACTATACTGGCAATATTGATTTATATCAGATGCAATAACACAAGAATCAATAAACAGATAGAGAAAACAAAAACAGGAAAATTAAAACAAGTTAGGCTAAATGTAGCCGTGTAAATCCTATGATAACATTGCCTAAGAATTGTCGTTATTGCTTTGCCGTGAATCTCTTAATGTTACGAACTTGAATTGCAAGGGATACTAAAGCTTGTTAAGGGGGGATGGTTCACTTTTTGGGCGTTTTTTGCATGTATTCATTCTTTTTCTAGTTTCCTACCTAGACCTAGACCTCCATCAAAACAAACATCCTTTAGATCCCCCTTCTAGATTAATTAGTAGCCTACATTTTTTGTTTCTTCTCCACAACACAATTCAGGGTAAAAATCTGATCTACACATCCTCTTCCCTTCCTAAAACCTCCCTGCTCGTCGCCTATCCATTTCTCCGTTCTCACTCTCACTCTCTCAATCACTACCCTACTGTATACCTTCCCTACTACGCTTAGAAGACATATTCCTCGGTGGTTACCACACACTCCTCTTTCCCCTTTGCCCTTATATAGGGGGACTATTATGCAAGTCTTCCAGTCATCGGGTGCACTCCCCTTCTCCCATGCTAGTTTGCACATTTTCCATACCCATTCTATCACTATCTCACCACCATACCTCTACATTTCCCCACACGCCATCTGTTCCTGGTGCTTTCCCCAACTTTACTCTTTTCATGGCTTCCCACACTTCTGACCTGATCCCCACCTCCTCCTCCACTACTTCTCTTCTTCTCCCTCCCATACCATATCCAGCTATGTTTGCTGGCTCTTCATTCCTTTCATTTAGCAACTCACTGAAGTACTCCCTCCATCTTTCGACTCTCTTGCTTCTCGGCTAGCATTCTCCCATTCTTATCTTTCACACCCTTACTGTTTCCCTTGCTACCTTCCCTAACTTTCTTGACTTCTTTCCAGAACAGTTTCTTACTCTCCCTCCATTTTACACTCAGATTCCTTCCAAATTCCTCATCTACTCTTCTCTTACAGATGGTACTCCTGATAGGCTAACCATTAACACTTTCAGTTCCGTGTTGTCCTAAACTTAATTCTGGTAACACAAACCGGTACCGGTACCGGTACCATTAGATTTTATTCAGTTTATAAAAGGGCCTCTAGCAATACATAAACAGGCTTTCATACAACACCAGGCTTTCAACTATCTCCCTTTACCCTTCTTACTACCACAGATCTTTCTGAAACTGCAAAAAAAAATGGCTATAGCTAGAATATAAACTAAATGTTGCCAGTACAGAAGGGGTTACCGTAATTTAAAGGGCTACAAAAAATAAAAAAATACTATGCGCACGATTCTGAACCGAACTGAAAAAAATAAGCTTTACAATCATGAGTCGTGGCATAGTCCGTAGAACTTCGGCAGAGCGAGCCCTCGCCGTCAAAAGGTTATTGGTAGATTTAAAGACTGGGCAACTTTACCTAGCGATTCGTAACAATCTTCCAATATTCATGGCCACCCCTTCTCGGGAATTAGGCTACAGAGTGTGGCAAAAATATAAAATACAGGTACTATGCGTAAGATTTGGAACCGAACTGTTAAAATACCCTTTGCAATTAGATCTGAGGGAGGTCGTTCCGGAACTCCTTTTTCGCTCCATTAGTTTAGGGACAGAGACATTTCAACATTAGTTTGGTGATAAGACTTCATTCCATTCACTTTCTATTTTCAGTTGAGCGATAGGGAGACCAACTTAAATTCTGCCTTCAGCCGTGGGTCTGGGTGGGCATTGTGTTTTTAGTTTGATTAATAGGGACCAAATTTTTGCTAGCCTAGTGGGACAAACTCATTCCTCAAAAATGTTAAAAGCATTAAACAAAAATTTTAATTTAAAGAGGGTATATGGTTTTTGTGGAATCCCTTCACTTTTAACCCCATTAGTCAAGAGATCAACACTCAATTTTAAGAACTTCTAGTGCCATTTAGGTGGCGATTTTATCCTGGCAAGCGGAAAATTACCGATTTTTTTTTTTTTTTAAGTTTGGAGGTCTAGGGAGGAAACTATTACTGTATAAAGATAAACCCTATCCCCCTTAATATCATGACCCAAGGATACCGGTACTGGAAAAGTCTCCCGAAAAAAAAACAATAAATAAAAAAACTAGTCTCACATTTTTACAACCAATGCCCAGTTTTAGTCAACTTTCCCTGTTCATGTAAACCCCTCTCCCCCTCCACCCCCACCCCGGAAATTAGTGTTCACCCATTACTGTATCTAACCATCTAAAGACACCGCCCCTCCCACTAGTGGGTTAGGTCAGGGTGTCAAAGAGGAGCAATATTTTTTAGGAGATTTAAAGGAATATTAATAAATATCAAATGCTAGCATTTATTTGCTATTATATAACTTCTACAGAAAATGTAACCATAAGTTTTTTTAAGCTTTAAATTTAAATTTGTATATACAATTAAATACTAAAATTAATCTACCCTTTCTGTTGACACCCTGGTTAGGTTAGGCTTTGTTAGTTGGGCTAGGCTCAGGGAATATGAACTGGGAAAGTTCGGAGCGGGGCGAGTTCCCCAAGAGGGGAGGACTTGCTGGTAATTTTGAGGCAAGAAAATAGTTTTTCGGGTTGTCTTCCAGTACAGTATTCAAACATAAGAAATTTGACCCGATTGTGTTTAACGATTGATGAGTTACCGGTATACTAAAGGTGAGGATTTTAGTTTGCTCCCTAGACCTCCAAGCTTAATTAATAGCGCCTTTCTAGATAAATAACAAATTTTGGTAGAACACTTCCTGAATTACATGCTCGCCATTGCTTGCCAGCAAAAAAATTACTCAAATGGCATTAAGTCTCAAAATTGAAAACCATGGCGAAAAATCTTCGCCAAACTAATGGGGCAAATTTCTTAAAATCTCAACAAGTAATGGGCTTTAACATAGGAGAAGGCGATCCAAATAAAAAAAAAATATATTAAAACTTCCCCTTAAATCTGGGTTTAGCCTACAGGTCTTTACCTACCCCCTCGAGCCAATTGGAAAGTTACCAGTACAGTACTTTTATTGATAAAAGAGAAGTCTAATTCAGCTAGAAGTTTGATTGTGGTAAATTTTAATCTCTTTGAAGATTAAATATATAATATATTAAATAAATGTGGGGAAATGTTGAGGTATGGTGGTGAGATAGTGATAGAATGGGTATGGAAAATGTGCAAACTAGCATGGGAGAAGGGGAGTGCACCCGATGACTGGCATAATAGTCCCCCTACATAAGGGCAAAGGGGAAAGTGTGGTAACCACCGAGGAATATGTCTTCTAAGCGTAGTAGGGAAGGTATACAGTAGGGTAGTGATTGTGAGAGTGAGAACGGAGAAATGGATAGGCGACGAGCAGGGAGGTTTTAGGAAGGGAAGAGGATGTGTAGATCAGATTTTTACCCTGAATTGTGTTGTGGAGAAGTAACAAAAGGTGTATGTTGCCTTTATGGACTTGGAGAAGGCCTATGACAGAGTGGATAGAGAAGGTTTGTGGAAAGTACTTAGAATATACGGAGTAGAGGGCAAGTTGCTGAAAGCAGTGAAGAGCATGTATGAGGGTGCAAAGGCGGCAGTACGTGTGGAGAGTGAGCAGAGCGAGTTCTTTGACCTGAATGTTGGTTTGAAACAGGGGTGTGTGATGTCCCCGTGGTTGTTTACTGTATATATGGATGGAGTTATGAAAGAAATACTATCAAGAGCAGTGGATGTTGGTGTATCGCTGAAAAGGGAGGGAATTGAGTGGAAGCTACCTATACTGCTGTTTGCGGATGATACAGTTCTGATGAGTGATAATGAATGGGAGTTACAGGGTCTGGTAAATGAGTTTGGAACAGTGTGCGAAAAACGGAATTTGAAGGTAAATACGGGGAAGAGCAAGGTTATGGTCTTCGAAAGGGGTGAAGTCACAGAGTGTGAGGTGAAGCTGAACGGTCAGGCTATGGAGATCGTCAACTCTTTTAAGTATCTGGGCAGTGTGTTGAGTAAAGATGGGACTATGGATGAAAAGGTGCGGGAGAGGGTACAACAGGGGAAGAGGGTTGTAGGAACGCTAAAAGCAGTAACAAGAAATAGGGTGGTCAGTATGGAAGTGAAGAAGTCCTTGCATGACAGTGTGGTAATCCCGACACTGACTTACGGAAGCGAAGCATGGACGTTGGTTGACAGACTCAGACCAAGAGTGAGAGCAGTGGAAATGAATTACTTAAGGAGTGCGTGCGGAGTTACATGGAGGGATACAGACTAATGAGGAAGTAAGAAGGAGGTGGTGTGGAGGTAGATGTGCTGGAAAGTGTGAAAAGGGACAACTTGAGATGGTTCGGCCATATGGAACGTATGGAAAGCGAGAGAATGACTAAGAGGGTGTACGAGAGCGAGGTGGAGGGACAGAAGGGGGAGAGGTAGACCGAATATGAGGTGGAAGGATGGAGTGAGGAACTACATGAACGAAGGCGGTGCTGGTTGGGGGGAGGGGCGTCGACTGACTGGGGACAGAGGTGCATGGGGGCGGTTCGTTCGTGGCCACCCCTTCGGGGATCACGGCGTCAGGCAATAGATAGATAGATATAGATTAAATCATTTGACCATTATATGCAGCTCAAAGGATCTGTGGGAATTAGAAGGGTAAAGACTATCTAAATTAACCATCAGACTTCCATATACCCTTCCTCTTTTTTTTTTAAAGACTATCTAAATTAACCATCAGACTTCCATATACCCTTCCTTTTTTTTCCATATACCCTTCCTTTTTTTTTTTTTAAAGACTAGGCTATCTAAATTAACCATCAGACTTCCATATACCCTTCCTTTTTTTTCTGTGATTGAGGGAGGCAAAAGGCATAACTGCCTATAGCGAGTGCCTCCCCCATAGTTGAAAGTGACAGGGCCAAAATCAAGGGACGTTCGAGCCAAAATGCCTGGACACACTGAGTTTGAAGCAGTTTAAGTCATAGGAAGAGGGAAAGACTGATTCTGGGAGAGAGTTCCAGAACTCAGCTGTTGAGTAGAAGAAAGTTTGAGAGTAACATTTCACTCTTGGGTTGGAGGACCATTCCTAACCCCTACTGTACCAGAGCATTTCACAATTTAACCCAAGAACTGCTAGAACCTGGCACAAAAAACAAAAAAAAATAGAGGTTGGGGTATAACTGAGGGGGAGGAAGTGGTATGGAGAGATTCCACTACTTTCCATGAATCACTCAATACTGTATTGATAAATTTCCAAGCACTGGCACGGTATTTGAAGGGTTGGTTTTACACAGGTTTAAATACCATGCTACCAGAAGGACCATTTCAGACCTTGGGTTAAGTACTGGTACCCCTCAATACCAGTCATTTCATGAACAATATTTTTTAGACTGAGACATTAAGTTTCCCTCACGAAAGTTGGGGAGTAACCGATTTTCAGCCGCATTTGAATTTCAAATCAGGCGATATTTAATACTGTACCGGTAGTTGTAAGATCATAGCAAGGGTTTATTAAAAGTGCCAGCAGCAAAATTCTGTGCAGTATCAATATTTTTCAGATGCTAGGCCTAGTTTGGGATCAAAGAAAATGGGCAAATTTTGCCACACTGCCTATTATTGTATTCCACGGCCGTTAAAATAGCCTAGCCTAGACGGGAATGCGATTCCGACCACAAGAGTAATTTAAATAAAGATGGCAATATGCCCGTACACTAAAAGAGCAGCGGCACAATTGAGCCAAGTCCAGAGCATCATCGGACCAAATAATAGGTTACATCAAATTTAGCATTTCCGTTGTGAATTTAAGTACTGTATGGGTCTAATGCCAATTCGTATTGTGTGGAATAAAGTCTACAATATAAAGCAGCCGCACCAGCTATGAGATAGGCCATGTCAAAGTAACAGCCTAAAATTTAAGAAATTTTCGCACAAGCCTTGGTTTTAACTTCCGGAAATTAGGCTAATGGGTAATACGAACACCTATGAATTTAACTTACTAGTACAGCAAGCGGAAGGCCGACTTAAATAATTACCAAGTTAACTCTCAACCATCCACACAATCCAAAGGCACCCATAGGCCTATATACTTTTCCTTAACCCATCAAAATCACTAAAAAGTACTGCGGAAGAGCGAAAACGAGATAGTGCGTCGTAAGAAAATGGGCTTACAGAAAACGGGAGTTTCGGGGGTACAGTCAAACCGTGACTGAAAAGTCTCACTTTAGTGAAGGTTTAATACTTTAATGAATCAATTTAAAGTAAAATTGAAATTTCCGAGCATCAAACCATACCAAGTCTACTACGAATAGGCCTAGGCTAATATTAACCTATTAGGAGCAACAGAATAGCGACAAATCATGGGTTGTGAACGTGTATTTTTAAATATTTTGAACAGGGTATATAGCCTAGGCTAGCCGGGAAGTTTTTCAAACTAAAAGCGGTTTCCTAATTTTTTTGTTAGTCATTTATTAGATTTTAACCCTCTGAATCCGGAAGGCCTTATAAGAGGCTATCTATCTATTGTGTGACACCGTGATACGGAAGGCCTCCTAGAAGAAAAAAAAAAAAAAAAAATGGCAGTAGGCTAATCCAGGAGGCCTCATAACCCTTCCAGCCCGGGTGTCCTGTTAAAAGGACACCACGAAAGAAGGGCAGGAGACCGGGTGTCCTGTTAATAGGCAGTAAGCTTGAATGCCTATTCAGCTTGGTCTGAACGCCGTGCGTCCGACGCATGTAAACAAAGCCGATCGTTGAGTCACCGCACCTCCGAAAACAAGGAGAAGTCTGATCAATGTTATTGTTGTGACTTAAGACTAAATTAGTGTCTGAAAAGCTCCGATATTGTCAACATCGTGGAAAAATTCGCTCCACTAAAATAGTCATCACAACTGAACCAGTTGACTTACAGAGCTCTACTCAATGCCAGTCTACAGATTGAAAACCGCACTACGTTTATAGATGCGTGGGAAATTTCTAGCAGTTAAAATAAACAAAAATACGGTAGCCTAGGCCTAAACATTTTTCGGCCAGATCGCCCGGGTAGCCCACATTGTCCTTTGGAGAACCAGCCCGGGCCAAGAGGGATAAGAGGCAAAATGTGCGGCTAAAAATCCCCGCTAAAATCATAACACGGCAACCACGCGTTTTAGCAATGTCATCTCAACGGCATTCTACACCGAATCTACAGACAAAACGTTCTACAATTTGCAAAAAAATTGACTGCTCTAGGTAGTCTCAATCAGTAACTACTGAATTATGAAAATAGACTGTACCAAAAGGGCCCCGTACACAGTGATCGGGATCATACGAGGCCCCCCGGATTTAGTGGGTTAACATCCATTTCTACTTAGTTGCAGAAATTTAACTTTTTGGCCATAGGCCTACCCCATAAACAATTTCCATATTTTGTCATTAGGCCTAGCCTAACCTGGGCAATTATATCTCCACCCGATTAAAGATGGCCGCCTTTCCCATATTTAACCAGTAGCCTAGAAAATAGTTTATTTTTGCAGGTATTTAAATTTATAGGCTAGAAATTATGCAAGTCATAACAACTATATATATTACAAAGATTAAAGATACCTCGTGCATGTGTCAAATCTGAAAAAAATACCGGCTGGGCTAGGCTATATGGACGTGAGACTCAATCGAAGTTTAATCTGGCCTGGCCCAATCTTTACCCTTTTAATTCCCATAGACTCTTCCTAAGCGATCTATAATAGTCAAAGGACATTCAAAATCTGTCAGAACTCCAAAGGGGTTAACAAAACTTACAGAAAACAAGAGCAGAGACCGGAAGCACCAAAGGTAAATCTACAGTTATACTACCCCTCCCCCTTCAAAACACTCCTTTTAGCATGTTTTTGGATGGTTCAGCAGACGCGGAAACTGGAAAAAAAACATATTTTGATAAAAAATTATCACCAACCAGATAAGTTTTTCAGGTAATTTGTTGTAGTTTTTTATTTTTTATTTGATATACAGTGTTGTTTAACACCTAACGAGCGGCCTAGGCGGTAATTTATATGTACCACCCAGCGGGGTGTTTTTACCCTAAATAGGGTTGTTTACGTGATAATTTTCATGCCTAAATAAGACCCAGAGCGTAAAACAAGTATATATCCCTGAAAGGGCATAAACAGAGCTTTCCAATGACACCCCAACCATCCTTGTACGACCACTAGTTTTCTTGCAACGATCGCGCAACACTAGTGCAAAAACCATGTAACTAGGTACGGTAGTTTCCCTACATAATTCCCTGTGTAGCGAGTGCGTGAGGGTGGGGGAGGGTGGGATTCCTGTCAGTAGGTCCGCCGCGGTGGTCTGGAGCAGTCATACGCTTGCTACTCTCCTGCCACCACTTATCTCTCTCTCTCTCTCTCTCTCAGCAACATTACATGCTGAAAATGGCACACGACATAAGTTGTGAACTGCCACTTAGTCCAAATTTCTTTCACACGACATAAGTTGCGCGCCGCCAATAAAGGGTTAATACCGAGTACCGTCGCATTTTAGTATTTTTAACATTAGCCTAACCTAACCTAACCGAAAAGTAACCCGTCTCCGCGACGGTCTAAACCCTGCTCACGTTCCCCGTTTATGGGTTTGCGAAGGTTTGTAATACTTCAATGTATCTATTTCAAGTCAAATATACATTTCCACGCATCATCAAACCATATTAAGTCTACTACTAATAATATTAACCCATTAGTACCAACAGAATAGCGACAAAATAGGGGTAGTATAACTTCAGATTTATCGCACCAAATCCTGTCCTCTGCGCATGCGTGAGAATCAGATTAAAGATATCCGCCTTACCCATATTTAACCCACAGTACTCTAGGGGATGAAGGGTGCAGGCGTAGCCCTCTCTCTATGTATCATCCTTCTCAACATCCAGAGGGGCTGTTCTGATATACAGGTGCAGAGGGGACCGGTAGTGTACCAGGTCAACACTAAATAAGTATTGAGGGACCTCGTCACACAGAAATCACACAAGAGTGAAATTTCTGTCACCATTCCTGCCTGGTCTATTTCATATATCGGGAAGACGCCACGGCTTGGCAAATACTCTGGCACAACCTCGCTACAACACCTATTGTGCTATACTCTAATTAGCTGCGGAGATGTAGAGACCAACCCCGGCCCTAGTTCAACGTTGAAGAAACCTCACCACCAAACAAGTAAGGCAGACACCGACATTTCAACAGTCCCTAGCAGTAAAATTTGTTATAACAAACTGGGCCAGCAGGCACCCAAGTCTCCCATCACGCTCCAACTCACAACCAAGACCGCAGGGCAACCGCCAGCACAGTGCCAACATTCTACCTACTCAACATTACCCTCAACTGTATCATCACTACCACAGATATCGGTGACCCAAGTAACACAACATGCAAGCAGGAAGCTCTAGCAAACACATCGACAATGAAGTAACAGCAACGAACAAGAAAGACAAGAGAAACCACCGACCCCCCACAACACGACGCCGCTGTACAACGAATCAACCAAACCTACTACAACACAACCCAACACTATCGGCGACCCAGGTAGCTCAACATGCAACCAGAACAGCAAAAAAAGAAAGGATCAGTCGCAACAACATCAACAATAAAGCAGCAACAACGGCCAAGAACAAGGACATAAAACAACAAATACAGGTAGGGGTGGGAGGGGGGCAAGGGGGAGCCACAACCTGTCCTCATCTCACGCGCTCACACACCATCAGCCGCTCACGGCGCACAGCTGATCACCACACCGCCAGACGTACGATGAACAGTAACAGGAAAATATGTATAGTGTGCGATATTGGATTCAACAAAAGGAGTACAACGTCACAATGTAGTAGTTGTAATGAAACAGTACACGATCGATGTACTTACGTTACTAGCAGAAAAGAAGTGGAATGTGATAAATGTAGGGAAGTAGCTATTAACCTCTGAAGTGCGCATGGGGGTAATTAGACACCTCTCCCTGTGCGCATGTATTTGAGGTGTTTCCGTCACTAAAATATTCATTGTACCATTAATAGCATTAATACTTATCCATATGCGCCTATTATGGGTTGATTATAAAGGTATTAACCTGAAACAATAAAACGAGTGAAAACAGCGTTTGGATGGTCAAAATCGGAGATATAGCCCGCGAGTTGTATAATGTATGGGTGAGGCAAGCTGCTTTCCCGCCAATTTCCCCCAAGGCCACTGAAACACAGTCGATCGATACTCTCTCTCTCTTGCATTCGCTTGCTATCAGTGATGACCACACCCAGCAACCGGATTTCTAATGTTAGCACGAAAATATACCTCAGAATAAGGGAATAACAGGGAAAATAGGTGATAACTGAAGGAGAGCAGGAAAGTGCGGAAGGAGGGGAGGTAGAGGACTGAGATTTTGCATGGCCCAGGGGCCAAAAAAAAAAAAAAAAAAAAAAAAATCGGTCAAAAGTTGATTTTTTTTTCTGACTCTTGACCTAACAAGTGCGCATGGGGGTAATTGGAAACGTCCCCCTATGCTGACGTATTTGAGGTGTTTCCGTCACTAAAATATTCATTGTACCATTAATAGCATTAATACTTATCCATATGCGCCTATTATGGGTTGATTATAAAGGTATTAACCTGAAACAACAATAAAACGAGTGAAACAGCGTTTGGATGGTCAAAATCGGAGATATAGCCCGCGAGTTGTATAATGTATGGGTGAGGCAACCTGCTTTCCCGCCAATTTCCCCCAAGGCCACCGAGACACAGACGATCGATACTCTCTCTCTCTCTCTCTTGCACTCGCTTGCCATCAGTGATGACAACACCCTGCTTGCAACTCGCTAATGTTAGCACGAAAATATACCTCAGAATAAGGGAATAACAGGGAAAATAGGTGATAACTGAAGGAGAGGAGGAAAGTGGGGAAGGAGGGGAGGTAGAGGACTGAGATTTTGCATGGCCCAGGGGCCAAAAAAAAATAAAATAATAATTTTTTTTTTTTGTTTTTTTCGATGTCAAAAGTTGATTTTTTTTTCACTCACTCATAAGAGTCTCCCCGCAGTCCGCCGGGGGAACTCTAAGAGTCTCCCGGCAGTTCCCGGGTTAAGGGTCCTAAAATCATTTGTGAAATATGTGAATCACTCATAACAAGAAAACAAAGGATCATAAACTGTGTTAAGTGTAAAACTGTAGCTCACATAAAGTGCATCTCTAAGAAGACCAACAGTGAAGAACGGGAATTACTATGCAACATATGTGCCTTGCATTCATTACCGAATATTAATGTAAATGAACCAATTAGTATTAACAACTCAGAATCCAGCCAGGACACATTCAAAATCAAAGATAAATACAGTGTTCACCAACAAAGGGCTCCATCTTATCCACATTAACGCCAGATCAATGTACCATAAATTGTCAGAATTAAACTTGTTAGCTAATAAGGCCAAAACTTCAATAATTGCAATCACAGAAACCTGGCTGGATTCAAGTATAAACGATGGTGAAATAAACATTCAAGGTTTCAATATGGTTAGGAATGATCGCAATAGGCATGGGGGAGGAGTATGTCTGTATGTAAAAAACAACCTCACACACACAACCAGGGCCGACCTCCATGTAGAAAATCACGAAGCTCTGTGGATCGATCTACACCTGCCGAGGACAAGACCCATCACAATTGGGGTATGCTATAGGCCACCAGACGACACACAATTCTTGACCAAATTTGATCGAACGTTGTCATCGCTAGACCCTCGGAATGAATCCATCATACTAGGGGATTTTAACCTGTGTTACAAACAACGAAATGATAGGCTTGTACGAGAATATAGGCATATACTGACAATGCACAATCACAAACAACTCATCACAACCCCCACACGTATCTCTGAGAACACTGCCACAATAATAGACCACATAAACTGTAACAGAGAGGACAAAATATCCCAATCAGGGGTTATACAGACTGGGATAAGTGATCACTTCGTCACATATTGCACACGAAAAACCACAAAAATTACCCTAGAGAATCACAAGATTATCAAAACAAGGTCACTCAGAAACTACAATAAAGAAACATTTCTGGATATTTTATGGAATACAGACTGGTCTCCAGTGTTTGGAAGTACAAACGTTAATGACGCATGGGTTGGCTTCAGAACCATCATCACAAACATTCTAGACGAAATAGCTCCTCTGAAAGACATACGAATTAAAGCAAGGTCAGACCCATGGATCAACAATGACATACTACACCATCTGGAACACAGAGACAATCTGTTAAAAAGGCTAGCGAACCATAGACAGGATCAAGGTCTGAAACATGAGTTCAACAGGGCCAGGAATAAACTAAGTAGGAAAATAAAATCAGCGAAAACTAATTATTTTCACAATAAGGCAGAGGAATATCAGAATAACTCAAAGAAACTATGGAGGCACCTAAAAACAACAGGCTACAGCAACAAGACAAGGGATTCGTCTAACACTAATATTGCTCTCTCCATTAATGATCAGATTTGCCATGATAAACGACAAATTTCAACCTACTTCAACTCCTTCACCTCCATAGCAAACACACTTGCACAGAACCTACCTCAACCTCTCAATAAATACACGACAACAACGGCCACCTTTAGAAATTTCTACAGAGATAAAGACATACACCCAAACACATTTGGATTGCAAAATGTTACACCAAAATACACTTTTGACGAGCTGTCTAACCTAAATGTACATAAGAGCACAGGACCAGACAAAATTCCTGCCAAATTTCTACGAGATGGAGCCATTGGTATAGCAGGCCCCCTAACCCACATCATCAACTTGTCAATTAACACCAACACTGTACCTGCTGAACTGAAGGAAGCTATTGTAACCCCTCTATTCAAGAAAGGAAATAAACTAGAAGTTGTAACTACAGACCAGTTAGCATATTATGTATTGTATCTAAAATCCTTGAAAGAGCGGTATACACCCAAATTGAACACTACCTCAAACAAAATGATCTATTCTATAAGTTTCAATCAGGTTTCAGATGCATGTACTCGACAGACTCCTGTCTCATCCACTTAACGGATCACATTCGTAAAGAAATGTCTAAAGGTAACTACACCGGTATGGTTCTTCTTGATCTACAAAAAGCGTTTGACACAGTAGACCATGATATCCTATGTAATAAACTACAAGCAATGGGCATAGGATCTGTGAACTGGTTTAAATCTTATCTTAGTGGTAGAACCCAGTCAAAATTGACGATAATATATCTGATCCTATGCCAATTAACTGTGGGGTCCCGCAGGGAAGCATCCTTGGTCCCTTACTCTTTCTCTGTTATGTGAACGACATGGAACTGAGCGTCTCATGTAAATTATTACTGTATGCAGACGACAGCGTGCTCCTGGTTTCAGGAAAAGACCCAATAAGTATTGCCGCTTCACTTTCCAAAGAACTAGAATAATGTAGTGAATGGCTAGTGGACAATAGACTATCTCTTCACCTGGGCAAGACGGAAGCCATCTTATGTGGAACAAAACGCAAACTGAAAGACATTGTGGGCTTCGGAACTGTAATGATATTCCTATAACAACAGTGTCACAAGTTAAATATCTCGGACTAAAACTGGACGCGAGTTTGTCAGGTGAAACAATTTTGGAATCTATCCCGAGTAAGTGTAGAGCACGTATAAAATACCTGTATAGACAGGTGGGATGCTTGCCCGCGGCGACCAAAAAGACCCTCTGCCAAGCGCTTGTTCAATGTAATTTTGACTATTCTGTGTCATCCTGGTACTCTGCATCATCTAAATCAGCACAGCACAAACTTCAGGTCACTCAAAATAAAATGGTTAGGTTCATGCTGAACCTAGGACCCAGATCACATGTTGGCCAGGAACAACTTCAGTCACTAGGTATGCTCAATGTCGCTGACAGGGCCAAACAAATCAGGCTAACTAATGCCTTCAAAATTTTCTATGACAGAGCTCCAGAGTACCTAAAGAATGATTTTGTTAAAGCAAATGAGAGGAGTGGACATAATACAAGAAACAGGATGTTTAATTTTAAGGTCCCGAGAATCCAAGGACAGGGTAAGCAAACATTCTTCTTCACCGCCATCAGACTGGAACGACCTACCCCAGTCAGTCCGTGAAAAGAGAACACTGTATTCCTTCAGACGTAGCCTGAAGTAACACCTGAACCGGACAGCTGCGAGAAGGGAGCACCAAGCCTATGTCTACTACTAAATGCGACATAAGAGATAGACAAACCAAACTGAAATGATTACTGATTACGGATTACTGATATTTACTATAGGATGTAAGGTATCTTAAAATAACCCCCTAGAAATAATTTCTCTAAAGTATCTATTTCTTTATCCTCCCCATTTTCCCCAGCTAACCTAATCCCACAAGGACCCCAATGGAAATACGCCTAACGGCCTTATTGGGCTATCCTTAGTTGGAATTATGCAAGGCTGGTACATGTCATATTTGTAACAAACTATGTGGTACCAACTCTGTAAATTGCTAACTGAATAAATATTATTATTATTATTATTATTAGGCTATAAGATATAATTTTATTTCCGCAGGTAGGCTAAAGACATTTATAGAAATTATGTAAGTCATAAAGACCAAGTTACAAAGATTAGATATATCCGTAATTGTTTAATCGAAGTCCTCTTTTTCTAGTTATTAAAAACGTATTCTATGGTGTATTATAAGATATATAGAAGCAATAGAACTGTTCAAATGACCTGGGAAGTGTATATTAAACCAAATACAAAACTTTGAATAATGAGGTAAGAGATGTTTTTTATCACTTTTCAACCCAAGACCAGCGGGGGTCTGGGGGCAGCAGCCCCCAGGATGCCCAGGTTACCTTAGGTTAGGTTAATGACCCGCTATGTAAATACAGTAGTGAACATTTGGTTTAGTCTGTGCTCAAAAATAAATTTTCTTTAGGAGGCCATACACTAAACAATTACCGATATCTCTTGCATGTCACATGTGGCAATCTGAAAAAATACCGGCTAGGCTAGCCTATATTGATCATGGCAGACTCCGTCGAAGGGTTGATTATTCTTAGTTTCGTACAGTAGATCCTCTGGAAAAAGGCAAACTAGGCCTGTGTATCCAGCTCAGTACCAGTACTTGCACTGCTGCGGTCGTTCACGGTGTTGGCGGCGGCGGTAGCAGACTCAACATTTTTACTATTCTGTATTTTTGTTTTAGGCCTATAATCAAACTTCAAACCTTGTCTTCCCCATGCTTTATCAAGATTACTTTCAAACTCCCTTATTGATTCGGAATCTACTACATACTGGGGCAGTGTATTTCACTCATTTACCACTCTATCACTTGTAATTCCTTAATTTTTTGTCTTTGTTCTATGCTCAAATCCTTCTTGGGTATTCTGCAGAACAACTCCTTGATTACAGGATGCCCGTCTCGTGGAATTATTTTGTTTCGCTCTTACCTTACTCAGTGGACCTTATTGATGTGTGGATAAGTGCTAATTTTCTTATTTTGTCAATTTGATTTTCACTCCCCCATAACATTTTCAGAGTTATTTTTGTACAACCAGTCCAGGACACTTTGTTTATATTCTAGGCTCCTTGGAGGCTCCTCCCAGATGTTCAGTGGAGTGGAGATTCACCTACAATACGTAAGTACATTTTTATTGGTACTTTCCTGTTATTGACAGCCAAAGCTGAAGATTGCAGAGTAAGCACCATAGACTTTATCGACTTTTCTTTCGAAATCTTTTAGTTTTAATACCCAATCAGCGGGGGTGTGGGGGCGGCAGCCCCCACCCATAATACTAAGATAGGTTAGGTAAGGTTGTTAGGTTAGCCTAATGTCTTTTCAAAGTTGAATAAATTGAGTAAACTCCTAGATTGTTGGGGTATCTGAATTACAATTAACAATGCGAATGCTAATAAATAGTGTTTTCCTCACTGTCTAACAATATAATACATAGCCTACTTACAAACCATTAAAATACAAAAATAAAATAATTAAAACCTAAAATAACAGTAGTAGTTATGCAGAATTACCCTGTACCCTTATAGGTCTCATCTCTCCCCTTTGAATGCCGGCTGATTCAGACCATGGCTGATTCGGACCATAGCATTGGCCGATTCGGCCCATTCAGTGGCTGATGCGGACCATTGTAATGTTTTGAACTATAAACTTATAAAATACACGACAATTCAACCACTATAAAAAAATAAAAAAACATCAACATTGCATTGGCGGGAACTTTTAATTGTCCTAGTCTCGCAACCATTAAATAGTTCAATTTGACCACTTGCGAGTTTTAGGCTATAAGGAAGTTCGGCCTGTAAACATCGATATTAAACACAAATACAGTAATTATGTAAGTTTATTATGGATAAATAGTATGTTGAATTTGTTTTTATGTATTAATTAATGTACTAAAACCGTATTATAGAGTTATTCTGCTAAATATCGATGTCTACAGCTCCAACTTCCTTATAGAATAAAACTCGCAAGTTGTGAATTGACGATTTATTTTAGATTAAGACTATGTGGTGTACAGTTGAAGACAGAAATTTCCGACACTGACGAACCAGACTGGTTCAAATATCAATCCATCGTTCATAGAACAAACTCCTGGATGAGTGTGCGCCAAAAACAACAATCTTGTGTTCTATATAAAGGGTTTATGACAGTGTCACTGTCAGTACAACTTATTAAATATTTAAGTTTTATGTGGTGCAAGACGGCATTTCATCTTCCCCACGGGACAGCAGTTATTATTAGGAAAAGCCAAGACTTGGTTTATTGATGGGACTTTTAAAGTAATCAAGTCTCCCTTTTACCAACTCTTGTCTATACACTCTTTTATCAAATCAGGGGATGACATGAAACAACTCCCATTGTGTTTTTATGTGATGTCCGGGAAAGGAAGTAAAGATTACAAAACTATTTTCAGGGCGATACTACTGCTGCATTTTGTGTCACCCCAAAGTCTGATAACCCACTCTCATTAAAGTGTGGTGGCACAAAATGACAAGGCGCGATCCAGACTTTTAAATATATATACATTAGGCCTATATGGACAACCTTTCCTGACTATTTTTAAGAATGAAAGTAAATATGCATTGCAGAATAATTATTACAAAGCAAATAAAGACAAAATAAAAGCGAAATAGCGTAATATACCAAATATCATGAGGTATGTCAGGGACTGGAATAATCGACAACAGAACATATCGGCAATAAATTTGAATATAGGCCTATACAATTTAAGATGTGTTGTGACATTACATATTAGGTGAAATTATAAAACATATTTAGGCCTATTTGTTTAATAGTAGAGTAAGAAATATTCGCATACAGACATTTCAATAATTCTGAGGAGTGACAGATTAATTACCGTGACAAACACTGATTTTCTGAACTGGACTCTTGGTCAAGGTCACGAGGCTAGCTGCCCCACCCACCCCTCGATATATCTACGTCCCTACTGGCCCTCACGCAGCCGTGGTGCTTAGCACGGTCGAATGTGGTAAACTATCAATGGAAGTTAAATATTACTAAGCTATAATGAATAAAATAAAATCAATCTAAATGAAAACTACTCTATATCTAAATTGAATTCAATATGAAACTAGCTAATTTATATCCAAAGGTCTCACATAATAAATGTATATATAGGGTAAGGTTATAAGGGTTAATATTAGCCAGGAATTAACTCACCAATAGTTCCACGTGGCAATGAGTCAAGGGAGAACGTTTTACCCAACATGGCGGTGGACAATGGGGAACGAGACTTCGGTCCCAAGACTCGAGTCAAGTTAAAGAAAGAATAAATGATTACATGGGAATGGACATGATTATTATAATTTATGTTTATCTATCAGTCAGTCATGATGTCGATGAGAGCGTCGTGATGGTGTAGCTGAGTGTATTGCTGTATGTGTATTGTGATTAGAGGGAGGCACAATAGCTCGATCAACTGAGGGCGGAAAAATTAGATGTTGACTGGTTCGTGAAGGCTCTGGCGTACCTCAAAAGCACACCTTGGCGACTTGCTGCCTTGGCAAACCGCCAGGAGCCCAAATTATCGTACCGCATTTAGGTTGCTCTATACGATAAATTATATTAATATATACGATCAATTCATATATACTACATAAGACCATGGCAATATTGCTTAATAGCATATTAGGCCTTTTATAACTTAACTTATTTACAATCTTATAATATACGATCTACTCGTCCTACGTCGTGCTGTAGGAGAGATCGTGACGTCACAGAGACATACGAGATCACAAAAGTCATATTCTATCGTATTTATACGATACCTATATTTCACAAATGTTATGATATTTATATATATATGCGTGTACTGTTACTTAGTAATATTGTATTGTGTAACCTAATCAACCCGAATGATATACATTTAAGTAAGAATACACCGAAATATAATCGTGATTAGGCTCGAATGGAGTGGCACCGCGGCTGCGGCCACTGTTTATAAACAACACGCTTTAGGCCTACATATCAAGATCAATAATTAATGATCCATCATTTCGATATTATTTTGATCTAGTTGAATTTGTAAAAAATTATGATGACTATTCCTATAATATAATCGCTTACTTTGAGGTATTATATATAATAACTCCGGTAGGTTATCGGCCTTCTATAGGATTATGACGCTTCTTTTAGAGATTCTGAGGATATAGCTAGGTACATTTATAATTATGACATCCAAATCGATTATTTATATATAGATATATACAAAAAGTCTTAAAACTGTTATCAAGTTCCGAAAGTCTGAATCGGGTTGAGTTTAGACCCTGTGGAGGAGCAGGTACCATGTCTACACCTAGACAGGGCGAGCGGCGAGCCAAACCAAAATGCCAGACTTTACTATGTCTATGCCTACACAGGCAGTTCTAGCCAAGCCAAAATGCCAGACTTAGCCTAGGCCTAATTTTTCAAAATAGGCCTAGGGTAATTTTTTTGTATTCACAGCACCTCAAGGCCTATCTACCTTTTCAAAATAGGCCTAGCATAGGCCTCCTCAATCTATTATCTAACAGTTGGCCATGGGAAATAATGATAGGTTGAGGGGGGCTTTGTCCCCCTCACCTCCCATGACTTATTGCCATCATCAAATATATTACCAGCATGGGACTAATAACAGCTAGTTAACAATGAGGACGGTACACCTGCAAACACCATCTTAACCTGCTAGGCTTCTACTTTACCATGCTTAGGCTACACCAAGCTAGGCATTGCTAGCCTAACCAAAATACCATACGTAGGCCTAACTTTTCTAGCCTATATAGCCCTAACTTTTTCAAAATAAACCTAGGTTATATCCTAGGCTAGGCTAAACAAAAATATTCACAACACCATATAGGCTAGCCTATTATATTTTGTTTAGACTAGCCTATGCCTAGGGTAATTCTTTTCATAATTTTTTTCCTGTGATACTTTCAAATTTGTTGAGGAAATAGGCTACCCTAATCTAACCCAGCTAGGCATTGATAGCCTAACCAAAATACCATACATAGGCCTAACTTGTCTAGCCTAAATAGCCCTAACTTTTTCAAAATAAACCTAGGTTATAGCCTAGGCTAGGCTAAACAAAATTATTCACACAGCGTTTATTTTTTATTCATTTTTTAGGCTAGGCCTAGGGTAATTCTTTTCATTTTGTTCCTGTGATACTTTCAAATTTGTTAAGGAAATAGGCTACCCTAATCTAACCCAGCTAGGCATTGCTAGCCTAACCAAAATACCATACATAGGCCTAACTTGTCTAGCCTAAATAGCCCTAACTTTTTCAAAATAAACCTAGGTTATAGCCTAGGCTAGGCTAAACAAAATTATTAACAGTGTTTATTATTTATTTATTTTTTAGGCTAGGCCTAGGGTAATTCTTTTCATCATTTTGTTCCTGTGATACTTTCAAATTTGTTGAGGAATAGGCTACCCTAATCTAACTCAGAGGTGGTGGGTTGGAATAAAACATTTCCGCAATAAATGAGGGTTAAAATCTACTAATGGTAGGCTACGTGTTGTCGCAGCACATGAATTTGTGCATCAATTAACCTTGACTAGGTCTAGGCTGGCATATGTAGGCTATTCATAGCTTAATTCGGCCTGTCATAAGACATTAAGGATACAAATATATTCATACTTTGTATTAAATGCCTTAATGGTGTTGTAAACACAAGTTAACAATCATATTGCGCTATTATTGCCTCAATAATGACTTGTGTCATAAAGAGCTATACTGCAGACGAATTTGTTATGGTCGCGGGTTGTGTTATCGATATTTGTGTACCTATATCCGGGTCAAATTCATGTAAGGGTGGTCTGGACCACCCTTTGCGAAAGGGGATTTTAGGGCCTTCCTACGATCAAAGATGGCCGCTACGACGCTTCGTGAATACCAGCGTTGAGACGTAAGGGAACGGTAAGGGAGTTTTCGGATCGTACGACCGTTAGTGAATCTGGGTCCGGGCTTGGTGCGGGGATTGTGGTGGAGGAGATCACGGGACACGTCTCTACCGTTCAAAAGTTTACTAGCGTCTCATCGGAACTTCAATTTCAGACTTAATTTCTTAAATAAACTATATATTAATTAGTTACCAAGGGTTCATTCCCTCTTCACGAAATCATATAAATAATTATCAGCATTTAAATTATATAATTATAAAGGTAAACATCGTTTCACAACGATTTAGTGAACATAATATCAAGATATTAACGACCCTAAAGCAAACGGTGGATCGCGTATGCGGTCGCGGGAATATTTAAACTGGTCCTCTTTACAGTTCTTCTAAACTTATTTCTACAAGGTTTTATAACTAAATTAACTTATCAAGGTAATCTTATACAGTACTAAATTACCTAACATTTATTAATCTCTACAATATATACAATCACCGGGTTCTGGTAGGAAATTGTTCACTCTAGTGAGGTTACCCTATCGGAAGGTTGTTGCCAACATTCTCCAGATACCGGTGTAGTCAATTTATTTCTCACATATCTACTCCTACTATGTACGAAACCTAATAACAAGATTAATAAAACTACATTAAATCAAAATAATCATAATTTCATATGATAATGATCATGGTCCGAATGGGCCGAGTAAGCCTAGGACGAATATATTGTGGTCCGAATGAGCCTGGGCCGAAGAACAGAAAATTAAGAACACAGGACAAATTAGGAGAGCTAAAGTGTCTTAAAAATTTATAAAAAATGTAAAAGAAAGTAAGAATAGTGTAACAAGAAAAGTTCTAATACTAGAAAAAAAAGAAAATGAAAAAACAAAAAGTGACAATATATTTTGGAAAACATGTAAATTTATAGAAAATAAGGACCCCAGTAAGAAGATGAAGAAATAATACATCTACAGTGAAGAAAGAAAACTGGGGAAGGTGTAAGAAGACCAACGAGGGGCCGATACTTAAGGCTATCCCTCAACATCATCATCATCGTAAGCCTGGGACGAATTAATGTGGTCCGAATCAGCCTGGGCCGAATCAGCCGGTACCCTCCCCTTTTATATCTACCTATCCTACCGACCTGGCGACCTCCTCCACCTGCCCTTCCCATCCATATCCGTCCTCATCCACCCCTTTCATGAACTCCTTCACTGTCTCCATAGGCCTATCCCTCACTGTTCTCACTCCATTATCATTCATATGAGCCTCTATATCTCCATACATGATTACACCCCTATCCCTGTCCATGGCCTCCCTCACGACACTCTTTGTTCTTCATTACCTACAACTGCACTCTCAACACTTTTTTTGGTCATTCATTTCTTCCTTTAGCTCTTTCATATCCTCCAAATCCTTGAATTTCTGTTTACCTACCACCGTCCATGCAGTTGACTCCTTTACTTCCTTTAATAGTCCTTTGTATTCCTTCAGCTGCTCCTTCAATGCCATATTCTCTGCTCCCAGTTCATCTACCCTTTTCAATACCATCTCTAGGCTATCATTAACTTCCGAAATAGGCCTGCATTCACTTCCTTCGCTAGGCCTATTCCCTTCCCCACCTGTCACACCACACATTACACAGTACCTTAACTTTCTCACCAATATCCCCCTTCCATTTCTCCGTATCACTCATCCACTTTTCCAAATCTTTCACAACATTAATAACCTCTTCTAACTTATTATCTGTGCTCTTAAACCCACGAAAACGTAACTTTTCTTCCGCCTCAGTCATACCCGAAATTCCCTCCGCCATGTTTGTTTACAAACTCAACAACTCCCAACACTACCGCTGTCCCGTCACTACACACTCTTATTACACTATATATCAACCCTTCCACCACACCAATATATCATCCAAACACTTCAAAAATCCTTCCTCTCCTTGCTAGCCCCGTATGCACTCGATAATCCGTTAATTACTTATCCATTCCCATGAACATATGCCGGAGCCTCAAAAACTTGCGTTCTCCTTCCGCCATTGTGTGCCACTCTCTCATTATGCCAATCTTTACCCTTTTAATTCCCATAGACCCTTCCTTAGGCTTCCTAAGCAATCTATAATAGTCAAAGGACATCCAGAATCTGTCAAAACGAGTCCGGATTCTCAAGAGTTAACAAAACTTACAGAAAACAGGAGCAGAGACCGGAAGCTTAGTTACTAGACAAGCGCTGTCGGACCTGTCGGTTAAAAGGGACGGACGGTACGGACCGAACCAAACCCACGTGATCTTTAAGTTGCCCAACGGTACCACTATTCTGTTTTAGTTGCACATTTTACTGATTAAACTATTTTTCCTTATTAAAAAATCAGCATCACGTTCTCTTTAGTTTGCTTTTACAAATAACAGTTCCCCGATTAAATTGCTATTGGCACTAATAACTAAAATCTAGTAGGCTAGTAGCTAGAATAAAGTTAAAAGGACGGCACCGGTACATTTTTTTGTTTGCGAAAAAAATTTTTTTTAAATGCCGGGACTTTTAATATGACCTACGTCGGTGCTGTAAATGTTTAGAGGACCTGTCAGATATGAACAATAAAATGCCATAATTCAAGGAGTTTCGGAGGCATAAACTATTAAATTAATAGCCAATTCCTGATATAAAACTTAATTATTTTCTCATTCAGGAAAAGTAGACTAAGTTCAAATACAATTACCGCTGGTTTTTTAGAGTAACCTACCGGTAATAAAGCTAGAATGAAGATGCCGGGTTTTAAGATAGAACTGTGTGAGATACGGTGCAGCAGGCTATATGTTTAGAATCTGGGACTACTTTAAATGAAAATCTGGCACACTATTAAGAACGTAAGAAAATGAGAGTCTACATAAAGCCGATTGGCCTACACAAGGCAGATCCCAGTCACACCCAACCCTAATTATAAGCCCAGCTTAAAAACACCATTAGGACTTACCTCACCGAAACTGTCAGAAGTCAGAAAAACTGAGATCTGCAGATCACCACACCTGCCACACCTGACAGGTCACCCTCACACCCAACCCATCCATATGCCTATCTAATTGTATCTTAAAGCTCCCTATCGTTCTTGATCCCGCTATAGCACTTTGTAGCCTATTCCACCTATCTACAACTCTGTTACCAAACCAATATTTGCCTATATCTTTCTTGAAACGAAATTTATCTAATTTGAAACCATTTGTAAGAGTTCTTTCGCTATCACTGAGCTTTAGTACATTTTTCATGTCTCCTTTATTAATCCCACTAACCCACTTGAATACCTCTATCATGTCCCCTCTAACTCTGCGTCTCTCTAACGAATGTAAGCCTAATTTCTTCAACCTTTCTTTATACGGAAGATTTCTAATATTATGGATCATTTTGTCATTCTACGTTGTACTCTCTCCAATGAATCTATGTCCATTCTGTAATAAGGACACCAACATTGAACAGCATAATCCATATGGAGTCTCACTAATGACAAGAAAAGTTTTAAGATAACATCAGCAGTTCTGTTACTCACACTCCTAGAGATTAACTCGAGAATCCCGTTTGCCTTGTTTCGAACGCTTATACACTGTTTTCTAGGCTTCAATAGCAATTTTTCGAATTCCATATTAGCTAGTTTATATTTAACATTTGTATGCATCTTCCCTATCTTTAATACCTTGCATTTGTCAATGTTAAACTTAATCTGCCAATTTACTGACCATTCGTGTAAGGTATCTAGATCCCTTTGGAGACACTATATCTCTATCTGAATCAATTGTTCTCCCCATTTTGGTATCGTCTGCAAATTTACTTATCCTACTAGTTATACCTAAATCAAAGTCATTTATGTATATAACAAACAGAGGACCTAATACAGATCCCTGGGGGACACCACATTTGACTGCTCCCCATTCTGACTTCGTACCATTTATGCGGACTTTCTGCTTCCTACCAATTAGCCATGACCTAATCCATCTCAACAACGCCCCACCTATTCCATGCGCCTCAACCTTTCTCATCAATCTCTCATGGGAGACTCTGTCGAAAGCTTTACTGAAATCTAAATATATTATATCGTATGACTTGTCATTATCTACTGCTTCATATACCTCTGAGAAAAATTAGTAAGGCAAGAACGTCCCTGAGTGAATCCATGCCGAGAAGAATTTATTAAATTAAATGTATCTAAGTAGTTTCTAATTTTACTAGCAATAATTGACTCTAGTAGCTTTCCTATGATTGATGTAAGACTAATGGGACGGTAATTGGATGCTATTGATTTGTCACCTTTTTTGAAGATCGGAACTACGTTTGCAAGCTTCCAAGCTTCTGGAACTATACCGGTCTCTAATGACTTGTTAAATAAAAATGTTAATGGGTAACTTAACTCATCCCTACATTCTTGTAATACTCTAGCATATACCTCATCAGGACCAGGCGATTTATGAAGTTTCAGTCTGTCAATTTCCTTACGCACATAATTTCTACTTATAGTAATCGTACTTAACCTATTTTCTATACTATCGCTATATACCTTACGGACTTTTGGAAACTGTGCCAAATTTTCATTAGTGAAAACTGAGAGAAATTAACTATTTAATGTACTGCAAATTTCTAAATAATTTTCTGTCATTTCTCCTATCGAAGTTTTAAGGGGACCAATTACATCTCTAAGCTTTGATTTATATAGTTGGTAAAAAGCTTCAGGATTATTTTTTTGAGTCATTGGCAACCTTAATTTCATAATTTCTTTCCTAATATTTTTTGTTACCGGTCTTGATAGATTGATAGTAAGCAGGTGAATTTCGCCTTTCCTAATTTTTCTATATATTCCTCTCTTTTGTCCTAGAAGATCTAATAGTCTATTATTCATCCATTTGGGTTGGTTCTGTGTTGATCTAAATTTTCTTTTGGGGTGCATTTATTTTGTGCATTGAGTACCGACTCGATAAAATTATCGTATGTATCTACCAAGGTTGAAGTCTCTACCTGACTTAAGATGACAGGTGCCTGAGAAGGGGTACACTCATTTAGACACCTGGATCGACTTAATATTTTGACCATAGGGTCCGCTAATAGGGCTCTTCTTAACCCACCATAATTGGCTTTTCTGAAGTCCGGTATTAATGTTGTATTCTCTCTGGTATTACCTTTCCATTGTATATTAAAATACACAGAATTGTGGTCACTATTTCCTAGGTGGTCCCCTATCTCTACATTATTTACCATATGTTCATTGTTACTGAAAACTAAATCGAGAATATTATTACCTCTAGTCGGCATATCTATGAATTGAAATAAAAAACTATCTTTTACTACCTCTATAAACTCCTCAGAATCAGAGTCTCCTATTTGATGCTGCCAATCTATATTCGGAAAATTAAAATCCCCCATAATGCACACATTGCTAAACCTTTATGCCATTTTAATTTCCTCCCATAATGACTGTCATTTCTACTCATATTTGGCAGTCTATACATAACTCCAATAACTATAGTCTCACTACCTTCGTTAACCTCTACCCAAACACTTTCATTATCGTTATTTAGTCTAATACCTGATTTAATACAGCTTTTTAATGTACTCCTGACAAACACTGCTATACCGCCACCCCTCTTACTTGTTCGGTCATATTTAAACAAACTATATCCTGGTATATCAAATTCTGCTAAAAAATGCCTAGTTTCTGTATTAATCCAAGTTTCAGTTAGCGCTATTATGTCTATATTTTCTTTGCTAACAAGGGCTCTAAGTTCGTTCATTTTGTTACATAGACTCTTACAGTGTGTGTAATATACTCTCAATTTACTGCTTTTCTTTACACCTAATTTACCTTTATTTCTAACGACATTTCCATCTTCCGTTGCACCATCACTACTATCATTAGTAATATAGTCACCATTTTTAGCATGAGACTGAATATCCTTATCGCTTTCGCCTGACGCTAAAATTGTTCCATTTAACCTCTCATTTACACTCAATATTTCTGTTCAAACCCCCACAACCACCCTATCTAAAGAACTAGCTAATGTGGAAACCCCTAACCGTGAAAGATGAACCCCATCCCTTACGTACATCCCATCTCTCCCATAGAAACTATCCCAGTTATCAATGAATGGTATTGCTTTTTCTTTGCAATATTTCTCCAACCGGCAATTGACACCAATCGCCCTGGATGTCCATTCCTTGGAAACTCCTCTTCTGGGTAGGATACAATGTACTACAGGGATCCCTCCCTTCATCCTAACCTTATCTAACAAATCCCAATACTGCTGCAGCAGTTCCTCACTTCTACCCTTACCAACATCGTTACTCCCGGCACTGAGACAGATAAGAGTTATCTCCACTATCTTCCAAGATGTGGTCTATCTTCTCTAAAACCAAAATTAACTACGATAACAAGTTATATTTGCGCCCAAGGTAAAGCTAAAACCTAGACAAAGTATATAATTCCAGTTTTGTTCAAAGATACTAAATTTCAAAGTTACCCCATATAATTATATATAGAAATAGTGACCGGGAAATTTGAAAATTATGGCTAATATTTATAAACTTCTATAAATCTAAAAATAAAATAAAAACTATGCTATATATATTTAGAATTATTAAGTCAAAGCAAGCTTTAACTTCTTTGAGACTAAATTTTAACAGGGACAGGGGGCTAGAAGTCCTATTATACAATTCTACTCTAAGAGACAAATAGGCGAGGGAACGCGGAAGTAGTCCGACCCTGAGAATAGAAACTTTAAAAGCTTCTGTTCGGACTCTGTCTCATGTCGGCCACCCCCAGTAACGGGGTATGTGCCTGAGTATATCCAAGCTTATGTCTACTACTAAATACGACATAAGAGATAGGCAAACCAAACTGAAATGATTACTGATTACGGATTACTGATATTTACCATAGGATGTAAGGTATCTTAAAATAACCCCCTAGAAATACTTTCTCTAAAGTATCTATTTCTTTTATCCGCCCCTTTTCCCCAGCTAACCTAATCCCACAAGGACCCCAATGGAAATACGCCTAACGGCCTTACTGGGCTATCCTTAGTTGGAATTATGCAAAGCTGGTACATGTCATATTTGTAACATACTATGTGGTACCAACTCTGTAAATTGCTAACTGAATAAATATTATTATTATTATTATTATTATTTAGACTAATTGTATTGGACGATTTTGAAAGGTATATGATTTGATTTGCAATGTTATTTTCCCCTGTTTTATTTGTGTAGTATTTTGTAAGGATATGATATAACGTGTTACTATATTTAGACACAAACGCATGTTATTGTTTGTTTTCAATGACTTGTTTGTGTTTGTTTCTAAATAGAGTCACATGTTCATTTAAATCTTAACCCATTTTGTACCGGTGAAATCTTTTAAATGTTATTCAAGGTATATTTAGATGATTTTGTGAAGTTTAAGAAGGATCTGTGGTAGTAAAAAGGGTTGGGTGAGATAGTTCGAAGCCTGGTAAATGCTGGAGGCCCTTTTTGAACAAAATAAAATCATCTAATAGGTGCCAGAATAAAGTTAATAGGACGGCACCGGTACTTAAAGGGTTAAACCAGTTGTTTACTTTAGAGATCGTGTAGTTAAAGAGAGTGTCCAACCTTGTCTTTGTGGACGACATTTTGGTGCCTCAATTATCAACCCACGAGGTATGTGTTTTGTCTTTCTTTGTATATTTTGTTAACAAGTACAATGTATATCCAAAGATCAAACTCTATATCCTGTACTAATATCCCCAAATGTTTCTTATGGCTATGGCGATATTTGAGTGTAAAGAGAGGAAAATATCACCAGTGGCACCAAGATGGTGGAGGTTGGCCGATTTCTGTTACTATAGGGTCTTTGATTTACTTCGTGTAGGCTACGCCTTCAAACTCAAGAATATCGTACGCTTCATGTTTCTGGCCGGAATCGTGCCAAATCTGCTATTTTTCTCGACAAAACACACTCTTTTATCAATAACAAATGTTTCAAACTTTCTAACTCTAGTTCTTCCCAAGCTTTCTGGTATCTAGCCTAAATCAGTGGCGGACTGGCCCATCGGGATAGTGATGGTCGGACATAATTTCAGCTACCGTACTTTTTCTTAGAAAACAATACATATTTATGTTTTTAAATTACTTGGATTGTTTGTTCTATGATGGAGATAGCGTAATTTTATGGCTAACTAAATACATTTGTGCAAACAATTATTAAGCTCTCATATATACACATACTTCCATTCACAAATATACACCTCCTTCAACTACATCGTTCTCCAGAGTGTTGAGGCTTGTACAGGAAGGTCAATTCAGAATAAGAACACCACTGGTTACATTCACAACACATACCCCTTTGAAGCTCTGACGCGTTTTAGCAGTTTATTTTGGCTATCATTAGACGATTTTATGCAGCTTGGGAAGTATCTGTGGGTATTAAAAGGGTAAATACTATCTCAATCAACCCTTTGACTTCCATATACCGTTACTGATCTGAATATAATCGTCTAATAGTAGCCAGAAACAAAACAGAAACGCGTATTGGAGCTTGAAAGGGTTAAGCTACGAGTATGATAATTTATATACGCTTTTACGTAAATTTGAGGTCATTTGTCTTGTTTTTTCCTATGTGTCTGAATGAGACAAAAGGCAAAGCTGCATGTAACAGGTGTCACCTCTTAATTAAAAGTGTGATAGCTAGCCAAATTTAAGGTACGTTAGAATAATAATAAACAAAATGGCCGGACACACAGTTCAAAGCATTTCAAATCATAGGGTGTGGGACAGATTGATTGAGGGAGTGTTCCGTATTTTACCTGTTGATAAATCTTGGTGCTCCTCACTCCAAATAGGTAGGACAGAAATTGTGAACCCTAACCTCCATAATTAAAAAAGGGCTGGAGCAAATGAGCTGTAAATTTTCACACCTATTCCCTGGCTGACCGTTCTCGTATGGTAGAAATATTAGCTCGATTACTCCAGTCGTTTGTGAGTTATAGAGGTTGATGTTCAAGAGTTTTGGCCTATTTATTCCTGTATTTTTAGTTTTTTCGCTAGACTTCCATCAAACTTAGAAAAACACGCCCTAGACCCCCCTTCAAGATAAATTTGTAAATTTTTCGGTAGAAAAATTACCCGGCCTAAGGACGGTTCCTCTTAAAATTCCAGACTCGCTATCGCTCGCCAGGAAATAATCGACATCTAAATGGCACGAAAGGTCTTAAAATTGACAACGAAATGGAGCGAAAGGTGTTAAAATCGCCAAACTAATGGACCGAAGGTCTTATCATTTCAAAACAAATGGGGCTTAACACGAGGGAGAAAGGGGACCAGCAAATCGACCATCTCCCCTTAATATTAATAGTCCATCAGCCTCACCTTAAGCTTAGGTTTGTGGCGGTCAGAGTGACAATGTAGATAGATTTGAAGCATGGGGGGTCTTTTTGGAGCCTTCCTGTTTCGCTCCATTAGTTTGGAAATTGTAAGACGTTTCACCGTATTAGATTGCGAGTATAAGACGCTTCATCCCATTCAGGTGTTGATTTTTGGGGGGAGCGAGCAACAGCAATTCGTGAGAAATCAGCCTTAGCCCGAGACATTATTCTACTAAAAAAAATGCACTAACTTAGGTTGAATAGCCCCTGGGGAGGGGGGTTAGAGAGAGAGAGAGAGTGTGTGTGTGTGTGTGTGTTTTAGTTTGAAAGGTGTCTGGGGATGTGTTGTTTTTATTCTAGGGGCCAAACTACACATACATTTCTCGAAAATGGCGTCAGCAATCAAACTCTGGATAATCATTCAACAAAATATCATAATAACCACCCAAGAAGTCGGATGGGATGGCTTTAATTGGCCACTAGCGAGTTTTGGTCTAGAGGGAAGTTATAGCTTTGTTGATATTTAGCAGAATCATTAACCCTTTCTGTACCGGTGACATCCTTTATGTTATATTATGGCAACTATTAGACGATTTTATTCAGCTTAGGAAGGATGTCTACCAATTAAAAGGCCCCATTTCTGTCAGTTTTAAGACCTTTCGTGTAATTTAGTTGTCGATTTTTTTTCCTGACTAGCGATAGCGAGCCTGAAATCCTTTGGCCGAGACATTTTTTGTTCTACCGAAAAATTTACAAATTTATCTTGGAAATGGGTCTAGGGGTTGTAAATTTAAGCTTGATGGATGTCTAGGGAGGAAACTATTTTTTTTTAAATATATATAAACGAGCTAATAAATACGCCCAGCAAGACTACGGTAAAAAGATCGCCATGTTACTGAGTGAGTCAACCCCTTCAGAACCAGGATTACTTTTGTCTGGCTACAATTAGATGATTGTATGCAGTTTAAGAAGGACCTATGTTATTAAGAGAGATCATTGAGATTGTATTTACCCATTTGAGTCGTAGAGGTAGATTATATACTAAAGACAATCGTCTAATGGTAAACAGAATATGATGAAAACTACGTAATGGTGGTAAAGGGGAAATATAGTCCCTTTTTTAACAATAACTACAATAGTAAATAAACTGATATCTGCACTGGATTTTTGTTAGGGTAAATAACGGATATGAAAAAGGTATATCATATTATATTGTATATTGATAGTGATTTACCTCTCTGTCCTTGTATTAGATGGGGTTATTACCACCAATATACCTTTAAGGGGGGATGAGCGTATTTATTTAATCATTTATATATATGTTCACTTTTTGTTTGTTTAGTTTCCTCCCTAGACCTCAATCAAGGATAAAAATAACACCCTCCAAGACCCTCTGGAGGTTAAAAAAACAAATGGGGTGAAAGGTTTAAAAATCGCCAAACTAATGGGCTGACCGTTTATGCCCTCAATACCTTCTTTGCATCAGTTTTTACAACAGAAGACCTCAGTGATATCCCTACACCATCGCCGATTCAGATTGATAATTCAGATGTTCTAAGCAATATCACCGTTACAGAGAGAGAAGTATTGAATTGTTTAGATAAACTCAAGGTAAATAAAACGCCTGGACCTGATACAATCTCGCCTAGAGTTCTAAAGGAAGCTAAGGATGAGCTCTCCAAACCACTGACATTACTATTCAATAAATCCTTGCAGTCTGGAACTATGCCTGATAAGTGGAAGCTAGCCAACGTAACACCCATATTAAAAAAAGGCAGCAAATCCTTACCCAGTAACTATCGTCCAATTAGCTTAACCTCAGTTGTATGTAAAATGCTAGAAACGGTCATACGAGACAGACTCGTAAATCACTTAGAGGAAAATAACATACTTAAAATTTAAAGATACTCAACACGGCTTTCGTAAAAAACGTTCCTGTTTAACAAACCTCTTAGACTTCTTCCACGATATCCTCAACCTCTACGATGAGAGTAAAGCTGTAGATATTATATATACCTTGATTTTCAAAAGGCCTTTGACAAAGTTCCCCACAAACGTTTACTGCTAAAACTAAAAGCGCATGGAATACAGGACAGTGTGTTGAAATGGATAGAAAATTGGCTCAGCAACAGAAAGCAAAGAGTAGTCATAAACGGTAAGGCATCTAAATGGACCAATGTAAGTAGCGGGGTACCCCAGGGATCGGTACTAGGACCAATTCTCTTTCTAATTTACATCAACGACATAGATGAGGGTCTCACCTGTACAATCTCAAAATTTGCTGACGATACAAAAATTGCAAATAGCGTACTCTCAAAAGAACAAGTTGACGATATGCAACACAATCTAGATAAATTGTCATGTTGGGCCCAAATTTGGCAAATGAGTTTCAATGCGGATAAATGTAAAGTACTACATATAGGATACCTAAATGAGAAAGCAAACTATTCGATGAATGGCACTCAGCTTAAGAATCTAAACAGAGAAACCGATTTGGGAGTAACAATATCGAGTAACCTAAAACCGAGTCAACAATGTTCAGAAGTTGTTAAGAAGGCAAACAAAATAATTGGCTTTATTTGAGCATAAATCCAAAGAAGTTATCCTAACCCTTTACAATTCCTTAGTCCGCCCTCTTCTGGAATACTGCGTTCAATCCTGGTGCCCTTATTACCAAAAAGATATAAACAAGCTAGAACGAGTTCAACGTAGAGTTACCAAAATGATACCTAGCCTAAAGAACAAACCATACGAAGAGCGTCTTAGAGAATTAAATCTATTTCCTTTAACCCAGCGCAGATTAAGAGGTGACTTAATTCAAGTGTTCAAAATCATCAAAGGCATCGACAATATGAACTGTAGTAAGTACTTCACTATCGACCAATCTAATTACACGCGGGGAAACAGTTGCAAAATTATTGGTAAATCTTTTAACTCGCACGAATCTAAGAATTTCTTCTTCAATCGAGTTGTCAACTTGTGGAATGGGCTTCCCCGAAACGTTATAGACTGCATCACCGTTGATTCATTTAAACTCCGCCTAGACAAATATTTATTAGTGGCCCCTCCATCATTGACGAACATGCCTATTACATAAGGCATCCTCTTCAAACACTCATCCGCCGTAGTTTGAATCTACCGCGCAGAGCATTTAAAATTTGAGGAGCCTTCATCATGAGCGCACGCGACCTCACTCATGGCTTCAGTCATTATGAATTGGGTTCTCACTACGGAAAAACTTCGTAAAAATAAAAACAAAAAGAAAATAAGAATAACTATTCAATAAGCTTTCCATCATATCGTGGATGTACTTGTGTGGATCTTTTGACCAGACGCTACTGCAGGCGTCATTCTTCCTTCTCTGCTCTGCGCTCAGCCAGCCCGGACGTGTCTCCCCACGCTCCGCGGGTTCCACATTTGTTGCGTCCCTCGTGAGTTTTTTCTCATTTGTTTACTCCGGGATGTATCGAGTAAGGTTAGGATATGCGTAGCAGGAGTGTCCTGGGCTAGTTGCCCGCAGTGCAGTGTATTTTGGGTCGTGTGTTTGGGGCATCTATTTCGGATGTACCCTCGTGGTCCTGTTGTGGACAGGTGAACTTCTTCACAGTTAGCTAGCTTTGTGATGCAGGCGGCTTTCATTACGCGTTATTGCTTCCTTTTATCTTTCTGATGAGGTAGCGTATTTTTGCTGACGTTCCCAGCGTATCTTTCTTCACTTAGTGAAGTTTTTTCTGGGTCCCGAGTCAGTACTTTCCTTTGCCGGAAGTATTTGCTACAGTGGTGTGTTGGCGGTGGTTCCTGTTGTGATATAATTCAGTGCTTTTTGTTTATATTCCGACATGTTACTGTTATCCGTCTGCCTAGGCCTAGCCAGCCTCTCGTAGCTTTACCACATATACAAGTGTTATTGATTTATTTTCTAAATATGTACTACTGTGTCATGTGTGTCCTGGTTTAGTTGTGTATTGGCTAATTCCACGGAATATGTTGGGCCCGGCGTTAGTTGTGTTTTGGCTACGCCTCGGTCCGGTGTTGCGTTCAGATGGTATCTGGACGGGGTGGGTTCTTTCCGGCGGATTTTTCTCGGTTTCACCTTGATAACCCCGGCTGGTTGCCGAGTTTTGGCCATGCGTGGTTTAAAACAGGCTTGTTTCCCCGGCGAGTGGGTGTCTGTGGCTCCCCAGGACTGCGTCTCTGGGGTACCTGTTTCAGGCTCCTTATGATTCCCGGCGGGTTGGCTGTACCCATCTAACAGTGTTCATACGGACACGTGTTGTTTGTATTTTTTTCGGTTTTGCAAAGCCAATATAAAACTATGCTGTTGTTGTATTTCCTCCCCGGCGATCTTTTACAAAGAAGTGGGGATAGGAACAATTGGGTTAACTTTTAAACTTTAAATCACCCGGCGGGTGCTCCTTGGAAGGATGGGAATAACGAATTTACAATTCAGTTAGTTAACCAGACAATTGAGGGATACGTTTTGTATCGCCGCCTTCAACATACGGCGATCTAAAAAGATACTTCGGGAGAAGTTAGATCTCGTATATTTGTCAGGCTTTCCAGTTTTTGATCTACGAGATAATTCGGGGGCCGGCGTCTTTTTTAGTTTTTTTTTTCCAAAATTGAATCTTGAAACAAACACCACCGGAAAGACTTAATCAGTTATAAACGCCATGCTGGTCTTTATATATTATGTCAGAGGGTATTCATAAATCTTTTGGACAAATTAAGATATTCTGAAATCTTTTACTTAGGAAACCCCACCGCGTAGCGAGCTGTAGTCGTTGAGTATTACGTCTCGTTACCCGGCGGGTTATTTAACACTTGTGTGCGAACATGATTGGGTTAACCATATGAGCATTAATTCCTGGAAATTTTTTTTTTTTTCCAGAGCTGGGTCCCGGCGGGTCTATGCAGAACCTGGAGTAAGTTTCCCACCAGTCTCTGTCATGGCTACCTTTGCCCCGGTTTTTGCTTTATGCATTACGCCCTCCTGTTCAGGTATCCCTATTTTTGCGCACACCCTTTGTATAAAATGTGTTAAAATGTCTCGTTTGGTGTGGGTTACCTTTCCGGCGTTTTTCTCGTTGCTCCGAGAACACCGTTTTTGTTTACCGAGTTTTAGTCAGGATGGCTAAAATAGGTAAGTTACCCCGACGAGTTTGGTCGCTTGAGGGCTCATCAGAAACTGCGTTTTCTGTGGTCGAGCCTGGGATCAGGCTTCCTGTGTTATTCATTGCTTTATGCATTACGCCCTCCTGTAATGTCTCGTTTGGTGTGGGTTACCTTTCCGGCGTTTTTCTCGTTGCTCCGAGAACACCGTTTTTGTTTACCGAGTTTTAGTCAGGATGGCTAAAATAGGTAAGTTACCCCGACGAGTTTGGTCGCTTGAGGGCTCATCAGAAACTGCGTTTTCTGTGGTCGAGCCTGGGATCAGGCTTCCTGTGTTATTCCCGGCGAGGGGGGCTCCACACAGTTATCTAGGTGATCATGCTGACACCTGTTGGACATGGTTTTCTCGGCTTTTCAAAGCCATTGAAACAATGGTGTCTGTTTGTTTGGTCTTTCCCTCCCGGCGACCTTTTTACAAAGAGGTCTGGGGCAGGTATAATTGGTTTGACATTGCATATAAAACCCGGCGGTTGTACCTTCGGGTGGTTATATTAACGGATTTGCGATTCGCGATAATTTGCCAAACAATTGATTGATACAATAGGGTATCACGGCCTTCAAGACGGCGATCTATGAGGGCTTCTGGGAGAAGCCGGATTAGAGATTAAGATAGGCTTATACTTTTTATGGGATAAAAAGATGCCTGAATCTTACTAGTGTTTCAAGTGTAAAGGGATACTTGAAAGACTTCATCTTTAATAAAGATATGCTTCATCTTTATGAGGATTCAGAAGTTATGCTTAATTCTTTTGGACAGGTAAAAGATATGCTGAAATCTTTAATAAGCCATTGAAACAATGCTGTTTGTTTGTTTAGTCTTTCCTTCCCGACGACCTTTTTACAAAGAGGTCTGGGGCAGGTACAATTGGTTTGACATTGCATATAAAACCCGGCGGTTGTACCTTCGGGTGGTTATATTAACTGATTTGCAATTCGCGATAATTTGCCAAACAATTGATTGATACAATAGGGTATCACGCCCTTCAAGACGGCGATCTATGAGGGCTTCTGGGAGAAGCCGGATTAGAGATTAAGATAGGCTTAGACTTTTTATGGGATAAAAAGATGCCGGATTCTTACTAGTGTTTCAAGTGTAAAGGGATACTTGAAAGACTTCATCTTTAATAAAGATATGCTTCATCTTTATGAGGATTCAGAAGATATGCTTAAATCTTCTGGACAGGTAAAGATATGCTGAAATCTTTACTATGAAACTAAAGGAAAACGAAAAGTAGTGGTGGAGTGCTACGGTTCGTTGACCGGCGGTTTTGTGGCACATATTTTTTACCATTTTTTGGGTGTAACCCTATGAGCATTAATCCCCGGAAATTTATCTTTCCAGGGCGGAGTACCGGTGTTGCACCAGGTGACCAGGTAGTTCCCGGGGGCGGGGTAGTTTTCCCCCAGTCTCTGTCATGTCGGCACTTGAACCTCTCATTGCTGTATGTTCAACGCCATTAAGCTCAGGTATCCCTATCTTATTTTATTTGTTAATGAAATAATTTAATAACTGAATCATAATAAACATATATATTTTCTATGATTATATTATGATAATATTGTGTTTATTTATAATAATTTATTTTAATACTATTAAATATAAATTAAATTAATTAGTATACTTTATGATTTTGCTCACCAGCTCTGCTTTCAATGTGTTAATGAGCTATGGGAGCTTTTAATTATCATAAACCTTTACGGGACTCGGATGAGGGCTCCCATTCAGAGAGTATACCGAGCTCGCAAGCGAGGTACAGCCACAGCCAAAGTGTATGGCGATACTTACAGTCCTGGCAGGACAGAACACATCCCTTTGTGACTCAACTAGTGCTGACGTCCACCGGGATGCCGATGTACCATCTTCTATCCCAGTTTTAACATGGCAACATGTGGAGGTCCCGGCTTCGGCGGGATCTTTCCATGATAAGCCAGACTTAACGGATGAAGAACAACGATCTCTGGTCTCAGAGATGGAGGTTGAAGAGTCCAGTCACCTTCTAGGCGACTCTCAGGGTACTGTCGAATCTCCACGGAGTTCGTCATCGGCTAGGTATGTACCGGCGGAAGAGATTGATGGACTACTATTGAATGCACTTAATAGGTTCTTTGGCCCTACGCTGGAAACTCCTTTTGATACGGGAGATCCCTCGATGTCGACGAATGTGCGACCTCTGGCTACATCCTTTGCTTTAGCTAAAATACCTATCCATCCTCTTGTGTCAGATCCAATTTCCAATGTGCCAGGCACAGCAGCTCTCACTACTGTGCGAGTCATATCAGACATATCTCCCCCTCCTTTAGACAAGGCGCCAGTCAAAAAACAGGAGCTATGCCTCTTTTATACGGGCCAGATAAGTCAGGGGTAGCAATGTTACGGAAATGTTTTGGATGTTCATATTAAGGACATTCCAAGTTATTATAACCATGACTTATTCTTCCCACCAAATCCCTCCAGAACGCCATTCTTGGTTCTCTCTTTCGGTTTTTGGTGCCGGCGGAGTCCCCGCTGCTTGGCTGCCACCCCCCAAATTATCAATTTGTGCGAATTATAAGCTCCCTTTAGCACGCCTTCCCCAGCTTACCTAGACCGCGAGTTTAGGTTAAGAGGAAAAGCGTTTAAACTGTTTTCGCAATATATGGTTCCCAGCAAGTAACAAAGTCTCTGTTACGCTCTTCTCAGGCAATAGAAGCCGCGGAAGTCAGGAAAGCCATTGAACTTTCCCGGCGCTTGCTTCTCCAGACTTCCATCCAAGTCTTTAGGAGATATTCGGACGGCCTTATTAGAGGCAGTTCGAGCAAGGCAGGATCTGAGGATGTTCTAAGTGAAGAAACTTCTTGACCGTATTGCAAGCCAAGTAGTTCTGTCTCCAGTTCTAATTCCTTTGATTTCACCAGCAGTTTGGAAGACTGTTTTCAATTTGGCACAAGCATTCAAGCAAGGTCCCCGCAAGCCCTGATGCCCTTGTTAGAACAAGGGATCAGGGTCTGGTGGTATCTGGGCGACTAACTGGTGGTGGCAGAAACAGAAAAGTTACGCATCATTCATGTCTACGTTACGTTAAAACCATCTCAAATCTCTAGGATTCAAGGTCAACTTAGTAAAAGTCAAACCCTTGTTCCCCCACGAGTATTTCAGGGGATAGGGCTGGTCGAGGACACAGCTTCTCTCACTCTGAGTCAGAGTGTGGACACTCGAAACAGATTTCGCAAAAACTGTTTATGTTCCTCCACAGTCTGACTACGACACAGAGACTTTGGGAATCTCTAGTCGGTTCTCTCAACTGGGTTCAGCTAACTGTGAAGTTGGGCCGGTTGTAAGTCTAACGTTTAATCTTGGAGGGCAACAAATTTTTCCCACTATTACCGGTGGGGATAGTATGGCCTATCCCAACGTTATTACACAACTTACTAGCGGTTTGGGCGACGAGAGAAATGTTGCACGCAGTCATGTCATGAACCTCTCCTCCGCCGTCAGTATGGGTGGACATGGATGCGTCAGGAACGATAGGTTGGGGCTTTTAGTCAAACCTCGGGCATCAGGGTCAAAGGTTTTGGTCCCATTTAGAAATCTTCCACATCAATGTCAAAGACTTACTAGTCCCCTTATCTGTCCTTCAGGCTCACGGCTCTGCTTTACGGGGCAAGTCGGTGGCCTTCAGAATGGACAATCTGAATGCGGTTCACTGTATTCAGAAACAAGGGTCAATGAGATCTCGGAAGTGGCTAAACGTGTCAGAAAAGATATTTATACTAGCCAACAGGCTGGACATTCATCTTCACGCATCTTATCTCCCAGGCGTAGCAAACGTCTGGGCAGACGCTCTGTCTCAGAGACAAAGCACAACAGTAGAATGGGCGCTCTTGCGTGTGCGGAGCATTACCATCCACAAGTGGATTTGTTTGCGTCTGAGAAGACTCACAAACTCCCACTGTACCTCACCCGCCGGACGATAACGCCGGCGGGCGGACCTGACGCTCTGATGACGGACGAGAACAGGTTGAGTTCCATTTATCTATTTTCCGCCGCCAGACGCGTCTCTAATGTGCCACGTAGTCAACAAACTACAGGATTAGCGAGGCGTAGTCTCGCTAATCGCGCCCCTGTGGCCGGCGCAGTGTGGTACCAGCATTTGAACACGTGGTGCCCACACCCAGTGTCACTCCCGGTCGGGTTGTTCCATTTAGAACACAATTGGCAACCTAGAAACCTTGCGGACTTGTTCATTATGGACATTCAGGAGGCCAAGTGGCTAGCACCATATGGTAGCGACGTGACCAAGATATTCACGAATCAATATACCCAGTCTACAAAGCGACAGTTTCAATCGCATTGGCAAGCTTTTACGTCTTGGATTCTTAGAACAAAACAAACTGTGCCCTCGGTGGCGTTGGTTGTTAATTATTTAATTTATCTGTTCATGCAGAAACATTTATCTGAAAGTGATTTATGTGGGCAGGTTTTAAACTCTGCCCACCTCCCCGTCAGCTCAGGCCTACATGGTCTCTGGACAAAGCATCGTCGTTATTCTCGTTCCCGTATGTACCAAGGACTGCAGATTTTACAAAAGGGCAGTATTCCTTATGGCTTTGGCTACCGGGAACAGAGTATCTGAGCTGGCGGCGATGAGCAACACACCTAATTGCCTCAGGTTTGATAGGCTTCATGAGTGTATTCACAATGCACCTTCCCCAGGATTCATAGCCAAGATTGAGCACAGTGAACACGTGTTTTCAGAGTTCACGGTGCCGACGTTAAAAAGGGGAAAGGTGCACCATCTTTTTTGCCCAGTGCAAGCTCTAACCAAATATTTAAGAGTGGCACCTCTAAATCACCAGGGTGCTTTATGGGTCGCAAGTCCGGGTGAACGCTTGATGGAGCGTACACTGGCTTCTCTTGGTCGAGGACTTTAAAGAGAAGAATCCCGGCGTTGTGGGTAAGACCCACGATTTACGCAAGGGGACAGCCTCTTTACGTTTCCTTAATAATCTTTCGGTGGAAGTTATTAAGTCCACACAGTTGTGGGCCTCTAATCAGGAGTTTTTGACTCGATACCTTTCAGTAGCTCTGGACAAACCTTCCTTGCCATGTATAGCTTTACGGCAGAGGGTCTAGGTGGCCCTTTTAGTCACGTTTTGTTTAATTTCAAGAAAAAGGGGGGGGGGGGTGCAGTCAGTGTGACATAGGACACCCTAGACCCCTCCGTAGTATGTGTTCGGAACATACGAGCTGTGATACTGGTTATAGGCATTGTATTATAAAATTTCTCTGTAGTATTCATTGCAGGAAATTGTGCTAAAGGCCAATAGTAGTGTTACAACAATTCTTGTTGTAAGTAGCTTTGGCTGTGAAGCAATAGATTTTTGAGAAATCTCGGTAGTTGCAACTACGACTTTTACTTTTGAAGTAATTACTTCTGCATAAGTACACGAGTTCAGTACTTCTACGAATGTACAAGAATTCATTTATGTTTGGTTATATTTTTAGGAATATATCCACTAGTTAATGGGGTTTATATGTGCACATGTAAACTTATAAGTTTTTAGTTTTCACCACTTACTTTAAGTGGGGTGCCTTCTTAACTAGCAGATCTGTGCACAGAGTCTCAGAGTTAACCCTTTTTCAAGCAGGCTTCTTTGAAGCACGCTCCTGTTTGTACCCCTTTTTGAATATTTAGGCTGTATAAAGTTTATGCACCCGAATATCTCTTTTTTACAAAAGTAAGAATACTATGTGGTTGTGTAAGGGGTCTAAATTGACTAGGCTTAATTTTGGCAATATTTACACCAAGACTTTTACTGTTCACTCACTTTAAGCCCAATAATGACCCAGTCAGTGTTGAGATTAGTTGAAATGTTCGGTATTATGTTATTATCGTGATTAAGATATCAGTTGACATATATTAAATTGTAATGACTAGAAAGAAATAATTAAATAGGCCCAATGGTGTCTCATACTGTAGGTACGAGGGTCATTATTCTAACTTTACATATTAAATATAATTGTTTGGTATTGTTATATTAAGTTTAGAAAAGGGGTGTCACAATCGGAGCAATGTTGTTTTGGAATTAGAATGAAATTTATTTGTTTTGGCCATTTAATCACTTCCAGGTGAATAAAGTTAATTGCAAAGCATAACTTTAACTTTGTGAATCTAGTATAATGCTGATATTTGGCCTAATAATTGCTTGAACCGAGTCTCTAGTGTGACACCCTGATTCTGAGGCCTTAGCGACAAGTGCCCACCTCAAGGGGGTTTGACAGGAGGAAATTTATGAGTCCTACCTCCAACTTAAAAACTATAGTCTTACCTAGGATATCGTAAGTAATAGTTAACATGTTTGTGCCTGAAATTCGTTTACATTATATAAAAGTAATTCAATTATCCTTTGAAAGTTTGATTAGACTCTAAGTAAGTTGAGGAGCTCATTTGAAGCCCTCTGAATCATAAGGGGACCAACCAACATTTTCTTACTTCTGAGAAAATCAAGGTCAAAGTTTGGCAGTTTAAAATATGTGTAACTCTTTAACCCGGTAAGGTGCCCTCTTCATATTTTTACTTGAAGGTAGCTGAAACACTACTCTTTCATCCCAGCATGTAAAAATAGGGGGTTCCACGTCTATATTTTTAGTAAAAACACCCAAACCAAAATTATCCCCTTTTTTGAATGGCCAAAATGGCCAAAATCTAACATTACCAGCACTTTGACAACGAGTTTTTTCTTTTAAAGATAATAATGCACTGATATTGGGTAGTGTACGTAATTTTCCATCATTCCCACCCACAAGCCTCCAATTTCCATACTCCAGGTAAGGCAGGCAAGTAGTTAATAATTAACAGGTAAGTACTAGGGTATGGGTAAGTGAACGTACTTTTACGTACGGGAGAGTGAGAGTATGGAGGGATTAACTGAGTGTCGTTTGGACCCCTTGTGTCATGTTATATTTTTCCCATGATAATGGTGAGTGTTCTCGAAAGGCGAAAAAGTTACCTTAACGTCCAGGACTCTCACTCATACAGTTTACGTCTTAAGGGTACCAAACGACTACCAGTGTGTAGGGGAGAAGTTGGGCTATGGCACCACGTGCTTGGCTTGGAAATTCAAAAAATTTCGGTTGGTCCCCTTATGATTCGGAGGGCTTCATTTAATCAAGGTATGGTTATTGTTGTGACAAAGGACGCTGACCCAGAGTCCTACAGAGCCTAGAGCCGAGAGTGCCAGCGTCATTCCCTCCCAGTCGCCAGCCTCGGGCGGACTAAGGGGAAATATTTGGCTTAACTCAGTATAAATTTCCCTTTGTGTTGTGTTTAGATAAAACCTTCAGTTGAAGGTGAGTTCAAATGAATTGTGAAGTACTTAAGATAAGTTTGAGACCATTTTTTATGCCCAGTTTCTTATATGTAGCTACTAAATTATACGACATCCTTTGTCTTGGTCGAAGGTGAAATTATTCACTCCGTCTGATAGTTACTCATTTAGATTTCAAATTCCATATTATTTTTCCTGCCAACCTTAGTATGTATTAAGATAATATGTTAATTGTATTATGTTAGTGTAGTATTATCACAGCAATAAGATCCCGTATGTCGAGTTCAATATCATGTATGTAACTTAATGTAACCAACATTCCTTTGTGAGTAGGGTGTATATAGGCCTACACTCCGTTTTCTATTTGGAACTATTTTCTTTATATATTTTTGAGGGTCAACTAAGTAAAATATATCTGTATCCCCAACCCTCCGTTTTCTATTTGGACTATTTTTCTTTATATATTTTTGAGGGTCAACTAAGTAAATTTTATCTGTAACCCAATAATTTACATCCGCTATTTTGTTGTCTCTTAATTGATACATTTGACCACTTTTGTAATGTTAATATGAATTAAGATATAGAATTTTGTCAGTTTTATTAATGGTAATGTTAATACCAGGTCCCAGGTCAGGAGCGAAGTCCAGGGAGAAGTACCAGGTGCAGAGTCCTGTGTCCACCCCAGTGGACATGACCTAGTGGCTGTACTGAGACAGGATGCTGTTGGTGTTATTGAGCCTTGAGCTAACCTTCACCCCATTGTGAGCTGTTGTACGCCTTATGAACCTAGTGACCGAGTGTGTGTTTACTAGGGTAGTGGCCATGGGGTCACCTGTTGAAGGGTTTTAGTTAACTTTGATGTGGTGATAAGAAGTAGTTCATTGCGCCAATAATACCGATATATTCCGTGGTTGACTAAAGTAATAATCGTATTGATTTGTGTATCACAGTGAAAAGTGTATTTCTCTTTACAGTGTTTTAATATAGTTAAGAATACCAAACGGTATATTGTGTTTTTATTTATCCTGGGTCATTTAAACCATTTGCATTCATTCACCTGTATTTCCTTGCATGCAACGGCCATTATGCTACCAGAGTAATAAGTTGGACCAATCATCAAGTAAGGAAGAAACACAATAATGGAATAAACAGGAAATAATAAATAAGGAGGGGGTAACAGCAAAGTCCCAGGAACATTAGAAAAGAAAAGCAAAGACTACGAAAAAAAAAACTTACAGTGGTGTATACAGCAGTGGGATAATTCTGGGAAGGTTGGGTTTAATTAGTGACAACGCTTGTGTTTATTCCCGGGATTATCCATATCCTTTACTCCGATTGCCTTGCATTATCTTTCTATCACGCTACCACATTTCAGAAAAGAGATATTGCAACATTTTTAAGTGTTTATTGTTTTGTCGCGTTACCACGTTTCAGTTGTTATGATTACCATAGTTATGTATAAGTACGGAATGGGTTTGTATTGTAAAATGTCGAAAAATGAAGGAACCAATTCCCTCAACATCCACGTGAGTGAAGAAGGGGGACCTTGGTGTGACAATCCTCTCACCACCCACATGGGTGAAGGAGAGGTGATCGATGGCAGGATTGGTTAGTGGAACAGTGCGGAGGAAATGGAGAAGTGGAGTAGAGGAGTAGAAACTAGCACCTCGTCATCACAGGAAGCCCCGTAGACTGGATGAGTAATGTTTAAAAGGGTTAGAGCCTTATTTTGTAGTACTGTATTGTGGTGTGTGACCCCTCTTTGGTTGGCCAGTCTTGCGTGTTGTTGCCCTTGTTAGTCGCCCGTGTTTGGGTGGCAGGTATATCTCTTCATTGTAACTTGAGCTGCTGTGGACTTTTTGGGAAGTCGTGTGTATAGCCTCCATGGGGTGGCTCTTTAGTACAACGCAGACGGATGTTTTCGGGGGTAGGGAATAGACCGATCACATCAGGACGTGGGGTAGCGGTGTAGAAGGGGGAGCCTACGGGTTCTCCCAAGACTCGTCTACCACACCGAGTGTGTAGGGCAACCTTGTCTGGTGAACGCCCGCGCTCTACCTACACCTGGGCTTCTGGGGTTCACAGTAGTATTAGGGGTGGAGGGAGGTGTTCTGGGCTGTAATGATTGGGTTAGTTAAAGGTGGGCCACACACAGTTGTAGTTGATTTGGTTTAATTGTTTATATGTAGGCCTACTACTGGATTTTTTTTGTAATTGGGTATGTCCGACGATCACGAGGATGGTGCTCTTTCTGACTCCTATGGCTCAGTTGATTAAGTGTAATCGTGTTATGTTTGTGCCCATTTTCTTGTAAGGCACCGTATTGTAATAATTTAGGCTGAAAGTGAGTGAGTAAAAGTCTTAAGGGGGGAAAAAAGCTGTGTAAGGGGTCTAAATTGACTAGGCTTAATTTTGGCAATATTTACACCAAGACTTTTACTGTTCACTCACTTTAAGCCCAATAATGACCCAGTCAGTGTTGAGATTAGTTGAAATGTTCGGTATTATGTTATTATCGTGATTAAGATATCAGTTGACATATATTAAATTGTAATGACTAAAAAGAAATAATTAAAAAGGCCCAATGGTGTCTCTTAGGTACTATCTATCTATCTATCTATTGCCTGACGCCGTGATCCCCGAAGGGGTGGCCACGAACGAACCGCCCCCATGCACCTCTGTCCCCAGTCAGTCGACGCCCCTCCCCCCAACCAGCACCGCCTTCGTTCATGTAGTTCCTCACTCCATCCTTCCACCTCATATTCGGTCTACCTCTCCCCCTCTGTCCCTCTTAGGTACGAGGGTCATTATTCTAACTTTACATTTAAATATAATTGTTTGGTATTGTTATATTAAGTTTAGAAAAGGGGTGTCACAATCGAAGCAATGTTGTTTTGGAATTAGAATGAAATTTACTTGCTTTGGCCATTTAATTCACTTCCAGGTGTATACAGTTAATTGCAAAGCATAACTTTAACTTTGTGAATCTAGTATCATGCTGATATTTGGCCTAATAATTGCTTGAGCCGAGTCGCTAGTGTGACACCCTGATTCTGAGGCCTTAGCGACAAGTGCCCACCTCAAGGGGGTTTGACAGGTGGAAATTTATGAGTCCTACCTCCAACTTAAAAACTATAGTCTTACCTAGGATATCGTAAGTAATAGTTAACATGTTTGTGCCTGAAAGTCGTTGCATCATATAAAAGTAATTCAATTAAAGGACGCTGACCCCGAGTCCTACAGAGCCTAGAGCCGAGAGTGCCAGCGTCATTCCCTCCCAGTCGCCAGCCTCGGGCGGACTTAGGGGAAATATTTGGCTTAACTCAGTATAAATTTCCCTTTTGTGTTGTGTTTAGATAAAACCTTCAGTTGAAGGTGAGTTGAAGTGAATTGTGAAGTATTTAAGATAAGTTTTAAAACCATTTTTAAGCCCAGTTTCTTATATGTAACTACGAAATTATACGACATCCTTTGTCTTGGTCGAAGGTGAAATTATTCATTCCGTCTGATAATTAATCATTTAGATTTCAAATTCCATATTATTTGTCCTGCCAACCTTATTAATTATGTATAAGATAATGTTAATTGTATTATGTTAGTGTAGTATTATCACAGCAATGATATCCCGTATGCCAAGTTCAGTATATGTAACTTAATGTAACCAACATTCCTTTGTGAGTAGGGTGTATATAGGCCTACACTCCGTTTTCTATTTGGAACTATTTTCTTTATATATTTTTGAGGGTCAACTAAGTAAATTATATCTATCCCCAACCCTCCGTTTTCTATTTGGACTATTTTTCTTTATATATTTTTGAGGGTCAACTAAGTAAATTTTATCTGTAACCCAATAATTTACATCCTCCTTTTGTTGTCTCTTAATTGATACATTTGACCACTTTTGTAATGTTGATATGAATTAAGATATAGAATTTTGTCAGTTTTATTAATGGTAATATTAATACCAGGTCCCAGGTCAGGAGCGAAGTCCCAGGAGAAGTACCAGGTGCAGAGAGTCCTGTGTCCACCCCAGTGGACATGACCTAGTGGCTGTACTGAGACAGGATGCTGTTGGTGTTATTGAGCCTTGAGCTAACATTCACCCCATTGTGAGCTGTTGTACGCCTTATGAACCTAGTGACCGAGTGTGTGTTTACTAGGGTAGTGGCCTTGGGGTCACCTGTTGAAGGGTTTTAGTTAACTTTGATGTGGTGATAAGAAGTAGTTCATTGCGCCAATAATACCGATATATTCCGTGGTTGACTAAAGCAATAATCGTATTGATTTGTGTATCACAGTGAAAAGTGTATTTCTCTTTACAGTGTTTTAATATAGTTAAGAATACCAAACGGTATATTGTGTTTTTATTTATCCTGTGTCATTTAGACCATTTGCATTCATTCACCTGTATTTCCTTGCATGCAACGGCCATTAAGCTACCAGAGTAATAAGTTGGACCAATCATCAAGTAAGGAAGAAACACAATAATGGAATGAAAAGGAAATAATAAATAAGGCGGGGGTAAAAGCAAAGTCCAGGAACATTAGAAAAGAAAAGTAAAGATTACGAAAAAAAAACCTTACACGCAGATATAAGCTCCATAATATTTAGGTTAGAGACCCTCTAAGCACTCACAGATAAGCTCCATCATAGTTATCATAGATTCAATGACAACTGGCCAATTATCTTTCCACCAAGCCTCAGCACTACGTTTATTTTTTTGCCATTTAGTAAATCCTCCGGGCATTTTGGACTGGTCCGGGAATAGTTTTATGTGCTGTTCATCGATTTGTTTACTATGAGTCGCCCAAGACATATTATTGTTGGTGGTAGGCTCCTTTGGTTCACAGGGGTTCACAATAGCATTAGCAGATGCATTTATCACTACGGTATAATTTACGAAAGATCCCTGGGACTGATCGGTCGTTATGTCAACAATATATTTTTGTAGCGTTTTGCGTCCCCTTTTTAACTTCAATTGAATTTTAGAGAAGCACTTTGAAAGTGTCACTGGAACTCCTTGGCTAAAGTGATAAACAAGTTGGCCATCCGTCGCGACCCAATGGGTTTCATTTAAATCTATTATTATTTCAGTTTTAAAAATGTTACATAAATAATTTTTGTTTGTTTTATATTGAGGCTTGATTTTTAGCATCTGTGGCAACTTGACCCCATTTGAGGAAGCAGGTGGGGCATACTTGACAGCATGAAGGACTTCACTCGAAGGGATAGTGGCTGTCTGGGAAGACATATTTAACAACGATCCTATTTAATACCTAATTGACAAATATTACAATTCACAGTAATATATTCAAAAGAAATGTTTACGGGACAATTCCTTATACTATCAAGTTATATAAACGATCGTATAACTCACACGTTTGAAGGAATTGTTAATGTAACGTATTTCACGTCCAATCTCCGTGAAACTCAAAGTCACAATGATCAACTTTCAGGAGGTGAACCAAAACATACACATTACGACAGATAATTTTGTTATCAAGTCTGATGACATATAAGTTAATTAATTATTTATATTTTATCTCTACTAGAAAATCCTTACGTATATTTTGTCAAATTATTATATAAAACACAAATTAACCCTTTATTAGCGGCTCACCACTTAAGTCGTATTTAATAAAGCTGGACTATGTGGCGGCGCTCGACATAACTCGAGTGGCAATTTCAGCACGTAATGTGGCTGAGAGAGAGAGACAAGTGGTGGCAGGAGACTAGCGAGCGTATGACTGCTCCAGACCACCGCGGCGAACCTACTGACACAAATCTCAGCTCCCTCCTCCCTCTCTCACTCGCTACATACTCAATTATGTACCGAAAGTACCGAATTACCTGCTTTTTGCACTCGCGTTGCACGGTTATTGCAAGAAAACTATCCATCATACAAGGATCGTTATGGTGTCATTCAAAAGCTCTGTTTATGCCCTTTCAGGGATAGATACTTGTTTTACGTTCTGGGTCTTATTTAGGCATGAAAATGATCACGTAAACAGCCCTATTTTGGCTAAAAACACCCCGCTGGGCGGTACACATAAATAAACCGCATAGGCCGCTCGTAAGGTGTTAAATATATAAATTACCCAAGTAATTTACGAATATATAATAGTTATTGTTCTTATAAAGTTTTCTTTACCTAACCTCACTAGAGAAAACGATATTTTATGGACAACTAATTTATTTTACTCAAGCATCCTACGATTTTCGTACTAATTACGTTTATTTCTTACATAATATATTCCGGTGCAGTTTTTCTATAGTAGTGCACCAATTAAGAGAGTTCGGCGCGCCACTTTGCTCAGTTGCGTTGCGTTTAATATGACCGATTTTAGTCCGAAATTCAGGCATAAACCATCTTAATAACTTTATAAGGGGAAGCATTTTTTTTCTGAACTCCTTCACCTTCATGCTTAACCCCATTACTTCTGGTATTTTAGATATACACGTCATTAGTTTGTCGATTATAAGACCATTCATTAACTATTTATTGCCTTATTCTTCTATTTATTCGTTGTTGCGTTTCCCCTAAGTATGACTGATAAAAAGGTTATTAATTAATTGACCTAGCCTATGTATGTTTTATTAATAATTAATAATGTCTTACAATTACACACACAAGAATGATAACCTTCCCGAAATTCGCACACATGTATTCTAATGCACATGTCTGATACATGAAATTAAGAAGTGTTTACGTGTATTGCAGGTGAAGAGTAAAGGCAAACTCCCAAATGCAAACAATAAGAGATAGGTAAAAGAGAACAAGAGATGGGAAATAAAGGAGAAAGGATGAAAGAAGAAGAAGGGGAGAGGGAAATTAAAGGAGAGGAATTGGAATGAGGAGGGGAGATTAAAAGGAACAGAAAGGTGAGAGATGAGCAGAAGTGGTGGTAAGTCGAGTAGGTAATGATGAGAGAGAGAGAGAGAGAGGTTAGTAGGTAGATCAATAGACGTATAGATAGATAGAGAGGTGGCAGATAAATAAAATAAATAAATGAAACATAATACTAGGGATGAACAAGGAACTAGAAACAAACCCGAAATCATTAAAAAAACGAAAAAAAATAGAGAAAACTTACAACACAATAATATAGATAGTAGCCTATGTCAGTATTACGCATTACAATTATGACGCATTTCGACAGTTTATTCTGACCATCATTAGACGATTTCATAGTTTACGAAGCATCTGTGGGAATCATAAGGGTAAAGACTATCTCAATTAATCCTCAGACTTCTATATAGGCTTCCTAATAAGAATATAATCGTCTGATAATAACCAGAAAACAGACAAGAAATGCGTCATCGGATCTTGAAAGGGCTGAAAGATAAAACAAAAAACTTTCCGAGGAGTCTCAAAGCACGCATTTATCTTTTTTAGAAACTTTATATAAACATGATAGAGAAAGAGAGAGAGAGAGAGAGAGAGAGAGAGAGAGAGTAAACAAAATAAATAATAGGAAAGGACAAAGAACGAGAAACAAAACAAAAATTAATACACGATACACAAAAGGTGCGCTTTAAAAAAAAAAATCCTTAAACAGTTTCTTGAAAATAGATAAAGGCACGCTTTGAGACTTCTTAAGTTAAAAAAAACATTTCCCTTGTTGCTCTCGGGTCCTCTATTCCCATCTTCTTTTTTCTTAAATATGTTTTTCTTATTTACAAAGGAAGGAGGAAAGGAGGCAACGCAAATTCAGTGAAAATGTAATCCCTGAACTTATCTTTATTTCGGTTCTGTATTTTTGTTGATGATTTGGTTCTGTATTATTCTTGATTAACCAATTCACCACCATGACGTAATTTTCATCATATTCTTGTTACCATTCGACGATTTTCTTTAGTTTTTAATCTACCTCTAGGACTCAAAGGGATAAATAAGATCTCAATAAACCCTCTCAATAATATAGATCCTTCTTGAACTGCATAAAATCGTCTAATTTTAGCCAGAATCAAAGGTAAAAAGGCATCATGGTCCTAAAGGGGTTAAATATTTTGGTACTGTGTTTTTGTTGCTTGTTTGTTTTTGCTTCTTATATTTAATGGTTAAGATGCTTTTGTTCTGGGTGTGGTGTCCCGAGTTCGAATCCCGGGAGGACCATATGCTTTTATTAGTTTATTCAAATGTATTGGGGTTTGTAGTTGATGATTAATGTTAAGAACGGGGTCTTACTTAATGCATTACAATAAGGAACCATTGTCAATTGTTTCATATGGTAGAATATTGAAACCTTTAGCAGCTGATTTATCGATATTGGGTCACATTAAGGTAGGGTTGCACAACTAAAAACATAATTCACCACAATACCGTCGCAATGGCAGGGTTATGTAGATTAGGACGTATCAATTTAGCTCCGCCCCACCCTCCCTCTCTCTCTTACACACACCCACAAACACACACACACTCTCTCTCTCCAAAACACACACGCACATACAAATAAACACCCATAATCATTCTCTCTCTCTCTCTCTCTCTCTCCAAAAACACACGCACATATTAATACACGCACATATACTGTACAGTACATCCCCCCCTCTCTCTCTCTCTCTCTCTCTCTCTCTCTCTCTCTCTCTCTCTCTCTCTCTCTCTCTCTCTCTCTCTCTCTCTCTCTCTCTCTCTCTCTCTCTCTCTCTCTCTCTCTCTCTCTCTCTCTCTCTCTCTCTCTCTCTCTCACACCTAACAAAGCCCATAGGTAACTTCACACCAATCTCCCTAAATTCTTAACACACCAACTTCGGAGGGAATTTCGGACACTCTTCCTTCCTGCTTTCTTAGGTGTAGTACCTCTCTCTCTTTAGCTTTAACTATAACTCTCTCTCACTCTCTCTCATACAAACACACACACACACACACATACAATCTCTCTCTATCTCTCTCTGAAAAACAGGTATGTACTGTACATTGCACACAATAAACACATAATAAAACAAACCCACACACACACACTTTCTCTTTCACACACACACCGACAATCAAACAAATGAACACACACGCACGCACACGCACTCTCACTATCTATCTATTTTTATATATTTATCGTCCTACTATCTACTATCGTCTATCTACCTCACTCTCTCTCTCTCTCTATATATATATATATATATATATATATATGTTGGTAAAGCCAGGTAATAAATTTTCTTTAATACATACGAGGTTGAAAGAAATGGCAATTTCTGCGTTGGAAATTTTATTATTCAAAGTTTCCAGGTCTCTGATGAGTTTTCGCTGGGTGGCAGGAAGTAGATGAAGGAGATGAGCAAAATTCATGGTGGTACAGGGTTACATTACAGTACATGAAGATACAGGATATACGACGCGTTTCACTGGACAACCAGCATTATCAAGTAAGGAAGGAATGATATAAAAGGTAAACAGGAAGGGTATATATAGAGGGTGGAGGATCAGAGGAGGCGGAAAACAGGGGGCAAAAGTCTGCTATTGGTGGAAGGGTAAACTAGGAGAGAGAAAGGGGGTAACCGCTTCACGCATGCGCACTGGATGCGGGATGGTGGTCGGTAGGTGGGGTCGAAGCTGATTGGCTGCGTGTCGAGGGGCGTGGCCTAAGTTGTGTGGCGCCTGCAGAAGACGAAGCTGAAGGAGGTAGCGCGGGGGGCTGCGTCAAGGGCACCGGGGGGTGAGGAGGGGTGTTAGGTCCTGTAGGGTAGTGCCTTTTGGCAGAAGGAAGGATCTGAAGGTCCAGAGTTTGGTTGTTGATGTTGGGATGTAAGGCTTGGATATATAAAGCTTCGAGTATAGGTAATCTCCTTGGGTCACTTTCTTTATCGAGTATGGTGGTGTGTTTCTCTAACTCGTTGCGTGTGAGGTGAGGGTGGTTAGGGGTGAGATAGTGGTCTTTGATGGCTCCAGCCTGAAGGTGAAGAGTTAACCGATGTGAAAGACGAGTCTGCGTCATACCAATATAGGAATGAGGTCCACAGTCCTCATAATTACAGGTATGTTGGTAAATGACGTGATCGTCGGTCATCGGGCTCTTTATCTTGGTGGAGGCTGGTTTGTTGCGGAGAACGAGGTTGGAGGTCTTGGGGGATTTGTAATAAATTATTAATTTGATTTTGTTTTCCGGGTTGGTTGGGTGGACATGCTTGGAGATTATTTCTTTTAAGACGGCCTCGTCATTTTTGTGTTCAGAGGACATGTAATTGCGGTAGAAGATCTTAATTTCATTGGGGGGGTCAATGTTGGGAGGGCTTTGGGTGTACCATTTTTCAAGATGGTGGTTGATGGTGCTGGAGATGTCGGAGTTGGAGTATCCGTTATTTACCCGTCGCTTCATGACCTCCTCCGGACTTAACTTCACCTTTGAAAAATCTAACAATGGACAACTCCCCTTCCTCGACATCCTCGTAGCTCTGAACGACCATGGGTTCAAAACCACCATCTACATTAAACCAACTAACACAGGACAATGCCTCAACGGCGATAGTGAATGTCCCCGCCGTTATCTTCTATCCTCCATCTCCGCCTATGTTAGGAGAGCCCTCACGCACTGCTCTAACTGGGCCGACACCCACCAGGAACTAGAAAGACTATCCCAAGTTTTAGTAAATAACGGATACTCCAACTCCGACATCTCCAGCACCATCAACCACCATCTTGAAAAATGGTACACCCAAAGCCCTCCCAACATTGACCCCCCCAATGAAATTAAGATCTTCTACCGCAATTACATGTCCTCTGAACACAAAAATGACGAGGCCGTCTTAAAAGAAATAATCTCCAAGCATGTCCACCCAACCAACCCGGAAAACAAAATCAAATTAATAATTTATTACAAATCCCCCAAGACCTCCAACCTCGTTCTCCGCAACAAACCAGCCTCCACCAAGATAAAGAGCCCGATGACCGACGATCACGTCATTTACCAACATACCTGTAATTATGAGGACTGTGGACCTCATTCCTATATTGGTATGACGCAGACTCGTCTTTCACGTCGGTTAACTCTTCACCTTCAGGCTGGAGCCATCAAAGACCACTATCTCACCCCTAACCACCCTCACCTCACACGCAACGAGTTAGAGAAACACACCACCATACTCGATAAAGAAAGTGACCCAAGGAGATTACCTATACTCGAAGCTTTATATATCCAAGCCTTACATCCCAACATCAACAACCAAACTCTGGACCTTCAGATCCTTCCTTCTGCCAAAAGGCACTACCCTACAGGACCTAACACCCCTCCTCGCCCCCCGGTGCCCTTGACGCAGCCCCCCGCGCTACCTCCTTCAGCTTCGTCTTCTGCAGGCGCCACACAACTTAGGCCACGCCCCTCGACACGCAGCCAATCAGCTTCGACCCCACCTACCGACCACCATCCCGCATCCAGTGCGCATGCGTGAAGCGGTTACCCCCTTTCTCTCTCCTAGTTTACCCTTCCACCAATAGCAGACTTTTGCCCCCTGTTTTCCGCCTCCTCTGATCCTCCACCCTCTATATATACCCTTCCTGTTTACCTTTTATATCATTCCTTCCTTACTTGATAATGCTGGTTGTCCAGTGAAACGCGTCGTATATCCTGTATCTTCATGTACTTTAATGTAACCCTGTACCACCATGAATTTTGCTCATCTCCTTCATCTACTTCCTGCCACCCAGCGAAAACTCATCAGAGACCTGGAAACTTTGAATAATAAAATTTCCAACGCAGAAATTGCCATTTCTTTCAACCTCGTATGTATTAAAGAAAATATATATATATATATATATACTGTACATATATATACTGTATATATATATACTGTATACATATACTGTATATATCAGTCTATGGTATATATACAGTATATATATATATATATATATATATATATATATATACTGTATATATATTTCACTCTCTCTCACGCTCGCGCTCTCTCTCTCTTTCTCTCTCTTTCTCTCTCTCCAGTTTCTCCTCTGCCTCACTCCCATTTTTTCTGCACCCCCAACTTACTTTTCTCTCTCCTTAATTGCCCCCCTCCTTCACTCCTTTCCTTTTTACTCTTACATGTTTATTTCTCTCCTTCGTTGAAAGACAGAGTGAGAGAGATATAGATAGATAGATAGATAGATAGATAGATATATATATAGATAGATAGATAGATAGAGAGAGAGAGAGAAAGAGAGTGAGTGAGTGAGTGAGTGGGAGATAGAATGAGAGAGGTATACATAGATACAGAGATAAATAGACATGCACTGATAGACATATGAGAGAGAGAGAGTTGTTGTTGTTGTTGTTGTTCCCTAAGCTGCCTGGCCGAACAGCCCCGAGTCCCTGAGAAAGGCCATGGCCACGATCGGGCTTTCCCACAGAGCTCTCATTGAGTGTAGATTGTGTTGTTGGCGTAAGTGGTTGTGTGAAATGCAGTCTTCTATGATGTGTTTAATGGTATGGGGTGCTGTGTTACATCCCGGGCAGGCGTCGACAACGGAGTCATCCAGTCTCTTCTGATAGCTCAGGAGAGCTGGATGGTGTCCGCATCTCAGCCTGGCCAGGTGGACTCTGTCCTCGCGAGGAAGGGAGGATTCGGAAGGATGGATTTCGGGAGGTCGTGCATGCAGCTGCGTGTTGTCTGTGAGTGAGTGGATGGATCGGTGAGAGATATGAGTATGGATGTGCTTCTGGAAGTTGGTTCGGGGTGGGCAGGGAGGGAGAGAGGACAATAATTGTGTGTGATACCGTGTGCTGGGTGTTGTTTTGATATTTCTTGGTGTCTGTGGGTGTGTTGCCATGTAGTTTAGTGGGTGGTCTTGGTTCGTGGAGGCTGCTGCCAGGAATTGAGTGCCTCTCATGTCCAGATGGTCTTTGACTTTGAGGATTTTGGTTTCTTGATGTAGGTGATCTGTGGGTGCAGTAGCTGTGCAGCCTGTAATGATCTTCAGGGCTTTGTTTTGAATAGTCTGTAAGGTCTTATGATGTGTTTCAGCTAGGTTAGAAGCCCAGGCTGGGCTTGCGTATTCCATCACTGATCTTATGTATTGTTTATATACTGTAGTGGTAGTTTCTTTGTTGTGTCCAAATTTTGTGTGAGCAAGTGACCTGAGGGCGTTAAGTCTGAGAGAGAGAGAGTTGGACTAGATAATAGTCCATCAGGCGCCTGGCCCAGGGAGACGGTTTATATGAAGGGTGCGCCTGGAAGTGTGGTGGGCGGGCTTGTGGTTTCGCTCTGCTGCATGTCTGTCTGCCGAGATCGGAACCTCTCCGGGTGGTACAAAGGAGTACAAAGGAGTACAAAGGAAATCAAGCAACAACAGGTCTAGTGACCCTTCTAGGCGGCTTGTCCTCCAAAACACTGTGGATCAAGTGTCCAAACAGTGGTTTAGAGTGGGTAAGGGAACATTGGAAAGGGAACTACTGCCTTGGAACTAATGTCCGTGGCAGGATTAGGTGGTCGGGGGCCGGGGAAGAGCTGGAGAGACCTTGGTGACCCTGGTCTCTGGGTCTTCTCCTGGATGACCTAGATGTGTGTGAATTTGTATTTTGTTCTTGTGTGTTCATTGTTTTCTGTTGTATTGTCCCTATTTTGGCTCTGTCTTGAGTCGACCCCCCCCCCCCCAAAAAAAAAGGAAAAGTGGGGATTGGGCCTGAGTATATAGACTATATTTTATTGGTATAGGTAACTAGACTGTAAATATGAACACTTAATTGAAAACAATTAGAGAAGGTAGGGAAAGGTTGTTTTAAGCAAAGAAAAGACAGACTTAGGAAGAAATTGAAGACACAATTAAGTTATAAAATATTACTTGTACCCACAAGGCAAACTCCTACAGTTTATTCACTCAGGTACGCTAAACATCTTGACCCCTATCCTCTGTAACTAATACACGAGTAGAGTAATCGAGCTAATATTTCTACTAATTGGGAAGAGTCAGCCGGGGAATAGGTGTGGAAATGTACAGTCCATTTGCTCTAGCCCAGTTGCTCTAGCCCATTAATCGCTCTAGCCCATTTGTTCTAGCCCATTTTATCTTGCCCATTTGCTCTAGCCCATTTGCTCTAGCCCATTTTTGAATTACATGGATTAGGGGTTAGGATTTTTGGCCAACTTCTAATGAATGAACTATAGTATACTCCAGAACACCTGTTGCTGGTGAAGACAGGTGTAAAATATATGGAGCTAAATGTTATGAAGAATAATGCAGGGTACGAAGTTAAGCAGCTGATTTTGGACAACATGCTTTAACACACACAAACGTACACTCATAAACACACACACACACATATAAGCCCTTAAACACACAAGACACAAATACGCCCTTAAACACAAACACACACCTACACACACACTTACACACACACACACACACATGTAGAAACACTTTTGATAAAGAACTACTCGGCACCAGAGCCATACTATGAATTAACACCTACCTCTACAGATTCACACCCCTCTCTCTCTCTCATATATATACAGTATATACAGTATATATATATATAACTCTACCTATCTATCTCATTATTTTGTCCACAATCATATACGAGATATAGAGACACCGGTAGTAACGTATGTATAATATATATACTATTTTTAATCCACCCCTCCTCTTATGTCTCTCGCTCTCGCACTATCTCTCTCTCTCTCACATATCTTTCTATCCCTCTTCTCTCTGTCTCATGACCCAGGTGTTGGATCAACAACAACAACAACAATATCCCCAAATTTATGTCTCGGACGTGTGATCCCCCCCCCCCTCTCACACCATTCTTTTTCCAAAAACTTGGGGGGGGGGGAGGTGTCTCAAAAGTTAAATATATTGTCACCATCATATTTCTTGGCCTTCTGGAGCTCTCACACATTCAAGTCTCTCTGTCTCTGTCTGTCTACATCTGCCTCTCACTCTCACTCTCTCTGTCTCTGTCTGTCTACCTCTGCCTTTCACTTTCTCTGTCTACCTCTGCCTCTGCCTCTCTCTCTCTCTGTCTCTCGCTCTTTCATTCTATTTCAGACACACGTATAAACACATATATTACACACCCTGACAATCTCACAAGAACAACACACACGCTATCACAAACACAAAATTACACACACACACATTCTATTTTGCTTTCACATACACACACACATTCTATTTTGCTTTCACACACACACACACACACACCTACACACACCCCCACCCACCCACAGATCCACATGTCCTCAAAAAGCAATTACACACTAATAACTCATGCGGAATAAGAAAGAAATTTCGGCTTAAAAATAATTAAACGGGAGAGAGAGAGAGAGAGAAGAGGAGAGAGACGGCGACCGGCTACCAAGAATAATTTAATGAGAACCACCTCCATATCCAACAGCACCCCCACCATCACCTCCTCCTCCACCACCAACACAACCACCTCCACCACCACCATCACCTCCTCCTCCTCCACCACCACCACCATCACCTCCTCCTCCTCCTCCACCACCACCATCACCTCCTCCTCCTCCACCATCACCATCACCTTCTCCACCACCACCAACACCACCATTTTTCGATAGAAAAATATACTTAAGTTATAGGCTCGCTATCGCTTGCCCATAAACAATCGACATCTGAACGGGGTAAGCATCATATGGGCACCACATCATTGGGGTGAAATGTCTTAATATCTCCTCCACCACCACCTGCACCACTATCATCACCTCCTCCTCCTCCTTCGAAGATACCACAAAGGATGCAAACGAAAATACCCTTTTTGTCATCCATGCTGGTTCAAATGACATCATGCGCACCAGATCCGAAGAGTTGATGGAGAAATATCGCAAGATGATCCAGCACTACAAAAACAAGTCAAGGAATATCATCATCTCAGGCATTCTCCCCAAGATCGACGCACCTGACAAATTCTACGACAAGGCCTTCAGCACAAATAGCCGACTAAAATATTTGTGTCTGAAGGAAGAAAAGGCTACATACAAAGTCCTCATTATTAAATGATAAACTAGTGGCTGGATAAGAAGTTTTCCTTTACCTAATTTATTATGGTAAGGGTGGTGGTGGCAAATCTATATTTGTATAAGCAGCAGAGAATCTCCCATAGAATCAAACCGATCGAGCTTCAATCAACCAAGTAGGCTACTACATCGTATATATACATTCATAACACCTGTAGCCTATATACCGTACCCAAAAGGTCACAAAACTTTGATATATTGTTGATGAAGGGAAACATGTATCCTCCTTCATTCACTGTCCCCCCCTTCACTTACTCAACCCCACAATTTGCCAGAGGATAACAGGTTTTTCACAATACGTAGACGGAGGTCTTTAAAAAAAAAAAAAAAGGGAAACATTAAACATTCAGACAGAAGTTGATGTACGATGCCAGAGAAGAAGGATTGGTTAACAAAAAATTGGGAGAAAAGAAGAATAAAAGACACAAGTAGAGGGGATAGAAAGGTAAGCTACAGTAAATGAAAGGGAAAGGGGGAAAGACGAATAAGAATGAACACGAACATAGAAGGAACAAGACACGGGAAATGGATAGGGAGAAGAGAAGATGTAAGAATGGTAGCAATCCCGAGAAAGACGGAAGAAATTAGACAAATGAAAGGAAGAGGATTAAATTGACTTTCAGTCGACTCCTGCAGCGATAACGTCACCAAGACCCGCGGGGCATAAGCGTCTCTCACAACCAAGTGCCTAGTATTATTTACCTATCTATTTATTCGCATTATCCACAATCTTAATACATTTTCTAGCAACATTTAATTATGGATCATTATCGTTTTATTCGCATTTAGTCTGTTTTATACGTGGCAGAGAGGCTTCTCTTAAAGTGTAGGCCTATGCTAGTTTGTTGCGATCTGGCACTTTCACCTTAGAAGACGGTGACTGGGGGGAAGAGAAGTAACAGGTTGGTATCTGTAAGCAAGTGTTTTCTTCTCCTATTTAGCTTCGTAGACTTACCTAGAGCCATGATATTTAGTAAGGAATTATAATGGATTATGGAGGGTGGTAGTCATTGTAGGAAAGTTGTACGCCGAGTCGAGACGTACAAAGATGCCAGTGGGGGGAGGGGAGGCATGAGGGGGGACTGGTTCACTTCTTCCCTTTTGGCAGTGTTGCCTGTTCATGATCCAATGCTACAATTAATACCCAGTTCTCTTCACCTTCTCCATGGCACCGAGACCCTTATTGCACATTAGTAGATTTATAAGCGATATAAACGGTCCTCCTACGGGGAATGGAGGAATGTATTGCCTGTAAGACGGGGATTTTTTGAAATGTGAACAGGTACGCCCGCTTATACCTGAGGCAATCACCAGCCGAAGGTCCCTCTCTCACACACACATACACGTCCTGCCTCACACCCCTCGCAGCCCCACAACCAGCTCTACTTCCCTCACTTCTACCCTCGCAACCAGAGAGATCCTGCTGACATTTTGAAAGCTGAGAGGGAACTTACGGAAGTTCTTGGGTAGTCCATGATAATTTGTGAAGCTCCAGAGGTCGACATTGTTGTAAGCTGATAAGGATTTGGTTGGTGAAGAGGAACTGTGACTAAATAATCACCCCACACATATTCCAAAGGTTAAAAGCAAGTGTAGGCTACAGTGATAATTATGCTTCAGAGAGAAAGTGCCTCGACTGTTGACACCTGATATTTCTGAAGTTTAGAAAGAAAGGATTGTATTTCCCATCAACGTTATCTTCGACTATGCTTGGGAGATTAATACGTGACTTAGCACAAACACATGGATCCGCGACATTCGCCAATGATGATATGATAGATTGAAAATTACCCCAGTGCTTGATTTAGTACAAACAAATATCGAAAGGGGATGTGGGCGAGTTTACCGTCAGGTGTTCAGTCCTAACCAACCAATGAACGCTGGGTGCGCCGCTACTCTCAAGTTTGGCGAAGAAGTCTTCCAGATGTAATTGAACAAGCAATATCGCGTAACATTTCAATCTTCCACGCAGAACAGTATACATTCAAGCTTGCAGTGTATCATATTATTATGAAAATGGAATTTCACTGAAGTAAATTTGAAATTGTTAAAAGTTTGCGGAAATTGCGGTTCTAGGATTCAGTTAGACAATTTTTTGTCAGGTTAATGCGATTATGTAAGTAAGCTGAAAATATAATTACAGTATTGGTTTTAAGAATATGTGGTCACAAAAAGGCAAACTAAATAAGGTATTATAATGCGAAGGAAATATCCTAAGACATCTTCGAGGTACTGAGACGCAGCCCGACGCCCCTGATGTAAACAACCTTCAAGGTGAGTCTGTTGCTGAACATTTTCACTACGTTTATGGCACTATAATATCGTTAGTAGATTGCGTAGAGCTCTGAAATAGTTGTCCATGATATCTAGGCGAGTATTCTATATGTTATTGGAAATATAATATCTCAATACTGCATGTAAGGCTGCAATATTTACGAGACTTCAGTTGCTCCGCTCAGCTGATCATGAAATGTCATTTTGTTGACTGGCAGAGGGCAAATATTCCTCGACTGAACAATATTCGTACCCAACATTTTTCAAACAATGTTTAGGTATTAGTTTATGACCAACCAGTTACGGGCCCCATCGATGATTATCAGTGTGTTATCTGTTATCACTTTCCAAGTTTCATGAGAATCATGAACGATAGCCTACTCTGTTGGTGTACACTGTACATTGTAATTAACGTCGCAAAATCAGGTACGATTTTAGGTAAGATTTTACGGTGTGACAGTTAGCCTACAAGCCCCATCGATGTTTGTGTAGCCTATAGCCTAGGTATGTTATATAATAGTCTTCAGTCCTATATATGTCCTTCCCTTCGCAAATGTATTAGGCCTATAAGGGAGATATAGGCTAGGGTAAAATACAGAGTCTTGTCTGCATAATGACAAGTCCTGTTTTACGGGATTTCTGCTTTACTTTTAATAGGCTACTTCTGTATTACTTTTAGGTTAGGTTAGGTTCATGACAAGGGATCAGCTGGTAGGTATGGGATAATGGGATAAACTAGGGACACATACTAGCTGGTAGGCAGGGTGTCAATCCACAAAATATGAATTGTGTTATCATTATGGTTTATTATTTTATCATTATAGCACGACGTAGCGGCGAGGTCTAGGGGGGTCCGGGCTCCCCCCGGATTTTTTTTGAGAATTTAGGTGTCTAAAACAGCATTTCCTGCAATCTAAAAGCAATCAAGATGGAAAATAGGCTATGCCAAAATTGTGTCAATTTACCTTTTTTGTTTCTTAAAAAAAAAAAATGGGGGTTGGGGGGAGTTTCTGTTATCATTATACAAAAAGTTCATTTGCGTTATCACTAAAAAAAACAGGTTCGTTTGATACCCTGCTGGTAGGTATGGGTTATTCTTGTATCCAACGTTCTAGGTTAGGTTACTGTGTTTTTTTACTTCAAAAAATCGCTAAACCCGAGCCAAGTTTTGGCAAATGTTGGCTCGGGTTTTCAAATTTTGGGGTTTAATGGATTTTAAAAAACATGAAAACTCGAGCCAACTTTCAAAATTCAATTACTGTTTTTTTTTTTTACTTTGAAAAATGCCAAAAGCCGAGCCAACTTTTTTCCCCAATTTTTGGGGTTTTGTACTCTGAAAAATACCCAAAATCTGAGCCAACTTTTGCCAAAACCTGACTCGGATTTTCACATTTTAACGTTTTCTTACTTTTCTATATTTTATTTTCAGAGTTCTTCCCATATTAGCCTACCCCTATTTATCCCCTTTTACCCCGCAATTTCCCTGATCTTCATAGCCCTCCCCACTAGTGGGGGCCGTGTTTTTAGATTGTTGGAAAATGGGTAAATACTCATTTGCTGCAATCCTTGGTATAAAACAACACTGTATATCAAAGAAAAAATGCAAAAAAAAAAAAACACATGCTAAAACTCGTGACTGTCACACCGTATCAATTTACCCGATTTTAGTTACTGGACACCTATTTGACAGGTACCGCCAACGATTTAATACATATTTGTTTTCGGTTTCCACGCATCCAACACCAAGCTACACCCTTTTCTGGTGTACGAAACACTAAAAAAGCAATGGGGACACTTTAATAATGATAATATGAGACGAAATATAAAGACAACTCGGTTGCGTTCGTGGAAGTAGCGTCGCTTCGTTTACTTTACGCTCGGAGTGACTTCCCGGTCCCGCCTTGGCGGTCGACTTTAAATGGCTAAGCTTATAACCAGTTGTTGGGTCCATATTTTTATAAAGACTTGTGTTATAGGCCGTGGGATACAGGACAGGGTTGAGGGGGGGCTCTGCCCCCCCTCACCCCCTCTTGAATTATAATAATCATCATATATGTGGCCAGCAGGGGGCAAGTAAAACAGCTGGCTGTAGTAACCTCGAGCGTCCTGGGTAAACAAACCGCGACGACGGACTCCCGCCGCCGATTTTCGGCACAAACGCGCCGTTTTATTCTCGTCGAAAACCACATTTAAAAAGTTATTATATCGTTTTCAATACTATTACCGGACCAGAAAAAGGTGTAGCTTGGTGTTGGATGCGTGGAAACCGAAAAAATATATGTATTAAATCCTCGGTGGTACCTGTCAAATAGGTGTCCAGTAACTAAAATCGTACCCAAAATCACAATAGGCCTAAGTGAAATACCGGTACGAGAAACTGTTGGATTGTTCTGTAAGGTATGATTCATAAGGGGTAGGGTCAACTCGGCCCATCCCTATCTCGGCCCACCAACTCGGCCCACCCGCAACCAAGGCGGCCCACCAACTCGGCCCAGCCACAAACAACTCGGCCCACACAGTTTAGAAAGAACGTTTACCCATTAAAAAACGAAGTTCTAATGCATACACCACTGAGCTATCATATAACTATAATGCAATGATGATGTAAGTTTCGTAAGTATCACCTTTTCATCGGTACCATCATTTCATCTGATTCATCACGGTTGAGGATTGGCGGGAACGTACTGTATAGGCCTATACTGTATATATATATTTTTTCTCATCGTAAATTTAACCCCTTCATAATTAAGATGTATAGGCCTGTGCGTGTGAGAGGAGAGGTCGCCGGCGCCGCGGTCCAAGTTATTGTATCATAACTCGGGATGTTGATGATACAACTGAACCAAAATCATCCACATAACCAAACTTAGTGTCGCGGTTCTGTGTAGTGTCAAATCGAATTGATGGCATAAATATCTTCGGAGATATAACAAAAGCGTGTGAAAACAAAATCCGTTATTCCCCAATGCCAGGCATAATCAAGGGAGTGCCAAGGGAACGATGGGTTTTTAGTCCAGTGTGCAAAGTTAAAATCGCATATTAGTGAAAAGTGGCTAGATCACGATTCATGTATGTAAACTGTATCTCATGAAAAAAAAAAAAATAATACCAGCATTTATACAGAACTTACAATTTCAAAAGAAAGCTTAGGGCCAGTGTAAGTGAGCGTCCTACCACCACCGTACCAAAACACATAAATCGTTTAGCACTTGACGCGTGTCATAGGCCCCCCTCTCACCAACACCACCCCTCCCCCTTGACGTAGACACATTCTAAACCGTGGTACCGGTATACGATTTTACCGAAATGGGAACTTAAACTCGAACAGGTAAAAAAAAAAAAAAAAAAAAAAAAAAAAAAAAAAAAAACAGAGAAGCATAATAAGTTAACTATTTAACAAATCGCATATCGCGGGATATTAGTAGTGACGTTATTAAGGAAGAAACTCTCATGCAACCATCAATAGTGTAAATTCGGACCGGGGATAAGAGAGACAGGAAGTGGTTAGGGCAGTGATGATTCTGTTTCATAAGTTTATCGAAAGTGTTACTTAAAGTTTAAACCAAAGCCAGTGTTAATGATTGGAAGCTCGAACAAGTCCTAACCACAAAACAGTGACCCCCCCCCCCCCCCTCTCTCTCTCTCTCTCTAGCCCCTTTCCCTCCCCTGCGTCGTTACATACAAGAAAGTCGAGTAAAATATTCTTATAGATATGAATACCAAGGACGTTTGCAGTATCTGTAGGGACAGAGTGAGAGACAAACGTGGCACAAAATGCCAAATATGCAAAGACAAGTTTCATTGGTGCTGCATAGGACTTTCACCACCGATAAACATGGCTTATAATAATAAGGGGAAGAACTTCCATTTTTGCAACAGCTGTGCCGAGTTCACAATGCAAATCATCCAGACTGTGGAAAAAACAGAGGTACAAGATAGACCTAAATATAGCCAAGAGGTGGTGTTATTCCAACAACACTGGGGAAACACACCAAGAATTTCCCCTCATACATCCCTGACCACAATCGTATCGACGACGTCACCAAACACCACTCCGCCGCCGCCCCCACCTCCCCACATGACCCGCCCCCCTCCACACCTCTGCCATCTGCCTACTTACGCCCGGCAGATCATGACACCCAGCCCCCCTCTACACCACCTCATAACACCACACCATCCCTAAACCACACCACTATCTCCCCCAACTACCAGACCTCCCCCTCCCAGACCCAACTAGCCCCGCAGCATAGCTCACCACCTGCCCACCTACAACCGACACGTAACTCCACCCCCCTGCAGGCCTCACCCACCCATACACCAAGCCCACTATCAACCACAACCACACTTAGCTCACCACATAACCCCTCGCAGCCCCAGCCACACCTACTGGGGTTGTCTACACCAGTGTGCAGATATTATCTGGAAAGAAGGTGCTACTTTGGTCAGAAGGGCCAATATAATGGGAAGTCATGTAGATTTGCTCATCCAAAATTTGCAACAACATAACCAGTCATGGAAAATGTAGATTTGGTGAAACCTGCAAATACCACCACCCATCCCTTTGCAAGACATCACTTGAGAACAAGACCTGCTACAATATGAAATGCCCAGCTTTTCATATTAAAGGGACTTGGAGATATGCTAGACCTAACACGAATGGTAGCCCAAAAAACTCTCTAGCTATGCGAGGACGAGACAGAGGAAAAAGGCAAGGAGGAAAAGGGCAGACGAAGATGAAGAGACTGAGGGAGATGGAGGAGCACATAGAACACCTCGAGCACCTCCTGGCCTCCCAAGAGTGGCAAATACTTCCCGAAGACTATTAGGTACACATAGTACTCCAAACAATCTCTCCCAAATCTTGTTTGCAAATATCCAAGGCCTAAAAAATAGAACCACAAACAAAGTACCATTTATTAGGGGCCTGCTAGAAGAAGGAAACGCTATATTTGCGGCTCTCACAGAAACTCACATTAAAGATCAGGAAGATAGTGAGGTATGGATTCCTGGTTACAACCTACATAGGGCGGACAGAACACATAGATCACATGGAGGTGTAGCCTTGTACATCCATGACTCACTGATATGTACTGAATTCCTAAATAACAGTAATGAAGTGGTGGAAATACCTGGAGTTAAAATAGAATCCCTAAATTTAGCAGTTATTGTTACATACAGGCCTCCAGACGCATCCCGAGAAGAATTCAAAACCCAGCTCAACCTACCAAACATTAAATGGAGACAACTAGAAAACCAGTTAGTGGCAAACAACACCGGAGAAGCAAATACGAGAGAGCTTTTTGAACTTTGCGATTTTTTTAGTCTTACTCAACATATTGCTGAACCCACACGGGGGTCTTCACTAACAACGACTCTCTAGTACACAGCATTAACATATCGGACACAACATACTCAGATCATAAATTAATTGAGATCAAAACAACCTTAGAAAGTGTACAGACAACCTCAGAATCGAGAACAAAAACCGGCCCCTTCAGTAAATTTAACTTCAATAACAAAAACATTAGGTGGGAAGAGGTAAATCAAGAAATGGAGGAAATAGACTGGGAAGATTTAATGAATAACCTGACACCAGCAGAATGTCTAGTCTTAATAACAGAAACCATGACCCAAATCTGTAGCCACCATATACCTGCAAGACAAACAAAACGAAGAAGCAAACAAGATCGGGAAAGGAGGAGGCTGTACAGAAGAAGAAAATTACTCGCACAAAGACGCACACATCAAAATCTACAGGATAGGCAAAAGGCCGAAATAGATAGAGAAATTGTGGAAATTGAACAAAGGCTAAGAATATCATATGAACTACAACATATGGAAGAGGAGAGGAAAGCTATTGCAGGTATAAAGGAAAATTCCAAATACTTCTTTTCATACGCCAAACAAAAGGCTAAAACAACATCAAACATCGGCCCACTGAGCAAAGGGGACGGCTCTTTCACAGGGGACAAAAAGGAAATGAGCGAACTCTTAAGCAGGCAGTATGAAATGGCATTCAGTGAGCCTGATGAAACAAAAGTCATCAGAGACCAAAATATATTTTTCATGGAAACCTCCCCCACGGAAACCCCTCAGATGCTGGTTATTGATTTCGGTCCAAAAGACATAGAAGAGGCCATTTCCAACATGCCATCCCACTCGGCACCAGGCCCGGACTCATGGAATTCGATCCTAATGAAAACATGTAAGGAAAACCTCTCAAAACCCCTGGCTATAATGTGGAGAAGGAGTCTAGACACTGGTGACATACCAGATAGCTTGAAAAACGCAATAATTGCCCCACTGCATAAAGGAGGGAGTAAAGCACTACCAAAAAACTACCGCCCGGTAGCTCTAACCTCTCACATCATTAAAGTTTTCGAACGAGTCCTGCGAAGAAAAATTTCAACATTCATGGAGACAAATGAACTACACAACACCGGTCAACATGGGTTCAGAGCGGGAAGATCATGTCTCTCACAACTTTTGGAACACTATGACAAAATTCTTAAAGCGCTAGAAGAAAAGAAAAACGTGGATGTCATTTACACCGATTTTGCTAAGGCATTTGATAAATGTGACCATGGTATAATAGCCCACAAACTGAAAGCAAAAGGTATAACTGGGAAAATCGGACGGTGGATATACAATTTCCTCGTAAACCGAAAACAATCAGTAGCAGTAAACCAAGTCACATCTGAGCCTTCGGATGTCAAAAGCTCAGTGCCCCAAGGAACAGTGCTAGCGCCCCTTCTGTTCCTCATACTAATTTGCGACATAGATACCAACACCAGGTAGACCGAATATGAGGTGGAAGGATGGAGTGAGGAACTACATGAATGAAGGCGGTGCTGGTTGGGGGGAGGGGCATCGACTGTCTGGGGACAGAGGTGCATGGGGGCGGTTCGTTCGTGGCCACCCCTTCGGGGATCACGGCGTCAGGCAATAGATAGATAGATAGATACCAACACCAGACACAGTACGGTGTCGTCTTTTGCTGATGACACAAAATTAAGCAAGATAGTAAACACACAAGAAGACACGGGCCGACTGCAGGAAGACATGAATATAGTGTTCCAGTGGACCAGGGAAAACAACATTCAATTCAATGAGGAAAAATTCCAATTAATACGGTACGGAGATAATAATGGTGTTAAAGAAATTACAAATTACTTAACAGAATCTAACCACATAATAGAACGGAAAGACAGTGTGAAAGACCTTGGGGTATTAATGTCTGAAAATATGGGTTTCAAAGTACATAACCAGGTCAAAGTGGCGGCTGCGAAACGTCTAACGGGTTGGATTCTGCGTACTTTTAAAACACGCGGTGAAGTACCTATGATAACGCTCTTCAAATCTCTAATGCTACCGCGGCTTGAATACTGTAGCGTATTAACATCCCCATACAAAGCAGGTGAAATAAATGACGTAGAGAGTGTACAAAGAAATTTCACTTCGCATATAAGTTCGATAAAACATCTACACTATTGGGAGCGTTTAAGAGCATTGAATCTGTACTCACTGGAACGTAGAAGAGAACGTTACCTAATAATATACACGTGGAAAATCGCAGAGGGTTTAGTACCAAACCTACATACTCCGATAGTCATGAAATTCAGTGATAGGAGAGGCTGGGAATGCGAAATCCCCCGGATGAATAACAGGGGTGCTATGGGCTCTCTGCGAGAGGGTTGGTTATCACACAGAGGCCCACGTCTCTTCAACAAACTCCCACGGCGAGTAAGAGACATGAGGGACATCTCGTTAGACAACTTCAAGAGAGCCCTAGATGTCGAACTGCAAAAAGTGCCAGACGAGCCCGTCCTCGCAAGGGAGCGAGCTGTCGCTTCAAACAGTCTACTGCACCAAATCACCACCCATAACGAGGGGCGTCGCGCTCCATGGTGCCGCTAGAAGAGCGGCGAACACATCTAAAGGTAAGGTATCTAAAGGTATCTATGTGATAATTTGTGAAATAATTGTGATAGTTTTTTACCCATTTAAATCATACAGATCTTTCTGAATCGAAAGAAATTGCATAAAAATAATTGAACCACTAACTATTTGAAGCTTTATATTTTCTGGCTTGCATTAGATGTTATAAACAACTTAAGAAAGATATCTATCTATCTATCTATTGCCTGACGCCGCGATCCCCGAAGGGGTGGCCACGAACGAACCGCCCCCATGCACCTCTGTCCCCAGTCAGTCGACGCCCCTCCCCCCAACCAGCACCGCCTTCGTTCATGTAGTTCCTCACTCCATCCTTCCACCTCATATTCGGTCTACCTCTCCCCCTCTGTCCCTCCACCTCGCTCTCGTACACCCTCTTAGTCATTCTCTCACTTTCCATACGTTCCATATGGCCGAACCATCTCAAGTTGTTCCTTTTCACACTTTCCAGCACATCTACCTCCACACCACACCTCCTTCTTACTTCCTCATTAGTCTGTCTATCCCTCCATGTAACTCCGCACGCACTCCTTAAGTAATTCATTTCCACTGCTCTCACTCTTGGTCTGAGTCTCTCAACCAACGTCCATGCTTCGCTTCCGTAAGTCAGTGTCGGGATTACCACACTGTCATGCAAGGACTTCTTCACTTCCATACTGACCATCCTATTTCTTGTTACTGCTTTTAGCGTTCCTACAACCCTCTTCCCCTGTTGTACCCTCCCGCACCTCTTCATCCATAGTCCCATCTTTACTCAACACACTGCCCAGATACTTAAAAGAGTTGACGATCTCCATAGCCTGACCGTTCAGCTTCACCTCACACTCTGTGACTTCACCCCTTTCGAAGACCATAACCTTGCTCTTCCCCGTATTTACCTTCAAATTCCGTTTTTCGCACACTGTTCCAAATTCATTTACCAGACCCTGCAACTCCCATTCATTATCACTCATCAGAACTGTATCATCCGCAAACAGCAGTATAGGTAGCTTCCACTCAATTCCCTCCCTTTTCAGCGATACACCAACATCCACTGCTCTTGATAGTATTTCTTTCATAACTCCATCCATATATACAGTAAACAACCACGGGGACATCACACACCCCTGTTTCAAACCAACATTCAGGTCAAAGAACTCGCTCTGCTCACTCTCCACACGTACTGCCGCCTTTGCACCCTCATACATGCTCTTCACTGCTTTCAGCAACTTGCCCTCTACTCCGTATATTCTAAGTACTTTCCACAAACCTTCTCTATCCACTCTGTCATAGGCCTTCTCCAAAGAAAGATATGTGGGAATTAAAATAATAAAATTATCAATTATCTCACAAATTATCACAAATACATCTCGATTCTCAAGGGGTTAGCCTAAACTTACGAGACGAGAAAAAAATGTTCCCGTCAGTCCAGTAATGGTCTATCTGTCTATCTATCTATTGCCTGACGCCGTGATCCCCGAAGGGGTGGCCACGAACGAACCGCCCCCCCAGTAATGGTCTTTCTATATAATGAAATAATGAGCGATTGAGTTAGTTTCTGGTGAACTGTCGGTAAAGCAGATTGTTGAAGATTTTGAAGCATTTCAAACACTTCGCGTCCGAGGAAATAGTAGCTACGAGGTGCCGTTGTGATGGCTTATCCATCAATACCTTCACCTTCGACCTTAGAAATAAACAAGAACAAGATCTCAAACACTTTTGTTAGATAAAAGGTTCTATATGGTGGGCCGAGCTGGTATTACTGAATGGGCCGAGTTGACCTTCACGTGGGCCGAATTGACAATCACGTGGGCCGAGTCGGCAAAGGGCCAAGCTAGCAATGGGCCGAGCTGACCGTTAACCATTCATATAGATTACAAGTACTGTATACAGTACCGTATATGACATAATTATCGTCTTTATCGAGGTACATTATGTTCCTCCACCTCCATTATAGTATATACAGGTACCAGTAAGGAGGCATATAAACTCAACCTTGGCCTCATCCCCCCTTCCCCCCCTGAAAACCATATTTTGTCATTAACCTAACCTAAAGCCCCCAGGCCCCTGCTGGTTCTAGCATAGATAGCCTATTGGGGATGACAAAATACTAAAAATATAGTGGAAAAATTAAAGAAATTAGATTTCCACTGATTCAAGATGTCTGCCTTTCTTGCTTCCACCCTTATATAGGCTAGCCCACAGTCAAGTTATTTTTTTGTCATTTCCGATGGTAATGACATTTATAGGAATGATAAAGATAATGAAGATTGTCCAGTATATGTGACCACTATCGAGGTGGCTGAATTGGTGACACATGATAACCTTGTCCACATATTTTTTATCATTAACCTATCCTAACAACATAACCTAATCTTGGGGCTGCCGCCCCCAGACCTCCGCTGGTCTTAGCATTGATATACAGTAGAGGATGACAAAATACAAAAAATACGGTGGAAAAGGAAAACAATTAGAATATTAGATCTCCACTGATTCAAGATGCTGGCCACCTTTCCCTTATTTAACCCACATACTCTACAGTATTAAAAATAATTATAACATACATAGGAATGATGTACTGTACCGTAAGTACAGTACAGTATGGGTCATAAATATTGTATACTGTATATGTTACAAAGATTGAGAAATCTTGCACATGTGTAAATTGAAAATAATTCCAAAATTAGCTCTAGCTAGTTTAGTTTAACCCTCTCCGACATATGATGCAATTTTGAGCCTATTAGGGATACTTTAAAGCCTTTATTACCATCAGGGGTATTTACAAACCTTTAGTTTAGTTACTTCAACCTCTGCAGTTGTCTTTGAGTTAGCTGTGGGCAGAAAACTAATTTTGGAGAGGTAATTATAAGAGTGAGAGAACTCTATTTCTTATTGCTAATCTGGCAACCTCTGTGTCATATGAGTCTGAAGGGGTTAAGCTAAGAATCATTATCCATTTTGCCCAGTAACCCAAACTACAGTGTAGCAGTGAGAAAGCACTCATTAGAATTCTATAAATGACATCAAGGCTTAATATACTGTCTAACATACCGGTACCGTACTAACAATAGTAGCCTACTACTGTACTGTACTATCCTTTGTCATTAATCTAATCCAGGTCAGTGGTTTCAATAACACTGCAAAATTGATATCATATGTATGTAGACCAATTAAAAAAAATTGTAAGAAGAACCAATAATTTTGTGTAACTAAATGTTTTTTGTTTTTTCCCCAGGAAACGGAGATCCTAGTTGCGAATGAGGGCAATGCGTCAGTGAAAAGTAAGGCCCGTGTCTTAGCATTTCTGTGCTTGTTTTTTTTTTCGAAGTTTGCCTTTTGCTTTGCATGATCCTTTATCCGTGTGTACCTGCATTATTATAGGTTTCTGTTGATTGTACAGGCTGAGAACAGTAGCTTAGTTGTTTTCATTAGCTTGTTATTTTTATTAATAATCCTTTCTAATCTGAATAAAATTGCTTGTATGCTGTAAGATTAAAATATATACAAAAATCATTGTCAGACTGAAGAGGTAGTTTCAATGCTTTAGACTATGATAGTTCCGTTCAAAGTTAAAATAACAATCTGTTAAAAGTAGGAAGACAATTTGAAGAATAGTCGAAGGAATTATACACCCTCTTATGAAGCCATCAATCATGGATAAAGTCCGAATTCTCCGGTCCAATCGGAGGAAGACGACTTACACCAGTAAGGATGTTGACAAGGCTGTGCCCCCGATCGTCAGCGCTCCAACGCCCATCTCCACAATGCAGACAAGCTCAGCGCAGTCAATCTCTCTGCAATCAAACTCAGAAGAGCCAATTAGAATGCCTCCACATTGGGTTCCTGTACTGGTGCTGGATATAGCAGCGGAGAATGGGGTACCGCAGAGGATGCCCACTGAACCGGGGCAGAACTTGGTGCCGCATAGGATTAAAGTAACGACGCAAGGGCCACTCGCCACGAACGTCACCACGACCACAGTCACGGGGGGCACTAGAACCATCCCACTCACCATCACCACTGCACCCAGTAATAAGTTAAAGATTTCCAATAGGATACCTGTGTTAGTGAAAAGGGTGAAAAGGCCAATGTTCAATTCTAACGTCACTCATTCCTTCCCGGCGGAAGAGTATACTCACTGGAAGAGCTCAGTCTATAGCAATCAAGAAGCAAGCAACAATGATGTAGAAGATCCTTTGGTGGATCCTCTCATGATTGAAGAATCCACAGATCCACTTATAATTGATGAGTCCACACATAATGTTCACTCCCCAGAACCACCTGAGAAGGAAGATGAGGAGGTCTCCAGAGGGCCAATCCAATGCATCTGGTGCGACAAAAGCTTCCCCACACTTAAAGCCATGCAGGTGCACTATCTTAGCTCCCACAAATCCCGAAAGAGTCGAGACCGAGGTAGGAAGAAGACCAACCTAGACTCAGTAGGAACTCATAGATCCTCCAGTCCGGAAACTGAACTTAATGAAGCCGAGCAGGAAACGAATGAGTTGGAGATATCAATTAACGAGATGGACAAGTCGGATCCCAAGTGTCCTGTTTGTTACATGGGTTTCAGTACCCCAGATGAAGTAACAGAACATGTGAAGGAAGTGCACTCTTACGTCTGTCAAGAATGCAACGGGACTTTCTACAACCTCCTCCAGTTTACCAGTCACATGTGTCTCAAATCACCCAAGAAGACCAAGAAAGTTCGAAAGAGGTCACGCACCAAAGCAAACAGTAACAAAAGAAAAGAGAATCCAATGCCGAATCTTCAGCCTGAAGCAGTGGTCATGAACAATTTTGTACAGATTAAGTCGGGCTTGAAAAGACATGAGAAGAACACACGGACCGATAGAGAAAAAATCTCTCCACCGCCACCCCTGCAGAGAATCACAGACTCCAACCCTCTAATGTCAGATACACTAGACAACATCCCTCAACTCCATATCCCTTCACCTGAGCACATCAGCAACATGAATGAGGTACCCAGTGCGCAGTATTTTGTTAATAATTTACCTGTCTCGCTTCATAATGAATTCTTCTCTATTGATGATATGATCGAGACTAACAGGGATCAGTCGGAAGAACCAGCTTTTCTCCCAGCCATTGAAACAACCTATACACTTAGAGGTCCAGAGTATGTTGACACTAGCGCACCTTCCAAAGAACAGGAAGTTCCGGTAAAGAAGAAGAACCGAGTCATCAGAGTCATAGAGACCAACAACCTCGACCAAGCTAGGAAACTGATTCAAGGTATAGGAAGAGAAGAGGATAAACCAAAGCTACCGAATGGAGAACAGGTAAAGGAGAAAATCGCTCAGCTGAAAAAGAACCCTTACGTCAGTCTTTCCTGGCAGCCAACTCTTAAACCAAAGAATGTACTACAGGAGAGTGAGGATTATGTGTGCGGACGGTGTAACGTTCTGTGTGATGATATGGAGGATTACATGGACCACCTTCAAGACTGCCTGACCATGTCCTCGGTGAGTCTGGAACCTGTACTTCCCCCGCCCCGTAGACTCCTCAGGCTCCACCACGAGATTGCCTCTTTCGGCTCGCATGGGGAAGAGGGAGGGAGACTGGACAGGTTTGGGATAAACAAAAACCTGATGAGCAAGCTGAAGGCATTTTTCCCACGAACAAGAAGTAGAGATCACCTTCGACTCCCTGCAGAGCAAGAACCACCGCAGGAGAAAACAATAACTGGCAACTTTTTCGTTCCATCACTTCCCAAATCTGAGCGCACATTCAGAGACCTTTTGGACGATAACATTAGCTCTGAATCACAAGACTCAAAGGCACACATACTTGGAGCCTGTTCATCAATATCACAAGAATTAATGGCAAGAATACACAGACCTAACCCACCAAATAATACCATAAATTGTGAAGGTAACGTACAGGGGGTAGATGCATCGACGGAGGACCAACAGAGAGGTATCAGTTTGGTATCAGCTACACAACAAACGAGCACAACTAGTCCCAGCACTAACAAGCCCATGGTGATCATACCAGTCAACTCCACCATCCCCAAACAGGTGCTGAAAAAGTCGAAAACGTCGGAGTGCAGACGATCAGCAAGTTGTGAGAGGGAGTCCCTAACTTTCGACAGCCCCTCCCCGGTTCCTTCCCCTCTGGATTTGTTGCTCGACCAAGAGGAGATCAAGATGGAGGTGGAAGAAGAAGTGGTGGAGGATCTCTTTGAGGTAAGAGAGATGCTTGGAATGAACTAGGGTATGGTAGGGATGTTTTGGATTTTCCAATCGGATCTTTCGTTTGATATCTGATAGTGTATATCAGGTGAAAGTTTGTACAGTATCTGAAATGCCAGATCGTCCCTTGTAGCTATGCATCATGTATTAGTAGGGAGACTTTGCCACCTTTTTGTATAGATGTCATTCTTTATGCATACTATGTGATATGATCCTGTCCGACTTTCAGTGAAAAGTCGCCACTGCAATAAAACCACCATCCCCCTGTAAATCACCAGTCTATCTTTATAAGCAACACTACAGTAGTCAGGTTCTATATACAGTACAGGTATTACTTTTCATGTCTCTAGTGGTATTGGTATTGTTGGTTAGGGTCTGGGTGTCAAACCAGAGCAATTTTGTTTGAAGACTAATGAATATGAGAAGGAATACAGGAAAATTAATGTGCAATTATATTGGTTTCACTATTTTATCACTTCCGAAGACATAATTTGAACTAGAAACCACAATTTTATTTCTGGACATACACTAAAAAGCAACTATTCGGCTTTCGTTTGACACACTAGTTAAGCCGGTATCACAAGATTTTTTATAGTCAGCATTCGATGATCAACATTAATGGAATATTTTGCACTGGTATTGGAAACTAGACTGATGGTAGATGAATTTAGGTAACAGAAAAATATTAAATGTTTACCTTATGAGCTGCCAGACCAGTGCTAAGGATAAATGTTGAGTGAAAAAGCGCTCGTGTGATATGGCTTTATGTTGATTTTTAGGGCAGGTGGTGACTTTTAGCCCCTTCATTATAGTGGGGATGTTTCAGTTTTATCCTGGCTATTATTATGCGAGTTTAAACAGCTTAGGAAATGCCTCTAGTGTATCAATAGACTAATAATTAATAGCTGGAATGAAAAGACAAATGATGTCATCGTACTGAAGGGGTTAATGCAGTGGTGGCTTTAAGGGGGGCCACCTCGTTTTTTTCTCTCTGTGTTGTATTCATTCAGCCTACTGTTTTAAGACCTTTATCCCCATCCAGGTGTTGATTTTTTCCTGGCGAGCGGTTAGCGAGCCAGCATATTTTATATAGGGTAAGGTGGGGTGAATCCGCCGCGAAACGTGTTTTTTTTAATAACAGCATCCAACTGAATCAGAATTCAGAATTTTTTGTTTACATAACTTTAACATTCTCGCTTTCCTGCACACGCTCATATAATTTTTATTTGAAAAAACAAAACATTAAGGTTTGTAATGGGTGGCGAAAACCGTTACTCGCGCGGCGGATTCACCCCGCCCGCCGGGGTGAATCCGCCGCGGTTATATATTATCGATGATTTAATCCTGCCACGGCGATTTTACCCCCAATTAAGTAACAATTAAGATGTTTTATTATTAGATTGATATAATCCAAGTATTTTGGTATAATTATATAATTATATATTATATATTTATATAATTATAGAATTTAGAAAATTATATAATTATATATATATATATTTTTTTTTAGTTTCCACTTAGAAATCACAGACAACTATCTTGTAACGGAAAAAAAAGTGTACTGTATTGGGAGATATAAAGTCGCCGCAAAGTCGCCGCCACGAAAAATGTTCAAGAGCGCTTACATATTTTTCAGTTTGAAATATTATGGAAAAATATTTGTCTTCGTTAAATAAATGACAACTATGCATGTTTGTGTTCTATCATCATCTACACATACTATAAACATACCTAGAATCAATTCCATACGTATTTGGATTTATGACAAATTGTTTTAGACAAGTATCTTACGTCCGCGGCGATTCCACCCCGCGGCGGATTCACCCCACCTTACCCTAATGTTTTTGTCAGCAGGCTAAATTTGCACATTTTTCGATAGAAAAATGTCTCCGGCGAAGCCGGATTTCTCCATACAATGCTGGCTCGCTATCGCTCGCCAGGAATAAATCGACACCTGGATGGGGATAAACGTCTTAAAACAATAGGCTGAATGTGACCGAATGGATACAAGCCAGAGAAAGAGAGAAGAGGTGAGAAAGAGAAAAAAAGCAAGTGACCCCCCTTAAACAGCTAAGCCATTCCCCATCATGACTTGACCTGATTTTTAGTCAGAGCCTCCCCTTCTCAAATGTGAGTGTTGGCGAGTACGATCAGTAGCCTATCTGTGGAGGAGGCTTTGGCTAAGTCCTCGGTTGAGTTATAACAGGGCGTGGTTTAGCTCTCAAGTTGGTTATTATTTCAGCTGACGGTTAATTTAATCCCTTAGCAACTGATTTCTTGATACTTAATTGAAAACTATTTGAAGCTATTATGTTCTCATAATATGTAGTAAATATCTGTAGTAGCTGGATAATCAATATGCAACCATGGCAATATAATAATAATAATATGCTGGTATTTTATTTGTTCGAGTGCCAATTCTCCAAGTGGATTCACGAGCGCTCACATTAACTTGTTACGCTGGCCAGCTTGCCAGAATGTGCTCGGGACTCGCTAGCGCTCGCCAGGGCAGTGATATGGGCTACAATAATCGTAGAACGATGTTCTTTCTTTCATAGAGTACATGTTGTAACAGACAGATCAGTGGTGATCTTTATTCTTGTCTGTGACACTTAGAAGTATTTTATATCATTGCTAGAATATAAGATGCATTGTGTGAAGTTAAGGAGAGAGAGAGCGGGGTAGGCAGCGTGGTGGTAGTTTGTGCGTGTGTATGTACATTTGCCTCCCGCGCTAGGAGGAGTTTCCCACGCCCGTGATTGGCTGGTGGCCCTGTCGACGTCATAGAACGCTTGCTCTTCATGACATAGTCGTCTGTGATTGGCGGCCGCGGTCCTGGGACGGTGGTGCGGTCTCCTGCAGAGCTAGGCGGAGTGTGCTAGGTCCTACATGTCCCTTGCAACCTGTCTCCCATATAACCCTCTATACTACTATCTCTCTCTCTGAACTTCTTCGGTTTCATACTTCTCTCTTTATTCAATTACTTATCCCTTCTGGTTCTGCATACGACTTCCATAGTCGGCCAGTCGTATTACCAGCACCAGCTCTCCATATATGTATGCACTAGTTTTAGGGATTATTAGAGTCATAGTCAAATGGTACCATAGTGTTGGGGTGCTTCTAATTATTGGGCTGTTCTCTCTTATTATTTAATGCTAGACAGTGGAAGGTATCTTTGGTCGTTGTCTGAGTTATGTATGTGGCAAGTCAGAGCCTGTACAACATCGACGAAGCTAGCTAGCCTGTAACCCTTGTGCATATTTTCCTTTGCGAGTGTAGCAGTATACAAGTGAAGGGCTTTTGCCTACTCTCACCTGTATGATTGCTACCTCATTTTGTTGACCTTTGTGGAGTGCCAGGGTAAGACCAGATACGTGAGATCTGGACTTACCAAGAGAGCCTCCAAGTCACTTAACGTAACATAAGGGAAATCCGTCAAGGGGAGACAGTAGACTACGAGCATGCTTGCGCTCTGCCTAGTTTCTTAGTACCTTTTTATGCCACTGCTAGACTTTATTAGTGAGAAAGACAGCATCGTGTTTATTAACTTTAATTGTGTATGCTTTAGGAATTATTCACGCTTTATTTTAGCCAAGGTTGATGCATAGTGCACAACCCAGTTTGGCTATTACGTTGGCTACGGAAGTACTGTTCCTGAGTGGTTATTATTAGTGCTGTCACAGAGTTGTTGCACTCCCTTGTTATATATATGTATCCTACTTATTGATGTATTTAAGATACACGCTTTGGTGTCCTGCCCCTGCATTTATTTATGTTCTGTATTAACGAGCATCTTAGAGCATCAGACCTTTTTTAGAAGATTCCATATCTGATTGCTGTAGGACTAGACTTCCAGTGCTTTCATAGAGCATTGTAGAGTTTAGTGTTGAGTACAGACTCACACTAAATTTAACGTAAGTATATAATTCTTTATTTAATCTTGTTATAGTTTATTCAAGCATTGTTATTACTTAAGAGCATTTTATTAACGTAAAGTACTCCTGTTGTGAGCAGGCTTTGCTGTCATCGGTAAGCCTTTGTAGAAGTGCACTAAAACCCAGTTAATTGATACCCCGTTATCCAGGAGATTAACTCTGGAGGGTTTAAGTGTTTTGTTCGCCGGCGAAATAGTTCGAGGGTTTGGAATTAGCGTACCGTTGTTGCAGATATAGCCTATCATCTAGTCCAATATTGAGTGCCCTTGTTTATTTCGTAGTGCCGGTCGTAACAAATGGCGACCTTAGACCAGAATATAGTGAACTGAATATTGCATTTTTTTTTGGAGAAATCTTATTGCCATTTGGGGGTTGAATTTATTTCTCGCATTGTTGGCAGTAGACATTGTTTTGAGGATACATAGAACTTGTTGGAGTTATTGGTGACCTAGTATTGCACTCAAGAACATCTTCGAATATTTTTTGGTGAATAAAGCTACGCAAGAGTTTGGCTATTTTTGTCTGGACTTGAGAATTTTTTTTGTTGACTCCATCATGTCACTGGACGGGTCTGAGCATAGTGAGGGCACAGTGCGAGAGGCAGGCGAGGAGGTGGAGTTGTTAAGCGGCGTTCGGGTGGTGAACAGTGAGGAGGATGCTCGGATTTTTTTGGGGAAGCCTATGTCGGCGGACCGGGTGTCGGGGCTAGACCTGTACGGACTGCAGTGTGTGGCCACGGTCTTAGGGTTTTCCGGTACTAGCGGTATGTCGAGAAGTGAGCTGGCTGCCTGTGTGCTGGGTGGGGTGCATGGGGTTTCGGGTGGAGCGGGAGCTGGGGCAACTTCGGCCCAGCCTCCATTCCACTCGACTCCTACCGTGGCGCCCCCTCGGGTTCCGGAGCCGAGTACGTTCCCGCAGGCCGATGCCCGTTGGCGGTTGGGTATGCCTTTTGGTGATTCACGGGGTGGGTCCCCGATAGTAGCACCCCCTCCTCAAGGTTTGTCTGCCGAGATGTTGTTTCAGCTCGAGCTCGCCAAACTTAAGCAACAGACTGAGCTCGAGCAGCAGAGGGCTGAGCTCGAGCAGCTAAAGTATGAGGCTGAGCTCAGGCAGCAGCAACAGGAGCGAGAGTCTGAGCGCAAGTTTGAGTCTGAGAGGTATTGTGCCGATGTTGACCTAGAGAAAACTCGTGTAGAGGTGACAAGGAACCGAGTCGCCCAGGGGGATCGAGCCCATGACCAGTCCCTGTCGCATCTACTTAAGTTGGTTCCAGTGTTTGATGAGTTGGGAGTTACAGAATTTTTTCTCCGGTTCGAGAAAAAGTGCCAGGAGCACCAATGGCCCGAGGAGAAGTGGGCAGCCCTTGTTTCTTCACGATTGACGGGGAAAGCACTCAAGGCGTACGATGCTTTGCCCCTAGATTCCTGTGTGAATTACGAGTTGTTGAAAGAGGCTGTCCTGAGGGCGTATGAGCTACAGCCAGAGACCTATAGGCTGAAGTTTAGGGCGGTTCCAAAAAGAAAGGAGAGTACTTTCCAGGAACACGCTAGAGAGGTGTCAGATGCATTAGAAAATTGGTTAAGGTCGGAGAAGGCAACTACTTTTGATTCAGTAAAACAACTAGTGTTGCTCGAACAATTTTTTAAATGTACTGGCAGTGACTTGACTCTTAACCTTAAAGAAAAGCGACCGAAAACTCTACAAGAGGCGGCTGAGCTGGCTGACCTCAGGTTGTCATTGATTCACGGGTGCGGGTCTGCACAGAGAGCTGAGGCAGGTAACAAGGGGCGTACCACTCCACCCCCCCGAATTAATGACACAAACAATTATCCATTCAAGAGTACTGTTGCCAATTATGAACCCAAGTCGAAACCCTTCCCGTTTAAGAAAGGCCAGGGCCCTTCCTCACCTCAGAGGAAGTCCAAGAGTGAAGTGGAGTGTTTCAAGTGTCATGAGAAGGGGCATATTGCGCGCTCATGTCCGAGCGCACCGCCTACAGCAGTGGTGTCACTAGTGAGCAACATCGGCGTTTCTTTGAGGTCTTCCGCGTTTGCCCGGGGTAAACGGTCGGTTGCGAAGTCATCGCCGGTGCAGAAGCAGCAGGAGGGCTCGTCACCCGTCCGTGATGTTTTTTGTGGTCATAGGGGGCACGGCACTGTGAGGTGGGCTGGTGTGAAGCATAGGCTTGAGTTGTTGCGTGATACGGGCGCTTCCCAGACACTGGTTAAGAATTTCACGTGGCTCGGGTTGCTGTGGTTCAAGGCATCAATTCTACGCGGTCTTACCCGCTGGTCAGAATGGAGCTTGAGGTGGACGGTGTGACACGGGAGTTGGATGTGGGTGTGGTGGAGAAGTTGCCAGTTGAGGGGGTCGACCTCCTTCTCGGTAATGACTTTGCGGTTCCCACTTCCGAGGTTCCACCCTTAGTCGTTGCCGAGTGGGGAGGAGCAAGAGGGGCTCGAGAGATCTCAGTCCGCTCAGGTGTCACAGGTGTCCCAAGTTCTAGACCAGCGGAGGAAGGGTCGGAAGGAGAAAGTCGAGGCTGATGGTCGGGTTGAGAGTTTGGACCCAGCGACACTCCTTGGTGACTCGGTACTTGACCCAAAGGTGAGCTCTGGAGTGGCCCCAGAACCTGTCCCCCCTAGTGACATGGTAGGGCGTGATGGCACTCCGCGACAGAGTAGTTTCCAGGTGGAGGAGAGTTGTGGGAACGGGGCTATTGAACTCGAGGACGGGGAAGCATGTCAGGTGAACCTGTTAGAGGAGTTTGTGAGGCAACCACCTGAGCAGCCTACTGTCCCTGCGTTGGTCTGCAGCGGCCATGGTGGAGAAGGAGAGGGGGGCAGTGGGGCACAGGTGGAGGAGAGTCGGGATTGTTATGTCTCGGTGGAGCAGTGGGCGGGGGATACGAGTCAGGTGGCTGTGGAAGCGCTAGAGCACCTGCCTGAGCAGCAGTGTGCAGCGCTCCAGCACCTGATCGGTCCATACCTCACTGTTTGTGCCGAGCACCCAGCTCTCACAACTCATGCGGTGCACGAGGTTCCGCCGGCAGGTCACTTGAGTGTCAGTAAACCGTTGGCCTCGTTGTTTCAGTGGTTCAAGGTGGGCGACGAGGCTTTGGCATGGTTGTCAGGTCAGTGGCTGCCAAGGGTGGTGGTCAAAAGGAGGACTTTGAGCAGATTGGTGAGGTTGGCTGTGGAGTGGATGCGCCCGGCCGTCGCATAGCCTCCCAATGCTGCTCTAGTAAAATGCAACAGCCCTACCATAGACCGACTGTATCTGGCCATGTCGCTGAAGGCGGTGATGCTGCGCAGGCAGATGTAGTTGCAAGGAATGCGGGGGTGCGCATGTACGGTATCGGCGGGGAAGCCTTAGCAATTATGAACTATGGGAGTGACTGCACAGGTGGTACTGATTGTCCCTCTCATGACCTGGCTGTTCTAGGGACGAAGGTGGAGAAGGAGGGAGACTATAGTGTAGAAACTGTGGCCTCGGCTGGGTTGTGGGAGGGCAATGAGCATGTTGTTCGTCGAGATAAGTTGCAACCTCTTGTTCCTAAGCGTCAAGAGAAGTTGTTTACTAGGCTGTGGCAGTACGTCCGTATGTTTGTTGATTCTCCAGGCCTGATGTACGGGGTAGAATCCGACATAGAGGCTGGAGACAGTGCAAGGCTCAAATTGGCTCCCTACCGTATAAATCCTGCTCGACAGCCTGTTGTAAAAGCAGAGCTGGACTACATGTTGACGAAGGGTCTGAGGGATAAGGGATATCGTGAGTGGTCGTTGCCAGCAACTTTGCAACCTGAGTTAAATTGCAAGACTCGTGTGTGTGTTGATTGCAAGAGTGTGTGTGCATTATCCCTGACAGACGCCTATACCTTATCCAGAGTTGACGATCCCATAGACCGCATCAGGGCTGCCTCGTTTATCACTAAGGTAGAACTAGTGAAAGGTTATTGGCAGGCCCCGTTGCCGGAAAGAGCGAAGAGAAGTGCCAGTCTTGTGATGAACTGGGCAGTTTATCAGTGCCAGGGGTTGTTTTGCTGCCGGAACACAAGTTGGATGTGTGGCATGTTAAGGGCACTGATAATGTTTTGGCTGATTGTTTGTCACGGGAGGGTATGTTTGCAGGAGAACCCTCGCCGTTCAGTCAGTGTATGTTTGAGAGTGGAGAAAAATTAGGCTTGCCACTGTAGTGCAAGCCGCCAAAATCACTATTAAAAATATAAAAACCTCACATAAAAACTTACTTTTGATAGTATATAAGTGCAGTATATCACAGCAAGCATCTAAGACACTCTGAGTTGTTGTCTTAGTAGGCTAGGCTTGGTGAAGCTTGCTCGCTGAGCGTGATATAATTATTATGATGCTATTATTTTGGGGAAGTGTTGTGCAGATTTTTTGATAATGCAGTGTTTTATGTTTGTAATCGTGCCTTGTTTTCACAACTTGGGAGAGTGGCTAGGTGATGCGGGGTTGATGGGCATTCTGTCTGGTCAGATGTGGGGTTCGCCTGTGGCTGAAACGTCCCACATCTTGGGCGGGGTGTTACGCTGGCCAGCTTGCCAGAATGTGCTCGGGATTCGCTAGCGCTCGCCAGGGCAGTGATATGGGCTACAATAATCGTAGAACGATGTTCTTTCTTTCATAGAGTACATGTTGTCACAGACAGATCAGTGGTGATCTTTATTCTTGTCTGTGACACTTATAAGTATTTTATATCATTGCTAGAATATAAGATGCATTGTGTGAAGTTAAGGAGAGAGAGAGCGGGGTAGGCAGCGTGGTGGTAGTTTGTGCGTGTGTATGTACGTTTGCCTCCCGCGCTAGGAGGAGTTTCCCACGCCCGTGATTGGATGGTGGTCCTGTCGACGTCATAGAACGCTTGCTCTTCATGACATAGTCGTCTGTGATTGGCGGCTGCGGTCCTGGGACGGTGGTGGGGGCTCCTGTCCTTGTGTCTCCTGCAGAGCTAGGTGGAGTGTGCTAGGTCCTACATGTCCCTTGCAACCTGTCTCCCATATAACCCTCTATACTACTATCTCTCTCTCTGAACTTCTTCGGTTTCATACTTCCCTCTTTATTCAATTACTTATCCCTTCTGGTTCTGCATACGACTTCCATAGTCGGCCAGTCGTATTACCAGCACCAGCTCTCCATATATGTATGCACTAGTTTTAGGGATTATTAGAGTCATAGTCAAATGGTACCATAGTGTTGGGGTGCTTCTAATTATTGGGCTGTTCTCTCTTATTATTTAATGCTAGACAGTGGAAGGTATCTTTGGTCGTTGTCTGAGTTATGTATGTGGCAAGTCAGAGCCTGTACAACATCGACGAAGCTAGCTAGCCTGTGACCCTTGTGCATATTTTCCTTTGCGAGTGTAGCAGTATACAAGTGAAGGGCTTTTGCCTACTCTCACCTGTATGATTGCTACCTCATTTTGTTGACCTTTGTGGAGCGCCAGGGTAAGACCAGATACGTGAGATCTGGACTTACCAAGAGAGCCTCCAAGTCACTTAACGTAACATAAGGGAAATCCGTTCAAGGGGAGACAGTAGGCTACGAGCATGCTTGCGCTCTGCCTAGTTTCTTAGTACCTTTTTATGCCACTGCTAGACTTTATTAGTGAGAAAGACAGCATCGTGTTTATTAACTTTAATTGTGTATGCTTTAGGAATTATTCACGCTTTATTTTAGCCAAGGTTGATGCATAGTGCACAACCCAGTTTGGCTATTACGTTGGCTACGGAAGTACTGTTCCTGAGTGGTTATTATTAGTGCTGTCACAGAGTTGTTGCACTCCCTTGTTATATATATGTATCCTACTTATTGATGTATTTAAGATACACGCTTTGGTGTCCTGCCCCTGCATTTATTTATGTTCTGTATTAACGAGCATCTTAGAGCATCAGACCTTTTTCAGAAGATTCCATATCTGATTGCTGTAGGATTAGACTTCCAGTGCTTTCATAGAGCATTGTAGAGTTTAGTGTTGAGTACAGACTCACACTAAAGTTAACGTAAGCATATAATTCTTTATTTAATCTTGTTATAGTTTATTCAAGCATTGTTATTACTTAAGAGCATTTTATTAACGTAAAGTACTCCTGTTGTGAGCAGGCTTTGCTGTCATCGGTAAGCCTTTGTAGAAGTGCACTAAAACCCAGTTAATTGATACCCCGTTATCCAGGAGATTAACTCTGGAGGGTTTAAGTGTTTTGTTCGCCGGCGAAATAGTTCGAGGGTTTGGAATTAGCGTACCGTTGTTGCAGATATAGCCTATCATCTAGTCCAATATTGAGAGCCCTTTTTTATTTCGTAGTGCTGGTCGTAACAAACTTAAAAAGAAATCCATTTCAAATATACTATCAGCTGGGAAAAAAACAGACTACTGTATACTGTTTACAGTCAGACATCTTTTATCTTGCATGCTTGGGAAACCATAGGTGCCACATGAATTATATTGACTACTTGCTAGTTTCAGTCTCCTCGTACTAGTGTGGGACTTCTATTAAACTGATTTCTTGATAGGGAACTCTATGAAAGGAAATTATGATATGGAGTTTAATCATTCATAATACAGTACTGTAACTTCAATAGTACGAAACATTGTGGGATGGTTCACTTTTTGGTCAATTTTTTTCATTTTTTTTCTAGTTTCCTCCATAGACCTCCATCAAACTTAAATAAACATCCATTAGATCCCCCTTCTAGATTAATTTGTACATTTTTCGGTAGAAAAATGTTCCGGTTCTTCCAAAATTTCAGGTTCACTATCGTTCGCCAGGAAAAGAATTGACACCTAAATTAGCGAGTCTGCAATATAGTACTGTAGTAACCGACCTCCGGCTGGGACAATTTTCTATCAAAATCTGTACAAATTAATCTTGAAGGGAAGTTTTGTGGGTGTTTTATTCAGCTTGATGGAGGATCTAGGGAGGAAACTACAAAAATAATATAAAGATAAATAAATAAGCAAATTAATAAGCCTATCCCCCCTTAAATTTACTCTTTGTGAAAACATTGTGGCTACCTAACAAAAACGTTGGCATAACGCTTATCAATGGTTGTGTGGTATGCAAGTAGTGTAGGGAGTTTGTGGAATGAGGTTTCTTGAGATGGAATGCTGTGTTTATGGGATTTAGATTGATATTGATATTATTTTTAATCTATTCCAGTTAGCTTTATGATACGTATGTGTGGAGCACTCAGTCTTAAAATGGTATATATGTATCTCTGTTAATGTAGCGTCAGTCAGTCAGTAGCCAGCCCTTACTCCCACAAGGGGTAGGGAGGATCAGCAAGAGACTCGAGAAAGGAAAAAGAGGTGACAGAACACATTACAGTTCGCCCACAAAAAGCAAGCGCACAAGCATTCAGAAGCACCAATCACTTATCAGCCCCAGAAATCAATGGCTTCACCTCAGATGTTATAAATGTGTACCCTGTTTCTTTTCAACTGACGGTAAATTGCAAATTTCTCATCAAGATTTCTCAGTTATTTTGAAGATGTTGTAGTGAAATATGGTGTTAATAAATATTTAAACTTGGTCTTAATATGATGCAGAGACATGGTGGTTTCATATTTTTCCATTAAGTATCGAGAAATTAGCTGCTAAGGGATTCAATTTATCGTCAGACGAAATGAAACGGAGCATAGTGTTAAATGTGTTATTTTAAGCGACTATGATTTTGGATATTGTTCTTTATTAACTTTAAATGATAAAAATGCTTGTACAGTAACTGCATACTGTAGAGGATACAAACAAATTAAAGAAAGCATCTCAACCTGGCAGTACAGTACTCGGCCCATCAGCCAATCATATGACGGTAGGACATAACTCTTGCAAGAAAAAATTGGCGAAAGTACCGGTACCATATACAGTATATCCCATTCAGTACCAGTTCTGTCCTTTTCATTTTATACTGGATAATAATAGACAATTTTTTACAGTTTAAGAAGGGTCTCCAGCAAATTAGCAGGGTTTCACCTATCCTAATTAACCCTTTTTCCACCACAGATCCTTCTTAAGCTCCACAAAATCGTCTAATTATAGCTAGACTAAGATACAAAAAGACGTCGCCAGTACAGAAAGGGATATTGTAGTTACCACAATCAGTCTTCTGGGCTTCATTGGCCAGGTAGCGGTATGTCACTATAGATGGCGCCAACAAACTTGACAAAAATCTCGACCCCTGACCTCTTCGCAACTCAAAGGGACCTTGAAAAAACTGGCTGTAAATATCCACACCTACTGTATATCCTGGTGGACTCTTCCCAATTGATAGAAATGTCAGCCCGATTGCTTTCATTAATTTCGAGTTATAAGAAGTTAAGGTGTCAAGATTATTGTCAAGTTCGTTGGTGCTACCTATAGCTATCAACTTTCTACTATGCCACCACATACATGCTATATTTAATTATTAGCAATTTTTACATTTCAGCTTTTATGTACATGTACAGTACTGTAGTTAATCGATAGTTATGCATATACTACTTGACAATCAGAAGCTCGCTATGATTGTTGCTTCTCCAGTCCATTACAGTTATGTTTGAAAGACCTATCCTACCTCCGGTATTGCAATTTTAATTATGTTTTTTGGGAAAATATACTTGTACAGTATTTTGCTCTACCCATTGAGCCCTAGGAGGGTGGGTGGGGGGTTACACTTTAGCGCCTCCTTCCTCCGGGGTTTTCACGGTACAGTAATTTGTCATTTTTTTCATGTTTATCAACTCATAACATCTCCGCAATGGAATGGCCTATCCGGCATAATTGGAACGTCTAACTGTATCGCAAACCTTCATCTTGAGAATGTCGAAGACCAAAACCCTCTGCAATAAGTGGTTGTTCTGTTATGATATGATGTATAGAGGTACAGTAACTTTACCGGTAGAACCATGCCACATCCAAACGTTTGCCTGCACTACGACATTGGCTTGTTTGCACTAATTCTCACGCAACTTGCATTGCTTTGAGTAGGCAATTTTAGTCACTAAGCACAGTTGTTATTGTCATTGTTGTAATTATGTCATGTACAGGTACAGTACATTTATTTATTTAACCATTGTAACCGTTGTTATGTCAGTGTACAGTGCTTGTGGGTGCTTGAGTACGGACGCCGAGAAACTTATAGACTTATGACAACAAAATCAAGCCTGTATGATTTATAGCACGAAAAGGAGCTCTGTTCTTCCAAGAGGGCAACCGGGCTCAATGGTTTAAGGAGATAGCAAACAGGAGCTCTTTCCCTCGACAGTCAATGATCAAAATTTTTCCATTAACATTATTGGGGTCTTTTGTACTGGTATTGGTAACTAGACTGAAGACAGAGGATTTTAAGTGGCAGAATTATTATATAACTTTATAAGCTGTCAGACAATTGTTATAGATAAATGTTATGAGAAAAGGAGGTTATGTGATCAAATACAGTATATATATATATACTGTATTTCATACCACACACCATCACCTCCCAACAAAATTAATGAAAGTATGTGATCCTACCGGGATTCAAATTTGGGTTACCAAATACAGATCTTAAACACGCTAACCATTACACCATCAAGGCATACCATTGTTTATTTAGTTGAGAAGTACTGTACTGTACTGTACATACTTAACTTACAGACAACTTTAAAGACCGCTTCATCCACAGAGAGCGTGGTTTTAGTAGTTCTAAGTATTGTTCCTTTTAACCAAGAGAGAAAATTACGATATACAGTAGTTACGAAGGTGGGATTTGATTTTTAGTGTAACTGTACTTGTACTTCGCTTTTGCTGTGGAATGGTCTATGCTTTCATTTTTCTTTGCTTTAGCTTTATTTCTGTTAACCCCATCTGTACCAGTGACGTCCTTTTCATTATATTCTATTCATCTTAAGAAGGACGTCTACCCATGAAAAGGCTACAGACTATCTCAATTTATCCTTTTATAAAACCATATATCTTTCCTAAACATCATAAAATTGTCAAAAGGTAGCTTAAATCAAATAGAGATGTCCAGTGCATGGTAAAGCTGTTTGTAGTTGATCTTTATGCATTATTTGCCAACCTCTTACTGGTCCTATTTTCCTTCCTTTTATATAGTATGCTTCTTGCTTTGTCTGTGATCTATTGTGGATACCTAGTGTGCCTTTAAGATCTGTAACTACAACATTACTAAGTGATGTCTCGGCATCAATTATGTTTTGATCAATACTGTAATTGGTATCAGCAATATTTACACATGATTTCTTCTTTTTGAGTGAGCTATATCAACATTTTCCTACACTTACTCACTCTATTCAACATCTAGCACACATTAATACAGCACAGAGCGAGCCAAACGTAATGACAGCCGAGACATGACTTATTAGCGCCACCGTACCCTACTTTGGAATACTGTACTGTATATAGTAGCCACAGTGAGAGAGAGAGAGAGAGAGAGAAAGTGGGGGGGAAGGGGGGGGGGGGGAGGAGGAAGAGCATTGTTGAGAGAGCGACTGGATCCGATGCCTTGATTTACAATAGTATTATAGGTTTTTAGGGGTTGGGGTTTTGGCTGGTCCGAAAACACATCCCTATTTATCCCTTATGGGTTGGCTATATGATTTTTCTATTCAAGATCGGATTTTCAGGAACGTAACCCAATCGTACATCGAGGGAGGCCTGTAAAGTATATCAGTGAGGTGATACGTACTGACAGGGCGGCTGCAGTGCATTGGCCATGTGGAGAGAATAGATGAGCATGATTGTTAGCAATGTGTTAACCCACTGAGCCCCAGCGACGCACCGTTTGCGTCTGCAATGTTTGTAACGCTAAACCCCAGCGCCGCATACGTATGCGTCACTGTTAATTACTCCGGTCCTATGGCACCTAGAGGGCTCAGATTTGTATGGGAACTGTAAGTATCCCACATAACAATGCCGATGGTTGAAAACTCTCAAAGTCCAACCGCGTGCGCATGAGCACGCAAACACCTGTTTTTGGTTTTTGGGTGTTTTTGCCTACCCATTTCCCCTCTTGTAAATCCGACTTTCGGGCGCACCGTAGGACCCCTTAGCCCGGGAACGGCAGCAAAGCCCTTAAGAAGTTTTACTGGGCAACGGCGGCAAAGCTCTTAAGAGGGAAGGCCTAAACAAAAATCTTAAAAGGCCCCAGTAGCACTAATTTTTTTTTTTTTTATTATTTTTTTTCCCTATACCTCATATCACTCCTCCACATCCCCTCCTTCTCCCCTTTCTCCTTCCCCTTCAATTATCACCTATTTTCCCTGTTATTCCCTAATTCGTTGGTATATTTATGTGCTAACATTAGCAAACTGTGTGGAGGATGTGCTTATGTGCCTAGCGAGTGTGTTGCACAAGGGAGAGTGTGAATGAGTGAGGCAGTCTGGCTTGAGGCCTCGTGAAGGGAGGGGTTGCCTCAATTTGCTCCATAATTCATGAATGGGCTGCTCCATGTTTATTCGCGATTTTGACCAGAAAAATTATATTTCCACTTGTTTTATTGTTGTTACAGGTTACTATCTTCATAGTGAAGGTAAAATAGGCGCATATGAATAAGTAATAACGATATTTATCGTAAAATTACGATTATAAGCATGAATGGAGCCTAATATGCTCGCCCTGAACAGTGGTGTTCAATACACCCAGCTCGCCGTTTATAGGTTAATGACCGAGGGGATCGTTTTTTTGTGGGTTTTCCTTCATTCCTAACCCATTTATGGTGTTTTCTGGATTTTTTTTTTCTTCAAAACCTGCCTGTCCTGGGTGGTACATTTATTATAAACTAGCTGGGGCTCAGTGGGTTAAGGGGAGATGGAGCATTTTTCTGGTCCCCTTTCTCCCTCGTGTTTAGACCCATATATTTTGAGATTATAAGACGTTCTTCTACCGAAAAATGTACAAATATATATTGAAGGGGAAAAGGAATAATTGAATTAACCCTTTCACGCACATATGATGCAGAGGTTGCCAGATTAGCAATAAGAAATAGAGTTCTCTCACTCTTATAATTACCTCTCCAAAATTAGTTTTCTGCCCACAGCTAACTCAAAGACAACTGCAGAGGTTGAAGTAACTAAATTAAAGGTTTCTAAATACCCCTGATGGTAACAAAGGCTTAAAAGTATCCCTAAAAACTTATCCCTTAAAAGTATCCCTAGGCTCAAAATTGCGTCATATGTCGGAGAGGGTTAATAGACCAAGCAAAACGGCCCATCTCCCCTTAAAAGTGAGGAAGTGGCCGGAAGGATGACGGTGGGTAAACTGAAGAAGGGCAAGGTGCTGGGGAACTCAAGATTAGGGGACTTGGCAGTGCTTCCTTATCTGTATACAGTAGCTTCAATAAATTAAGACAGCATCGTAGGAAATGGTTTTTATTTCAATAGGACTTTATAGTATAATATTTATATTAATATATATACAGTACTGTATACTGTATATATATACTGTACTGTATATATATACAGTACACGGATATGTATATAATCATGAAGCTGGGTTACCAATTATGCCTTTTTGTTTTCCAGGATTTGTGACGAGAAGTTCGCTGTGGGCAACTTAAAACTTCTGTGAATAATAAATAAGTTGTACAGTAATGATAAGCTGAACTGAGGGTTGTGAATCATTGGTGTGCCAGTGGTGCTAAGATAATTTAATAAGCATTTACTGTATATAGCTCTTTAACCTTTTGATTACGGGAGACCTTTCGTGGGCTTAATTTAATCTTCTAATGTAAGCCTGAATGCATGGAATGTAGGCCTTATATAATGAAGGAGTTACACTAGATAGTTTTAAGCTTCTTGACCCAGAAGTGTTCCCGATGTGAACAAAATCCATCTAGTGTTAGCCCGAAGAAAATGAATAGTAAGTTATGCGTACTGGGAGGATTATATTACTTGAACTAAGGTGTGTTCATACTTAATATAAATAATAGCTACGGTATATACAGTTCTGGTACCTGTGTTTCAGTAGGTGTGTTGTACCGTAGCTATCTAGTGTATCCTTCCTAACTTTTGTTTGACCAGGCAAATACATGTTCATAGTATAACTCTAAAGTGATGTTCATAAGTTTGTATATATCGTATAGTTAAAGAGATATTATTATTGATATTTCTAAAAACTCCTCATACTAGTGTGGGGACTTCTATTAAACTGATTTCTTGATAAGGAACTCGATGAAAGGAAATTATGATATGGAGTTTAATCATTCATAATACAGTACTGTACTGTAATTTCAATAGTATGAAACATTATGTGGTTATAACTCAAATCTTAAATGGTCCTGTTAATTTGTAAAGGGAAGGTTATTTAAATTTACCAGTGAGAATTGTGAAAGTTCTAAGGCAGGGAAAATATCTAAGGAATAAACACTAGCTTGAAGAGAGGAACTGGAGATATGAAGCCCTAATTTGAGAAAGGTATAGTGATAGTTTCAGTGTGACCAAGAGATGGCAAGTCAGCTCGCTCGGTGTTGTTTTTGTTATGAAAGAAGATGTGGTGTGGGAGAAAGAGAGCAGTAGAAGCCAGAAGAGTAAAGTAGAATAAAGAGAAAGTAAAAGGAAAACAGTAGATAAAGATTGGTTTGGAAGGAAAGGAAGAGCAATAAGTGTGTAAAAAAAAAAAAAAATGGGCTAGTGAAGACGTACGTTCTTTGAGTCTTGAGAAAATGAAAGGATAAAGAAGAAAGCGAAATAAGTAACGTAGTACACAAAGAGTTGAGGAAGATGGCCAGTGAATGGAAGATGGGAAGGGAAGAGAAGAGGATCCTATATTAACAAGTACCGGTAATCAGTGGAGTGATCAGTAGGAGAAAAAGAGGTGTAGAAATATAAAATAGAAGTGAAGTAAGGATCTTCTTAAGAGGAGCAAACCAACAAAAGGAGAGAGCAGAAACTGGAGCAGAAGTGAGGAAGCCCCAGAGTCAAGATGGAGGAGGAAGAGATCTTAACCACGCCCGATATTTTTATCAAGGAGGAACCGGAAGAGTCTCAGGTAATTATTTTTCTGTCCATTGTAACTTCTCTGCTTGTGCTTAGTATAAATTTCCCTATGAGTTTGTACATTGCACAGTGCACTTGTTGAGGATTATGTAAGATTACCCCCCTGATACTACTCTCCTTTCTGCGGTTGGGGGGCTTTTGGGGCGGCGACTGGAGCTTGATGGGGGATGGTTGTGGTAATTTCCCTTCCTATCTCCCCTCGAGCTTTCGTCCTCAGCTTGACTAATTTTGAGTAGTTTTTCATTCCTCATTCTATGTTTTTCCCCTTCTATTCTTATTCTGTCCTATTCGGCTGTCCTCGGACGGCCTATATCTCATGTCTCCCTGGCCTGGCTAGGTAGCAGACTCCTGACCTGATTTGTCTCTTCGGTTGCTGATGTGGCCGGACTGACTTGATTCCCTTCGGTAATGCATTTTTTGCTTCTCGATGTGATTTTTTCTACCTTCGACCTGATCTCTCATTCTTCGCCCTGATCACTTCTTGGTTGGTGTTGCGGTGTAGCAGTTCTTGCCTCATCCTTCGGCCCTGCCCTATAAGAGCTCTGATGTGGAGCTCATGTGGTCCGGCTGAACTGGTGAAATGGCGAGAAATGTCTGCGTGTCTTTACCTTCCTCGATTTGTTCCCCTACTGCCCTTCCCTCTCTATCTTGACTCGTTTAGTTATATATCTTGATCGAATCCTTCGGGCCAGCCCTATGAGAGTTCTTTTGTGGAGCTCAGTGGTCTGGTTAAACTAATATTAAAAAAAAAAAAAAAAAAAAAAAATTGTAAGATTATTAGATTCACTTTCATCTCATTGTCAGCTGATATGTGGCATTACTATACTGTACCGGTATATTATGTGATCATGTGATATTAATTATTTACCGGTATGCTGTATTTAGTCTTAAGGGAGCCCACCTCGCTTTTTTTATCTTTCTCTCCCTCTCTCTTTGGCTTGTATCCATTCGGCCCCATTCAGCCTACTGTTTTAAGACATTTACCCCCATCCAGGTGTCAATATTTTCCTGGTGAGCGGTGGTGAGCCAGCATATATATATTTTTGTTTTGACAGCAAGCTAAATTTGTACATTTTTCGATAGAAAAATGTATCCGGCAAAGCCGGATTTCTCCTTACAATTCTGGCTCGATATCGCTCGCCAGGAAGAAATTGACACCTAGATCGGGATAAACGTCTTAAAACAGTTGGCTGAATGAGGACGAATGGATACAAGCCAAAGAGAGAGGGAGAGAAAGAGAAAAAAAAGCGAGGTGGGTTCCCATAAGCGTAAAGCCCCTCTTTCTTGAACTAATCTGTAGTTGACCCTTTCTGGAAGTACAACATATCTGGAATTGAGCAACACCTCAATTAGGGGTGATAGTTCAAACTGGATATTAGGGGTCTGGATGATTATTCTATATAACGGGTGGATGGGACTCGTTAGCCTTGGTCGGCAACCCATCTAGGGGAGATAAGGCCGCGCCATACAGAACTCGAATCCACCAGAACCCACTGGAATCGAACTTTTCACCGGAATTGACGAGAATTACGCGGCCTTAATCGAGTGTGACTTCAGAGTAGAATGCGACCCGTCAATGACGGGAATGTAACTCGAACGTAACTCGATGGACTCGAATGTAATCCAAATATGAGTCGATGTTAACCAGTAAGTGACTCGAAGGAAACCGGATGTGGAAAGAAGACTATTCGATCCCAAGTCGAATGCAACTCGAATGACCAGAATGAGACCGGAATGTCAGTATATCATGACCAGAATTACATGAAGTTAAGTCGAACGTAAGTGGAACTAAGTTGAACGTAACTTGAACGTAAGTGGAACGTGACTCGAATAGGCAGAAGGTGACTCGATGAGGAACCTTTGAGTATATAAAGGGAGGATTGGTTCACAGGCACACCAGTAGTAACAGGGCACTCACCACGGCAACATAAGCACTTTCAATCACATACACGTACACGAGGGGGGTGGAGATAGGGTTTTTCTGGACCCCCTTCTCCCTCATGTTTAGCCCCATTAGTTTTTGAGATGTTATGACGTTCATTCCATTAGTTTGGCGGTTATAAAAAATATTGCCCTATTTCTTTGTTAATATTAAGACCTTTCGTGCCATTTAGGCATAGGTTTATTTCCTGGCGAGCGATAGCGAGCCTGTAACTTTAGGAGGAACTGGCCATCGGCTGGGACACTTTTCTACCAAAAAATTTACAAATTAATCTCGAATTGAGTGTGTTTTTTAAGCTTTGATGGATGTCTAGCGAAGAAAGTAAAAACAAAAAAATATGTATAGGCTAAATAAAAAATAGACCAAAAAGTAACCCTACCCCCTTAACTCACACAGCTGGGGTGAAGGTAGAACACTTTTCATTGGTAGACACAACTGAGGGGAAGCCGGAGTTAAGGTGTGGAGAGTTAGATGAGTAAGTTTGATTCCAGGTAGGCTACTACTTGAAATACAATGGCCTCGTATAGGGCCGATTTTATATTTTATTTTATTTATTATTATTATTTTTTATTTTTTTCAATCCGTTATATATTTGGGGCCGCACCTAGTCGAGTTATATTCTGGTTGTATTCCAGTTACCTTCTAGTTGGATTCCACTTGTATTCTAGTACTTCTAGTCATGTTTGAGTCGACATCCAGTGTACACTCGATACATCAAGCAAGTATGCAGTCATCTACCAGTCATATTCTAGTCGGCATCCAGTTGTATTCTTCTTAATTCGGGTTATATTCAACTCTCATTCCATTACATTCAATTTTAAAGTGGAATAATCAACTTGTCATCCAGTTGACTTCCGGTCATTATCGAGTGGCATCGAGTTACACTCAAGTAATTCGAGTCGGCATCGACTATAAAAATTACATCAGAACATGACCAGAATAGGTAGAATGCGACTCTAATGCGACTCGAATGCGACCAGGATACGACTAGAATGTAACTCGATAATTTTTAACGTTTTTTTCACTCGATAAATCGTAGAAAGTTAACGCATGCACTAACTTTTTGCTCACTCACTCGATCAATCGAGTGACGACTAGAACATCACTCGAAACACAAGAATAGACAAGAATCTAACCAGAACACGTACAAGAATAGACCAGAATGAGGAAGAAGTGGCTAAAATTTGAATTTTTGAATTCATTCCGGTGGGTTCTGGTGGATTCGAGTTCTGTATGACGCGGCCTATACCCTCATAAAAATCCGGGTGGATGGGACTCGTCAGCCTTGGTCGGCAACCTATCTAGGGGAGTAAACCTTATACAAATCCCTACTGCCACCTTAGGGTGAAGCAAGTTAGTGGATGGATTAGCCACACACCACTAGAAAATTAGTGCTAAAAAATACTTAAAAAGGCCTCGGAGTCGGACGGACCCTAAATTGAGTGGTCAATCCTGTAATTCCTTCAGTAAACTGGCATGGGTAGTCCCTCTTACAGGGGATAGGTCTGCTTGGGGGTATTTTGTGTATGGCCACCCCCATTAACCCCTTCTGTACCGCTGACGTCTTTTTAATTTAATTTTAGCTATATTTAGACGGTTTTTGCAGTTTATGGAAGATCTGCGGTAGTAAAAAGTGTTAAGTGAGATAGTTTGAAGCCTGTTAATTGCTGGAGACCCTTTTTAAACTGCATAAAATCGTCTAATAGTAGCCAGAGTAAAGTTAAAAGGACGTCACGGTACAGAAGGGGTTAAGGGGAGTAAGGCGTCTGGCAATAGATAGATAGATAGATGATTATTCTGATATTTTGGATTTTTTTCTTTGGATTGATTACCATTGTTCAAATGATGATTCGGAACATCGGAAACATTGAGGTAAATTCCAAATCCGATGACTATTGTTTATACATTATTTTATTCTATTCTATATACTGTATTCAGGCCCAATCCCCACTTTTCCTATTTTGTTTTCTTTTTTTTTAGTTAGGCAAAAAATCTGGACTTCAAACCAGGGTGTCAAACGAAAGCCGAATCCATTATTTTTGGTCTTTATTATCGACGGCCACCCCCATGTGCCTGAGTACGGTATATAGTAAATTGTCGTCTATGTAAAGATCAAATTGTTTATAGTTTAAATTATGTTTTTGGAAGTTTATATATGGCCAAAACAATGCTCTTTCACGTTAATTTTCTAGTATTCCTTCTCATATTCAGTCAAGACTTCAAACAAAATTGCTCTGCTTTGACCTGCTCCAAACCAGAGGTGGCCATGAATGAATTACTTCCATATTCTTAAGTAATTTGTTTGATTCTAATTGATAGGTGATGAAAAAGTGTTCATGTGACTCCAGTTTCACAGTTAATATTACTGTATATACAGTACAGGTAGTTATTTTGATATACTGTAGCAATTTTGATTAGTTGTTTTGTCTTTTTACTGTGTTCGTATAAGTTTTGGTTTGTTTATTTTACAAGTTTTACATTAGCCTATAATTATCACCCTGTCTTTACCATCCCATGACAAATCTCTCTATACCTGCCATCCTTTCCTTACAGTATGAGGGTGCAAGAGGAGAAGGAAGCATCATGGAGATTGCATCAAGAGCAGCCATTAAAGAGGAGATACAAGGTGGCATAGCAGTCAAGGAGGAGAGGGGATTTTGGGAGAGAGATTCTGACGAGGATGAAGAGCCAGAGAGGAAGGTGTTTGCGGACGACTTGGAGAGAGGTGAAGTAGAAGACGAGGGAGATGCGTCACCAACGGGAGATAATGATGACTCCACGGTATTTAATAGTTTTGGGTTTTATTTTATATCTAGAATGGTACAGTTGGCCATATTAACCATGTCGCAGTTTTCAGGTTAAAAATTGTCCTATAGACTAGCTTCAAGCTAAATTTATATATTTTTTGTTAGAAAAATGTCCCAACAAAATCCCAGTTTTCCTAAGATTGCAAACTCGCTCTTGCTCGCCCAGAGAAAGTCGACACATGAATGGGGTGAGGCGTCTTATAATCGCCAAACTAATAGGGAGAAACGGGTGTAAAAAAGGTCACCACTGGATTACAAAGGATGAAAGAGGAGATAGGGATACATGTCGAGGAGGAGGAGGCCTTATGAGAGAGAGATTCAGATGAGACTGACACGAGCCAGAGAGCAAGGTGTTTGTGGAGGAGTTGGAGAGAGGTGCGGTAGGAGACGAGGGAGACAGCATGGTAATAATCTCATTGTTTATCTACATTCATGAGCATTAATATAGATAAACCCATTTGAATCTTTGAACTATGAATGCTAAGTTCTGAAGCATTTGGGCTATATATAATAAAGCATTGTATGGTCTCGTTTGTGTTCGATACCGATTCGTATGGTTGTGCGACTATTGATACTCACAACTTCATTCTTCAGAGGTGATGATGCGTTTTTTTACCACCATACACTCCCTGTTTAATAGCTGGTCTAGGGTGGGTGCCCACATGTTTCAGGGACTTCAGTGAATAGTTGTCACAGATTGCTAGACTGTGCTGTCCACTGGTGTCTGCCAAATAGCACATTGTCTGGCCCGAGAATCAAACCCTCGACCTCACGGTTTGTAGGCGAGTACTCTACCAACTGCGCTGAGGCCTGTATAAGGTGACTTAAGGTATATTCAGGCTAACTCATACTCAAGTCTTATATGCATAATACAGTCAGGACCCCCAATACGCGAGTTTATGGGCGACACACGACCTCGCGTATTAGGAATCAGTGTTCTCGGAATGCACTTCCTGGGCCTCCCTCACTCTATTAACGCTTTCCGTACCGTCAACGTATTTTATATTATATTCTAGCTATACAGTATTTAGAATTTTGTTTGCAGTTTAACCCTTGTCTAGCAGGGTGTTTTGGGCTCATTTAGGCATATTCAGGCCCTCCTGCATGATAAATCAAGCATCTGCATGAAAAAAAGAAATATTTAGCAAAAAACTAGGCACTAAAAGCTTCAAAATGAGACCAGAACGAGCTACGTAGCACTCGTGGTTCTCTTGCAGTGGTGCCACGAACAGGGAAGTTTAGCATATATCGGTATATTTTTCCCAGCTATGCTCACTACTGGCTACACTGCCGGCCTCTCGAGAACACAGGGAACATGAGTTAATGGGCGGCGGTAAGCCCTGGGAGTCGGCTGTCTGGCCCGCTGCTCTCCCGGCCATTTGCACTCGATTTTAACCCTTTAAAAGCCTTAATAATGCTCCTAACTTGCTGCAAATTGGTGCACGACTTAAGTCGAGCGCCGCTCTTTAAGGGTTAAGAAGGATCTAAGTTAGTAAAAAGGGTTAAATGAGATATTTCTAAGCGTGTAAATTGCTGAAGGCCCTTTTTATACTTGATAAAATTGTCTAATTTAGTAGCTAGAATATAGTTAAAAAACTCCGCCGGTAAAGAAGGGGTTAAGTGCCATGTGTCTCGCTAATATTTGACCGCACTCGCTTACTATGGGGGAATGGCGGATTTGGCCACTTCTTAGCTCTCGATTCGTGTATTAGTTGTACGTCTCGCGTATTCAAAGTTTTTGGTTATTTTCAACTCCCCTCCCGTATTAGAAAATTCGCACAATCGGAACTCGCGTATTAGGCGACCTGACTGTATGTTAACCCCTCAGACCCGGAAGGGCTCTTAACCCTTAAAAAGCGGCTCACCACATAAGTCGAGTTGAAAAAACTGGCAAAAAACGGGTGAAAAAAGGGTGGAAATCGAGTGAAAATAGGTGGGATAGTAATGATCCATACGTCCGACATCTGTGGCCTCCCGGCCCACACTAACTCCAGTTCCCCCACCGCACGGGAGGATGACAGTGTAACCAATAGTTCGCTAAAAGTGAGCAAGGTAGCAAAATCAGCTAAACTTCCATCTTCGAGGTAACACTGTCAGTGCTCCACGAGTGCTACGTAGCTGTATGTGGCGTCATTGTGTAGCGATTTCCACCTAGTTTTTGGCGCAATACAGTTCCTTTCTTACTGATGGTTGATATAGTAGTCAGAATGGCCTGAAAAGGCCCAAAACGGCCACAGAGGACCCGCTAGACTAGGGTTAAACACCCATAAAAAACACACCCGAGCTACCCGGAAGGGCTCTTAAACACCCATGAGCTTAAAGCCTGTAAGCTTGGTGTGCGAGGTGTACGTCCGACGCATGTAAACAACAGCCGGCTGGACCGACGCCCCGCATCTCCGGCCACAAGAAGGAGTGCGTCGCTTGTTCGTGTGTGCCTGTATGTTATTGTTAAGTATCGAAAAGTAGTGTAAAGTGGCTGTTTTTGCCATAAAGTTATCTCCAATGAAATCATCATCACAACTGAACCAGTTGACTTAGAGAGCTCTACTTAACGCCATTCTACAGGTACGAAACACATCTACGCTTGGGGATGCGCGGGAATGCGGAAACAGTCAGAATAACAAAGATACGGTAACCTAGGCATAGACGTTTTTCGGCCAAAACCCCCGGATTTCGGGGAATATATATGGAATACATAGCCGGGGCTGGAGGGTTAAAGAGACTGATAAATTCCATATCATCTTAAAAATATACTTCAAGTAGCTAGTTAACTATAACCACCATTTGAGGAAAAACATATGAAGCTGAAGATACTTTTAAATATTAGATTATCAGTAAAGTGTTCCTTTTCAAATGGTGTTTTACATATTGTAAATACTTTGAAAAAAGAATATTACAGAAGTTTGTGATCCAAAACTATGCAGATGTCAAAAAAAAAAGTAAATATAAGGAACCCAAGTGCTTCTGTATAATCACATCTTCAGGGATAAGTACTTCTCTGCTTACCCCTCAATATATGAATACGCTGAAGTGCTTCGATTCCTCATGTTTTTTTTCTATCTTGTGGACATCTCCATATTGTACTTAACAGTATTCCATTTAATTTTCACAAATCTTCCCACATTACAGCAGAAGAAGCTAGTGTGTAACCTGTGCGGGCGAAAGTACCGGTGCTTGTCGTCCCTGCGCGGTCACCTGAGCAAGCAGCACCGCCTGGCTGAGTCCGGGTATACCTGTCACCTGTGTGGGGCCGTCGGAAGCACCCGCGCTGCCTTCAAGAGACATCTCATCCGCACCCATGGCCCTGAGTCACTCTCCATACAGCAGTTTCTTACCAAGGTTAGATTATGCCTGTGTGCGTGTGTGTCGGTGACATTTATTTATAAGGTTAGATGCTGTGTCTTTCAATCTCTAAAGGTAGATGACATCCCTCTCAATCTGCAACTTAGGATAGATGCTGGCATCTCTGTTGGGAGGGCCTAACGTTGCCCCTACTATACCTTCACACTGTTCAGTGTGCAACCCACCTGGATGTCCTTTACCAGTACCACCCATGCCATATGTCTCCCATTCTAGCCTGTAATATCTGTGTCCTATTTTATCCTCGATTAGTTTGCTTGGGAAACAGATTAACTTGCTCATGTAGTAATGTACACCCTATGTGGTGGATTGTGTTCTTTTATTTAATAATTTTCATTTTAGTAAGCGTTGTTTCCACATAGCGATTTTGATAATTTAATTTGACTTTATATTGTCCTTGTCCCAATTTTGGTTTGTTTAGTTTGCAAGTTTTACATTTTAATCCCTATGATTATCTGTGTCTTTTTCTATTCCCTAGTACAGTACATCATTTCCTATTCTATTCTCTACTATCCTCGCCATCCTACCCCTAGATTTATTCTATCTGCCAACAATTGTGTCATTCTAGTGTTGTCATTGCAGGGAGGGTCTGACAATATTATTGTTACTCTACCAACATATCCATATAGCCCACCTGGATATTCTGTACCAGTACCGGTACCACTCCTAGCATATGTCCCATCCTAGCCTGTATACTGTATTTGTCCTATTCAAACCCTTAGTATGTATCCTATTCAAACTCACAGTACGGTACTGATTTTTTTTCTTCTATCCCCTAGTACAGTACTGTACAAGGCGGGTGCCCAACCCCGAAAGGGGTTGAAATAGGGGAGCTATCCCCCCGCCAAAGGTGGCTTTCTAGGGCCTTTCCTAGCTGATGCTGAGAGGATTGGGTTCTAGTCATGTGGTGATAGGCTGGTCTATCAGAGTGAGAACTGAGCGATCTCTGCCATACCCATAGCTTACTCAGACTGTTCCTTTTACTTATATATTTTCTGGATCTCAAGTGACGGCGTCTCTTACGTGGATTGACCTCCCAATCTACCAAGATTGGAAGCCAAAGCGTCACATTTTTCCTTTGCCCCTCAACTTTCTTTTCATAATTGCTGAGGGCCACAGGCCCCTGGATGGGGCTTTGGTTTCCCAGGCGTTTCCGCACCTTCCTCAGCTCCCCGCCATGGAGTGGCTTCGGTCACCCAGGCTTTATTGTGGTCGGCAGGGAGGGTTCTTTGGGGGCGCTCGATTATGGCCTTGGCCTTGCTCGGGGCCTTGGGGCTGCTCGGCCAGGCAGCTTGGGGAACAACAACAACAACAACAACAGTACTGTACACCCTATTCTATCCTCTATGACCTGTGTTATAAGCTTTCTCTAAGTATATACCGGTATTGTATATTCTCTTCTCTTCTCTAGCCTCTGTATCGTACTGGATTCCCACATACAGCATTTCATATTCTGTCTACTATCCTCGTCCCATTCTAACTCTAGTACCGTACTGTATTAAGTAATAACGTTCTTAACACTAATATCCCCCAAATTAAATTAATGAAAACATGTGATCCTCCCGGGATTCGAACCTAGGGCACCACATACAGAACTTACACACTAACCATTACACCATCATTATTATATTCCATCCTATCTATATCTATATCTATATCTATATCTATCTATATACTCAGGCTCAATTCCCACTTTTCCTTTTTTTTTTTTTTTTCCATCCACCAATTAAAATGTAAAACTTGCAAACTAAACAAACCAAAATTGGGACAAGGACAATATAAAGTCAAATTAAATTATCAAAATCGCTATGTGGAAACAACGCTTACTAAAATGAAAATTATTAAATAAAAGAACACAATCCACCACATAGGGTGTACATCACTACATGAGCAAGTTAATCTGTTTCCCAAGCAAACCAATCGCACATATAACAACGCACTATCGTCACGTTAAAGGAAGTAGTCAAGTTTGGGAAGTCCGGGACGTTCTGGCAAATTTTACTAAACTCTGCATGAATAAAGAAACTACATGTTAAATGTCAAAATATTATTTAAAATCAAATTTGCAACATGACAAGACATTAACAATAGTAAAAAATACAAATATTGATAAGATATCTATACTATTACAAAATAATATATAAAATACAGTACAGCACTCACTAACGATAGTGCTATCGGGTAGGTACCTGTAAGCATAGCATGCCTCAAGTGACCCCTATCAATAACTACCCTACAAATAACCTACATTTATAGCACAAATAAACTAAGGAAATCGCAAAAGTAAGCAATTGATACTATCGACAATGAATACATATAATATAAAGAGAAATAATTGCAAAATATGAAGTAACAACAGATTTAAACAAAGAGTACTCTTTTAACAAGAACAATAAATTTAAAAAATCATCAATATTAATAATAATAATAATAATAGAAAAAGAAAAAGAAAAAGATAAACAATAAATACAGACAAAAAGTAAGCAGAGGTTATACAAGAAACTTCAAGTTAAAAATGCTTGATTAAAATTATTGATGTCAAATTTTAGAATACAGTCACAATAATTGACCCTAAAAAGATTAAATTTATGGAACAATTTACTTGCCTCAAAACCTCTGTCCACTAAGAGTCTGTATAGTAACCTAGCTCTAGCCCAAAAGTCATCTACTTTAGTGCAGATTTTACAAAATCTTATTAATTGGGAATAAAAACAATTATAAGTGATTTTACTATCGATATTACTACTAGGGAAAGGAAAGTTTATTACGTTAAAATTAAAATCATCAACTTTGTGATATACTTTAAGTATGCACTGTTCATTAACAATCTCTATATTTATATCAAGAAAATTTTCAACTTTATAATTTACGTTACATTGTGTGAGGGGAATAGAATTAGGGTAAATATGTTTAGCAACTTGATTAAAATTTAACAAATTGCAAACAAGAATATCATCAATATATCTACTATTATTACTTAACAGTTTAGCAAGTGCTAATTTTTCTGGAATTTTATTTTTCTTGCTACTGTCAACTAAGTCTTTTATATATTTAAATTCTAAAGCAAGCAAGAATAAGTCTGCAATTAAAGGGCTAGCATTTCCACCCATAGGAATTCCTAATATTTGTTTGAAAATGTACGGCCCGAATCTAACATAAGTATTGAAAAGGAGGAATTTAAGGGCATCTTTAAGTTTAGTTCTATCAAAATATACAGAACTAGTGGGAGTAGAGCTAAGTGATGCATTATTAAAATATGTATAAACATTTATGAAATAATTACCATTCCTAACGAACCTGTCAAAGTGCAAATCTATAATAAAGCAAAGCTCTGAATATACTAAATCTAAAGGCAAATTGGTATACAAAGTTGAAAAGTCGAAGCTATGTACCGAGGTAACTTTCGGCATGGTATTTATTTTATCAATAACTTCTAACGAATTGTCAACACTCCAATAATAGTTAATGCCAGTTCTTCTCATGATGGTATTACAATATCTTTTATGAGTACTTTTAATGTATTTTAAGCAATTTACTACTTGTTGTGGTAGCAAATTTTGCTCCGGCAATAAAGCGATATTTATAAGGTCTTTTATGAAATTTAGGTAACATGTATAATTTTGCAATGCACTTGTTCTTATCAGAAAGTTTAATATCAAATATTATATTTTTCTTGGTATGTTCATCGATTAAGTTATCAATATTCAGATTATTTTGAATTTCATAAACAGAATTACCGCAAATATTTTTACGTAATATGTTACCCTTAATACCTAATTCTTTTTTCATATTTTCAAGATAAAATTTCTTACATGTGAAGCTATAATTATTGCTGGCTTTATCTACTGTAGTGATTACAAAATGTTTATGTAAATTTATTAAATCAGCTTTAAGCTTATTATAATTATAGTCTATAAAATTTGAAAGATTAAATTCATTTTTAATAAAATGCCGTAACTTTAGGTATGAACGTTTGCGTAATCTCCAGAACCGTTCCCTTCCCGAATTGCTTTGTGACTCCCCTACCTTTACCTTTGCACCGCTCCGTTCCTATGTTCAAGCCATACATGTATTCCATGTATTATAACTGACCTACCCATGCATCTCCGCTTCCCATACTTGGTCTCCTAGCCTTATAAGTGGCCTCTGGCTCAGTAGGCTAGAATAAAATCTTTATCATCATCATCATCCATCCACCAATGATAATTAATCTTCTAGTGTCGTCACTGTGGGGAGGGCCTGACAACACTGCCACTACTCTACCAACACATCCGTACAGCCCACCCGGAGGTCCTGTTTCAGTACCACTTATGTCATTTGTGTCCCATCCTGGCCACCACACGAGGGGGTCTCTCCAGGCATTACAAGTGAGTCCCAGGTGTTATTAGATTACTGTCCATTAAGGGAGGTCACCGGCTTTTATTTCATCTTTCTCTCCTTTTCTCTCTTTCCCTGGCTTGTATCCATTCGGCCCTATTCAGCCAACTGTTTTAAGATGTTTATCCCCATCCAGGTGTCAATTTCTTCCTGGCGAGCGATAGTGAGCCAGCATTGTATGGAGAAATCCGGCTTCGCCGGGGACATTTTTCTATCGAAAAATGTACAAATTTAACTTACTGTAAAAAAAAATATATATATATATATGCTGGCTCGCTACCGCTCGCCAGGAAAATATTGACGCCTGGATGTGGGTAAATGTCTTAAAACAGTAGGCTGAAAGGGTCCGAATGGATAAAAGCTAAAGAGAGAGGGAGAGAAAGAGAAAAAAAGCGAGGTGGGTTCCCTTAACGGGATCTTTAGCAAGCCCTAGTTTCACGATGAGTACTCTCTTTGAACGTGATACATAATTCAATAGACCTAATTTTCATTAAAGGGGAGTGCCAGGTACTTTTTAACCCTTTCAAGCTCCAATACGCATTTCTGTTTTGTTTTCTGGTAATTATTAGACGATTTTATTCAGATTAGGAAGGGTATATGGAAGTCAGAGGGTTGATTGAGAGAGTCTTTACCCATTTAATACCCACAGATCCTTCCTAAGCTGCATAAAATTGTCTAATGATAGCCAAAATATACTGCTAAAACGTGTCAGAGCTTCAAAGTGTTAATGTCCTTGAGCATAAAATTCAATAACCACAAATAATGTTTTGATTTCTGTCTATGAGTGTGATACTCAGCAAACTCCTAAATTTGCTACAAGAACTGCATTGGTCTTGAATGTAATACCGGTACTCGTCAAACCCGAATTTTACTGTGAGTACCGTACCGTACTGTACTGTTTATGGACAAAGAGCACAATTTTACTTAATCCTTGCACCTAGAAAATGGTAGCATAAACAAAAATGTACTTGGAGCTTAAAACCACCCAAAAAACATAAAACCACAAGCTGACTTAACGTTTGCATTCTCCCTAGACGGCGCCACGAGGGAGAGCAGCCCCCACCCCTCGAACCTCTGCAGTGTACGGATTGTGAGGCTGTTCTACGTAACCCAGCGGCTCTGAGGAAACACGTCCAGACCCACCACCCCCCTCAGGCTGAAACCAGTTCTGGATCTCCAGGCTTTCAGTGTGATCAGTGTCCAGCTCTGTTTACCTATAGATCCTACTTGGCACGACATATTAAGGTGAGGGAGAGAAGGTGGTTCATAATAGAGAGAGAAGGAAGGTTAATAAGTAGTTGTGAAATTAAAATGTAAAACTTGCAAACTAAAACTGGGACAAGAGAGAGGGGAGGTTAATAGTAGCAGACAGAGAAGTACTGTAATGGAGAGAGAGGGAGGTTAGTAACAGCAGACATACAGAGAGAGAGTATAGAGTAGAAAGAGAGAGCGTGTGAGGCGACTTTAAGTAACCCTGCACCCCTGAGGATACAAGCTTCCCCCCTTCCCCCCTGCTCCTCAGGCCGACACTGTTACAGAATTTTTGGGCTTCCAGTGTGATCAGTGTCCAGAGCTATTTTCCTATAGATCTTACTTGGTTCAGACATGAATGTGAAGAAAAGGAGGTGGTGGTTAATGATAGAGAGCGAGAGACAAGTAGTAGAGAGAATAAGTACTTGGCTGGGCATTCAAAGGTGGGTTACTTACTTGAATCTTACTTGCAGTCGTCTAGAGGTCCCGTCCTCACAGTCGTGGTCCGCCACCGCTGCGTCCGTCCCGTGCGTCCCTTCGAAGGAGGTCCGTCTGGTCCGGTATAGAGTTTGAGGCCACCCGGCAGTTAGCAGTGTATCCAGACACTGGTGGTTCATCTGGGAGGGTCTTTAGAAACTTGTCTAATAACCCTTTGAACCTGTCTACCGGGCAACCTACTATGTCTCGCACTTCCTTGGGCAGCGAGTTGAAATTTTTTGGTCCATTGTGGCCTAGGCTGGATGCGAGGAGGGATCTCACTCGTTCTGGTGCCTGTGTTGGGAGGGATCTCCTCTCACACTTCCTTCCAGTCCGACCATTTTGTTTTTCCTGGAGTTCATTACCAGTTGTATCTGGAACCAGCTTCTCCAGGATTTTCCACACATAAATTGTGCAGTACCTGTCTCGCCTTCTCTGCTGGGAGTACAGCCCTAGCTTCTTGAGCCGGTCCCAGTAGCTAAGGTCCTTCATCCCCCGAATGTTTCTCGTGAAGGACCTCTGGACGGACTCAAGATCTCGTATGTACCCCTTTTTGTGCGGCGACCATAGTTGACTACAGTAGTCAAGGAAGATTTGTACCATAGACCTCCAGAGAGTTAGCATTGTTTCTTGTTCCCTGGAGTTGAATGTCCGTAGGATCCATCCGGCCATTCCCTTGGCTTTCTTGACAGCTGCAGAAATGTGGTGTTGAAATGTGGCATCGTCGGACAATTGCACACCTAGGCATCTCACATGTGGCTTGGGGGTGATGTCGTGGCCGCCTGCAGTGAGTAGTTTGGTGGTGTCCTTGAGGGTTTGGTTCGGGCCACATCGTAACGCTTCAAACTTTTCTTCGTTGAAGGTCATGTTGTTTTCGTCTGCCCATTTGTAGATTTTGTCGAGGTCATCCTGGAGATTATGAATATCCTCTTCATTTCTGACGACACGACTTATGTTCGTATCGTCAGCAAAGGAAGAGATAACTGATTGACCAACTCCATCATCAATGTCCCCTATCAGTATAAGGAAGAGCAGAGGTCCTAATACTGATCCCTGGGGTACTCCACTAATGACGTGGGACTTTTCAGATGTGTGGCCCTTAACAGCAACAGTCTGCGTTCTTGCGGAGAGGAAACTGTGCAGCCACACACCTATTTTGCCTTGGATGCCGAGTTTCTTAATCTTGTGAAGGAGGATGCCGTGATCCACCTTGTCGAATGCTTTAGCAAAGTCTAGAAACACGACATCCACATTTTCTCCCTCTGCAAGCCTGTGGAGTAGCCAGTCATGATGTGCCAGGAGCTTCGAAAGGCATGACCTGCCTTTCCGGAAGCCATGCTGGCTGGAGTTCATAAGGCCATTTTTCTCCAGGAAGTTGACAAGCTTGTTCCTCAGGACTTTTTCAAATATCTTGATGAGGTGGGATGTTAGAGCTACCGGTCGATAGTTCTTCGCCAGGCTCTTTCACCACTTTGTAGACTGGAGTAATGATGGCCTGTTTTAGTGAGGATGGAATTGTGCCTGTGTCCATTGAGTGTCTCCAAAGCTTGGAGATAGGAGGAATCAGGGCTTCACAGCATTTAATCAGCAGTATGGCTGGTACTCCGTCAGGACCAGCAGCTGCATTCGTTCTCAGTTCTTTGATGGCTTTTCGTAGGTCTGCCTCAGTCAGTTCAATATCACTTAGTCGAGTCGGTTGTGGAGTGTCTTCCGTGAAGAAAGCTTTGGGGTCCTGGATTGCAGTTGCTGGCCGTGGTGTGCTGAAGACATTCTCGTACTGTGTTCGCAGGATCCGACATACATCTTTGGGGTCGTTTACAGCTTCACCATCCTCTGTTCTTAATGGCCCCACTTGCGTCTTAATTTTTGAGAAGCGCCTGCAGTAACTGTAAAAGAATTTGGGGTTCCGCTTGATGTTCAGTACTGCACGATCTTCCTCTCTTTGCTTTTGACGCTCATGGGATGCTTTAATTTGAGTTTCTATGCTTGCAATCTTGGTAGATAGTGCAAGCTTCCTCGTTTTGTTTTGGGTGTTATTGAGCTGTTTGTTGAGTGATGATCTTTTCTGCATTAGGATTTTTCGGTCCCTCGGGATTTTGAGGTGCCGAGCGTTGGAAGGTTTCCTCCTTTGGGGAATGTGATGCTGACACTCCTTCAGTAGGGTGCTGAGGATGGTGTCAAGCATGGCATTTGGATCCTTGTCATGGAGGATCAGGTCCCAATTTGTCTGGGAGAGGGAAGTTTGGAGATTTACCCAGTCAATTGCTTCACTGAAGAAGTTCAAATTTGAGAATGAGTTTGTTGGTTTTGTTGGCGGAGTTACAGTTTCAGCTTGAGCCCCAGTCTTCCTGTACATAGTGTGGATAGTTACAAGGCTGTGGTCAGAGAATATTGTCTTCTCCACTGAGTAGTCGGCAACTATATCCTGGTTGTTAGTGAAGAGGAGGTCGAGTGTGTTATTGACTCTGGTAGGCTTGGTTATCAGTTGTGTGAGGAAAAGCTTGTCAGAGAGTTTAAGGAGAAGCCTGGCTTGTGCTTGCTCCTCTGGTACCTCCTGAGACCTTTCCTTCTGGCCAATGGATGATAGGAAAGTTGAAGTCTCCGCAGATGATGATGTCTGGTGTTGGGGTTGGCATATCGTCGATTAGCTTGTCGATTCTGCTGTGAATTATTGTAACTTTCAAGGGTGCATGATGGGGGGCGATAGCAATTGAGAATAATTACATTGAGTGACTTAATGTGGAGAGCCAGCATTTCTACTTGAGTATCAGAGTAGACTAGTATTGGTTTTGTATCTGAGGCTAGGTCATTTCTTACATATGTGATGACTCCACCATGGCTTCTATTTTCACGATCTGCTCTGTAGGAGGTGTAATTTGCCACTATTATTTCTGCATCACTCACCTCACTTTTGAGATGAGTCTCTGTCAGGGCAATGAACATTAGGTCATTTTCTTCGGCAAGCTCAGCAATGAAGGGGATCTTGCTTTTATTTGTCTTAGGGAATAGACCTTGAATATTGCCCATCATTGCATTTTCTAGCATGATTTCATGGCATTTAGCCATGGAAACATTTGGGTATGTGTTGGGACATTGTTGTGTTGATTGCCCATTAGGTGTGTGCTGATTATGGACGCTTGTGACTCCATGGCTTTCGTTAGCGTGTCGAGGGTCCTTTTCACCCCCACCATTAACCCGGGAACTGCGGGAAGACTCTTAAGAGTTCCCCCGGCGGACTGCGGGAAGACTCTTAAGAGTCAGAGAAAAAAAAAATCAACTTTAACCCTTTACTAGCAGCGCTCGACTTAAGTCGAGTGAAAGAAACTGGGAGAAAACGGGTGAAAAATGGGTGAAGATCGAGTGAAAATGGGTGGAACAGTAATGAACCATACGTCCGACATCTGTGGCCTCCCGGCCCACACTAACTCCAGTTCCCCCACCGCACGGGTGGATGACAGTGTGACCAATAGTTAGCGAAAAGTGAACAATGTAGCAAAATCAGCTAAACTTCCATTTTTGAGGTAACACTGTCAGGGCTCCTCGAGTGCTACGTAGCTGTATGTGGTGTCATTGTGTAGCGATTTCCGCCTAGTTTTCGGCACAATACAGTTCCTTTCATGCTGATGGTTGATATAGCAGTCAGAATGGCCTGAAAAGGCCCAAAACGGCCACAGACCCCCTGCTAGACAAGGGTTAAACATCGAAAAAAAAAAATAAAAAATAAAAAAAAAAATAAAAAAAAAAAATTTGGCCCCTGGGCCATGCAAAATATCACTCCTCTACCTCCCCTCCTTCCCCACTTTCCTCCCCTCCTTCAGTTATCACCTATTTTCCCTGTTATTCCCTTATTCTGAGGTATATTTTCGTGCTAACATTAGCGAGTTGCAAGCAGGGCATTGACATCACTGTTAGCAAGCGAGTGCAAGAGAGAGAGAGAGAGTATCGATCGACTGTGTCTCAGTGGCCTTGGGGGAAATTGGCGGGAAAGCAGGTTGCCTCACCCATACATTATATAACTCGCGGCCTGTATCTCCGATTTTGACCATCCAAACGCTGTTTTCACTCGTTTTATTGTTGTTTCAGGTTAATACCTTTATAATCAACCCATAATAGGCGCATATGGATAAGTATTAATGCTATTTATGGTAAAATTAATATTTTAGTGATGGAAACAGCTCAAATACGTCAGCACAGGGGGACGTTTCTAATTACCCCCATGCGCACTTGTTAGGTTAATTCTAAAAAAGCAGGGGCTGAATTTGTATCCTGGACAGCGTCGACTTTCTTCGAGGCCATGTGGGGCACTTGAGCAGTGGCAGGTACCGGTACTGGATTTATATCTTGCTTGGCTTGGTGTCTCTGTCCCTTTGATGTGAGGTAATTTACAGTTACTATTCAAACATTCCTGCTTGGAGATGGAGTCCTCGCACATCTTGGGGTGGAGAAATGAGATTTCCCTAGTTGGCATCCTTGGTCTCTATTTGGCCCATGATTTAGGAGTTTACGACAGACCTTAGGATGACGGTACTCACATTTTGTCCCAAATTTGCCGTGCCGACATGTTTCCCGTCTGTGGTACCTACATATGGGGGTTTCTTGGGCAAGCTGAGTCAACTTGCCATTTCTCCTGTCCTGTGGTGAGATTCTGGTGACATGGGAATGATGGTATGCTGAGGAATCTGAGGATTTCTGTCTTGGGCTAGGCCTAGTTCTAGCAAGGCTGCATTCATGGCCTTGGGTCTGGGAATTAGGCCTAGGCCTACTGAGAGCCAATTCGACCGATAGATTGAGGTCTGCTGGTGTATTCCCTAATCCTAGGTCAACAGTCTTGTCCTCTTGCTTCCTCTTGGGGTCATCAGAGTTGTTTGGTAGTTCTGGTGTAGTTAGGGTCTGAGCTGCCTCGGTTTATGTCAAGATATAGCTTGACTTGAGCCAATTTGCCTGGCCTTAACTGTCAGAAGTGTGTCTTTGGTGATTGCACCTTTCTTTTTCAGTTCTGCCCTAATTACAGTTCTTTGCCTGTGTTTAGCTTCCTCTGCATTGCTTAGCCACTCCTCAGTAAGTAATTTTAATTTAATACTAGTAATTTTACAGCTTTATCTATTCATGTTTTATCATCTTGGTAGGTGGGGATGCTTATCATTCACATTCTCTAATTAATGTTTTGGTAATAAATTGCATTTTTGCTGATAAGTGTCTTAGCTCAGTGACCAGTTACTATTTCCAGCATTGCATCAAGGTGATCGTTAATATAACCTGGGCTACATACATACACAAATTTAAAGACCGAGTGATCCACACAAAGTGCGGTTCCGGTCTCACGTCCTAATGGCGGCGTTCCAGGCAACCCTGTTAAGAGGTGTCTCACTTGTCAGGTTCTTTGATTTAAGTTCAGACCGCAAGATCCGCTCCCACGTCTTTCTTGGTCCGCCCCTTGGTACAGCTCCCTCCACATTCATGGACTTGCATCTTTTCACCCATCTTAGTTCATCCATCCTCTCCACATGTCCAAACCATCCAAGCCTGCTAGTTTGCATCTCATCACTGACTCTTGATACTTAACTTTCTCCTTAGCTCTTCACTTAATATCCTATCTTGCAGTTTGGCACCACACATCCATCTCACCATTCTCATCTCATTGTGTTCCATTCTGTTGATATCATCCGCTTTGACAGGCCACGTTTCTGAAGCATATGTCTTTGCTGCGCTTCTAACGCATGAAGCGTACATCTTTCCCTTCAAGGGGAGAGGGAGTTTTCTCATGATGAGTAGTGGCAAAAGTTCTCTAAACTTTCCCCAACTTCATCTTATTCTGGCGATAGTGGCGGCTTCAGCCCCACCACCGGCAGAGATGGTATCACCCAAGTAGCAAAACTTGTCCACCATCTCCAGTGCCTTATTGCCAAAGTTAACACTCTTGAGCCGGTCATTGAACACAAGCTCACCTTTGCATACTATGCATACAAATTTCTCAATTTGGACTTCTTCCTTGGTAGAGGTCTCTTTATTCTAGCGCAGCGCTTCTTCCCGTGATATACCCACAACAGAGGATGTACATCACTACATTAGCAAGTGAATCTGTTTCCCAAGCAAATCCATCGCATATATAACAACGCACTCTTGTCATGTTCAAGTAGTTCACCCAAATATGACTAGAAAAATCTTAAATCTTAATGTGTGAGGTGTGTTTGCAGTACACGAATGGGAGATCAAATGTGAAACAAATCCGCCATCTCCTCTGAATATGTGACTTCCCCCTTCCCCATATAGTACGCGAGAGTCGTATATGTGATGTGACGTGGTAGGCAACTGATGTGAACCACCAGGACAGCCCCCTCTCTGCACATTTACACAGAAGTATGCACCGCACCCTTATTATTGATCGTGTGGACATTACATCACTCACGGTAGCTACTCCCACTCCCCTCACACACACACAAACACACACACAAGCACGCACTGATTATCTATTGTGTGGACGTTACATCCCTCCAGGTAACCTCCCTGCGCATACACACATACGTACGCTCTCACTTTTTATTGATCGCGTGGATGCTATGTCACTCCTGATAACCCCCCCACCCTGCCCTTACATGCACACAAGGACAAGTTTGTGGTTTATTGTTAGTGTTATAAATCCTTTAATTTTTTTTTTTTGTACAGTTTTGGAAGGGATGTCCACCATATGTATTTTCTGCCTTACTATTATGTTATAAATATGATTTCCTAGTATGCGAGCTTGCATGTCGCCCAGAAACTCACGCATTGAGAGGAAGGACTATATTTATTCATTAGCAAGTCCTGAAGACAAGCGATATTTAAACCCATTTCATATTTTACCTTGTGTATTCTCCTCTTATTTCATCAGAAAGTGCATGAGAGTTGCCCACGCCCCCAGAGGTACAAGTGCAGCGAGTGTGGGAGAGAGTATCGCCACAAGAAGCGTCTGCAGCACCATATCGCCACCATCCACGCCTCGCCAAACTATCGACCTGTATATAGCTGTACTACATGTGGCCTCACCTTTACTACTTATGCCAGGAGGTAAGTAATAAGAGATAGAAAGGGCATGAAAAAGACAGAGAGAGACAGACATAAGAGAAACAGAGTCAGAAAGCCGCACAAGTATCGTGAGTGTTGGAGAGAGTATCGCCGCAAGAAGCGGTTGCAGTGTCACATCTCCACCATCTTTGCCACGCTAGAATATCAATCTATATGTAAGTGTACTACTTGTGGACTCGCCTTTTCCACTTATATTCGGAGGTAGGTCAGCGTAGATTGAAGAGGGAGGAAGTTCAGTAATATTGAAATACTGTACCCATTTACACCCATTATTGAAAGAGAGAGACAAAGACAGAGACTTTGCCTACCAGATATCTTTCAGGGTTATGGTTGTCCTACATTAGTCTTAGCAAGAATTGCTCCCTCCAACTATGTCTTCCTGGTTCCATTTGGTATTGTTCACATACAATTCTAGGTGGTTATCAGAAGTGTTTCTGTTTACATTGATTTAAATGAAAGTGTGTGTTTGTGTGTTCCCGTCTACATCAGTACCTTCTGTAGTGTATCCCCTATTGAGGGGAGATCCTGTTTGGAAGTGCAACAAATTTCAAAAGTATGAAATGCCTCAGTTTGTTTTCAGAGTTTTAGCTCAGGCTTTCAAACTTTGTCTGGTAGACTAAGATATCAGTAAGAACTAACACAAATTTGTATGCAGATATTTACATTTGCCTTTTAAACAAACTGAAAAACAGAGGCAATATTTGGACTGAAAATCATTCTTGGGACATTCACCTTGATTTTTTGTAATTTTACCTTGACTTTTTAGACATTGTCTGAAAGAGAGGTAGTAAATTGTAGACAGATACATGATCTGGAAGACATAGGTTTTCAAATCTGGGATCCGAATGAGAGGATATTTACTAAATTGTTCTTCACTTATTCCTGTTTACTACAGCATTGAAAGGGCATTAGGTATTTCAAGTTCACCATCTTACAGTATAATTACCCCTTCTCTATAGACGTAGCCACCAACGCAAGGTTCACCGTGACCGTTCCTTGTGGCCGTGTGGAGAGTGTCACCGATCCTTCCCCACCCTAGCGGAGTTGGACCTGCACCGTCACAGTCGACACAAGTCCGCCTGTCCTGTCTGTGGCAAGGTCTTCATGGTTAGTGTGCACTCCACTTTATTAATGCCTGATTTAAAGTAAAACTCCTCATCTTTCATATTACTGTAATAGGAAGAGACCCTGGGTTCCCAAAAAAATCTAGAGAAGTGCCTAAACAATGGTGCCGTACTTAGTCCAGAGTTTTATTTCTGCCTTTTGGACTTGAGCCAAAATACAGAGGTAATTGTCTGCACTGAACAGTTTTTTAGACTCATATTGATGTTTTGGATATTTATCTCAATCTTTCGGATTTTGTCCAAACGAACTAGTCTGAAAGTCACAGGCTTGCTGAAGTGCAGAGTTCAAAAGAGAGTTGTTTTCCTGTACTGTATGCCTAATTTTAGGTTTTCAATATCAGGTAGTTCTACACTAATTGATGCCTTTTCCATCAATAGCTATATGGGTGAGGGCTGGTTCTGTCCAGAGTGAGGTTTGGCATCCCCTGCCCAACCTTAACTGTTTCTGTCCGTCTCTATTCCTGTACTACTTTTCTACTTCGGGGGGCGGAAGGCTAGGAATCCTCCTCCCCTTGTAAAATTCACCTACTAGACGAGACAGAGAAAGGGGCGAGGGAACGCAAAAATGGTCGCGAACCCTAAGAATTGGAACTTAATGTTGTTTCTGTTCGGGCTCTGTCTCGAGTCGACCATCCCTAGCTATGGTGGTATGTGCCTGAGCATATACATACATACAAACATATACATTAATGTTCTCTACCCTCAGCGCCGCGATAGTCTGCGAGAACACCTATTGATCCACAACGGTCCACGGCTGCCCTGCCCTCACTGTCCCAAGACCTTCACACAGGGCTCCAACCTCAAGCGACACATCCGCATCCACACCGGTCAGTCCAACTTTCTTATCTCGGACACGTTGGTCTGGTTAAACTATTTTATTGCCTTCTTCTCTGCTAGCAGAACTTACATCTTATGCAGTATAGCACACGCCCGCTTCCAGAATGTATAAGATACCATTCAGCTTTGGGTTTTTTAGGATAAGAGTAAAAAACATTCAGATTGTTAACATTTTAATGCATAGGCCTAACTACTTTTCTATGAGTAACCAAGTGGCTTGAGTATTCTGCATGTGAGCATCCTATTCTGTCTTGATAGCATAATGATTAGTGCGCGGAATTTCGGTGTGAGTATCCTAGGTTCGAATCCTTGGAGTGCCACATGTATTCATTAGTTTCATTGATTTAAATAATTAGGTTTATTTGTTAGTTAATTGGTGGGTTGCTGATGGCCTAATGGCCTTCTGAGCGCTCCTCCGGGTCTGGGGGTTTAATACAGTAGCTTGTATAACCATTAATAATCCCATCTCTCTTTCCAGGGGAGAAGCCGTATGAGTGTAGCTTCTGCCACAAGGCTTTTGGTGACCGGTCAGCGTGCAAAAGTCACATGTTGGTGCATACTGGCGCCGGCCGCTGCACCTGTCCTACCTGTGGCGCCACATTCTCCAAGCGCCAGAAACTCAACTACCACATGAGGCTCCACACTGGCCAGGGGCTCCTGTACTGCCCTCTATGCTCGCGGCCGGCCACCAACACCTATGATCTCAAGAAACACCTTGAGACGCACCAGATGGCTCTCTTGACCACTCTGAAGGGGTCCCTGACGTACGCGGAACTAGAGGACCTCCCCGACTTGGCCCTGAAAGCCCTGCATAATTTAGTATGGGTAGCAGTGCAGAATAGCCAGAGGGAGAAGGTGGTCAAGAGAGGCGGGGAGCTGATAGAGAATAGCAACCGGGAGCTGAGGGGTAGGGATTTGGATGAGGCGGAAGGTAATGAAAGTGTCAGTGACGGGATGGAGAGGATCGACTTTTCCTGTGTCAGTCTCGTCGCCATGGATAATCAGGACAATTGTAAGTTTGACGAGCCTGTTCCCATTCTGAAATTGCCTAAGAACTCAAAGAAGAAGCCCACGGAATCTTTGAGACAGATTAGGAAAAATAATTTGAATACCTCTAGTGACTCACAATTTTCAAGAGATATCGTTGACCTTGAGTTAGAAGATAAAGAGGAAATTGGAAATAGTAGAGAGTTGGATAGCGCAGATAAGCAACAAAATAATAGTGATTGTTATGAATTTGTGTCCGATGGGGAGCATTCTGAAGACGATTCGGAAAGAAGACATCCAATTGCCCCTTTAAATATCAAGAGACCTAGAAAAAGCCAACCCCATAAAATTATTAGAAAAGCAGATGGCGATTCAGAATTTGTTGTTGAGAAAAGTAATTGGGGTAGTGAATCCAACTTGCCTAATGAACTTATACAAGAAAAGCAAGTGCAAGAGAAGGTTGATGCAATAAACATTATTGATTCTAGTGATAAGAATGATAGAATTGAAAGTAATTATGATAAACCACAGAGCACTGATGAGGAGACATATGAACTAAGCATGCACAATAACCACATTAATTCAAAATATCAAGCCCCAGCCAAGAAGAATAACTCGAGAATCAACAAATCGCGTGCCTTAGCAAATCAGCTGCAGAGTCAAGCCGGCAAGGGAGCGTCAAAATCGAACGGCTCACAGTCCCTGCCACCCCTGGCCGTACTGACCGAGGTGATGCAGTTTATCATGGGGGGTCTGTCGGCCTCCAATGCTAACGATACCGACAATGCCGACTCCAAGGCCCCGCCCACTCTCGGAGACCAACTAGTGGAGAGGTGCTTGGAGGTCATTATGAAGGACGGAGATAATGAGGACGACGATGGCAGTGGTGTGTATGACATGAAAGGTGAGATTGGGGAAGAAGTAGATATAGTTAAACCAAAAGTCAGTAAAGGCAAAAGAAGAGGCAAGGACAGTGATACCAATAATGTAAATGCAGCAGGGACAAATGTTACCAAAGCAAAAGCAAAACAAAAAGGTAAAAGGAGAAAGGGAGACGGAAGTGGAGAGGAAATTGACAACATTAAATTGAGAGCAAATCAAAAAGAAAAAGGTAGTACCGGTACAAAAGAGTGTAAAATTCAGGATGGCAGCGAAATGGAGTCAGATGAAAATGGTGAAAGTGGAGGAGAGGTAGATAACATCAAGGCCAGAGCAAACAGTGACAGTAAAGGTTCAGGAAGCGAAAAGGAGAGTGACAATGAAAATGAAGAGATGGATGAAAGAGCAGACTGTAAAGATAGGAGGAGAGACGGGGACAGTGAAATAGAAAGCATATATGACACAGAAGGTGATGAAGAGGAGGGTGTCAGTGGAAAGGAAATGGAGAAGAGTGAAGGAGAGGAGAACAAAGAGTGTAGGAGAGAGAAGAAGGGTGGCACGAAAGCGAGAGAATGCAATAGTAGCCTAGGTGCGAGAAACAGCGATGGTAATGAGGCCGTGGTTAATAGTGAGGAAGAGGTAAGTGAAGCAGAAGGTAGAAAGGGAAGAAGAAGAAGTGGCAATAAAGGTAAGAGGAGATATAAGGATGACAGTGATGTGGATGAAGAAGTGAATGCGGATAATGAAGAAGGTGAATCGGACGAAGGTGGAAGCGCAAGGAGAAAGAGCACCACTCAAGCTAAGAGAAGATATAAGGATGATAGTGAAGAAGTGGAAGAGGATAATGAAGAAAGTGAAGCGGATGAAGGTAGAAGCGGAAGGAGAAGACGCACCACTCAAGCTAAGAGGAGATATAAGGATGATAGTGATGATTATGAAGAAGAGGACTTGGAAAATGAAGAAAGTGAAGCGGACGAAGGTAGAAGCGGAAGAAAGAGAAGAAGAAGCTTCACGCAAGCTAAGAGGAGATATAAGGATGATAGTGATGATGAGGATGAGGAAAGTGAAGCGAACGAAGGAAGAAGCGGAAGGAGACGAACGTGTACCAGGAAAGTTAAGACAAGATATAAGGATGATAGTGATGATTATGACGAAGGTGAGGAAAATATTGAGAGTAGCGAAGTAGATGAAAATAGCGATGAAAGTGAAGGCAGAAGAAGATATAAAACCAGGAGAAGAAGGCTGGATTTTGACAGCGAAGAGGACGGCGAAAACGAAGGCAAGAGGAAGTATAAATTCCGGAGAAGAGCAGAGGAGGAGGAAACCAAAACAAGAAACGCCAGAAAACGCACGAGGAATCCAAGCCACACAAGCGCAGAAAGCGAAAGTGATGAGGATAGCGAAATGGAAGAGGAAGGTAAGAGAACCAGAAGAGAGAGAGCAAAGAGAAATGTTAGCTACAGTGACAAAGATAGCGATATAGAAAGGGAATGTAAAATAACGAGAAGAGAGGAGGAGGATAGTGATTTAGAAGAAGTATGTAAGCAAACCAGAAGAGAGAAAGCAAGGATGAATTTTATCAACAGAAGCATTGTATCCGATGATGAAGATGAAGAAAACAGCGAGACGGAAAACCATAGCGCCAGATCTGAAGCTAAAAGTAATAGTGATAAATCTGAAGATGAAAGTCATGACGCTAGATCTGAAGCTGAAGAGAATAGTGCCAGATCTGAAGCTGAAAGTGATGATGGCAAGAAATTGCCTGAAGGAGAAAACAGGGACATGATTTGGGATGGAATGAGTAAGACCGATGGACTTAGAAGAGAAGGGATCGTTGGTGGAATAGGAGTAGAGAAATAACAATTCAGAATATAGAGATGTAATTGATATTAGACAAATTAGAGATAGATAGATAGACATTTCAGAAATGCGACCCTCTGTTAAGACTGAGGAATTGAATATGGAATATACGGTAAGTAAAGAAATATTATTTCAGGGATTAGGGATATGATTGATTAGTGAACAACTAGTGATAGAAAAGCAACATTTTAGAAACCGGAGCTTTGACTGGCATTGAGAGGAATAAGAATCTGTAAAATGTGAAATTATATTTACCTTGGAAGTATGATAAATAGTGTAGTTAATGTTATCGCTTGAAACAATTAAGGCAGGATATGGTGTGACAGATAAGATTGCTGCAAGGATGTTGCAGCACTTGATGCATAATTTAATTTACACCTGGTAACCAATTTGTTTTTAAACACCATATGAGGAGAAGCACTTTATTGACCCCACCCCCATCCCCCAACACACACACACACACACACACACACACACACACACACACACACACACACACACACACACACATACATACACACATTATGCACTCTACCAATCACACACATCTCCCTGATTGTACCCTTCCTCCCATCACGAAGGAAACTATATAAATTCTTTATGTTTTGGTGTATGTCATGGGACTGATGAAGCTATATGCCGAATATCGATAAAATGCTATTCCTCATATGCTGTTTAAATTAATTGTCGACTTTTCTGAGTTTATTTTTGACAACCAGTTTCTTCTACTGCATTTAGTATACAGTGTACTAATAATCAAATGTGAAGGAGGTTGCTAATGACAGACAACAGTGGCATCGACTTACTATGGTTTACCAAGCCAAGTTATTTACCAACCTGATACTATTTCAGCGTGGAGCTAAGAATAATATTGATCTTTGATGAGAAAAGAAGTCATATGATGCAGTCTTCTTATCTTAACCCTTCGAGTACCGGTGTCATTATTTTAACTTTATTCTGGCTACTCTTAGACGTTTTCAGTCAATTTCAAAAGGGCCTCCAGTAATTAGCAAACGTCTAACTATCTCATTTAACCCTTTTTACTACCACTGATCCTTCTTAAACTTCATAAAGTCCTCTAAATATAGCTAGAATAAAGATAAAAAGACGTTGCTGGTACAGGAGGGGTTAAAAAAACAATACCTAAGAATTGTTATAAGTTTCTAAACATTAGGTCAGTGATATGGTTAAACTATACTATTAATACTGCAGGTACTGTTGAACATTAGAATATAAATGCTAAGAGCACATTAGATAGTCAAGGACACTTCAAATACGATACTGGTAACAGATACTTTATTAAGAAATAATGTAATAATGTATAATTTATTTTGTGATAAGCAGATGCATTTTGGAAAGGAAAGGAAATACAGTGCAATATCTGCCATATCACAGACCATGGGCTGAACTGCTGTTTCTTTAAATCTGTGATGAATCTATTACTATATGATACCTTAAGCATGCTGTTAACCCTTTCACGCATATGACGCAATTTTGAGCCTATTGGGGATACTTTAAAGCCTTTGTTACCATCAGGGGTATTTAGAAACCTTTAGTTTAGTTACTTCAACCTCTGCAGTTGTCTTTTAGTTAGCTGTGGGCAGAAAACTAATTTTGGAGAGGTAATTATAAGAGTGAGAGAACTCTATTTCTTATTGCTAATCTGGCAACCTCTGCGTCATAAATGTGTGAAAGGGTTAAGGAAATTGTCCTTTGTGTAATTAAATGATAGGTAAATAGTGTGCAATAGAGCATTTCACAAGCATTTATGTGATCAATATTTATCAAGCAATCTAGTATATCACGTAGCTCTTGGATTTTGCCGTTAAGGTTTTGCCTATGATGAAGGAAAAGAAAACTAATGGGGCTAAACATGAGGGAAAAGGAGGTTGGAAAAATAATCCCTTGAGTGAAAATCTCCCCTTAAGTTGTCCAATGATCACGTTACTGTCAGTAGTGGGTGTACGGTATATATGTGCGCGTGTACATGTGTTTCAGTATACATGTGTACATATATGGCTGTGTGGTACTGTATGTCACTCATTGAATCCATTGTTGTCATATGCACTCGCTGTACGGTCGCGCTTATAAGTCATGTCCCAGCTGTCATTACATTTGGCTTCCTCTGTGCTGTATTAATGTCTGTCAGATGTTGGATACGGTTGGTAAGTGTAGGAAGATGTTTGTATATTTCACTCGATATGCAGAAATGAAGCTTAGATATTGCTGATACCAATTATTGATCAAAACATGATTGGTGCCGAGACATCACTTATTAGCGCGACTGTACCTTATACTCTCTTCTAGGAAATATAAGGTAAAACTTGCAAAATAAACAAAACCAAAACAGGGATGACACAAAATATAGACAAACAAACTTACCAAAATCACTATGTGGAAATAATATATAAGGGCTAACTAATATTTATATGTATACTGTAGTACAATATTAAAATGTAAAGCTTTCAAAACAATCAAACCAAAACAGGAATGGCACAATATAAAGACAAAAGAACTTATCAAAATCACTATTTGGAAATACAATAACGATTTAGCAAAATATAAATAATAATTATAATGTAAAACTTGCAAAACAAACAAACCAAAACAGGGACAACACAATATAATGACAAAAGAACTGATTAAAATCTCTATGTGGAAATAACGAAACCACCACATAGGATGTATGTACATCACTAGCCTACTGTACTTGGCCAGACCTATGAGAGTTCCGTATGGAGCTCAGAGGTCTGGTTAATCTGCTTTACTTAACCAAACTAGCCTACATAAGCAAGTGAAACAAAATAAAAGTCTGAAATTTTTGACAGAATAAAGTACACTCATGTTTTTTCACACACAATTATATGTTCTTTCAGATACCAAATTTGCATTGCACTTGCCTTTTTTTTTATTGTGTTTCACATTGTTTTTTTCTTTTTTCCACCTGTCTGATTTTTCTATTGTTCATTTAAATGAACTTTGCCTTTTATTGTGTGGTGCTTGTTTGTGCTCTATTAAATCCATTTCATTTGCACTATTGTTTTATAGTTTGACTAATTGACTAATTCCTTGAATGTAATGATAGTGTATTGTTGTTGTTGTTGTTGTTGCTGTTCCCCAAGCTGCCTGGCCGAACAGCCCCAAGGCCCCGAGCAAGGCCAAGGCCATAACCGAGCGCCCCCACAGAACCCTCCCTGCCGACCACAATAAAGCCTGGGTGACCGAAGCCACTCCATGGCGGGGAGCTGGGGAGGGTGAGGAAACGCCCGGGAAACCAAAGCCCCACCCAGGGTCCTGTGCCCCTCAGCAATTATGAAGAGAAAGTTGAGGGGCAAAGGAAAAAAAAATGTGATGCTTTGGCTTCCAATCTTGGTAGATTGGGAGGTCAATCCACGGAAGAGATGCCGTCACTTGAGATCTAGAAAATATACAAGTAAAAGGCACAGTCAGAGTAAGCTATGGGTATGGCAGAGATCGCTCAGTTCTCACTCTGATAGACCAGCCCATCACCACATGATAGTGTATTGTTTTATATGCTAACTGTTTGCTTGGGAAACAGATGAACTTGATCATGTAGTAATGTGCACCCTATGTGGTGGATTATGTTTTATATTCATATTTGTTTTCACCAATCCACCAATTAATTTACAAATAAACCTAACTATTAATGTGCACCCTATGTGGTGGATTATGTTTTTATATTCATATTTGTTTTCACCAATCCACCAATTAATTTACAAATAAACCTAACTAATTAAATCATGAAAGTAATGGATACATGTGGTTCTCCAAGGATTCAAACCTAGGATACTCACACCGAAATTCCGCACACTAAGCATCACGCTATAAAGACAGTTAAAGGTTTATGCACAAGCCTACGATATATTATTAATTCTTGAATACTGCATGTTAATCTAAGCATGTACATACTCCCATCTGCTGTATGGTAGCCTAATGTTTAGACGAATGGAAGAGGTAATTAATGGAGTAAAATTTTATTTTATTAAGCGTTATTTCCACATAGCGATTTTGATAAGTTCTTTTGCCTTTATCTTGTGCCATCCCAGTTTTGGTTTGTTTATTTTGCAAGTTTTACATTATAATTTCTGAAAATTACATCTTAAAACTTGTATTTCATGATTAGTGAAGTATAAAATTATATTAACGTTTTATCCTGGGAACCAAATACAGTACTGTAATGTATACTACAGTGTCTTTATAACTGTACATTATTGGTTATTAGAGTTACCAGTACATGCTTTATTGTTTTACCATCAAGTCTTGTATACAGAAGAAAAAAACCTAAGAAATAGCTGTACAGTAGGACTACTATAGCACTCTTTTACCCAGTAAAGGTAAAACATTTGTCTATATACAGTACAATACAGTAGTATTATAAAATGTTCACGTGACTAGGTTTCTTTTGTCAATGGAAACTATCAAGACACTTATAATAACTGTATCCATGCATTTGTATTATATACTAGAATGTTTACCTATAGTCCATTTATTATAATTAGGCCAACAGTGTTTACCACTGTCTATCTATATAGTTTCTATATACCCTGGCCCAATCTCCATTTTTTCTTTTCTTTTTTTGACCACTAACCTCTATACAGTAATTCTAAAATGACTGGAGTAATCGAGCTAATATTTCTAGCATTTGGGAGGAGTCAGTCAGGGAATAGGTGTTAAAATTTGCAGTTTATTTGCTCTATTTTTTTTTAAAGTTACAGAGGTCAGGGTTCACAATTTCTGGCCTACTTTAAATGAATAGACTATAGTTGGTTAGGAGATACAATAGCTACCGGTAAATTATAATTATCTTAGCAGCTACATTTTACTAGTGCAATTATTTAACATAACTTTATCCTTCCAGCTATTATATTTGGGAAATATTATGAATTGCATATTATTTATATTATTTAACAAGTCTCAAATTAATATACAAAACTCAATTACTTAACTGAAATGCATGCCAATGCCAGCTAACGAAACAATATACCGGTATATAATCACAACGCAATTATAAGCAAACCGATATAACTGAACAGAATCGCTATGTGTGATAAATACAATTCGTTTAACACAAAATAAATGAAATAAATATCAAGAAAATAGAAGAAACAGTTAGAAAGAGATGTGAGGCAAGAAACTTTTAGAATTACCATTTCATAGATTGGCTGCTTGCATAGGCTGATTGAGTCCCATCCACCTCTCCCTTTTAGTCGACTATTACGACATGCATAATTTTATATACCGGTACTGTACATGTACTTTAAAGACTGAGGAATGTATAACAAGTATGGTTTCAGTCTTACGTCCTAATGGCAGCATTCCAGGCAGTCCTGTTTTGGGCTATCATGTCAAGTTTTTGATATTGATATGATGTCAGACCAAAGTACTTGATCCCACGTCTTTCTAGGTTTACCGTACCCTTTGCGCAGCTGCCTCCATGTTTTCTGTGACTAAAATATAGGTCCCCAAGGTTATGGGCCTTTTCAGTAGTCATGTATACAATTTCCTACGTGAGTACAGACCCAATGTGATTATATGTATGGAAGGAAGGAAAAATTGTACCAGTTAATTACAATTGTAGTTTGTTGTCCAGTAGTTAATGCTTACAAGAATAATTTAGAATCAAACTGTCAATTGATCATATGCATTAACTATGAGTATGTACAGTATATACGGTACATACATAGTTAATGCATATGATCAATTGACAGTTTGATTGTAAGTTATTCTTGTAAGTCGATCATTCTATTTTTACATCCATACATAAAATCACAGTTTACCTACTTTAGGTCTACCTTGGATGAGTTGTTCACCACGTTGCTAGTGGCACCAATGAGCGTGATAGGCGTTGTTGGATGTGGATATGAGTTTATGTGGATAACTGTACCTGTGAAAGTGGGATGAGGCTGATTTTTTTGGAAATATATGATCAGGAAAAAATAGAATCAAAAGAAAGTTCTAAGGAGGCTTATCATCAATTAAGAAATTTGTTAGTAATTGATCAGTTCAGATTAATGAAACATGTAGATTACTTTGAAGTACAGTTTGCCGCACATATTGCATATTGTACTTCACCAGTATCATTTCATCAGCAGGGTACTCGGTGCTTCTTACTTATAATACTTAAAGATTCATTTACAGCTCAGGGGTAGTATATATATGTAAACACAGTAGAAAGGCCAAATAATTTTATTCATTAAGTTAACAGATATTCTATTTAGCCTCATTAACCGGGCAACTTGACCTAGCGATTCGTGACAAACGTCTAATGTTCATGGCCGGGGTTACCCCTTCACGGGAATTACGGCGTCTGGAAAAAATAGAATAAAATACTAAAGATTATAAGCTAAAAAAATTAACTGACACTTATGAAAATCATATGAAAACATGTGTTGCCAGATTCAAGGGTTTAACAAGAGTATTAACCCACGAAATCCGGAGGGCCTCATATGATCCCGATCGCTGTGTCCGGGGCCCTTTTGGTACAGGCAAACTTCATAATTCAGTAGCTACTGATTGAGACCACTTAGAGCAGACAATTTTTTTGCAAAGTAGAATGCTGTTGAGATGACATCGCTACGACACGTGGTTGCTGTGTTATGATGATTTTAGCGGCGATTTTTAGCCACGCATTTTGCCTCATTATCTCATATGAGGCCTCCCTGATTCCTAGGGTTAAATAGTCACAAATAAAGTATCTATAAATGGTTCTTCACTATTTTATTTGCATTTTTCTTGCATATTATTCTGATGATTAATCCAAGAGTTTTCCAGTTAATATGCTTGTGAGTACTGTTTTTTTGTGATTCTGGTTTTAATTAGTCTATTTGGGTCCGAAGTTCTATATTTGTATGGAAGCTCAATATTATTTACTATAATTTCTCCCAAATATTTGTGTATTTGTCAGACATTTTTCACCCTGAAGATAAATTTTGAAAGTTAACTTGTTGGTGTGTATTTATTGGTAGTTTGTTTGAAGCTATGCACCCTATAGTCTATTCGCTGTAAGTAGGCGAGAAATCTTGAACTCTAACCTCTGTAACTAAAAAACGACTAGAGTAATCGAGCTAATATTTCTACCGTTTGGGAAGAGTCAGTCAAGGAATACATGTCAAAATTTACAGCCAATTTGCTCTAGCCCTTTCTTAGTTACAGAGGATAGAGTTCATGATTTCTCGCCCACTTACAGCGAATACACTATAGGACTTCACAGTAACTCATTCAGTATGCTCACTAACTTTTCTGTTTGGTTTGGCTATCAATAGAGGATTTTATGAAGATGAAGCACCTACGGGAGTCAAACCATTCACCGAGATCATTTACAACACCGGAGCAAAGTGTTTCTGATGGAGATAGGTTCAGGTGCTTTGTGGAATTATGGGCCATTTTATTAAACCATTTTAAGAGCTTTCCCGACCAGATTGACCCTTATACAGATAAGCGATAAGGGTCAATCTGGTCGGGAAAGGTCGTAGGGTAAGCTCTTACCATGGTTTAATAAATGGCCCTATGTCCTGCTGAAACTAGAGAGAAAATCCTAGCTGGATTAGTGAAGTTGGCACACATTTGATCCCAAAACAGTCTAATTATTTTGACGAGTCTATAAATCCCAACCCCCATCCTCTCGTAACTCAAAAAGAGTTCAGCAAGTTGATATTTCTACCATTTGGGAAGAGTAAACCAGTAAATTGTTGGTGACATTTTACAGGCCGTTTGCTCAAGCCCTACCCGAGTTAGAAGAGGCTATGGGTCACAATTTATAGACTTAATGTATAATAAATAAACTACAAGAAATTGAGAGATCCTTCCCAGTGATCTACAGTAAATGAGTGAGCCCACACACACATTTTTTGTTCGAGCCATGTGTTTAGTACCTTAAAATGTGACACAGATACTTGTTGACCTAATTCAAAAGTTTGCATTTGCTCAATGACTTCATCCAAGATAAACAGGTAGAAGCAGTAAGATTTTTTGATGGGCCCTGGCAAGATTTCGGGAGTGTCCACTATGGCCCATATCTAGCCATCAATCAATCAATCGAATCGGACAAAATATTACTGACGTGTGCTGCGTGGGAGGCGTATCCCCATTCACACGCAATTCATTATGTGTGACTATTGTGCGAGAATGTCCATATTGTAATTCTGTTTCAAGAGTCCAATGTCAGAACATTTACATTTTAGCTAGGTAAGTTAAGGAATTTCAAGTTGGCTCCTCCGTGTTTCATGATCGTACTGCATTCCACCTGTAGCTTTAAAGGTGAACTACAGGGATGAACGAAAAAACTAAGATTAATGCAGGGTCATAACTTGGCATGAATATACTGTAATATGTATATAGGCAATATCGATATAGTTCCATTAAACTCCAGAACAAAATACTAATATATATAGTCGTTGGTGACAAATTGGCATCTTCAGCCAGCTGGAGTGACTCCATTGTGCAGAGAAGCTGTTTGTAAACAAGATATGCGGTCCTGAACAGTGAGGTCTGTTTTTCGTAATTAATACCTTTCAATTCAATACTCAAGCTCTGCAAAAGATCGACCAACGTCCTGATGATGTGGTGCACATCAAGAAATAATTCCAGCTCGCCAGCAATAAACATACATGCAGTGTTTATGCATGTTTAGCCTGGTCCAGAATTGAGTGAGGTCGGTTCTAGGCCTATTTCGTAATGATAATATCGTTTTCTGTTCAATTTATATATCGCGGTCCCTTGACCAGACAGTGGTGAAGCCAAATGTTGAGCTGTAAAGATGCATACAAATTATAAGAGTTTCTCAAATTAAAAAAAAACACAGATTCACCCATTTCCCATGTCGATAGTTCCCGCCATTGGCTACAGTTACGCCATGGTAAACACGCCAGTTCGCGCCATATAAAATAACTTAGATAAGCTATATTTCTATGTTGTTAAAACAAATTGATGAAAGTTCTTCAGTATCATATACCTAAAACCAAGCAGATCCCAATGGACATTGTAGTTTGAATAGGTTTCATCCCTGGAATTCACCTTTAAGGGGGTGTTTTTTCTGGACCCCCTTCTCCCTCATGTTTAGCCCCATTAATTTTGAGATTTGAAGATGTTCGCCCCATTTGTTTGACACTTATAAGACTTTTCACCCCATTTCTTTGTCAATTTATGACCTATCATGCTATTTAGGTGTAAAAATTTTCCTGGCGAGCGATACGGAGCCTACAGTTGAGGAGGCACCAGCTTTTTCTTCCGAAAAATGCACAAATTTTTCGAATGTGGGTCTTGGGGATATTTTGTTAAGCTTATGGAGGTCTAGGATCGGAAAAAATATATAAAAAACATTTCCCCCCCCCCCTACAATTGTTTTCTAGAAGTACAAGACGTAAAAGCCAGTCAAACAAAAAATTAGTAGATTTTTTAGTGTACAGTATAAACAATAATATAGTTCAGGTTGCATTTGACAACTTGTATTTATTAATACATGTGTTCTCATCAAGCTTGAAAAGTTGCTGATTTAGGGTTCGTTATATGGGCATTTTTCCGGTGATTATACTAGCCATAATTCGATTCTTAGCTTGTGAGTTTGGATAAAATCAATGAAGTTAGTTAAGGTGGGGTGAGCCGTGGTATAGTCAGTAGAGCGTCGGCTGCTGATCAAAAGGTCGGCGGATCGAGACCATACTGTCAAAATGTTATTGGTAGATGTCAAGCCCGGGCAACTTGGCCTAGCGATTCGTGACAGACGCCAAATGTTCATGGTCACCCCTTCTCGGCAACTACAACATATGGTAAAAAAAAAGTGGTGTCACTCGAGCGCATTTTCCGGAAATTTTCGATGAGCAAGTTTTTTCTCATACTAATTTGAGACACTTTCGTATTGGAATTGGAAACTAGATTGAAGGTAGAATATGTTAAGTCTTTTTAAATCTTATGGAACTTATATAATTTAAAGCTGCCAGAACTACAATTGCCCGGGAAAATTGAGGGAAAAATAGCCTGTGTGATATCGCTTTTACACAGGTTGATTAATTCACTAATATTTAATTAGTACCTGGAGAGGATAATAAGTGTACAGAAATCAGGTCAATTCAATGGTTAACATCCTTGATGATTCAGGTAAATGGTAGCAAAATAAGCAAGAATGTTCTGAAAAATGATCACCCAAAATTGAATGAGAAGACTAGAAAAATTGCTGGAAAAAATGCGTATATGTCTGTCAAACAAAAATGAGTACAGTAATCTCTTAGTGTATATACAATAATTTTGTTCCAGGTCAGACCCTTCGTATTTATTTATAATATCTTTGTTCACCAAGATTGAAAAGTTACCGACGTATATATATATCAAAAGTTTGTTGAGCTCTGGCTGCTAACGGATCCATGCAGCTTGTAGTAGTAGTCCATTCATAATAATTAGGCCAAAGATCTTGACCCCTAACCTCTAGAACTCGATAAATGACTTGAGGAATCGAGCTAATATTAATTCCACTATTTAAGAAGAGTCAATCTGGGAATAGGTGTGGAAATGTACAGCCCATTTGCTCTACCCCCTTTTTTAGTTACAGAGGTAGTAATTGAGCTAATTTATCCACCATTTGGGAAGAGTCAATCAGGGAAAAAGTGTGGAAATGTGCTGCCCATTTGCTCTACCCCCTTCTTCAGTTATAGAGGTAGTAATTGAGCTAATTTATCCACCATTTGGGAAGAGTCAGTCTGGGAATAGGTGTGGAAATGTACAGCTCATTTGCTCTACCCTCTTTTTAGTTACAGAGGTAGTAATTGAGCTAATTTATCCACCATTTGGGAAGAGTCAGTCAGGGAATAGGTGTGGAAATGTACAGCCTATTTGCTCTAGCCTGTTTTAGTTACAGAGGTTAGGGGTTACAATTTGAGGCCTACCTCTAATGAATGGATTACACAGAGTGTTGTACAATTATCAAGATGTGAACCTGGGATAGGTGATGTGAATGGATGACTGGTTATGCTCTCACGGGTTTATATTGAGTTTTGAAAGGGAGTTTATGAGTAGGCCTACTGTATACCCTTTTGTATTTAAGTTGTTTAAAGTGGGTAAGACCTTTTAGTCTCATTAATACTTTGCATTAACCTGTTATGAGGTTAACCCCTTGAGGATAATGATGCATTTTTTTTTTTTTTTTTACTGACATTAGACTATTTTCTGCAGTTTAGGAAGGATCTTGAGCACTCAGACGGGTAAACATGATCTCTATTAAGCCTGTAAATCCCACAGATCTTCCTAATCTTGTTATAATCATCTTATACTAGCCAGAATAAACTGTTGAAACGCGTCATAATCCTCAGGGGGTTGAATACAGCCAGCTCCCTACAGCATTTGTCCCAAGTTGATCTCTTGACGACTGTAGCTCTCGGATAGTGTGTTATACATGTACTGTACAGATATTCTACTGATCATTTATGCAAATATATTGATATGTAAAAACTCAAAGATTGAATTCTTGCATGATGTCCCTAATGCTTGTACAGTATTATAAGTGTTGCCGTGTGGAAAGAAATTAAATATTGTGGTTGATTTTACCTGTAATAAATGTTGTGGGAACTGTGAAGTTGAGCCTAGGGTGGAAAGAGTCAACATTGGAAATGTGTCTCTGAATTGCGTCTATGAATTGTGCTATCTGGGTTTTAGTAAATCTTTACACACATCTATGTAACCAGCCTTATGAGAGCCCTGGCCCAGTAGGATGATTGAAATAGTTCTTACTCTCTCTCTCTCTCTCTCTCTCTGTGGTGTTGTGATCAGTGCTGAGGATGGTGCAGAAGCTGAGCTCTATTGCAAGAGTATGAAGTGAGCGGAAGAGACTTATTACCACTGTTGGTATTAAGGGTCTCTCCCTCCGTACTAAGGGGAAGCTGATGCTGCATGTGTGTGAAGTGTGCTGCTTTATGGTGACGGTAATGAGGCATGAGCAGTCAAGAAGCTGACGTAACTGGACTTCAGCATACTAGCATGAGCGTGGTAAGATTAACATGATTCCAACTACCTTCCTTCAGTTTCGGTCCCTCTATCTGTGCCTTTATCTCTATTTTCCTTTCGGGCCATTCCATAGCTGCAGTTGTGGACAGCCATTACAGTACTTACCTCCTCAACTTATCAACGCTGGTGTTCCTCAGGGTTCTGTGCTGTCTCCAGTTCTCTTTCTAATATTCATTAATGATCTCAACAGTATGTTACTTCTAATCCTATCCACTCATATGATGATGACTCTACCTTACACTATTCAACTAGTTTTCCACAACGACTCGCCATGCAATTACTACTGTGATGAGGCCATAGCACGCCTATCTTCGAATTTATAAACTATTTCCAGTTGGGGCAGAGTAAATCTTGTTGCTTTCAATATTTCCAAGACCCAATTTCTCCATTTATCTACCCGTCACAATCTTCCACATGACTATCCCTTACTCTTCAACAATACATAAATCAACCCTTCGTCTTCTCTCAAATATTCTTTGAGTTTCTTTTTCTTTTAACCTTTCTTGGAAAGGTCATATTACCACACTTACTAAAGCAGCTTCCCAGAAGTTGGGTGTGCTCAACCATCTCTTTGGGTTCTTCACCCCCGCACAGCTTCTTGCTCTGTATATGAGCACAGTGCGCCCATGCATCAAGTATTTTTCGCATGTGGGGGGGGGGGGGGGGGCATACCGCACTTCTCGAAAGGGTAGAGTCAAAAAGCATTTCATCTCATAAACTCGCCTCCTCTTACTAATTCCCTACAATCTCTCTACATGCCGCAATGATGCATCTCTCACTTTTCTACTGCTATTACAATAAGCAGTGTTTTTCAGAGCTTTCTCAGTGGATACCTCATCTCTTACGGAGAGGGGAGGACCCGCCTTTCAACACATTCTCACCCTTATTCTGTCCAACTCTAACCCAAGAGTGCACCGAGTTTCCCAGAATGTCTTCTTTCTTCTACTCAAAAAGAAAGCTTTGAAACTCTCCCTCAATCTATCTTTCCCTCATTTTATGACACTGCTTCAAGCTTCGTGCGTCCACACATTTGAAATATCTCCTTGAATTTGGATTTATCACTCTTTCAACTCGGGGGGGGGGGGGGGGGATACTTGTTACGGGCAGCTTTGCCTTTTGTCTCCTTCATACACATAAAACAAAAATATGTATGTATAATGCCACAGTGATGGAGCAGAGTTGAAAGAATGACTTGGTATAGAGTGTATTGGTAAGGTGAGTGCTGGCAGACTACGGTGCTTTAGCCATTAGGAGAGAATGTATGAGTATGACTGGGTTGAAATGTGATTGACAGGTAGAAACTAGTCACAGATGCCATCAAGTGTGTCCAGTATCTCTACTTGGAATCCTGGTAAAGATTTTGGATGGCTTTAATGAGCCTGTGTCTCTTTATAGTTGATCACAAGTTTTGTAGGTGATCACTAGTTTCTGTCGTAATATCCACTAATGTGAAGGGTCCTTTTGATGTTTCACAGGTTTGAGGAGAGAGTTCATCTTTAACAAGTTTATTGCATGGCCTCGGAAAAGTGAAGTGCCTCCCTGTGGCAAAGGAAGTTGAGAAGAATTGAGTAATGATCAAGAAGACTGCAATAGCTGCCCAGGTTAGTAGCAAGTTGTTTCTAATGATTATTGCCAACAAGATACAATTGAAGAATGATGGAGGTATAATATCTCGTATTGAGCAGTACTGTACTTGAAAAGTAGGCAGAATGGATAAAAAACACTATCTGAGGAAGAGCACTTTATTGACAAAGTTTCGCAGATAGCTTAATTAGGCTATTCCTGGGAGCACTTGGAGGACATTTAGGTTAACCAAACTTTTTCCCAAATGGAAATTTGAAAATTCTTGAGGTGTTATTCCAGATGGCGAGTGATACACTGAGTTTGACATGTTTTTGCAACCGGTTCGACTTTGATTAGGTTAAGGGGGGTGACCTGCTGTTTTTCTATCTGTCTCTGGCTTGTATCCATTCGGCCCCATGCAGCATACTGTTTTAAGACGCTTATCCCCATCCAGGGAGTCAATTTCTTCCTAGCGAGCGAATGCGAGCCAGCATTGTATGGAGAAGCCGGCTTCGCTGGAGACATATTTCTATCAAAAAATGTACAAATTTAGCCTGCTGTCTACATTTTTTTTTAAAATATGCTGGCTCGCTATTGTTCGCCAGGAAAAAATCGAAACCTGGATGGGGATAAACGTCTATAAGACAATAGGCTGAATGGGGCCGAATGGATACAACCCAGAGAGAGAGGGAGGGAGAGAGAGAAAAAAACGAGATGGGCCCCCATAAGTGAACGGTCAGAACTAGGTTGCATGATCTCCACTGGCTGGTTTCTCTATCTGTCTGTCTTACTCGGCTTCTTACTCATCTACAAGTTAAAGACATTGATTATAATTTAGTTTTGCCAATTTCGAACAATAAATATGAATTGTTTGCCCCCTATATGCCCCTTTCAAGCTACAAAAATCGCCCCCAGGCCCCCTTCATGCTAAACATAATGCTGCCAAACCCTCTTTCAAGATAAATTTGTACGTTTTTAGGAACAAAATTTCCCGGTTGCTATGGCCAGTTTCTACTTAGCTACATGCTCGCTACCGCTCGTCAGAGAAAATCGACACCTGCATGGGGTGACACATCTTACAATCGTCAAAACTAATGGAGCAAAACGTCTATAAATCGTCAAAATAATGGGCCGAAACGGGGAAAAAAAAAAAAAATAAAAAAAAATAAATATATATATATAATAATCAGAAATAATAATTATTTTATATATATATATATATATATATATACTGTATATACCCATGGCATAGATACAGTTAGGTGGTGGGTGAGAACTAGGATGCACTAAACACACTCGCAGGTGGGTGTTCTCTCCATCTGTCTTATGCAGCTTCCTTATTGATCTATCCGTGACATTTGACAAGCTCGGAGCTGGGGAGAGAGCCAAAAAAATCTATCTGAGGGTTAGTTCTTATGCAACCCACTTCGGAATAATTGTACAGTTGCTCGCATACATTTGATTTCACTCCGTAATTTTTTGTGTGGGATGAAAAATAGTATACATTCGTTAATTCATATTGTCAATTAACAGTTAAATAATACCATACTCGTTTTATACTGGTGTACACAAAATCAGAGTACGAATTTATCCACATTTACGAGATCACTGCTTTTCTCTTGATTGACTCATATACACAGACCCTCATACAATGCCGCCTAGATGTTTAAATAAATTGTTCTGTTTTTCTGTTTGTGAAAGCTAAGAAAACCATTCTATATCCATAATAATATAATAAATCTTACAAGTGTAATAGGGGTGATCATAGGGTGAATCTAGATGTGAGGCTGGATGGGGAAATACTGGAACAAGTAGAGTGTTTTAAATATCTAGGAGGGACGATAAGCAAGAATGGATGTATGGGAATCGAGGTCAAACAGAGAGTATGTGAAGGAAGGAAAGTTTTTCGGAGCAATGGGAAGTATGTGGAAGGTGAGAAATCTCGAAATGAAAGTTAAAAGTGCAATGTATCAAGGGATTGTTGTACCAACAGTGAAGTATGGGGCTGATGCATGGGCTCTGAAGGCAAAGGAGAGAAGAAAGCTGGATGTGATTGAGATGAGCTGCTTGAGGAGTATGTGTGGAGTGACTTGTAGAGACAGATTGGAGAATGAAGAGATACGTAGGAGAGTGGGGCAGCAGGAACATTTGTCGGCCAGAGTGGACAGAAGGGTGCTGAGCTGGTATGGTCATGTTGAACGAATGGAAGATGAAAGGCTTACAAAGAGAATATATGAGTCAGATACAAGGGGAGGTAGAGCGGTAGGAAGACCTCCATTGAGATGGAGAGACTGTGTAGGACAAGCGTTGGAAGATGGAGGAATGACTATATCAGGTAAGAGAAGTGGTAATAAATAGGAATGAATGGAGAATGCTAGTGAATAGAGGAGTGTAAACACGGTCGTTTGGGAGAGAGAGGGTCATGCGCCAGCTGGACTAGATAATAGTCCGTCAGGCGCCTGGCCCGGGGAGCAGGAAGTAATGAAGGGTACGCCTGGAAGCATGGTGGGCGGGCTTGTGGCGGCGGCTCCGCTGCAGGTCTGCCTGCGGAAATCGGAGCCTCTCCGGGAGATCTGGGACCTGGGAATCTAGCTGGGGACCCCAAATGGGCCTGGGTGTCTGGGTATTTCTCCTGGACGTTAGATGTGTGTGATTTTGTGTTTTGTTTTGTTTTTATGCTGTGTTGTGATGTCCATGTTCGGGCTCTGTTTCGAGTCCCCCCACCACCACCCCCCGGACAAATTGTCTTCCATGTAGCCTGTCTACTGGTACTGTATGGAACAAATTTCCCCTTTTGGAAATAGTTCCCCGCCGCCCTCCCACGACACGCACACTTTTGGGCTTGAATAATACGACCAATTGATTAAAAGATATATTTAGTATAATAATCTGAAATGTTTATGTATTGGGGCATTGCAATATGTTCAGCGCACTGTTAATTCTATTAATGAGTAAATCTTTCAGGAAAAATGTACCATTTAAATTTGTCAAGCTCTTGAAGCTTCGTCCAAATTAATGATTTGTCTATTCATACATAAATTATTCCAGGAGAGAAATTCCGAGCCGTTCTTTATAAAATGTTCAGTATGATAGACGTGCGTGGTAATCGTAAAACTTCCTCTGCGAACAACAATATATTTTAAGTGCTAAGTAAATTTGTATGTGCCGTATTTTTTCAAGTGTTGTGAGTCGGGTAACTCTTAATAATGGGTATTGTCCCGTTATTTGTAGCGCTCGATAGACTGTAGGTGGAATTAGGATAGTGGGTGTTGGGCTATAAGGAAGACGGAGCCACAAACATAAATATTAAGTGTTGAGTGGTACTTGAAAAGTAGACAGAATGGATAAAAAACACCATCTGAGGAAGAGCACTTTATTGACAACGTTTCGCAGTTAGTGACCTGATGAAGCTATCTGCGAAACGTTGTCAATAAAGTGCTCTTCCTCAGATGGTGTTTTTTATCCATAAATATTAAGCAGACGTACACTCGACCAAAAAAACAATCTTTACACTAATGCTCTAAACATTCTGGAAGTGGGTCGAAAATTTATACCACACAGACGTATGTTTCACCCGATTCATTCCGTTCACTCTAGATTATTTACAGCTCACCAGTGTAAAGATTGTTTTCTGGTCGAGTGTACAAACGTTATGTAAGTTTGGAATGATGAGAACGATTACTGAATTTGATTTTATGTAGACACTGCAAATGTATTTTACCTTCAAATTCTGCCAAATATCGATATATATATATTTTTTTTTTTACCACTAACCTACGAATATATTTAGAATAGAGGGATTATCTCTTACTCTTGATATTAGGTATTTCAGTTTCATACTACTTCTCTTCCATTTAGTCTGGCCAACCGTAGACGATTTTATTTAGTTTTGGGAGAACTTGTGGAAGTCAGTGTTAATTGGGATAGATTTGACCCCTTTGATTCCTAGACGGATTTCCAAAAATGTAAATCGCCTAATGATAACCACAGAGCCCACTACTAATGGTAACTACAATTCGCACTGGTGTTCTGTTCTGTTCTTACTATAGGTCGTATTGGTTAAAGGGGTTGACCTGCTTTTTTTCTCTCCTTCTCTGGCTTGTATCCATTCGGCCCCATTCAACCTACTGTTTTAAGACGTTTATCCCCATACAGGTGTTGATTTCTTCCTGGCAAGCAATAGCGATCCAGCATTGTATAGAGAAATCCGTCTTCGCCTTTTTCTATCGAAAAAATGAAAAAATTTAGCCTGCTGTTAAACACATTTTTAAAAATATGCTGGCTCGCTGCTGCTCGCCAGGAAATAATCGACACCTGGATGGGGTTAAACGTCTTGAGCCAGTAGGCTGAATGGGGCCGAACGGATACAACCCACAGAGAGAGGGAGATAAAGAAAAACAAAATTCCCATGTTTCTTTTTTTTTCTTCTGGGTAATAGTAGACGATCCTATTCAGTTCGGGAAATAATTGCGGGAGTCAGAGGATTAACCCCTTCTGTACCGGAGACGTCTTAATAATTGTGGGAGTCAGAGGATTAACCCCTTCTGTACCGGAGACGTCTTATTAATTGCGGGAGTCAGAGGATTAACCCCTTCTGTACCGGAGACGTCTTATTAATTGCGGGAGTCAGAGGATTAACCCCTTCTGTACCGGAGAGGGTATTAATTGCGGGAGTCAGAGGATTAACCCCTTCTGTACCGGAGACGTCTTAATAATTGCGGGAGTCAGAGGATTAACCCCTTCTGTACCGGAGACGTCTTAATAATTGTGGGAGTCAGAGGATTAACCCCTTCTGTACCGGAGACGTCTTATTAATTGCGGGAGTCAGAGGATTAACCCCTTCTGTACCGGAGACGTCTTATTAATTGTGGGAGTCAGAGGATTAACCCCTTCTGTACCGGAGACGTCTTATTAATTGCGGGAGTCAGAGGATTAACCCCTTCTGTACCGGAGACGTCTTATTAATTGTGGGAGTCAGAGGATTAACCCCTTCTGTACCGGAGACGTCTTAATAATTGCGGGAGTCAGAGGATTAACCCCTTCTGTACCGGAGACGTTTTATTAATTTAATTCTGGATAGGTCTACTATTAGATGATTGTATTCAGTTAAGGGGGGTGACCTGTTCTTGTTCTGTCCTTTTCTATCTTTCTCTGGCTTGTATCCATTTGGCCCCATTACTGTTTTAAGACGTTTATCCCCATCCAGGTGTCAATTTTTTACTGGTGAGCGGTAGCGAGCCAGCATATTTTTTATTTTTGTTTGACAGCAGGCTAAATTTGTACATTTTTTGATAGAAAATGTCTCCGGCGAAGCCGGATTTCTTCATAATTATAATGCTGGCTCGCTATCGCTCGCCAGGAAGAAATCGACACCTAGATGGGGATAAACGTCTTAAAATAGTTGGCTGAATGGGGCCGAATGGATACAAGCCAGAGAAAGAGAGAAAAGGAAAGAAATAACAAAAAGCAGGTCACCCCCCCTTAAACAAAAACGCCTCCAGCAATGAACAGGCTTAGTACTATCTCCCTTAACCATATTTACTACCACAGATCCTTCTTAAACTGCACATAATCGTCTACATATAGCTAGAATAAAAACAAAACAAAAACGTCGCTGATTCAGAAGGGGTTTATAGAGGGCCTTCCAAACCAGGGTAAAATAGTCTGATGTTAGCCAATTTGAAAGCGCGTTCTCGAAGACTGAAATAGTTAACCCCTTTTGTAATGGTGACGCTTATTTACATATATTCTAGCTATATTTAGACAATTTTGTGCAGTTTAAAAAGGATCTGTCGGAGTAAAAAGGGTAAAGTGAGATAGGTCGAAGGCTGTGAATGGCTGGAGGCTCTTTTTAAACTGAATAACATCGTCTAATAGTAGCCAGCAGAAAGTAAAATAAGACGTGGCCGGTACAGAAGGGGTAAATAAATGACAGAATGACACGTGGAATAGCCCAAGATCTAAATTATACAGTATATAGATCTAAATTATACAGTATATAGATCTAAATTATACAGTATATAGATCTAAATTATACAGTATATAGATCTAAATATACAGTATATAGATCTAAATTATACAGTATATAGATCTAAATTATACAGTATATAGATCTAAATTATACAGTATATAGATCTAAATTATACAGTATATAGATCTTGGAATAGCCCCAGCGTCACAAGTACTTCTCGCGAGATTAAATTAGCCAAGTGCTCTTTTACGGCCTGGGTGCTTAAGGGGGGGGTGGGGGGGGATGGTTATCTTTTTGGTCCATTTTTTTTTTTTTTTTTTCACATATTTATAATGATTCTACTTTCCTCCCAAGACCTCCATCAAATTTACAACAAACATCCATTAGATCCCTTTTAATTTGTACATTTTTCGGTAGAAAAATGTCACGGCCGAAGGCCGGTTCCTCCTCAATTGCAGGTTCGCTTTCGCTCGCCAGGAAAAACATCGACACCTTAAGGACACGAAAGGCCTTACTATTGACAAAGAAATGGGTCAAAACGTCTTAAAATCGACAAACTAATGGGACACATGTCTTAAAATCTCAAAACTAATGGGATAAGCATAAGGAAAAGGGGACCAGTAAAACGGCCCCTCTCCCCTTAAAGTTATTTGCGTGGAGGCGTTCTTTTAGTAGGTCAACGTCAGCAGGCAATAAGGGCCACACTCCTAAACGGCCTCAACCAAAACAGCCTCAATAAAGGAAGATGGGTCTTTTATATTAGCTAATTTATGTATCTTTTTATTAGTTTTATTAGTTGCGACCTCCATCAAGCTTAAATTGTACATTTTTCGATAGAAAAATTTCCCGGCCGAAGGCCGGTTTCTCTTAAATTATAGGCTCGCTATCGCTCGCCAGGAAAAAATCGACACTTAAATGTCACGAAAAGTCTTAATATTGACAAATAAATGGGGCGGAAAGTCTTAAAATCGCCAAACAAAAGGGCCGAACGTCGTATAATCTGAAAACTAATGGGGCTAAACATGAGGTAGAAGGGGGACCAGAAAAACGGCCCCATCTCCCCTTAAACTACGAAACGACCACAATCCAACACCAAACGGTTGGAATGCTAAACAGTATATGTTAACCCTCTCAAGATGCGATGACGCCTTTCTTTTCTCTTTTCTGATGATTTTTATTCAGATTAGGAAGGGTACAAAGGAGTACAAAGGAAATCAAGCAACAACAGATCTAGTGACCCTTCTAGGTTGCTTGTCCTCCAAAACACTGAGGATCAAGTGTCCAAACAGTGGTTTAGAGTGGGTAAGGGAACATTGGAAAGGGAATTACTGCCCTGGAACTAATGTCTGTGGCAGGATTAGGAAGTTAGTAGGGGACAGATGGGTTAGTAACTGAGGGGGGGATAAAATAAAGTTATTCATTTACAAACGCAGTCAGTCGCGGGTTTGATGCGAGATATTTGTCTACGCGGAGTTTAAATGAATCAACGGTGATGCAGTCTATAACGTTTCGGGGAAGCCCATTCCACAAGTTGACAACTCGATTGAAGAAGAAATTCTTAGATTCGTGTGAGTTAAAAGATTTACCAATAATTTTGCAACCATTTCCCCGCGTGTAATTAGATAGGTCGATAGTGAAGTACTTGCTACAGTTCATATTGTCGATGCCTTTGATGATTTTGAACACTTGAATTAAGTCACCTCTTAATCTGCGCTGGGTTAAAGGAAATAGATTTAATTCTCTAAGACGCTCTTCGTATGGTTTGTTCTTTAGGCTAGGTATCATTTTGGTAACTCTACGTTGAACTCGTTCTAGCTTGTTTATATCTTTTTGGTAATAAGGGCACCAGGATTGAACGCAGTATTCCAGAAGAGGGCGGACTAAGGAATTGTAAAGGGTTAGGATAACTTCTTTGGATTTATGCTCAAATGACCTGCCTATAAAGCCAATTATTTTGTTTGCCTTCTTAACAACTTCTGAACATTGTTGACTCGGTTTTAGGTTACTCGATATTGTTACTCCCAGATCGGTTTCTCTGTTTACATTCTTAAGCTGAGTGCCATTCATCGAATAGTTTGCTTTCTCATTTAGGTATCCGATATGTAGTACTTTACATTTATCCGCATTGAAACTCATTTGCCAAATTTGGGCCCAACATGACAATTTATCTAGATTGTGTTGCATATCGTCAACTTGTTCTTTTGAGAGTACTCTATTTGCAATTTTTGTATCGTCAGCAAATTTTGAGATTGTACAGGTGAGACCCTCATCTATGTCGTTGATGTAAATTAGAAAGAGAATTGGTCCTAGTACCGATCCCTGGGGTACCCCGCTACTTACATTGGTCCATTTTGATGCCTTACCGTTTATGACGACTCTTTGCTTTCTGTCGCTGAGCCAATTTTCTATCCATTTCAACACACCGTCTTGTATTCCATGCGCTTTTAGTTTTAGCAGTAAACGTTTGTGGGGAACTTTGTCAAAGGCCTTTTGAAAATCAAGGTATATAATATCTACAGCTTTACTCTCATCGTAGAGGTTGAGGATATCGTGGAAGAAGTCTAAGAGGTTTGTTAAACAGGAACGTTTTTTACGAAAGCCGTGTTGAGTATCTTTAAGTATGTTATTTTCCTCTAAGTGATTTACGAGTCTGTCTCGTATGACCGTTTCTAGCATTTTACATACAACTGAGGTTAAGCTAATTGGACGATAGTTACTGGGTAGGGATTTGCTGCCTTTTTTGAATATCGGTGTTACGTTGGCTAGCTTCCACTGATCGGGCATAGTTCCAGACTGCAAGGATTTATTGAATAGTAATGTCAGTGGTTTAGAGAGCTCATCCTTAGCTTCCTTTAGAACTCTAGGCGAGATTGTATCAGGTCCAGGCGTTTTATTTACCTTGAGTTTATCTAAACAATTCAATACTTCTCTCTCTGTAACGGTGATATTGCTTAGAACATCTGAATTATCAATCTGAATCGGCGATGGTGTAGGGATATCACTGAGGTCTTCTGTTGTAAAACCTGATGCAAAGAAGGTATTGAGGGCATTACTCATTTGTTCTTCGTCTTTGGTGTATTCTCCATTTTCATCGACTAACGGTCCAACAGTTGAAGTAACGACTTTTTTCTTTCTGATATAACTATAGAATTCTTTCGGGTTTGTTTTACTTTGATTCGCAATATGTAACTCTAAGGTCTTTTTACTTTGCTTAATTAACTTTTTGGCTTTGCGTCGTAGCTCTACAAATTTCAGCCGTTCTTCGTCATTTTGTAAGGATTTTAATCTATCATTAGCAAATTTTTTAGCAAGCAGGCAGTTTGAAATATCTTTATTCCACCATTTGGGCTTATTATTATGGCCTGGACGCCGAGTTTTCGATGGTATGCAGTCTTGCACTGCTTTTAGGTAAGTGGCTTTGAATAACTTCCAAGATGTATTTATGTCGTTATTGTGAATTAAAAAGCTCCAGTCAGTTTCTTTAAACATAGCTCTAAGTTTATGGAAGTTTGCTTTCTTGAAATTAGGGACTTTTTCGATGCTACTATTTGGTTCGTTACTAGTAAACTTTAAAGTGAAAGTTATCGTACGATGGTCGCTGTTACTGAATTCATCACCAACATTCAAATTCTCTATTAATTCTTCTTTTGTTGCAAGTACAATGTCAAGAACGTTATTACCACGGGTCGGCGTTCCAACAAATTGATAAAGCGAACTCTCTTGCAAGTTCGTATACAAGTCATGTCCGGAGTGTGAAGTAAGAGTATCGCCCCACTTGGTCACAGGTAAATTAAAGTCACCAAAAATTACGGTATCTTGTGAGTTACTTACATCTGCAATTTGTTCGTAAATTTCTCGGTCAGTTTGCACTGATTGAGCTGGAGGTCTGTATATTAATGCAAGTATTATTTTGGTACCTTTATTATTCTTTATTAGCACAAAAGATGCGTCGACGTTCACAATTTGAGGTTTTGACAAGAGGGTAGGGTTAAGACTTTCTTTGATATAAAGTAAAGCGCCACCTCCATTTGGATTTATTCGGCTTTTCTCAAACATTACATAACCGGGAAGTGAATACTCTGCTAAAAAGTCTCTATCTTCTGTATTGAGCCAAGATTCTGTTATGCCAATCACATCATAATTTTCTGTAAACACTAGCTCCTCTAAATCTGAAAATTTATTGCGTATGCTACGAGCGTTTGCATAGAAAACCTTTAAATTTGTTATTTTAGAACTCACGGAACGATCTTTAATAATATTTTTGTTTCTTGTCGGATCTACATTTATGTTCATGGCTGTCCTCGGTCCTCGCTGTCTTCGGTCCTTATCGCTGGTGGTCCTCGGTTGCCTCTGTTTTTTTCTTGGCGTTGGATGATTTATGTCACTGCTGCTTCTTCTCGGATGGCGTTTTTTGATCCATGGCTGCGGACTGCTTCGTGTAGGAGACGACCCATGCGTGCTGAACCCACAGGGTTTAGATGAGTGCCATCCTTGCGGAACAGAGTAGGCTGGTTGTAGAAGTTGTCCCAGAGGTTGATGAATTCAACTTCTTCCCTCAGACACAAATGTTTTAGTCGGCTATTTGTGCTGAAGGCCTTGTCGTAGAATTTGTCAGGTGCGTCGATCTTGGGGAGAATGCCTGAGATGATGATATTCCTTGACTTGTTTTTGTAGTGTCGGGTATGTGGAAGTCAGAGGATAAATTGAGATACGGGACCGGTACTTTTTACTATTGTAAGTCCCACAGGTCCTCCCTAAACTGTAGGAAATCGTCCAATGATAGCCAGAATAAACTGTTAAAATGCGTTATAAATCTCAAGGGGTTTAACTAAGCTTGGTTAGATCAGTCTAGGCTTGGTTAAATTAGGTTAGGTTTGGTTAGATCTGGTTAGGTCGGCCACAACCAAAACGGCCACAAGTCTTAACCCCTTCTGTACCGGCGACGCCTTTTGTCACTTCATTCTAGCCAGGCATTTTGGCTCGAACGTCCCTTGATTTTGGCCCTGTCACTCTTTCAACTCTGGGGGAGTCACTCGCCACAGGCAATTCTGCCTTTTGTCTCCCTCACTCACATAGAAAACAAAATATAAAGACGATTTTGTGCAATTTAAGAAGGATCTGTAGTAGTAAATTATGGCTAAGTGAGATAGTAGTTCGAAGCGAAGCGTGTTTATTGCTGGAGGCTCATTATGGCTAAGTGAGATAGTAGTTCGAAGCGTGTTTATTGCTGGAGGCTCATTATGGCTAAGTGAGATAGTAGTTCGAAGCGTGTTTATTGCTGGAGGCTCATTATGGCTAAGTGAGATAGTAGTTCGAAGCGTGTTTATTGCTGGAGGCTCATTATGGCTAAGTGAGATAGTAGTTCGAAGCGTGTTTATTGCTGGAGGCTCATTATGGCTAAGTGAGATAGTAGTTCGAAGCGTGTTTATTGCTGGAGGCTCATTTTAAAACTGAATATACTCCTCCAATTGTAGCCAGAGTAAAGTTAAAAAGACGCCGGCGGTACTGAAGGGGTTAAACAGCCTAGGTTTATGTTAAGTTAGATTAGTCTAGACTTTGTTAAATTAGCTTGGAATTTTAGATTAGGTTATATTATGTTCAGGTGAGATAAAATTTAGTTTACCCCTTCAGGATTGTGGTGCGTGCTACAGTTTATTCCGGCTGTCACTAGACGATTTTATGCAGCTTAGGAAAGAACTCTGGGAAGCTATGGAGTCAAAGCCAACTCTAGCACGCCACTGACAGCCACAGATCCCTACTAAGCTGATTCAAACCTTTTAGTGGTAGCCAGAATAAACTGTAAAAACGCGTCCTAATCCTCAAGGGGTTATGTTATGGAGAGAGGGTATATATTTTAGTCGATTTTGTCATATATATATTATTTGTTTAGTTTCCTCCCTAGACTTCCATCAAATTTAAAAGAAACATCTATTAGATCCCCCTTCGAGATTAATTTGTACATTTTTCGATATAAAATTGTCACGGTTCCTCCACAATTACAGGCTCGCTATCGCTCGCCAGGAAAACAAATCGACACCTAAATGGCACGAAAGGTCTTAATATTGACAAATAAATGCTGCGAAAGGTATTAAAATTGACAAACTAATGGGGCAAACGTCTTAAAATCTCAATATTAATGGGGCTAAACATGAGGAAGAAGGGGGACCAGAAAAGCGACCCATCTCCCCTTAAGCTGAGTATAAGGTTAGGTTAGGAAACACAGTGCGGCCCTTCTGGTGGCAGCTGTGGCCGTTTAGGAGCGGAGGTGTTCTCAGTAGGTCAAATCACGGTGGGAGGTTTCGATCTGGTTACTCCACAACCTCGGGGCGTATTAAAAATAGAGTAGTCATCGATCGCATTCCTCGGGTCATATCGGAGAAAACGGAGAGATGCAGAAGTTGGGCTGGGGTACACAGAGCTTGGACAGGAAGATGCTTTCGCTTGTACTGTATTCCGGGGATAAATGTATTAACACAGTAGGCTGAATGGGGCCGAATGGATACAACCAACAAAGAGAAAAAAGCAGGTCGCCCCCCTTAACGGAGCGGAACTACCGGTAACGTACGATTATCAATGGTGTGAGAGCGTGGAACATTACAGTAGTAGGCCATACACTATAACCAACAATAGGACAACATGTAGGACAGGCAAGAGGAAGGGCTTGGCTGAAGACGTACGTTCCAGCCATGGGCATCCTTTACTGGGGCTCTTCCCTTTACAGATCAAGGGATTCGGAGACAACGATAACTTATGAGGGAATCTTTCTTGGAACCATAGCCGTAGTCTTGCTATATTTCTGCTTAAGGGGAGATTTTCACTTAAGGGATTTGTTTTACCTTCTCCCTCATGTTTAGCCCCATTAGTTTTGATATTTTTAGACTTTCGCCCTAATTCTGTCAATTTTAAGACCATTCGGTCCATTTAGGTGTCGATTTTTTTCCTGGCGAGCCTGTAATTTAGGAGGAACCAGTCTTAGGCTGGGATATTATTCTACCGAAAAAGTAAACATTTATATCGAATTGGGGTCTTGGGGTATTTTTTGAAACCTTGATGGGGGTCGAGGAAGCAAACTAAATATCTCCCCTAAATATCCTATAAAACTGTGGCCGTGCAGGGCGAGCCGTCTGAAACTTTAAACGTCACGTGGACACAGATACCTTTTGGGTCTTTGCAATATATTACATTATTAATCATAACCGAGGGCCAAATAACAGAAAGACGACCCTAAGATAATGGAACCAGATGTTATTCTTTATTTGCCAATGGCCCGTTATGTCAGAGAGAATAGCAAATTAACCAATGTTCGATCACGCTCTTTCGGCCAAACCTCCAGCATAAAAGTAGAAGGCTAAAGAAACACAAGATATAGATAGACACGGGAGGGAGGGAAGAAGAGGGGAAGGGAAGGGAGGAAGAGAGGAAGGGAGGGAAGGAGAGAGGAAGGGAGGGAAGGAGAAAGGAAGGGAAGGGTAGAAGATAGGAAGGGAAGGGAAGGGAGAGAGGAAGGAAGGAAGGAAGGGAGAGAGGAAGGGAGGGAAGGAGATAGGAAGGGAAGGGAGGGAAGGAGAGAGGAAGGGAAGGGAGGGAGAGAGGGAGGAAGGGAAGGAGAGAGGAAGGGAAGGGAGGGGGAGAGGTAAGGAAGGGAGGGAGAGAGGAAGGGAGGGGAGGAGAGTGGGAGGAAGGAAGGGAGAGAGGGAGGAAGGAAGGGAGGTTTGACATTTAGTTGGACGAATCCGCCATTCCTCGATCTTCCTCTAGTCAGGCGTCTCCGAGAATGAGCGAGTTATAAAGGTCACCAAAATCGGGGTTAGAAAATAGAGAGAAAAACATGAACGAAGAGAGAGAGAGAAGGTTGGGGTGACATTTGCTTGAAAATCTGTTCGCCGAATTGCCCCTATCAAGAATATTATTTATTTAGTGGGTGTTTTATTGACGAGTTAGTTCGTGAACGGAGACATTCTTACTTGCTTGGAATGCCAAGTTCTGGAAAAAAAAAAAAAAAAAATCATCTGATGCTATAAATGGTGGCAGTCTATGTGTACATGCAGGGGGGAGGTGGGGCATTGGCCCGGGGGATGCAAACCCATGGTCTGATGATCCCCTCCCCCGCTGCCCTCTCAGAGACAGATTTCATATCACCCTGGCCCCTTTGGGGGCCTGAACATCTGGATAGCGGTCTACCAGACTCGGGACTGCTCGGCCAGACAGTCTGGGGAACTACAACAACATCAATGTATGTTGCTCAGTAATGTTAACTTTTAAACCACTAGCTGTCACGTCTATTACTTACAGTATATAATGCTAACATGCCCTGAACCTGTCATTGTGAAACCATAAACCTATTATTCCGTAACACTAGCATACGTTATTATGATCTTTGTCTCAACTCTACCCACGGACGCAGGCTTACAGTATAGTCTATAGCTTCGATTTTTCAACATGAAGCCAGGAGGTCTTAATCTAGGTGGCGAGAGAGACAACGAAACAGCAGTGTTGCAACCGGCTCGTTTGTAGTCTTACCTTCATTGACCTATGGTGCTTGGTTGTGCCCTCCTGGCTCGCCACATATTCAACATCTTGAAGCCATATCACCAATGTTTTGCAATCTTGTCTCGCATTCTCAGACAACTCTCTCACTCATGCCACCTATTGATGTTCTCACACACTAGACACTGCCCCCATAGCAAGTTTTGATTATGGGAATATTTTAATCATAAACGTTGTTGAGGGAACAAGCGCCCCTGTGATACCGACATTAGATGATAGTTTTACTGGTGTGTGTGTGTGTGTGTGTGTGTGTGTGATAAATTGCAAGATACACTGAACTTTATCCTACTGTGTTTATAAAGTTTTTATAGCGATATACTGTATAGCCTTTAGGGATCTCATCAAATGACGTCAATTCTAATTGTAAACGTAATGTAAATATAGCCCGACTCTCTAACTTACTCCCACACACTCTCACTGTTTCTCTCTCTGTTTTTTCTCTCTCTCTCTCTCTCTCTCTCTCTCTCTCTCTCTCTCTCTCTCTCGCTATCTCTCTCTCTCTCTCTCTCTCTCTCTCTCTCTCTCTCTCTCTCTCTCTCTCTCTCTCTCTCTCTCTCTCTCTCTCTCTCTCTCAGCATACACCAAATATCTAAGCTCTTGAAACTCCTCTCTTACTTCGAACATTGAAAGCCAATTTCTGTATTTTGTAGACTAGAACTAACTTGAATTGACTGGAATATGTACAGTATAATACACTTTTGTTGTATAGGACTAACTCGGGTTGGCGAATGAGGAATAATAGGCTATACAATCAACATCATCATACACGAAGCACTTTAGGGTGAAGGGTTTATTTATGGGTTGATTTATTTATTATATTTTTTGTTTTTTTTAGTTTCCTCCTTAGACCTCAATCAAACTTAAGAAACATCCCCAAGAGATTAGATTTATTTTGTGAGTTTTATCAGAACGTTAACCCCTTCAGCGCCATGACGCCTCATTACCATAGATTCGGGCTAAAATTGGATGATTTTATGCAGTTTAAGAGGGACCTATGCTACTAAGAGGGTTTATTGAGATCGTATTTACCCATTTGAGTCGTATAGGAAGATTACAAACTAGAAAATCGGCTTATGGTAACCAGAATATAATGAAAATTACGTAATGGTGGTGAAAGGGTTAAAAACTGAACCCATTTTGCACCTAACCTATAAATTTCTGACTATTTTCCCTATTTGCTTCTTGGGTTAACTCCTGTACTGGCGACATCTTTTTTAAGTTTATTCTATCTAAATTTAGACGATTTTGTGCAGTTTAAGAAGGATCCGTGGTAGTAAAAATGGTTAAGTGAGATAACTCGAAGCCTTTTAATTGCTGAAGGACCTATTTAAACTGAATAAAGCCGTCTAATAGTAGCCAGAACAAAACGTTAAAAGGACGGCACCTGTACTGACTCTTGGCCTGGACTGCATCCAAGTTTTGTTTGTTTGTTGTTTTACCGCGGCCACAATGACGTCACACACAACCAGAAGACGTCACACCTACGTCAGTACTTCAAGAGTTCAACAGGAGAGCGTCAGCATCCTTAACCCCTTCTGTACCGGCGACGTTTTTTAACTTTATTTTGGCTATTATTAGACGATAATAATTAAGTTTATAAAGGGCTTCCAGTAATTAACAAGCTTTGAACTATCTCACTTAACCCTTTATACTAACTCAGATCCTTTTTAAACTGCACACAATCGTCGAAATTTAGCTAGAATAAAACTAAAAAGATGTAGCCGGTACGGAAGGGGTTAACACTATCTAGTCCGACCTCTTGGGGGTTGTTATGATATTTTGTATGATTATTATGGAGGATTTTCTTGTTTTTGCTATTTTCGAGCCATGCATTTTAGTTTCTCTCCAAGGCTAACAAAACCTTTTTCTTAGACTTCCTTCAAACTAAAATATGTCCACCCAGACTCCCTTCAAGCTAAATCTATAAATTTTTCGATATAAACATTTCTGGGCCAAAGGTCTATTTCTTCTAAGGTACAACAGGCTCGCTATCTCTCGCCCAGAGAAAAATCGATCCCTGAATGAGGTGAAGCGTGTTATCGCCAAACCAATGAGCTGAAATGTCTGAAATGTTTGTTTTTTGTTTTGTTTCATGTTGTATGAAAGAGATAAAAGGCAGGATAGGCATCCTGCCTTGGGGGAGTGTCTCCCCCAAAGCCAAAAGAGTGACAGAGCCAAATTCAAGGGACGTTGGGGTCAAAATGCCTGGGCACACGAAGTTTAAAGCAGTCTAAGTCATAGGATGAAGGACAGATTGATTGAGAGAGAGTTCACTTGTTGAGTAGAAGAAAGACTGAGAAAATTTGCCAATGCTTGGGTTGGAGAGCTGGACAGAATAGGAGTGGGACTGTGTTGAAAGGGGGGTGCCTCGCACTCGCTACAAGGGAGGGGGTATGCACTGAGAGAGCTCTGAAGAACACTGCTTGTAATAGCGATAACAGAGTGAAAGATATGCAACATTGCGGCGTGTAGAAAGAGATTGTAGGGGACTAGTAAGAGGAAGTGATATCCAATTAACTAATGGTGCAAAACAGAGAAGGTATAAAGAGATCCCCGTCGGACCAAATAGGGTTAAGAAGGACCTCTAGGAATAAAAGAGGCATACACGTTATAAATCAGCCTTCGCTAACCCCACAAATCGACCACTTGCGAGTGTCTGGCTAAAACAAAATTCAAGTTTTAAACATCAATTTTAGTTTAAATACAAAAGATATATGTTTTAGGTTACACGTAAGTACATTAACACCTTATTAGCGGGCTAGGCGGTCTAGCGGACCGTAGCACCCAGCGGGGTGTTTTTACCCTAAATAGGGTTGTTTACATGATCATTTTCATGCCTAAATAAGACCCAGAGCGTAAAACAAGTATCTATCCCTGAAAGGGCGTAAACAGAGCTTTCCAATGACACCCGAACCATCCTTGTACGACCGCTGGTTCTCTTGCAACGATCATGCAACACGAGTGCAAAAACCCTGTAATTAGGTAATTTCCCTACATAATTCCCTGTGTAGCGAGTGAGAGAGGGGAGGGAAGGGTGGGAGGCACCTCAGTTGGTCCACCGCGGTGGTCGTGAGCGGTCATAGGGTTGCTAGGCTCCTCACACCGCTCAGCTCTCTCTCTCAGCAACATTACCTGCTGAAAATGGCGCACGACATAAGTTGTGAACCGCCACTTAGTCCAAATTGATTTCACACGACATAAGTTGCGCGCCGCCAATTAATGGTTAAATCCAGCTGTACATAATTTCCATCCATCTAATCCCATTATTTCTGTTAAATATCGATGGCTACCGTTTGAACTTACTTAAAACCTGAAACTCGCATGTGGTTAATTTTTCATAATGAAAATAACTGACTAAAAATAGCAAATGAAAGGATTACGTCACACTTACGTCAATACTTTAAGAGATCATGAGCATAACGTCAGCAATCGTAATGCCAAATATTCATGAGGGTTGCTTTGATCTTTAAGTATTCGGTGAGGACGGTAGGCATATTATAAAGGTCGTGATTTACTGTCCTGATGGTGTAATGGTTAGAGTGTTTAATATTTGTATGTGGTAACCCAGGTTCGAATTCCGGTGGATCACATGTTTTAATTAATTTCATTAAGAGGTGTTTGGTGTTGTAGTGAACTTAATAAAATAGAATATAACGTTTATGCCCTTCCTATACCAGCGACGTCTGTTATATTTTATTCTAACTATATTTAGACTATTTTGTGCAGTTTAGGAAGGATCTGTGGTAGTATAAAGGGTTAAGTGGGACAGTTCACAGCCTATTAATTGATAGAGGTCCTTCCTGGGCTAAATAAAGTCATCTATAGTAGTTGCCAGAATGTAACAAAAAGAAAGTCACCGGTACAGAAGTGGTTAACCCCTTGAGGATTGTAACGTGTATAGACCGTTTATTCTGGCTACTATTGGACGATTTTATGCAGTGTAGGAAGAACTTGTGGGAGCTACAGAGATATCCGAGATAGTTATTGCCCCTTTGTTTCCTCGAGATCCTTCCTAATTTGCATAAAACTGTCAAAGGATAACCAGAATTCAGTCTACAAATGCGTCCTCAATTACTGAAAGAGTTAACCATATCAGCACAATGACCCTTGTCATAATTTTATTGTGCATATTTTGGTCGACAGGGGGATGGGGATATGAATAAAGAAACGCATCCTAATACTGAAAGGGTTTAGCATGGGTATATGGAAGTCAGAGGGTTAGTTTAGTTAGTCTTTATCCTAATAAACATTCCCACAGATTTTTCCCTAAATTGTAGAAAATAGTCTAATGATGCAAATGGTTAAGACACCACAATTTGCGGCGAAGTCGGAGGCATAACAAATCAATGAATTAAGAGTTTATTCCTTGCCCACAGTGTAATAACTTGCTCATACTCTATAACCCATCCAGTACCAGCCACAGCTGACATTCGACATTAAAAAAGTTACGTGCGAGTACCAGCGACGGCTCTCATCTGTCAGTAATATGCGACCCTTATTCCTGCTAATATCGAGCGGGAGCCGCTAACATGTCTTGGAAGCACTGCTGTGAGAGTTGGCAACTCTTCTCATCCTCCCCCTCAGCTGCTCAGCAGCTCGAGGCCTAGTCCAGATGAGTCAGTCACCCACCAAATCTTTTGCTGGGATGGTGTTGTCTTGTCGCTGATGAGTCATTTAGGCCACGATGGTTTGTACTGAGGGGTGCATTTGATCTAATATGCTATGGTACAGTAGGGGATAAAACTAATAATAATTTATAATACTCAGTTATGCCTTGCTTTGAGTATTGAAAGGCACTAGAAATAAGACGTCGGAAATTTTAGGTACAATAATCAGAGGAAGAGAAGGTGCCTTAAATATTTTTGAGTATCCGGGGCTCCAGGTCTATCAATAAGTCTGATGCTTTTCGACATCCTCCCTGGACAACAGATGAGTGGAGGTTTCTAAAACTGACTAAAAGACCCTCTAGTAGCAAAGATCGGCCACCCTCCGCCATATTGGTGCTACTGGTGTCATTAGGGTAAATTTACACTCGAACCATTAACCCTTGCACGCTCAGTTAAGTTTTGTTTGCAGTACCGCAATAGCTTATCTAAAAGTTAAGTTTATGTTAATCTTGGCTCTTTCAGTAATGTGACGCTATTCTTCAGTTGATTATGGCCATCATTCTACGATTTTATTCAGATTAGGAAGTATCTCTAGGAATCGAAGGAGTGATATATTTTCTATCCTAAATGATCTAGAGCAGTTTTGTTCTGCAACTCACCCGTATCCTGGATCGCTTCGGAGATCGGCCCAACATTCCAGACTTGTTTCTAACTTCTAACTTTTCCGCTTATACTGTCGATCTTTTCTCTCCTTTGGGCTCCTCCGACCATAAACTTATCTCTGTCACCTGTCCTATCTCTCCAATACGGCATCCCGATCCTCCCAGCTGGCAGCGCTTATAGCACTTTGGCGCTGCCGACTGGGAGGCTCTTCGGCAGAACTTGTTTGACTTCCCATGGAATGATTTTTGCTTCCGTGGCCGGGAACCCTCAGAGAGTGCTGAACGCATTACCGAGGTAATTTTAAATAACTTACTGTAAATTGTCTTGCAAGTCCATATTTATTTTCTATGTGTATGAAGGAGGTAAAGGCAAAGTTGCCTGAAACAAGTGTCTCCCCAAAATTTAAAGTTACAGAAAAAGATTTTGGTGTATTGGAAAGAAGTGTGTTGTGCTTGTTTAGTGTAGTGAAATGAATAAGAGGAGAAGGTGTTTGTGAGATCTAGCTGGATTACTCTATGTAGGTGAAACAGAAACAGAAACAATGAGGGAAGCGCTGCCTTGCTAAAGAGAAACACACTTAACATTTCAATGATTACTTTTGGTCCCAGGATTGATGGTTTGGCATTCACTCATTAATACATATTGCTTGTCGATTTTAGCCTTTGTACATATGGCCAGTCTTCCAGTAATTTGTATATGTATTGCGTTCGTGATCAAGATTGTTTAAGGGGGGTAGTGGTTATTGTTTAAGGGGGGTAGTGGTTATTGTTTAAGGGGGGTAGTGGTTATTGTTTAAGGGGTGGTAGTGGTTATTGTTTAAGGGGGGTAGTGGGTATAATTGTTTTAAGGGGGGTAGTGGGTATAATTGTTTTAAGGGGGGTAGTGGTTATTGTTTAAGGGGGGTAGTGGTTATTGTTTAAGGGGGGTAGTGGTTATTGTTTAAGGGGGGTAGTGGTTATTGTTTAAGGGGGGTAGTGGTTATTGTTTAAGGGGGGTAGTGGTTATTGTTTAAGGGGTGGTAGTGGTTATTGTTTAAGGGGGGTAGTGGTTATTGTTTAAGGGGGGTAGTGGTTATTGTTTAGGGGGGGTTGTGTTTATTGTTTAAGGGGTGGTAGTGGTTATTGTTTAAGGGGGGTAGTGGTTATTGTTTAAGGGGGGTAGTGGTTATTGTTTAAGGGGGGTAGTGGTTATTGTTTAAGGGGGGTAGTGGTTATTGTTTAAGGGGGGTAGTGGTTATTGTTTAAGGGGTGGTAGTGGTTATTGTTTAAGGGGGGTAGTGGTTATTGTTTAAGGGGGGTAGTGGTTATTGGTTAAGGGGGGTAGTGGTTATTGTTTGAGGGGGGTAGGGGTTATTGTTTAAGGGGAGTAGGGGTTATTGTTTAAGGGGGGTAGTGGTTATTGTTTAAGGGGGGTAGTGGTTATTGTTTAAGGGGGGTAGTGGTTATTTTTGGTCTATTTATTTATTTATTTACTTTTTGTTTCCTCGCTAGACCTCCATCAAGCTTAAAAATACATCCCCTAGACCCCCCTTCAAAATAAATTTGTACATTTTTCGGTAGAAACATTTCCCGGCCCAAGGCCGGTTCCTCTTATAATTACAGGCTCGCTATCGCTCGCCAGGAAAATATCGACACCTAAATGGCACGAAATTTCTTGATATTGATAAAGAAATGAAACGAAAGGTTTTATAATCGACGAACTAATGGGCTGAACGTCTTAGAATCTCAAAACTAATGGGGCTAAACACGAGGGAGAATGCGGTCCAGAAAAAGCAACGTTCTCCCCTTAGTGGATTTTTTGTTGTATTTACTTTTCTAATTAGGATGCTAATGCCAAGTTATAAGTATATGTGGCTCGGATGACCCTGAAATATATGTGGCTCGGATGGCCCTGAAATATATGTGGCTCGGATGACCCTGAAATATATGTGGCTCGGATGGCCCTGAAATATATGTGGCTCGGATGGCTCTGAAATATATGTGGCTCGGATGGCCCTGAAATATATGTGGCTCGGATGACCCTGAAATATATGTGGCTCGGATGGCCCTGAAATATATGTGGCTCGGATGGCCCTGAAATATATGTGGCTCGGATGGCCCTGAAATATATGTGGCTCGGATGGCTCTGAAATATATGTGGCTCGGATGACCCTGAAATATATGTGGCTCGGATGGCTCTGAAATATATGTGGGTCGGATGGCCCTGAAATATATGTGGCTCGGATGGCTCTGAAATATATGTGGCTCGGATGGCCCTGAAATATATGTGGCTCGGATGGCCCTGAAATATATGTGGCTCGGATGACCCTGAAATATATGTGGCTCGGATGGCTCTGAAATATATGTGGCTCGGATGACCCTGAAATATATGTGGCTCGGATGGCCCTGAAATATATGTGGCTCGGATGGCCCTGAAATATATGTGGCTCGGATAGCTCTGAAATATATGTGGCTCGGATGGCCCTGAATATATGTGGCTCGGATGGCCCTGAAATATATGTGGCTCGGATGGCCCTGAATATATGTGGCTCGGATGGCCCTGAAATATATGTGGCTCGGATGGCCCTGAAATATATGTGGCTCGGATGACCCTGAAATATATGTGGCTCGGATGGCCCTGAATATATGTGGCTCGGATGGCCCTGAATATATGTGGCTCGGATGACCCTGAAATATATGTGGCTCGGATGACCCTGAAATATATGTGGCTCGGATGACCCTGAAATATATGTGGCTCGGATGGCCCTGAATATATGTGGCTCGGATGACCCTGAAATATATGTGGCTCGGATGGCCCTGAATATATGTGGCTCGGATGACCCTGAAATATATGTGGCTCGGATGGCCCTGAAATATATGTGGCTCGGATGGCCCTGAAATATATGTGGCTCGGATGGCCCTGAAATATATGTGGCTCGGATGGCCCTGAAATATATGTGGCTCGGATGGCCCTGAAATATATGTGGCTCGGATGGCCCTGAAATATATGTGGCTCGGATGGCCCTGAAATATATGTGGCTCGGATGGCCCTGAAATATATGTGGCTCGGATGGCCCTGAAATATGTGGCTCGGATGGCCCTGAAATATATGTGGCTCGGATGGCCCTGAATATATGTGGCTCGGATGGCCCTGAAATATATGTGGCTCGGATGGCCCTGAAATATATGTGGCTCGGATGGCCCTGAAATATATGTGGCTCGGATGGCCCTGAAATATATGTGGCTCGGATGGCCCTGAAATATATGTGGCTCGGATGGCCCTGAAATATATGTGGCTCGGATGGCCCTGAATATATGTGGCTCGGATGACCCTGAAATATATGTGGCTTGGATGGCCCTGAAATATATGTGGCTCGGATGGCCCTGAAATATATGTGGCTCGGATGGCCCTGAAATATATGTGGCTCGGATGGCCCTGAAATATATGTGGCTCGGATGGCCCTGAAATAGTCGTGGCTCGGATGGCCCTGAAATATATGTGGCTCGGATGGCCCTGAAATATATGTGGCTCGGATGGCCCTGAAATATATGTGGCTCGGATGGCCCTGAAATAGTCGTGGCTCGGATGGCCCTGAAATATATGTGGCTCGGATGGCTGAATATATGTGGCTCGGATGGCCCTGAATATATGTGGCTCGGATGGCCCTGAAATATATGTGGCTCGGATGGCCCTGAAATATATGTGGCTCGGATGGCCCTGAAATATATGTGGCTCGGATGGCCCTGAAATATATGTGGCTCGGATGGCCCTGAAATATATGTGGCTCGGATGGCCCTGAATATATGTGGCTCGGATGACCCTGAAATATATGTGGCTCGGATGGCCCTGAAATATATGTGGCTCGGATGGCCCTGAAATATATGTGGCTCGGATGGCCCTGAAATATATGTGGCTCGGATGGCCCTGAAATATATGTGGCTCGGATGGCCCTGAAATAGTCGTGGCTCGGATGGCCCTGAATATATGTGGCTCGGATGGCCCTGAAATATATGTGGCTCGGATGGCCCTGAAATATATGTGGCTCGGATGGCCCTGAAATATATGTGGCTCGGATGGCCCTGAAATAGTCGTGGCTCGGATGGCCCTGAAATATATGTGGCTCGGATGGCTGAATATATGTGGCTCGGATGGCCCTGAATATATGTGGCTCGGATGGCCCTGAAATATATGTGGCTCGGATGGCCCTGAAATATATGTGGCTCGGATGGCCCTGAAATATATGTGGCTCGGATGGCCCTGAAATATATGTGGCTCGGATGGCCCTGAATATATGTGGCTCGGATGGCCCTGAAATAGTCGTGGCTCGGATGGCCCTGAATATATGTGGCTCGGATGGCCCTGAAATATATGTGGCTCGGATGGCCCTGAAATATATGTGGCTCGGATGGCCCTGAAATATATGTGGCTCGGATGGCCCTGAAATATATGTGGCTCGGATGGCCCTGAAATATATGTGGCTCGGATGGCTGAATATATGTGGCTCGGATGACCCTGAATATATATGTGGCTCGGATGACCCTGAATATATATGTGGCTCGGATGACCCTGAATATATATGTGGCTCGGATGGCCCTGAAATATATGTGGCTCGGATGGCCCTGAAATATATGTGGCTCGGATGGCCCTGAAATATATGTGGCTCGGATGGCCCTGAAATATATGTGGCTCGGATGGCCCTGAATAGTCGTGGTCATTACATAGTAGGTTCGGAATTTGACAGGTGAAGTAAAGCATTTATATAAGGTTACACCGATGCCATTCTTTATATTATTGAATAGGGGGAACACTTTATAACCCGTACAGTACCGGTGCCGTCCTTTTATGCAGCTTAGGAAGGACCTCTAGCAATAATCTGCCTTCAAACTACCTCAACCAACCCTTTTAACCCTTTCACGCATATGACGCGATTTTGAGCCTATTGGGGATACTTTAAAGCCTTTGTTACCATCAGGGGTATTTAGAAACCTTTAGTTTAGTTACTTCAACCTCTGCAGTTGTCTTTGAGTTAGCTGTGGGCAGAAAGCTAATTTTGGAGAGGTAATTATAAGCGTGAGAGAACTCTATTTCTTAGTGCTAATCTGGCAACCTCTGCGTCATATGTGCGTGAAAGGGTTAAATACCACAGATCCTTCCTAAGCTGCATAATATCGTCTCCTTATAGCTAGAATGAAATATAACACACGTCGCTGGTACTCAAAGGGTTAAACAAGGGTTAAGCAAGGAAGACAGCCCGCCATCATTTGCTCCGCCTTTCCTTCTCTCTAATTATTAAGGGGAGGGAGACCGTTTTTCTGGACCCCCTTCTCCCGAATGTTTAGCCCCACTAGTTTTGAGATTATAAGACCTTCGGCCCATTAGTTTGGTGATTTTAACACCTTTCGACCCATTTCGTTGTAAATTTTAAGGCCTTTCGTGCCATTTAGGTGTCGATTATTTCCTGGCGAGCGATAGCGAGCCTGAAATTTTAAGAGGAACCGGCCTTAGGCCGGGACATTTTTCTACCGACAAATGAACACATTTATCTTGAAGGGGGGTCTAGGGGGTATTTTTCTAAGCTTGATGGAGGTCTAGGGAGGAAACTAAAAAAAAATATATATGAATACATTAATTAATAGACCAAACAAACAGTCTCCCCTTAAGGGGAGGTTTTAGTTTGTTCCCTAGACCTCCATCAAGCTTAAAATTAGACTCCCTTGACCCCCTTTTAAGATAAATGTGTACATTTTTCAGTAGAAAAATGTTCCAGCTTAAATTACAGGCTCGCTAGCGCTTGCCAAAAAAAAATCGACACCTAAATGGCACGAAAGGTCTTAAAATTGACAGAAATGGGGCGAAAGTGTTAACATCACCAAACTAATAGGGCGAACGTCTTAGAATCTCAAAATTAATGGAGCTAAACAAGAGGGAGAAAGGGGTAAAGAAAAAAATCCCTCAACTGGATATCTCCCTTAATGTATTGTGGTATTTATTGTATTGGTGGTTTTGTTGATGCGGTGGTGGTTTTGTCATTTGTCTGTGTGTGGTAATTTAGTGTTGCTCTTTATAGTTTTTAGATTTATAGGGAACTAGCAGGGGTACCCGGCGTTGCCCGGGTAATCACCGTAATCACCATCACTACTACCACCACTACTACTACCATAATTACCATCATCAATCACTACTACCACAATCATCACAATACTACTACTACCATAATCACCGGCCTCGACCTCCCTGTGCCTCATTAAACGGCGACCTCGATTTCGGCTGCTAAATGACCTCCGATTTTGGATCTGACCTCATCCGTACCCCCATTTTGGGGGGCTGCGAACAACTTTCGTTCCATACACCTTTTCGATCGGAGGTCTCCTTCTGCCCCAAACGGCAATTATTATTATTTTTTTTTTTCATGTTTTTTTTTCAATTTCGGCCTCGGAACGACCTCCGATCGTGGCCTCGCCCCCTCTATGACCTGACCCAGGTCAATTGACACCCACATGCAAAGTTTCAGCTCCCCAGGTCCAAAACTGCGGCCGCCTATTAAGAACACACACACACACAGACAGACAATCGAAAATATTATATAGATGACTAGAATAAACTGGTGTGAGACTAATGGTTAAGCCACCCACTCTCTCTCACCTCTCACTTTCACTCTCTCACCCACTCATTCTCACACACTCTCTCTCTCTCTCTCTATATATATATATATATATATATATATATATATATATATATATATACAGTATATATAATTATATACTATATATATATATATATATATATATATATATATATATATATATATATATATATTGTGTGTGTGTACCGTATTTTATCCATGCTTACCTTATAGTAATACAGGGGCACAGACATATTTTTTATCACATATCATATATATGTGATAAAAAATATGACTGTGCCACTGTATTACTATAAGGTAAGCATGGATAAAATACGGTACACACACACAATATATATATATATATATATATATATATATATATATATATATATATATATATACAATATATATATATATATATATATATACCGGTATATATACAATATATATATATATATATATATATATATATATATATATATATATATTATATAATTATATATACTGTATATATATATATATATATATATATATATATAGAGAAAGAGAGAGAGAGAGTGTGTGAGAATGAGTGGGTGAGAGAGTGAAAGTGATAAAGTGACACCCACATGCAAAGTTTCAGCTCCCCAGGTCCAAAACTGCGGCCGCCTATTAAGAACACACACACACACAGACAGACAATCGAAAATATTATATAGATGACTAGAATAAACTGGTGTGAGACTAATGGTTAAGCCACCCACTCTCTCTCACCTCTCACTTTCACTCTCTCACCCACTCATTCTCACACACTCTCTCTCTCTCTCTATATATATATATATATATATATATATACAGTATATATAATTATATACTATATATATATATATATATATATATATATATATATATATTTATATATATATATTGTGTGTGTGTACCGTATTTTATCCATGCTTACCTTATAGTAATACAGAGGCACAGACATATTTTTTATCACATTCACCCATTTCTCTGCGCCAAAAATAGCCGTACGACTATGAATACATCTCTACATTGTCAAATAAGAATATAAATCAAACTTGCAGTTACTCTGAAGGAGGGGAGGGGGAACACAGATGGGGGGAAAGGGGGGAGGGGAGGGGGTACAGGGGTGGGGCAAAGGGAAGGAGAATAGGGGTGGTTGGGGGGAGGAGAGGGGTTACATAAGTAGTGGGGGTAGGGGGTACAGGGGTGGGGTGGGTGAAGGGATGTGGTACAGAGATGGGGGGAAAGGAGGAGGGAAGGGGGTACAGTGATGGTGGGGGGGAAGGGGAAGGGGTAGAGTGGTAGTGGGGGGAAGGGTACAGGGATGGAGGGGAGAGGAGAGGACGGTACAGAGATAGGGGAAAGGGAGGAGAGGAGGGGGTACAGTGGTGGTGGGGGGAGAGGATGGGGTGGGTGGGGGGAGGGGGAAGGGGTGATCGATGACGTAAGTGGTGGGGGTAACGTTAAACATTTATGGGGACTGCATGAGAAGACGGGCACTGATTTGTAGGTGTGTGTGAGAGAGAGAGAGAGAGAGTGAGTGTGTGTGTGAGTGCGAATGATAGTGTGTGTGTATATGCGTGCATTGTTGTTAACTATTGTAATAATTGTTGACAGCTGTTGTAATCATAGTTGTCAAGGGGGGTCACAGGCTTTTGTTATCATTCTCTCCTTTTCTCTCTTTCCCTGGCTTGTATCCTATCGGCCTCATTCAGCTAACTGTTTTAAGACGTTTATCCCCATCCAGGATTCCATTTTCGGTGTAGATTTCTTCCTGGCTAGCGAAAGCGAGCCAACTTTGTATGGAGAAATCAGGTTTCGCCAGAAATTTTTCTATCGATTTTTTTTCAAATTTAGCTTGCTGTCAAAACAAATATGTTGACACCTGGATGTGGGTAAACGTCTTAAAACAGTAGGCTGAATGGGGCCGAATGAATACAAGCCAAAGAGAGAGGGAGAGAAAGATAAAAAAGCGAGGTGGGCCCCCTTAACTGTTGTAATCATTGTTGTTAGCTGTTGTAACCATAACCAGTCGACATTGTTTAGTCCATTCAGTTTGCCCCGATGAAGAACAAATGAACAGCTAATTGGTAAGCATAAAAACCGGATACCTAATTAACCCGACTTGATATTATAATGGCACGTTCTGACAAAATATTGGGCTTAACACGTAAATGCCAGTTATATACCATCACCCATGTATATTTTATAGCTATTGATAAACATTAGAATCATACCCTGTTATCTATTTAATATTATTACCTATTCATTCCAGATATTTTGGTGAGAGTTGGGCACCGAATCCACTCGACCGTGAGCGGATGGTAGAGTAGATAGGGTGCCCAACTCTCACAAAAACATCTGGAGTGAGTGGGTTTGAACCCTGGTCAGGTTACCATTTTTTAGTGTATATATAATTTAGATGCTTATGTTCTAGGTGTGGTGTCCCGAGTTCAATTGGGGTTTGTAATTGATGATTAATGTTAAGAACGGGGTGTTACTTAATATCTATATCTACAGCTCCAACTTCCTTACAGCCTAAACCTTGCGAGTGGTCAATTACCATGTCCATTTCTAGATTACTGAGCTGTGACTTGATTTTAATAATGGAATGCTAAGTCAATTATGCAAATAAACTATTATTATGAAACAGATGTGTTTTAGTTTCTGATGCAATTTAGTGTCAGGGGATCAGCTGCCAAGGGATTACATTCCTCTAGTTAAGGTTTATTTATTTATTTATTTATTTAGTTAGTTTATAGTTCAGTTATTTATCTATTTATTTAGTTAGTTTATAGTTCAGTTATTTATCTATTTATTTATTTATTAAGTTAGTTTATAGTTCAGTTATTTATCTATTTATTTATTTATTTAGTTAGTTTATAGTTCAGTTATTTATCTATTTATTTATTTATTTAGTTAGTTTATAGTTCAGTTATTTATCTATTTATTTATTTATTTAGTTAGTTTATAGTTCAGTTATTTATCTATTTATTTATTTATTTAGTTAGTTTATAGTTCAGTTATTTATCTATTTATTTATTTAGTTTATAGTTCAGTTATTTATCTATTTATTTATTTATTTAGTTAGTTTATAGTTGTTATTTATCTATTTATTTATTTATTTAGTTAGTTTATAGTTCAGTTATTTATTTATTTATTTATTTAGTTAGTTTATAGTTCAGTTATTTATCTATTTATTTATTTATTTAGTTAGTTTATAGTTCAGTTATTTATCTATTTATTTATTTATTTAGTTAGTTTATAGTTCAGTTATTTATCTTTATTTATTTATTTAGTTAGTTTATAGTTCAGTTATTTATCTATTTATTTTAATAGTATTATTTTGTGTGTGCTTCCTAGACCTCCATTAAATTAATAAATATATAAATAAATAAATACCTCCTAGACCCCCCCTTCCTAAATGTGTGCATTTTCCGGCAGAAAAATGCCCCAACGGTTCCTCATACATAGCAGACTTGTTATCGCTCGCCAGGAAAAATCGACACCTTAATGGCACGAAAGGTTTACATATTCACAAAGAAATGGGGCGGAAGGTCGAAACGCGCCATAATCCTGAAGGGGTTAAGAGGAACGAAGTATAAGACGGGAAGACGGGATACCTTAAGGGGGGAGGGTTCACTTTTTGGCCGATTTTTGCATGTATTCATTATGTTTCAAGTTTCCTTCCTAGACCTCCATCAAATAAAAAAAAACAAACATCCATTAGATCCCCCTTCTAGATTATTTTTTTATTTTTCGGTAGAAAAATGTACCGGCTGAAGGCCGGTTCTTCCAACATTACAGGCTCACTATCGTTCGTCAGGGAAAAAATCGACACCTAAATAGCACGAAAGGTCTAAATATTGTCGAAAAAATAGGGCGAAAGGTCTTAAAATCGACAACTAATGGGGCAAACATTTTAAAATCTGAAAACTAATGGGGCTAAACATGAGGGAGAAAGTGGTCCAGAAAACCGGCCAATCTCCCATTAAAACTGAGCACCACAGGCAAAGTAGCACAAGCCAAAAGACCACATCCTTCCTCCCCTCAGAGCCTCGCCTTCATGTATAAGTCAGGGGGACATTGATTCATCCCCCGGCCGGTCCCTCTCTCTCTCACCCACTCACCCACCTCACTCACTCACTCCCCCGCTGGATGTCCCCGACGCTGGACCTGGCCCCCGTCGCCGCGTTCCATCTCCGACACGAACACACCCGATCCAACAGCACCGAGCAATCAGAACGGCAACTACTCCGAAGACTGTTACGACTACCGATCACCACTATTCGATCTGAGAGTCGAGTACAACCGGAAGCAGTTTAGCATCACTGTTCCAAGCAAATACAACACCACCGACAGATAGAATCCCTCAAACCCGACCGATCAGGCATCCCGAATTCAATCTTAAGTTGTTCTTGGCTATAGCAACCGATTACAAATACCGAATTCGTTCTAAAGTAGAATACGCCAGTTTGAAGTTAGCAGCCCCAACAGATCTAGTCCCGAATTAACTTTGAAGCCCTCGATTAAAAAAAATAAAAAAAACCCACCGAAGCTCTTTTTAATTATTTAGTTTTTGCGTGAGTCTCCGGAGGTTCATTAATTAGCTCATCACAGAGGTTTAGTTAGACTACACCAATCACCATCTTCTGAATTACAGAACATAATAACCTTTGTTTTCATGTTTATTCAAACTCCAGGATATTTCCAAAAGTTTATGTAACCAAGACTACATTTGGATTGTCAGCTCTCTTGTTATCATCCCCATCTTCCTGTACACGATCAATATACCGTAATACCGCATCTTGTCAAATTTGCTGGCTCGCACGGAAATTCGACCCGGTGCGCCAAAGACCGCACCAATTCACCAAGTTCACACCAGTAGGGATCTGTCTACCTCGTGAGTTGGTGTCGAGCAGATAAGGCGAAGATTGTGATTAATCAGAGTGATAATTGAAAGCAAATAATCTGTGAGAGACTGGATGATTATTGGAGTGATCTCACTTGACCTAGGAATAAAACGAAGCGGAAAATATTTAATCAAAGCACAAGTCAACAACTTACTAACCTGTACCTAACAATATGATATATGTTGACATTATTGGACATTATCTTCTAAAAATATAAACTCGTATTATGAAGTGTAATACATGATTTAATCTGGAAACTGTACAAACAATTGATCTAATGAACACACCCGCTTCATAAATATACCTGACTTTGAAGCTCTGCATACAGTTTCAAAACATAAAATTCGATAGTGGAGAGATATTATCATAGCTTTCCCTGCGGTTTCCGAGTCTGTCATCGCTTGCAACTAAATTGTGTTTTAGAGCCAAATAAGTTATACATTTCATAAAAGCAAGTCAAGGTAGTAGTAATGTATATCATATAACGAGAAACTAATTCGAGCAGCGTATTCTTAACAGGAAGGGCATTTTATATCATGTTACTCTGATTTTTTGTTTACTAAGTTTCTAAATACTATTTGGTCATATCTAGATCTGCTAGTCAAAACAATTTTATTCCGATAAGTTCACCCAAAGCATACCATAATCGAACCCCAGACTGAGAAGTTTAAAATTCGAGACAAATTCTCCAACGACAGCAGAAGAAACCAGTGAAGCAACCGAGTCCCCGGATCGACTGACAAAGGTTCGATACAAATTTTCCCAGTTCTTTCCAGCGACAAAAGCAGACGAGTGAAGCAACACCAACGATGAAGACCCACCAGATCTGGCTGCTGCTCCTCCTGACGGCGACGCTGCAGGCGGGCATGAGGTCAGCGGAGGCACAATCGTACATCTACAGCAAGTACTCGTGCAATGACCTAGTACCGAAGGGCCCCGAGGCGATCCGAATCCTGGAGGAGCAGAACCGGAAGATCAACCATGTGCAAAACCCGACCCCAGCGCCGAAGAATGAACCAGCTGAGGGCACCACGGGAGAGACGACTACCACCACGACTACCACTACCACCACCACGACTACTACAACGACTACCACAGCCACCCCTAGGACTACCCTGCCGCCCATCCGCGAGTACCAGGGAGGCATGCAACTGAGGGTGGCGACCAACGAGAAGAGCTACCGCCGCCTCAAGACTCTCATGGGTAAGTGGTTATGTACAGTAGTTATGAACATTGGTAGAGATAGGGGGCCGGATACTCAAAACATTTATATCACCTTATCTCACTCTGACCGTCATATCCTAAATGCCGACATTGTAATTCTAGAGCTGGCACTACTAAAACGATTTATTTTATTCTCTAACTTATCAACTTATTGATTTATTATGGCATCTCTGAGTATCCGGGCCAGGGTTGACAGTCAGAAGATATAATTTCTACCCCAATCCTTTACGCTAGCCAATTAGACAACAATAATATGATGAAGCTGTATTTAATAATTTACTTATATCATTGGCTGGAGACCCTACCTATACAGTAGTGTACAGTATATTGATATAACGACGAGGAACCTTTAATTGATAAGTTTTGTCGGGTCATTGACCTCAAGGAATATTGACCAATGCAGTGCTCCTTTTCCATCCTCTGTCATATACAGTTATACACTCTTAAAAATATATATATACTTTGATGATTGGTCATGATCTTGGAAATGAAGGGTATTGGGTTTATATGTATCGAGTTATTAGTTCCTGAATGAGATATCGTTAGGTGTGAACAATATTTTGTTCCACCTTATCCTAACTCATATCTTCTCTTATTTTTCTTAGCAACTTGGGTATATTTTCCCTATGATATGTTATTTATAGTAGCTATATGGACACACACATTATAGTAGCTATATGGACACACACATTATAGTAGCTATATGGACACACACATTATAGTAGCTATATGGACATACACATTATAGTAGCTATATGGACACACACATTATAGTAGCTATATGGACACACATTATAGTAGGTATATGGACACACATATTATAGTAGCTATATGGACACACATTATAGTAGCTATATGGACTCACACATTATAGTAGCTATATGGACACACACATTACAGTAGCTATATGGACACATACATTACAGTAGCTATATGGACACACGCATTACAGTAGCTATATGGACACACACATTACAGTAGCTATATGGACACACACATTACAGTAGCTATATGGACACACGCATTACAGTAGCTATATGGACACACATTACAGTAGCTATATGGACACACACATTACAGTAGCTATATGGACACACACATTACAGTAGCTATATGGACACACACATTACAGTAGCTATATGGACACACACATTACAGTAGCTATATGGACACACGCATTACAGTAGCTATATGGACACACGCATTACAGTAGCTATATGGACACACACATTACAGTAGCTATATGGACACACACATTACAGTAGCTATATGGACACACACATTACAGTAGCTATATGGACACACACATTACAGTAGCTATATGAACACACATTATAGTAGCTATATGGACACACACATTATAGTAGCTATATGGACACACACATTATAGTAACTATATGGACACACACATTATAGTAGCTATATGGACACACACATTATAGTAACTATATGGACACACACATTATAGTAGCTATATGGACACACACATTATAGTAACTATATGGACACACACATTATAGTAGCTATATGGACACATACATTATAGTAGCTATATGGACACATACATTATAGTAGCTATATGGACACACACATTATAGTAGCTATATGGACACACACATTATAGTAGCTATATGGACACACACATTATAGTAGCTATATGGACACACACATTATAGTAGCTATATGGACACACACATTATAGTAGCTATATGGACACACACATTATAGTAGCTATATGGACACATACATTATAGTAGCTATATGGACACACACATTCACATACATTCTCATATATGCTAAAATTATCGTGCGAACACACATGTATACTCATATGCACACAAATGAATACTCATAGGTACACGCATACATACTCATAGGCTCACACATGTATAGTTACGGGCACACACATGTATAGTTACGGGCACACACATGTATAGTTATGGGCACACACATGTATATTTATGGGCACACACATGTATATTTATGGGCACACATGTATAGTTATGGGCACACACATGTATACTCATAGGCACACACATGTATACTCATAGGCACACACATGTATAGTTACGGGCACACACATGTATAGTTACGGGCACACACATGTATAGTTACGGGCACACACATGTATAGTTACGGGCACACACATGTATAGTTACGGACACACACATGTATAGTTACGGGCACACACATGTATAGTTACGGGCACACACATGTATAGTTACGGGCACACACATGTATAGTTACGGGCACACACATGTATACTCATAGGCACATACATGTATACTCATAGGCACATACATGTATACTCATAGGCACATACATGTATACTCATAGGCACATACATGTATACTCATAGGCACATACATGTATACTCATAGGCACATACATGCATACTCATACACACTTGCTCAAATGCACATACATACATATTCACATACTCATATGCACGCACATCATTGTTCACTTACTCATATGCACACACATGTACGAGTATACTTGTATGCACACTCATGTATACATGCACATGCATACTCGTATGCACTCATATGCATACATACGCACATACACATACAATACATACATGCGCACATGTACAAATATGCACATACCTGTATAAGCACAAACATACATGCACATACATATACTCACATTAACACAATTACTCTCATATATCCACAAACATACATTCATATCATACTCACACACACAAACTTTCTCTTACACACACACACACGTTAGATTTAGGCTGGTATACCATTTCTTATAAGTATACTGTGCATTGCAGAAACTTTCGCTAATATCGTGTTAATTGAGCACCATCTCTTCTTGTACTATTTATATACACACTTAATCCTCTTTAACATAAGGTAAAGCATATTAACGGCACCTGGTTAATATATCTAGTGTAAATTACCTGTTAATGTGTATTAATTTATTGCAGTATTTGTTCTTCTTTACAAGAACCGAACCGTACTAATTGAATCAGATATTGTTTTATACCTGTATGTCGTTTTTAAATCTTACCCGAATCCGGAGAAAAAATGTGTTTAAACATTCTCTCGCTGTCAGAGAGAGAGAGAGAGAGGGGAGGGGGGGGGGGGGGGAGGGAGGGAGGGGGCGTAGACATACAGTAATTGTATAATATCCAGCTTATCACAGCACGTTGAATATCCAACTTATCACAGCACGTTGAATATCCAGCTTATCACAGCACGTTGAATATCCAACTTATCACAGCACGTTGAATATCCAGCTTATCACAGCACGTTGAATATCCAACTTATCACAGCACGTTGAATATCCAGCTTATCACAGCACGTTGAATATCCAACTTATCACAGCACGTTGAATAATATTGAATACAGTAATCTAGCGGTTTCTGAATTCCTAACACTACCTGATCCGACGTCTTGGGGGATATATCGGACCAAATAGGGTTAAGGTACTGTAAAAACATTAACACATAAGACAAATGGAAATCTATTGGCCCATACGAGGCAGACCCCTTCTTCCCTACATCTCTATTTGTTCTTTTATACCTTTATGCCCTACACTACATCTCTCACTATAACCTATACCCCCTACACCACATCTATCTTATAGCTACCTAAGAACACATATAACAGTTCGCCTACAAAAAGCAAGCACACAAGCATTCAGAAGCACCAACCACTCACCAACCCCCGAAATTAATGGCTTTACCTAAGATGTTATACTTCATTTTAGTTGCCAATTAAAATACAAAAGAACCCCGAAACCTAGCCAGGAATAAGTTGCCAATATAATAGTTTGTGTTAGAAGGGGTCACACGGGCGAGTTCTTTCGGCGTATTTTTAATCTTCTGGTTATCATATGCGTTTTACTACAATTATATTATTTTGCCTTCAATTACATGCTTTAGGGACGATCGTCATCAACTCCAGATACCAAGTCAATATTGAAGTGAACTAATCAACCCGTCAATTATTTAAGCGAGCCACAAGCCAAAATTCGATACTGGCTACTGAAAGAGCCGAAAATCGTCTCCTAAACTCCGCCCGTACCTCGTGGTGAAGGTGGTGGTGGTTCCCGACAAGGTGTTAATGAGAGGGTATAGGTAAGTTACACTCCGTCACAGCCACTCATGATATTCCTCCAGTCACCTCACCGTATTGATAGTTCCCGGGCGCACTGGGATTGAATCTCTACAGGCGCGACATTAGCTCGTGTAATTCTATAATTTGGTTGTCATATGACGAATTCATTTTGTTTAGAATTACTTTGGAAGAGCTGGGTGATTGACAGCGTTCGACGGATGCCTTCGGTGCTTTGCAACGCCTGTTAAGGGATTCTTTCCAAGTTGAATAATGTCAAATATTAGTAAAATAATTTTTTAAACAATGCGTACATTTACTAAATGGGTTAATAATCTATTAGTGTTAAATTGTCTAGAACGGACGGATTTTCTCCAACCACGTCATTAAGGGGAGATTTTTAGTTTGCTCCCTAACCTCCATCAAGCTTAAAGATAATATCTCAAGTACCATTTTTTTGTAGAAAATGTCCTGGCCGAAGGCCGGTTCCATCTAAATCGACACCTAAATCGCACGAAAAGTGTTAATATTGACAGAAACAGGGCTGACGGTCTTAGAATCGCCAAACTTATTGGGGCGAACGTCATAAAATCTCAAAACTAATGGGGTTAAGCATAAGGAGAAGGTGGTCCGAAAACTCTCCCCTTAAGGGAAGGTATTTAGTTTGTTCCCTAGACCTCCATCAAGCTTAAAATTACACCCCCTTGGGTCCCTTTCAAGATAAATTTGTGCATTTTTCGGTAGAAAAATTTCCCGGCCAAAGGCCGGTTCCACTTAAATTACAGGCTCGCTATCGCTCGCCAGGATAAAATCGACACCTGAATTGCACGAAAGGTCTTAATATGGGGTGAAAGTTCTTAAAATCGCTAAACTAATAGGGCAAACGTTTTATAATATCAAAAGCAATGGGGCTAAACATGAAGGAGAAAGGGGTCAAGAAAAAAATCCCTCAAGTGGAGATCTGCCCTTAAGCTTATAGTACCAGTACTGTATGTTCAACTTTCAAGAGGCTATTTCATTTAACTCTGGTAATCTGCTTACATGTATAAATTCTAACTAACTACTGCAAGACTATCATTATTGAACGTCATTACATTAATAATTCAATAGACTGTAAAATTATCTGATTTTAGATACGCTCAGTGTTACATCAAACTCCCGCTCCAGTAGTACAAGTGATACATGATTTAATTTCATGTAGCTATCACAATTGTTTTTCTATTTTTTGTTTTCATTGTTTTCTGTTGTGTTGTCCCTCTTCTGGCTCTGTCTAGAATCGCCCCTCCCCCCTCAAAAAAGAAAAAAGGAAAAACAAAAAAACAAAAATAGGAAAGGTGAGGATTGGGCCCGATTATATAGAATAGAATCACCATCTACTAACGCACTTTGTGAAGGTATATTTATTTATTAAGATCAAATATTTGTAAACCTCTTTCCTCAGTTTACTAGGGATTATAAAATTTGCGTACGTGGGTTTAACTAAATGAATTAATCTAAGTTAACCCCTTGAGGATCATGACGCGTTTATTTAGTTTATATTTCTGGCTGTTAGTTGACGATTTTATTCAGATTAGGAAGGGTATTTGGAAGTCAGAGGGTTAATGGAGAGAGTGTTTACTCTGTTGATGCCACAGATCCTTCCTAAGTTGTATAACACATTCTTACGACAGCCCAAAATAAACTATCATAATGCATTATAATCCTCAAAAGGTTAAGCGAAACAAATGTAACCTATCAATGTAAGCAATCTAGACAAAACTGATCTAACACATTAACACATAAACTAGGAAAAAGGTGACCTAAATTATACTAAGCGAACTTAAGGGGAGACGGACCGTTTTTTTTTTTTTTTTTGGTCTATTCATTCATTTATTCATTTATTTCTTAATTTCTTCGCTAGACCTCCATCAAACTTAGAAAAACACTCCCTAGACCCCCCTTCAAGATATATTTGTACATTGGCCTCTTAAAATTTCAGGCTCGTTATCGCTCGCCAGGAAATAATCGACACCTAAATGGCACGAAAGGTCTTAAAATTGACAACGCAATGGGGCGAAAGGTCTTAAAATCGACAAACTAATGGGCCGAACGTCTTATAATCTCAACACAAATGGAGCTTTACACGAGGGAGAAATGGGACCAGGAAAACGACCTATCTCCCCTTAACCTCAACAGTCCATGATCAGCCTCCCCTTAATATTGCCTTTCTCAATAAATTACTCCACTATGCGCATCTGCAAGCCCAAACTTGACGTGGTAAGGGGGGGAAGTTGGTTTTTCGAGTCCTCCTCCTCCCTCATGTTTAGCCCTATTAGTTATGAGATTTCAAGACATTCCCCACTTAGTTTGGCGATATTCAGACCTTTTGCCCCATTTTTGTTATCAATATTAAGACCTTTCGTGCCATTTAGGGGTCGATTTTTTTTCCTGGCGAGCGATAGCGAGCCTGTATTTAAAGAGGAAACGGTCTTCGGCTGGGACAGTTTTCTACCGAAAAATTTACAAATTTATATCGAAGGGGGTCTTGTGGGTGTTTTTTAAAGTTTGATATAGGTTTAGGGAGCAAACTAAACCCCCTCCTTAAACCATTGAGCCGAATCAGTAAATTATGCTGCACAATACCGTCTGAGCTCCCTTAATTTGACCTTGTTTTTCACGTAAGGGGGTCGGCGGTCGATATCAACCAATCAACTTCTCGAGAGTACTTGGCGCGCGACTCCAGCTCGACCAATAGCTTCTCGTGTCGTGTCCCGCCCGAATCCGACAGGAATCCGAGAACGGCCGCGGGAATTCGTAAACAGTATCGGATTTATTGGGCGAGATGTAGGGCGGGACTTATGAGGCAGAGTCATATGAGTAGTTATTCAGACATTTTTATTCGGAATTCTGGGTTTGACAGCTTGTAAATTATAGGTTTATTTGAATTCTGCCTGCTATATGGATCTGCCTTCAATCTAGTTGTCGATACCAGTGCAAAATAACCCTGATATGTAAGTCAGAAGAAATTTGCCCATCAATAATTGACGGAATAAGCACTCGTATGACTCAGGATTTAAGGTGATAATGTCGGGTTGCGTCGCTGCTTTTGATCCGGGTTGATTAATGTGTTTTTGAGCTGGAATTTGGGTGAAGTCGAGGGTAAGTTGTTGACGAAGAGGTGTTTTGGGGAGTTCCTGGAATGTTTGCGATATTTTACGAGGCTGTTTAGTTAGACATACGAAGTTGAATTTTGCGGGGATGTGGCGGGGGGGAGGGGGGGGGGGGAATTTTGTCTATATTTATGCAAGTTTGTTTTGAGGTTAACCCTTTCCGTATTCGAGGACACATTGAGGATTTTTTTTTTGTTTACCCCCTTCTCCCTCATGTTTTAGCCCCGTTAGTTGTGAAATTTTAAGACGTTCGCCCCATTAGTTTGGCGATTTTTAGACCTTTCACCCCATTTCTTTGTAAGTTTTACGGAAATTTCGTGACATTTAGCTGTCGACTTTTTCCTAGCAAGCGATAGCGACCCTGCAATGTAGGAGGAAATAATTGAGATATATTTTATATAACACCTTCGATTCTAGCGCTGAATAAAATCGTCTATTGTAAGCCAGGATATCGTGAAAAAATAACGTCCTAATGATATAGGGGTTGATTTTTTTTTTTTTTTTTTTTTTTTTTGTTTTTTTTTTTTTGCTCCCTAGACCTCCATCAAGCTTAAACTAATACTCCCAATACTCCAGATAACTGTTTACATTTTTCGATAAAAATCGAGCCAATTTTTCTACCATTCGGGAAGGGTCAGCCAGGGAAGTGGGGAAGTTTACAGCCCATTACTCAGCCCTATTTGAGTTACAGATGTTACAGTTCACGATTTCTGGCATACCTCTTTGGAACAGGGTGTACTGTAGTTGGAAGGGTACCGTCCAGGTTACCCCAGCCTTCGAATCCAGATGTCTATAAGTCTATTCGCTGTAAGTAGGCGAGAAATCATGTCCTCTAACCTCTGTAACTCAAAAAACGACTAGAGTAATCGAGCTAATATTTCTACCATTTGAGAAGAGTCAGTCAAGGAATAGATGTGGAAATTTACAGCCATTTTGCTCTAGCCCTTTTTTGATTAATATCCAGTATTCGAGAATGGATAATAAGTCGTAGGTGTGTGTGCATAAACCTTTAACCGTCTCGGTGGTGTAATGCTTAAGGTGTCTACAAATCTGTGTGTGATAACCCAGGTTCGAATCCCGGTGGATCACATATATGCTTTCTTTAATTTCATTGGAGGTGTTTGGTGGTGTGGTGAAATTAATACAAAATAGATTACAGAGATATAGCTCACGATTTCTCACCTACTTACAGCGAATAGGCTAGACCTTTTTTTTTTTTTTTTTTTTTTTTAATGTGATTGAGGGAAGCAAAAGGCATAACTGCCTATAGCGAGTGCCTCCCCCATAGTTGAAAGAGTGACAGGGCCAAAATCAAGGGACGTTCGAGCCAAAATGCCTGGACACACGGAGTTTGAAGCAATTTAAGTCATAGGAAGCGGGAAAGACTGATTCTGGGAGAGAGTTCCAGAGCTCAGCTGTTGAGTAGAAGAAAGTTTGAGAGTAACGTTTCACTCTTGGGTTGGAGAGTTGCACAGAGTAGGGGTGGGATTGAGTTGCAAGACGGGTACCACGTGCCCTACGTAAAGGAGGTGGTATGCACTGGGATAGCTCTGAGGAACACTGATTATTATAGTAGCGATAGAATAGCGAGAGAGATGCAACATTGCGGCGGAGAGAGAGATATTGCAGAGAGTTGGTGAGTGGACGGGAGTTAATGATACGAAAGGCCTTCCTTTCAACCTTGTCTAGGAGAGCGGTGTGAGAGGAACCTCCCCACACATGTGAACAATACTCAATACAAGGGACAAACACAACAGTATATAAACTGTATATACTATATAGTATATAAACTATGTAGTATATAGTATAGTAGTATATAAACGCATCCAAACACAAGCGCGAGGTCCTGACTATACCCTGTTAATTATAGGTAGGCCAGAAATCCTTAACCCTAACCTCTGTAACTCAAAAAGGGCTAGAGTAATTATGGGCTTCACATTTTCACACCTATTCCCTGGTTGACTCTTCCCAACTGGTAGAACTAACAACTCAATTCCTTCAGTCGTTTTTGAGTTATGAGAGGTTGGAGTCAGGATTTTTGGACAGGGTATAGTATTCAGTGATGAAGCCCATGGAGTGTACTGAACAAGGTCTTTCCCTGTTGTGTTTGTCTCACTCAGACAATAATGAGGACATGTTATGTAAATATCTGTGGCTCGGCAGTATTCCAGGGTGATATTGATTGATTGTTTCACCTGTTCTGCATTAATGTCGTGTCCTGTCATATCGGGTTTGCCTGGATGATAACACAAGATTAGAGGTATGGCTGCTATACAAAAAATGCCATAGCTATTTATATTTATAGCTCTATTCCCCCCGCCTCCCCCCCCCCTCCCCCTCTTTCCACTATTAAAAGTCCCTTCCTAATTTTCTTCTTTTTCCCACAACCCTTTCAATTCCCCCCCCCCCCAACCATTCTCTCTCTGATCACGGAGATAAAACACGTGGGTAAAGTGCTTGTTATAGGATGCTGTGAACTCTGTGTGTGTGAGAGAGTGAGAGAGAGTTGAATACATTAACGTAGATTTACATAGATGCTCTGGCTACACATATCTTACGATCCCTCTGAGGTGGCTTCGAATCCAGATTTTGCCAATGTAACATGGGTGTGGCACGAGGTCCAGACTAGCCTTCAGTGACAAAGATCATGAAGTGTACTGAACAAGTTCTCTTCCCTTTGTGTTCCGTCTCACTCAGACGTTAATGAGGACCTACGATGTAAAATCTCAGTGGCTCGGCAATATTCCAGGGTATTTTTTATTGTCTCATCCTTCCTATATCTATGTCATGTCTGGAAGTTACTGAAATGCAAGGGAAGAAGAAACTAACTCTTACTCAAAGATACATATTTTCCTGGTTTGGCAGTAATATTTCAGATGAAAACATTCACCAATGTTTTAAAAACATAAATAATTAAGAATCTATTTTGGAAGTTGTAAAGATATTTTATTGAGAATTGTGTTGTCACAAACTTAAATACAAAGCATCTCCACTCCCGAGAGGTAAATCTAGGACGAGGAAATGCTGGGGTATAAATCAATGCTTGGTGATCAATGCTGGGGACTCACGGTAGTAGTCCAGTTACACTGATTTACAGATACACAGACTGCACACTCCTTGCGGTCCCTACTGGGCAGTCCGGCCAGAAAGCTAGCTAATTTGGACATTGTAACAGGCTCTTTCCCCGCCCACCACTCTCACAGTTTGCATAATCAGCATGATATTTAGTTGAAAGAAGAATCTCCCAGCAAAAAGATAAAATTTTCTGAGAAATTCATTGGAGACATTGATGTAGAAAATGTGCTCTACAAATATTTAAGTGTGTGTGTGTGTGTGTGTGTAATATTTAGTATATTACTTCAGGCTTCTCCCAGACGCATTAGCATAATTTTCCTTTTGGAATTGTCAACTTGTATTGCTCTCAACTTTGGCAATTTGTTCTACACTTTCACTACACCGTAAGTGGAGAGAGAGAGTGAGGGGGGGAGGGGGGGGGGGAGAGGAGCAGATCTCTAGATTGTAATGGATAGAATAAGAACGATACCCTTCTAATAAAGTGGAATTCTCTCTCTCTCTCTCTCTTTTTCGGGTTTAGGCCTCTCGAATGTCACAAAACCCACACGCCTACAAATATTTAATGAGCACATATATCACTTCCGGTTCTGTAGATCATAGTTGAATATTTTAATTTAAAGGTACTATATACTGTTCGAGGGTTGGCCCACAGCTGATTGGGGCTTGATTGATAAAACTTTATCAATGCTTCATACAGGTATATAAATATATACAATATAAAGTGTTTTTAGTGTGACCTACATTAATGGCTAGGGCAAATTCCGTTTATTGTTTTCACACACACACACACACACACACACAGACACAGCCACACACACACACACAGACACACACACACAGACACACACACACACACACACACACACACACACACACACACACACACACACACACACACACACACACACACACACATATCGATGTTTACGTCTCCAACTTCCTTATAGCCTGAAACTCGCAAGTGGTCAATTAAATGAATAGAAGTTTCACATTAATTCTTGACCTAATATGTACAATTCGGAGGTTCGTTTGTTCTGTTCAAGTGTTCATATTGGGCCATGATGTTCGTCATAAGAGTGTACAGTCACTCTTATTCATGGACCTCGCCTGTTTTCAATCATGGAAGTATACCTCTGGAAACGTATTTATGAATATGTTTTTCTATACATAAATTACAAAAATATATGTACTAATTTTATAAAAAGCAAGTTCCACCCAAATAGATATAATGGTATAACAGAAAAGAAAGGGGTCCACGAATGTTCACAAGTGACTGTGCATATTTATCAATCTATTATTATCTTGCTAACCATCAATCCACCTTTCTGTTTATCTATATTCATAAAGATCTATTTGTCTCTCCATCCAATTATCTCCTTTGATGCATATACCGTTACTGTTAAAGGGGGATGTAGTTGCTGTTTCTGGGCCCCCTTCTCCCTCATGTTTAGCCCCAGGAGTTTTGACGTTTTAAGACGTTCGCCCAATTGGTTTGTCGTTTCCAAAACCTTTCGTCCCATTTTTTTGTTTTTATCAATATCAAGACCTTTCGTGCCATTTTGGTGTTGATTCTTTTCATGGCGAGCTAGAGCGAGCTTGTAATTTTGGAAGAACCGGCCATTTTCTACAGAAAAATTTACAAATGTATCTCTAAGGGGTGTCTTTGGGGTATTTTATAAAGCTTGATGGAGGTCTAGGGAGGAAACTAAAACAATAATCAATCAATAAATATATAACTTAGTAAATATTCCCTACTCCCTTAATACTCCCTACCCCCTTAATACTCCCTACCCCCTTAATACTCCCTACCCCCTGAATACTCCCTACCCCCTTAATACTCCCTACCCCCTTAATACTCCCTACCCCCTTAATACTCCCTACCCCCTTAATACTCCCTACCCCCTTAATACTCCCTACCCCTTAATACTCCCTACCCCCTTAATACTCCCTACCCCCTTAATACTCCCTACCCCCTTAATACTCCCTACCCCCTTAATACTCCCTACCCCCTTAATACCTACTGGCTTGTTATGCTAAGTAGAGGATAAATCGATGGGGTATGATATTTGGCTGGCATTTGATATATTAACACACGCACACACACACACTCTCTCTCTCTCTCTCTCTCTCTCTCTCTCTCTCTCTCTCTCTCTCTCTCTCTCTCTCTCTCTCTCTCTCTCTCTCTCTCTCTGTCTGTCTGTCTGTCTGTCTGTCTGTCTGTCTGTCTGTCTGTCTGTCTGTCTGTCTGTCTGTCTGTCTGTCTGTCTGTCTGTCTGTCTGTCTGTCTGTCTCTCTCTCGTGAACAAACAGCTCAATATCACATGTTCTGCTTACTAATCACACACACACACACGCACAGGCACACACACGCACACACACGCACATACCGCGCACACATGTATGCACATATTATAGTCATATGCACAACCGCACAGTCACAGCCAAGGACAGAAACACACCCCGTCTAGGGGGGGTGTTTCTAAGTTTGAGGAAGGTCTAGCGAAGAAACTAAAATATAGATTAATAAATAAATTAATAGACCAAAAAAACAGCCACTAGCCCCTTAAATTTCGTGCTTCTCTCTAAAGGTGGTGTTATACGAAGCCTTTTTCGAGCATTTGTTTAGGGCAATTATGGTCTGGAAGCTTCAAAATCTATGTTTCATCAGACTTCAGCCACATAACATAATATATCTTTAGTCTAGTTTCAGATTTCAATGGATTAGAACCTCGAAATATTGCGAGAAAAAACTGGCTCACCGAAAATTGCCGGAAAAAGCGCTCGTGTGATATCGTCTAATAATCTTATCTTTTTTCTACTTTAGTTACCTATTGTGTATCTATTTATTCATCACATATTTACCTATATATCTGGCTATATACTGCATTTATTAATTATTCTATATCCTTCTTTGTACTCATCTTGCATGTCTTATCTCCCGTTCTCACTTTCTCTCGTTTTCACTAATTGTTCTCTCTCTCTCTCTCTCTCATACACGTCTCTCCTCTCTCTCTCTGCGCCTCATACCGATCATCTCATTATCTCTCGGTCTCACCTACCTCCGCCTCTCCATCTCCTCTCCGTCCACTCTATCGTCCTCCATTCCACCTTTACCCTCTCTCTCTCCTCTATCCTCCATCTCCCTCCTCTCTAACTCCTCGACTCTCATGTCCCCCCGTTTCGTCAGCCTCCCTCTCATCTCCCGCCCATCTCTCTCTCTCCTCTATCTCTCGCCTCTCGCTCCCTCGACCGCACCCTATCCTCCCTCCCCCAAAACCATCCCTCACTCTCTACCTCTCCCTCTCTCACATTCACTCTCTCTCCCTCACCTCACTCTCTCTCTCAGTCCCACACCTCCCCCGGCTCCCCTCCCCTTCCTCTCTCTCCTCTCGTCGCCTCGTCCCTCTCCCATCCCAATCCTCCTCCTCCTCTCGTCCCTTCCACTTCCATCTCTCTCTCTCTCCATCCAGTGTGCAAAACCGAAGAATGTTGTTTTGACCGGTAATGGACCTGGTAAATTCGTGAGGCGTGTGTTGTTATGGTGGGGGGAGTGATCGAGTGAGGGGGGGGGGGGGGGGAGTGTTTGTGTGGGGGTGGAGGGAGGGAAGTAGTGGGTGTGGTAGAGAGAGGGAGGAAGGAAGGAAGGAAGGAAGGAAGGAAGGAAGGAAGGAAGGAAGGAAGGAAGGAAGGACGGAAGGAAAGAGGGAGGAAGGAAGGAAGGAAGGAAGGAAGGAAGGAAGGAAGGAAGGGAGGGAGGGAGGGAGGGAGGGAGGGAGGGAGGGAGGGAGGGAGGGAGGAAAGAAGGGAGAAGAGAGAGAGAGAGAGATTGTGAGTTTGAGAGTTTGAGAGGGGCTACTGACACGGAATTGTAAACGTGCAGTGTGTGAATTATTCTAGCCTTTATGTATTGCCTATTGTTAATAAGTCCAGTATTGTTACAGTATTAATTAATCTTGCTTTCTTTCATTTGTTTTACGAATTATACTTATAAATGTAACCTGTTAGAAGTTCACAGAAGGACTGTAAGCATAACATTTGGCAGGAACATTTTTCTGCCTAAAAATGTACAAATTTATCTTGAAAGGGGGTCTATGTTTTTTTTGTTTTTTTTAAGCTTTATGGAGGTCTAGCGATGAAACTCGAAACTACATTAATAGATAAATATATAGACCAAAAACCGAGCACTACCCCCTTAATTCATGAAGGTAAGTGTGGTAATTACAGCGGAGCGTGAAGTGAGTGCCGGTCACGCGAGGCATGTATTTTGTATCCGGGGGTTGGGGTGGGGTGGGGGGGGAGGGAGGACTATTGTCTTACCGAAATTAGGGCAAGGTGTTGATATTCCTTTCACCACTTCTCGCCTGATTAATTCACTACACACATACATTTTTAAGGACTTGGGGAGGAGGGGGGGGGGAGGTAATGTATAGCAAGGTCCATAGATACTATCTATGGACCTTGATGTATAGGAGAGATGATCATTCTACGCACGTATAATACTGCTTTGATGATTTTGGGTTCTTTATTGACTGTCCTTCTTTTGCTCAGTGCCCTCCAAAGAGTGTACAGATTCATGGTTGTATGGCACAGATCTGGGTGTTTTATGTATGCATGTATTTTCTATGCAGCTATATAATGATTCGTATAATTTGATGTTATAAATTAATTAATCTTATTTCCCATGAAACTAATACATAATGTAGTTTTTCTAGTTGAGGTTAACCCCTTCACCATCATTGCGTAAGTTTGATCATATTCTAGTTACCATTAGATGATTTCCTGTAGCTTATAATTTACCTCTACGACTCAAATGGGTAAATACGATCTCAATAAACCCTCTTAATAACACAGGTCCTTTAAACTGCATAAAATCGTCCTAATTTTAGCCATAATCCAAGGTAAAATAGGCGTCATGGTGCTGAAGGGGTTAAGTAAGGTCACTGTCTTCATTTTAGCTACACGATCGTCCTGGGAAAGTAAAGTAAGTGCAAAATCCTAGACAGACTGATAGAACATGAATCTAGAACGGTGCATTATTAAGAGTGTACTTATTAGAATATGAATTACGAACTGTGAATTAATAAGGGTGGACGTGTTTGATTCCGTGTTGGTATACCCTAGTTTCTGCAGTGGTAGAAGAAAGGGGCTACGTTGATACTTACTACACAACTCTTGCGGTCCTTACAAGACAGTCAGTGAGCGATTTTATTACGAAATACAATAGAAAGCGTTGGTCGTGTGTGTGTGTGTGTGTGAGTGTGAGAGAGAGAGAGAGAGAGAGAGAGAGAGAGAGAGAGAGAGAGAGAGAGAGAGAGAGAGAGAGAGAGAGAGAGAGAGAGAGGGAGAGAGAGAGAGAGAGAGAGAGGGGGGGAGGGAGGGAGGGAGGGAGGGAGTATACTAAACGATATAAATTTTCAACCAAACCACATATTACCGATAACAGTAATTTTAGCTCGCGAGACATGTTATGATGCCGTATTTCTTTTCTGTTTTCTACCTTTTATCAGACGATTTTATTCCTATTAGGATGGGTATATGGAATTCAGAGGATTAGTTGAAATAGGCTTTACCCTTACAATTCCCACAGATCCTTCCAAAATTGTACAAAATCGTCTAATGACAGCCAGAATAAATGGTGAAAATGCGTCACGGTCTTCAAAGGGTTAACATAAGGGTTAAGGTTCAGTCACAGCCAAGATTCGTGTTCAAGTCCATGAAGTCCATAATTTCAACTGGTTATCTTTCTAGCTGGATCTTCTGGATTTTTTTTTTTCTATGTGATTGAGAGAGGCAAAAGGCATAACTGCCTATAGCGAGTGCCTCCCCCATAGTTGAAAGAGTGACAGGGCCAAAATCAAGGGACGTTCGAGCCAAAATGCCTGGACACACGGAGTTTGAAGCAATTTAAGTCATAGGAAGAGGGAAAAACTGATTCTGGGAGAGAGTTCCAGAGCTCAGCTGTTGAGTAGAAGAAAGTTTGAGAGTAACGTTTCACTCTTGGGTTGGAGAGTTGCACAGAGTTGGGGTGGGATTGAGTTGCAAGACGGGTACCACGTGCCCTACGTAAAGGAGGTGGTATGCACTGGGATAGCTCTGAGGAACACTGATTATTTTAGTAGCGATAGAATAGCGAGAGAAATGCAACATTGCGGCGGAGAGAGAGAGATTGCAGAGAGTTGGTGAGTGGACGGGAGTTAATGATACGAAAGGCCTTCCTTTCAACTTTGTCTAGGAGAGCGGTGTGAGAGGAACCTCCCCACCCATGTGAACAATACTCAATACAAGGGCGCACTATGCCCCTGTACAGAGCAAGAAGCTGTGCAGGGGAAAAGAACCCCCTAAGGCGGTTGAGCACACCCAGCTTCTGGGAGGCTGCCTTAGCAAGACTGGTAATATGGTCCTTCCAAATGAGAGCAGAAGAAAAAGAGACACCAAGAATATGGAGAGAAGATGAAGGGTTGATTTTTGTATTGTTGAAGAATAAGGGATAGTCCGCTGGGAGATCCTGACGGGTAGATAGATGGAGAAATTGGGTTTTTGGAAGCATTAAAGTTAACAAGGTTTTCTCTGCCCCAATTGGAAATAGTATTTAGATCAGAATTTAAGAGTTCTATGGCTTCATTACGTTTGTCCGTTGAGGGATTGCTGGCTGGGGCGTTCTGAAAAACTAATGGAGTAGTGTAAGGTTGAGTCGTCTGCGTATGAATGGATGGGAATTAAGGTACAGTTAAGGAGATCATTTATACAAATTAGAAAGAGAATAGGAGATAGTACAGAGCCCTGAGGACCACCGGAGTTTATAGGGTGAGGAAGTGAAACAATGGCCGTCCACAACCGCGGCTATGGAACGGCCGGAAAGGAAATTAGAGACAAAGGCACAGATGGAGGGATAGAAACCGAAGGAGGGTAGTTTAGATGATTAAAGATTTATGCCAGACTCTATCGAAGGCTTTTCGATATGTCTAGTGCAATAGAAAAGTCTCACCGAAGTCCCGAAAGGAGGATGACCAAGAGTTAGTAAGATATGAAAGAAGATCACCAGTAGAGCGACCCTTAAGGAAGCCATACTGGCGATCTGAGAGCAGATTATGAGAAGAGAAATGCTTAAGAAATTTGGAAGCAAGAATAGTTTCAAAACCTTTAGAAAGACAAGAGATAAGAGCAATTGGACGATAGTTGGAGGGTTGAGAGCGGTCACCCTTCTTTGGGACAGGTTAAATGTGAGCAAACTTCCAGCATGAAGGGAAGACGTTAGAGGATAGACAGAGACGAAAGAGTTTGACTAGGCAGGGAGTCAGCACGGAAGCACAGTTTTTGAGAACAACAGGAGGAACACCGTCCGGACCGTACGCCTTATTAGAGTTAAGCCCAGAGAGGGTAGAAAGTACATCTTTAGAAGAGATTAGGATATTAGGCATAAGTAAGAGAGAGGAGGGCGGAGAGGGAGGAATAGCACCGGAATCATCCAAGGTGGAGTTTCTAGCAAAAGTTTGAGCGAAGAGTTTAGCTTCGTCAGAGGAAGAAGTGATGGTTGTGCCATCAGAGTGGGAAAGGGGAGGGAAAGACGAGGAAGAGAAATTGTTGGAGAGGTTTTTGGCTAGATGCCAGAAAGCTTGGGAAGAGCCTAGAGTTGGATAGTTTCAGGTGCATTTATTATTGATGAAAGAGTTTTTGGCACGTCGAAGAACAGATTGGGCCCCCTTTGATTACGGGCAGAAACATATGAAGAATGAGAGTCTTTGAGTTTTTACGGCGGCGGTACCGTTTAATATGCTTCCCTCCTTATTTGCCGGACAGCAGTAGAACAGGCCGTGATTAACCCAAGATTTTTTTA